>CM023609.1:15249901-15938651 GCA_013358685.1 Antennarius maculatus
CAGATGGACAGACAGATTGAAAAATGGATGGACATCTGATACATATTAAAAACTAGAAAGGGATTAATAAAAATACACAAGTTATTTGAAGCAAGAAAGTTGTTTTTAGAGGAAAAATTAGACAAAAAGCATTTCTGTTTGTGTTTAACCACAGTAATGAGTGACAGGAAGGTTTTAGAATTCATACAACAGTGTATAGGAAAAATGGCTTAGCATGTTTACAGATATACATTTGGACTTTGTGGTTCAGTAATGGTCTGCAACACAAAATCATTTTACATGCTCATTTACTCTCCATTGACATAAATACCAAGAAGTCGGCCAGATAAAAACTTTTCAACCAAATCTCAGCAGCAGAGGCAGACACACTCTCCAGTGCAGTGTGTGTTTTTTGTTGACAGATAAGATCCCCTACAGATGTAGGCTACTCATCCATCCTACTCTGTTTGACTTAAAAGTGCAGTTTGACCGTGAAAACCTATCATCTCCTAATATGTCTCTCTTGTACTGATCTATCTATCTGTGTACCACACCTGAAGTCTCTACCTGTTTTTGCTGCTGATTTAGTAACTGCTCTAGTCATACTTATAGAAACAAATCTCCACCTGTACGATTGCTATTCTTCTCCCACATAGTCTCACTGGTCTCGGTCCTCTTGAGGTTTTCTTCCAGTGGTCTTTCCTTTGCTGTCTCCACAAACCACAGCTGTAGTGGTTGCATTAGTTCTGATCTTGTGGCTAACAGCATTTCATTAAGCCCTGTGCTTGTGTGGGATGATAACCCAGAACTTGGGCAAAGGTTTTGCTAGTAGTAGCTTGAGCACTAGTTAGTCCAAGAAGGACGGTTCTTTGAATATCCCATCTTTATTGGGTTTCTTTATTAAATAGCTTCGGTGAGAAGTCCGTGGTGTACAAGGAAACAGGTCCCCTGTGGAACCTGGTCACCACTCACCACTGATGGCAAGCAATCCCCCAAAGGAATATATTGGGGGATTGCTTGCCAACTACCTAACATACTGTTAGGTAGTTGGTTATCCAGCCCACGAGGTAGGGGTACACAGCCATGGAGACCAGTTTCTCCTGCAGTAGCCGGGGCTAGATGATGTTGAAGGCACTCGAGAAATCTAAGAAGAGCACGCTGACAGCACAGCCCTGATGTCCAGGTAAGAGAGCACACATTGCAGGAGATATGGGACAGCGTCCTCATCCCCGACTGAGCCTGACAGGTATGTTGGAGAGGGTACCCTGCACCTGGGGACGCATGAGCTCCACTACCATTCGCTCTAGAGTCTTCATCACGTGGGAGGTAAGAGCAACTGGTTGGTAGTTGTTGAACTCAGTGAGGCATCTATTTTTTAGGTACAAGGGCGATGAGGATGTTCTCCACAAAGACGGCACCCTCCCCAGACTAAGGTTGAATATCTGGTGAAGAGGATCACCCAACTCCGCAGCAAAGGCCCGAAGGATTCTTGGGGAGACTTTGTCTGGTTCGGCAACCTTCCTAAGACAAAACCTCTTCAATGCTGAAGTCGCTTGGTAATGGCAGTGAAAGTAAAGGTGTCAGTAAAGGGTTCTGGAGGGGTACTGCTCTCCAGAGAGCAGAAGAAGCGTTCCTGTGTGATCGTGTCATGTCTAACAGCGGCCGTCCATCATGATGCCAGCTTGTTAGCATAAGCTAAATAATGAGCTTGTTAGCTAACAATGATTTATCTGTCCAACGACAGACATAAATAAAAGTTGAATGGTCAAATACGAAGATAAGATAAAGTTTGACAGAAGAGACAAGAAGAGAAGGGTGAAAACAGAAGGGTACGTCGCCAGCACACCTGCTAAGCCAAACAGAAACAGTTGTAAAATTCAAAGCTTGGAAGGAAAATTTTTGTGACCTGAGTGTCAGAAGGCTGCAGGAGACGGCATGTCCAGAGGCAAGGTCTACTTGGGAAGCAGAGTGGAAGAGGAGCATACCGGCATTACTAAATCACATTGGTGTGTGTGTGTTATTACTCTGCAAATGAACTACATTAAATAGCACAATTGGCCCAAATGTCATCCTTGGTAGTCAGTCCAGGCAATTCAAATGAATCAATTATCCCTAGAGACAGCAGTACACCATGCTTTCAATTGGACAATAGCAAATCGCTGTCAGAGTTTTACAGTTCCCATGAGCTGCTGCTCTTTCCGAGTGAAGAGCCGCAGATGGTATTCAGTTATTTCCTCAGGAGCACATTTAACACACAAGGTCCAGCAATATACAAGATTTTGACCTAGTCTAGATTTTGTATTCACTATTTTATCTCACCATGCCAGTGAAGTAAACCTGCACTTTTACTGAAGACCTATATCTTTGTGCGGACAGAATTTCCGTTTATCTCAGGAAGAAACAGTGACTGAATAGTGTGTTAAGAAAACAAAAGACAACCAAAGATTTTAAGAATATATTGAAGCTGCTTAGCTGGTGACTTATTTTTTGCTGCATTGAAAGCTAAGACAGTAAATCTCCCCAGACCAAACTTATTCCATCTCTCTTTTTCAGTTCATCCATCTATTTCAGAGACAGTCTACGAACATGTCTCCTTGCTTCTCATCTCTCTTTTTGTCTTCTTCTCTTTATGCGGAATAATGCCTGTGCATTACAATGGCTTCATTTCAGAAAATTGCCAGAGTCATTATCTCTTTAACCCATCACTTTGCTTTTGTCAGATTTTGATGTCTGCTGCATCAGAAAATATTAATTGTTTGCATTTTATCAACAGGTTAGCTTTTATTCTCACAGGCTGAAATTCAATTCCGTCTTAGCTGAGAGTGAGCAAAATGTGCTCAGGGGTTTCATGGGCTTGAATAATTCATGTCATCTCTGGCTATGTCCATGTGTTTTAAATACTGTCTATACACCTGGAAGCTATGAATCATTCATCAGAGACTGTAAAAGTCTGCTGTTAATTAACCCTTATCCTTTCACAGTGGTAAGGAGGAGGTCAGTGACCAGTCCCTGCACCTCTCAGACCACCTGTTCACCTTTTCACTTTTCCAAATTTAGTGTGTGTCTGAAGTACGAGGCAGAGTGTATGATTGTCTTTTCTATGACAATAAAGGTTGAGCTCAGATACACAAAGCATTTCTCTTTCTTGATTATCAAAATAATTTTTTTATGTAAAATATATGTGAAATTTGACTTCAAAGCATTTACTTTATAAGAAATTTACTCAATGTAATATAATATAATATAATATAATATAATATAATATAATATAATTATATACGTATAATATATGTGTGTGTGTGTGTGTGTGTGTGTGTGTGTGTGTGTGTGTGCATGTGTGTGTGCATGTGTGTGCTTGTGTGTGCTTGTGTGTGTGTGTGTGTGTGTGTGTGTGTGTGTGTGTGTGTGTGTGTGTGTGTGTGTGTGTGTGTGTGTGTGTGTGTGTGTGTGTGTGCATGTGTGTGTAATTGCCGTGACGAGACAAGATGTAGAAAAGTCAATGGCGCATGTCGTCAGAGCGCTTGAACGCTCCACGGATGGCCCAGAGAAACGAAGTAGACAGAAGGAGGAAGAGGGATTAAAGAAAGGGAGCAGACACAAAAAAATGTATAAATAATGTTTATTGTATTATTATATAAACAACATGGAGATATCATTCTAAGAGGCAGTTGGGGAGAGAGAGAGGGAGAGAGAGAGAGAGAGTGTGTGCACGATTGCATTTATAGGAATATGCTGTTCTAGAATTCAGATGAATTCGCTGGTCTGTGGATTTGGAGCGAACATTTCCATTCTACTTGAGAATGCTGTCAGTTTTTTGAATATAAAGTAGTTGTCAGTTTTTTTTAATATAAAGTATTGAGTATAAAGAAATTCCTACTGAAATGAATCAACGAATCAGTGAATCTACTGGGTATTATTAAACTGGTTGATCTGGTTAACATGCCAGTCAAACATGTTCAGTAAATCTGTGAAACCAGCATGTTGAAAACAAGCTGATGTAAGGCAGCTGTACTTTTGGCAACTTTACAGTTTCATTTAAGCGCGCTCTCATGCTAACAAACTCTGATTCAAGTTAAACAGGAAGAACATCTCAGGTTCATGGGGATTCCATTTTTGATAAAATAAAAATAACTGTCTGAAGAAAAGGTCCTATCAGTAACAGCATTCTTTTTTATTGTAACATGGATATCTGGACCAAATTCAGTAAAAATGTAAACAGTATTTATTAGAATGATTCAAACTGAAGAACATCGCCCTTGCTACTTAAAAATGTGAGTGTTAGTCTTGTTAGTGTTAGCCTCCATAAATCTGCATTAAAACGCATACATTGTAATAGAATCGACAAGATACTGGAACTTTCTGAGAGCAATAGAATCTCCCATTTGGTGAGAAAAGCTAATGTCGGTAAACCCTTTGCAAAATTGTTACCACTACTGGCAATGAGTGAATCGCAATAAAATAAGAAACAATAAAACATCATAAATTTTGTTCAGTTGGTTCAAAACAAGTTCTGCACTTTTTTCATCTGGTTTCGCTTTTCAAATTGAAAACACAACAATACAACACAATAAACAATTTGAATGATCATTTTCTCATTATACTCACATTACATGAATGAAGCAATAAAGAATGTGGTGCCTTGCAACCAAGGACGAAGTGGAGGAAAAAGTTTACGGATACAAATCGGTGGCTCTGCAGTGGTGTCTATGCCCATTCTTAATTGCAGTGTCATTTATAACATCTGATGTTTGTATGACCAACTTTTTCTCACCAAACACTCTCCCCTGCTCATTTGTAAAGGATTCGGCTTTGGCAATGAAATGAGGTAGTAACTGCAGGAGAGGGAGAGGAATGGAGGTGGATCCTCTTCAGTTCTTTCAACTTAGCAGCATTTTAATTCTATGTACAGAGGCCAATAGATCACAGATGGATATACACACACAATCATTCATACAGCATTTCACTTGTGCATACCTTGTCTATGAACAGTGTGTTTCTCCGTCTTAATGTATTAAATCCATCAAATCCACTTGCTATCCCTTAAACTGTTCCAACTTTCTAAATCTGCTCACCATGATGTAGTCCTTGCAAAGGGAAATGGTGGGTTGGTTGTTGATTCTATAGATGTTTTATCATTGACAAAGCCTAGATCGATGGTGTGTGTGTGTGTGTGTGTGTGTGTGTGTGTGTGTGCGTGCATGCGTGCGTGTGTGTGTGCGCGCACACATACACCGTCGATCTAGGCTTTGGTGGTGATAGTGGGGGAGGGGGGTTGACAGGCAGTGACGGTGGTCACACAGCGTAACCTTTAGAGTGGAGCTACAGGAGCATGACGGCCAGACTCCAAGGAAACAAAGACAGACAGCGAGAGGTGTGCAGGGTTGTTGGGAGGAGAAGGAGAAAGTCGACAGGTAGGGGAAAAAGGAACTTCAGTGTATTTGTGTCATCGACTCTTCTGCCTGTTTTCTTTGCATCAACAGCAGCCAAGAGGATTTTGATAGGAACACTCAACATCCGTTCTCTCTGATGAGTGTGTGGTAAAGATAAATGTGGAATTTTTGTAAGTATAGTTTATACAGTTTTGATTCTCTTGCACATTGCGGCACTTTTATAACATGCTGTATTTGTTCCACTTCCACTTCACCAACCTTGTAAATGATGGATAACAAAATTCAGTCTTTGATCATCAAATTCTACATTCCAACGAAAACTACTGTGAGACATCTGTCTGATTAGACAAATCAAGTGTGTGTCTTGCACAGTTTTTTTTAAAGAAATTCTCTCTTTGCTTCGTTTCCCTACAGACTATGTGTTTCACCTACAATAGCTCACTTCACTGGTCAATGAAAATAATAACAAAAACAAATTAAGGACCTTTTTTCATTACTAGGACAAGAGGAATCGAGATGATGCAAATATTACTAAGCACTAACTCTGATAAATAAATATGCAACATCATAAGCAACAAAAAATAAAAAAAACTAAATTGTAGTTTAAAAATTAAGCCTAACTGAAGTTTCTATTTTTGTTTAAACACATTAGAAGATAAGATAGTACAGTCTGTTTTCTTTTCAGTGAATATTCTGTCCATCAGCTGGCTTGTACAGCATTTTCCTTTTGTGTTACACCAGCTGAGGTTGGATCCTGACTGCTTGAGGTTGCACACGATTGGCCTGTCTGATATGTGATAGGAAAATCTTGGTACTGATGAAGTACTCCTGACATGATATAGCTGAAAAAACTTAAGGAAACCACTTAATAGCTAATTCCCTGCAAGGTTTCCATTTCAAAATATTCTCAAACATTAAATGGGCATAAGATCCAGTTTAGTAAAGCTGGGTGTGGCTGAAAATAAATCAAGCCATTCTCCATTTCTGGATGTTTTCCATTTAATTAGCATTATCACATTATGCAAAATGAGTACAAAGTACAGTAATCCCTCAACCCGTTTTTACTCAGAAAATAATTGAAAAGGAAGCGGTACTTTATGTACTCCATTATGTTAACTCTTGTGGCTTCACTGTCACTATATATATGGACAGGTGTATGGATTTGTTTGTTCCTGTCGTTATACTTTTTGTTCTTGTTATGCAGTGTCTTGTGAGTTTGTGAGGGCTCACAAACACTTATTGTATTGTTGAATGATACCAAAAACTAAATTATTTAGGTTAAAAAAAAAAAAAAATATATATATATATATATATATATATATATATATATATATATATAATTTTTTTTTTTTTTTACCTAAATAATTTATATCAGTCAATTCATCAATCTATCAACTTTTATTTGTACTGTATAGGGCTTAATCACATCAGCAGACATTTTAAAGCACTTTAATCGAGACAGAAACACAACAGGGCCTCCAGAGCAAGCATAAGCGACAGAGATGGAGAAAAACTCCCTCATTGAGGAGGAAACTCTGGGCAGGACCCAGACTCTGGATGGCCGCCATCCGCCTTGACCAGCTGGTTGCAAAAGTGTGCATGAAATCTTTGTGTAAGCATTTGGGTTCACAAAGCTTTCCTTAAAAGACCATGCTGTTGATTAATTATTGAAAAGTGACTTACACTTGCAATGTAAATTTTATTAATATCTAAAAAAACCAAATGCACTAAGTGTCACTTCCCTAATGTATGTGTGTATATAGGTATGTATATGTATATGTATATGTATATGTATATGTATGTATGTATACAAACCCACACACACACACAAACATACACACAAACACACACAGACACGCACATACACACACACACAGAGACTCACACACACACACACACACACACACACAGACACGCACACACATACACACAGACACACACACACACATATATATATATATGTACACCACATACTACATGTGTCTGTGGTGGTATGTGTGATCATACATGTGCTGTGTGAGTGTGTGTGTGTGTGTGTGTGTGTGTGTGTGTGTGTGTGTGTGTGTGTGTGTGTGTGTGTGTGTGTGTGTGTGTGTGTGTGTGTGTGTGTCTGTTTGTGCGTGTGGCTTGTCAGTGTAAGTGAACATGAGATCTTAGCTGGTGGACACTGTAGGGAAAAAAGACCCCTGTGATTTGTGGAAGCTTAAAAACTCACACCAGAGATTTCAACTGGACGCACACATCCTCTGCCAACTATCTTCTCTCCAATATCTATAAATTATTCACCAAGCCTCGACTGACAGGACAGAGAACCTAATGAGAAAAATGTTGCAGGGAAACACTCAGCCGTGTCAGTGTGTGGCTGTGAGTGCGTTTAAAGTGTAAATACGCACTGTGTCATTACATATGTAGAGGCTGCGTTATCCAATGCGTGTGTCGGTGTGAGGGCTGTGTACAGAGGAACTAATTAGCATCTGTGCCACTGGACAAGTCGAATGATTAAGTTTCTCTGTGTAATTAAGTCATGGTAGAATAGGTGAAATTCAATTACATCTTTAACACTCATTGTCTTTTATGCGGTAGATCATGCTGGCAAGTAGGAGTTGGCAAAACAATTTCTTTTGCTTTTGCATAAACGCATATTTTAAGAATTCATTCTTTCCAAGAATTATATATAATTGTATATATATATACAGTATATATATATATATATATATATATATATATATATATATATATACTGTATATATATATACTGTATATATATATATACTGTATATATATATATACACATATATATATATATATACACATATATATATACCTGTATATTCCACATGTTAACACATACACACACACACACACACACACACACATTCTGCCTGGACCTAGGCCTGCCACTATGACAAGCCCTTCTGTCTGCATCAGTCCTCTCCCAGGCTTTAGAGGAGGATGGGGAGGAATGTTAAAGAAATCAGAAGAAACCAAGCATACAGTTCCACGGTGGGGTGGAGGGAGGCATAGGCTTGAAGTGAAGAAGGAGGGAGTTGGATTCTGCTCACCACGCCACACAGCTCTCTATTTTTCTTTCCCTTGCTTTCCTAGCATCCTCTCAGTCTGCAGAGACCTCATGTGTGTCAGCCAAGCAGTGGAGCATCCCTTCTGTCTATTTTACCTATTTTGCTGTTTCCTTGCTGTCTCTCATTCGTCCCACTTCTCCTTTACCCGCTCCTCTTACTTTACACTTTATCTTTGAAACATAAGCAAGCACAGCGCAAATGATGAGCGATTCAAGAACGAAAATTGTAGTTTAAAGGATGAAGATAAAGAAGAATTGAAGATGTATGAGGGCAGCACGGTGGCACAATTGGTTTCTGTTGCTCAACAGCACAAAAGTCCCGGGTTTGATTCTGAGTTTCGATGTTCTCATGTCTTTGTGCGTTCTGTCCCTGTTCTCAAACTTCTTCCCACCCGCTATTTAGGTAAATTGATCACTCTGTAGGCGTGAATGTCTGTGTGAATGATTGTGTTTCTCTTTCATGTGGCGTCTTATCTAGGGTGTACCCCGCCATTTACCCGTCATTTCATCTTTAAGAAGATGAATGAATGAATAAATATTTACAATGCACAAGTATCGTCCTGAGAACAACCAGTAACATATTTGACAGATTCCTGGAGAACGAATATGATTGCTTATCATTCATAGTCAATCATTCCGGATTTTTCAGTTAATGCTTTAGTTATTGTCAGACTGACTTCAGAAATAAACAACACAACTGTAAAGACCGACCAAAATTTAGGTCCTGTGGAAGAATCTAGTCAGAGTATGTGTCAATATGTGCGCTGTTAAATTTCTCCACAGCAGGTGTCAACTGATGAAGGAGGTTTAGAGGTGTAGCCATGGAGGAAGAAGGCAATTACTGTTGTGGAGCGCTTTGTTTTGTTTGTGGAAGCAGTATTGTGTGGCCTGCTGCTAATGAGGCCCGCCGAGCTTGTTAATAATGAATAGAGAAAAAGGTGACTCTCCGAGTTTGTGTATGTGTGTAGGGGTGTGCCATTGGTATGCGAACGGGTGTGTGTGTCTGTATAGGAGTGTGTGCGGTTAAGTGTACATGTGTTTGTTGGGATATCTCAGTAGAGACTGTTGACATTCTCTCTGATAGGCCTCCAGGCTGAATATGGTATCAGAGTTTCCAATATCGATCCAGAAACAGACTCCTCACAATCTCTTCATTCTGTTATTGGACCAGTTCTGCTCATTCTAGATATGTTGCCTCTAACACTAAATATTTTCATTCATTCCATTCCATTACAAAACCCGTAACATTTATATGGCATCAAAAGGGCTTGCAAAAAGCAGGTTTAAGACCTGTTTATCTAAATCAGTCTCATTTGTGCATGTTCATAATGAATCTTCAAAGCACCCAAAATATAGGTACAGAATTCCACAAGGTTCAGTACTCACAATACCAATATTATTCACCGTTATATGCTCAGATTAAATGACACCATTAGAAAACAGCATAGTTGTCATGTTAGTGTCACAATTAATAGAATAGAATAGAATAGAATAGAATAGAATAGAATAGAATAGAATAGAATAGAATAGAATAGAATAGAATAGAATAGAATAGAATAGAATGGAAAGTCTTTATTGGCATCAACTGACCAGGGCTAGCATGTTAGCTTCTCTGCACTGGTTTATGTTGCTGTGATGCATCTCTGCTCCACTCTGTGTATGCCTCTCTTTCTCTACCTGTTTATGTAGTGTGTATCTCTGGCCACGGCAACACTGGTTCTTCATCCTCCAATCAACCTTCTGCAGTTTTTACATCCCGCTTCAAAGCGGTGATGTAAAGCGCTCCCTCGTTCTGTGCGGTTAATGCGTTCTAGGAACCACACGTGATTAACGACTTCCGCGATCGAGCAACGAATTATTTATCTTTTTATTTACGGTAAAAACGTTTATGAACCCTCCCCATACTGATATTTAACCACCTTCTATCTGTATTACCCTTTCACACACTCTTATCGACTCTTTAAAGCAATTTTGTGTCTGACGTAAGTCCAAGACTCACGGAACCGAGCGCACCTTTGGATGCCGTCAGTCAATAGAATGTGCGTACAGTATCACGTGACTGCCTACCAAAAATCCACGATAAGGTGAAGTCGCGAGTGTTACTGCCCGAATGTGCACTGTATTGTAATTGTCAGTGTTCGTCCGTTTGTCCGTTAGTCCACCAAATATCTTCACAACCGTTGCAGATAGAAAGATAAAACAAAAAGCACATTATTCGGGCAGCAAAGGGATGAAAATGAGATGATGGCCTTGACGTTGGGAAAACTAGGTAACGGTCAAATTTCAACTTTTGTACACTCAGGAACTGGATAAGATAGAAAGATGAGAAGGCCATCAAGCACTAGAGTAAGGCCATCAAGCAATAGATCAAAGCTAGTGCTTTGATCTATGAAAGTAGGCCAGAGTACTAGCTTTGATCTTTGACCTATGCAAGTAGGTCAGGGTAAAATTTTGAATTCAGGGATGCCACGGGATGTTGCAGTCTGTGACTGCATTGGTTCTAGTTATACCTGATTTCGTCAAATCAGTCAGTTTGCTAATGTAGTAGCATCGTACTTGCACTCTGTAAGCCCCTAAAGTGATTTTTGCACAAAACCCTTTTTTCCCTGTACCTTAGACATTTGTTGGTTCTCTTTGCCAGCCCACTGGCCACCTCTGCTCTCGTATTCACCTGGAGACATCAACTCAGGACTTGTTGAACATTCAAGACCACCACCAATGCCCTCCATTTCTATAGTCTTCAGCAGAATTTTTCAACCTTCCTTTTTATCTGGGTCCCACTTGTGGTTCTATTTTCTTAGCTAAACCCTAACACTCTGCAAAATCAAGATTAAAATTTAAAGTTCTTCTATTCACATACAAGTCCCCGCTACATGTAGGTGTAGTCTTCAAACTTTATTTTATGATAAAGCATATTGTCAAGGCTGGCCTAGTTATGTTCCTATAAATTTCATTTGACTTACTGTCATGAATTGATCATCTCCTTCTTCACTTTCATTTTCCGTTTCCATATTAATACCTGTTAATACGTGAATCTGACCTCAGTTCTGCTGATATTACTGCCGCCTCGCGTTGTGTTATCAAGTAATGTCTGTCCACTCACTGTTACCTTCAAATGTTTACTTTTAAAATCAATAATTGGATGATCGTGTTTTACCTAACTGACCTCTGCTGGTATCCTTTGTTTTGCAGTGATGTTTGTGGACTCTGGCTTACTGAAAAGAGCAGAGGGATTATAGCTGGAATTGACACGAGAGCTGACCACCATGGTGACAACAGTCATTGTTACACATTCATCTGTGCTGCATTGGATATAACAGTCACCTCTGTATGTGGGTGGATTGGTGTGTGTGTGTGTGTGTGTGTGTGTGTGTGTGTGTGTGTGTGTGTGTGTGTGTGTGTGTGTGTGTGTGTGTGTGTGTGTGTACGTGTGTGTTTTTTTGTGCGCGCGTGCGTGTGTGTTAGGTCAGAGTGGGAGAGAAAGAGAAGAGAATTATGACTGCCCTCACTTTGGTGTCCAGACAAAGCCTTTCTGATTCCTCCAGGCTAACACCTCCCTGAGGAGAGAGGATCAGTTAGTCTGCAGAAGGATGAAATTGAGAGTGCATGTGCATGTGTGTGTGATTGTGAGAGTGATAGACCAGCAGCCATGTTGAAGGGTTTGGTTAGCATGAACCGACAACCACTGACAGCTTTCCTCCTTCGTCTTTATTATGAATACAGCCTCATTTTATTTCTCCTACTACAATAGAATCTCTTCTCTGATCAAAATTCAGTTTTACTCATAGAGCTCGCTTGTACACCTCCCACCATGTAGCTTCTCCTTTCATTTCTCCCACTGTCTTATCCTTGTTTGCATTTATTGGGCAAGAGCAAGGACAGGAAATATCTCCTAACTTATTACTTAATGTATTTGTCTCTTTCTATCATCTTTCCCCATCAAACTTCTATTGATTAGACAAATGGACGGACAGATATTTTGGGGACATTTAAGTGTAAGCACTCAGATTTAATAATGGGAGCATCCATCTGTCTATAGCTATAGCTGTCTCTTAACAAATTGGTCTCTTGTCAAACAATGTAGTAAGCAAGGGTGCCTCTAATCCCCCCTCACTACCTCCCTGTGTTTCTCTGTGATGCCTGTCCCTTCAGGGTGAAACAAAGGAGAAGCCAGTGGACCACGTCAGACCTTGTCTGCTTCCATCATCCTCTCACAGGATCCCTCTGGTACCACGACTGACCCCTTCAGTCAGCTCCCATCAACTGCATTGGCAGCTGTCAATTAAGTGTCTGGGTTGCGTTGTGACAGAGGAAGGCAGTGATAGACAGCTGCTATCTTTGTGTGTCTTATGAGCTGAATGCTTAGCATTCTTAAATATCAGAGTCCCATACTCCCTAATTGATTGAATCATGACACGAAAGCTCATTGTTTGAGGTTGTAGAGATTATTCTGTAGAAAATTTAAGTGTATTTTATATTTTTATAAAATACAGATATTTTTGTTTACATTACTTACACAGGAGCAGTATAAGAAAACAGAAATGGAAATGACCATCTTATATTATATATTAATGTGCGATTTTTTGCTGAATTAATTTTATCCTGGGGGGGATGCTAAACCAAGCTTTAAGCCACTGAGGTATTCCACCACACTTATGTGAATGACGCTCTGATAAACTTCCTTGTAATCAAATGCAACACACCACTTTATTTCCAATACATTTCTCTGTTAACTCGACCAATGGTTAACATCAAATAATGAAACATTCAGAGTTTAGTGGTCAACAGTTAGGGCAGAAACTTAACACTAAAAGCTCATAGGGGAAGCTCATAAGACCTACCATTACCCTACAAGAGAATTTGACCTGTTGATTGCTTATTTTCCACGATATCTTCTTCTTTTCCTTTCGGCTTTTCCCTTCAGGGGTCGCCACAGCGAATCAATTGCCTCCATCTAACCCTGTCCTTTGCATCCTCTTCTCTCACACCAACTACCTTCATGTCCTCTTTCACTACATCCATAAAATCTCCTCTTTGGTCTTCCTCTTGCCTCATGCCTGGCAGTTCAGAACTCAGCATCCTTCTACCAATATATTCACTATCTCTCCTCTGGACATGTCCAAACCATCTCAGTCTGGCCTCTTGACTTTATCTCCAAAACCTCTAACATGTGCTGTCCCTCTGATGTCCTCATTCCTGATTTTTTCCACGATATTAAAACAACAAAAACATCTTGTGCTCTGTTTTTTTGATAAATCGCCCCTGTATATTAACATACTGGGAACTAAACAGTCATTAATGGCCGTCTGGTGAGACTCTGCTCAGTGGTTTGCTTCATTTGAAGCCCCTTTCTGTGTTGTTTTATCGAGTAAAGCAAATATATCAAGACGTGAATGTTTTGTAGCCAGTGACAAAAGATTAAATCACCTCTCTCGTTTCTTTGTTGTGTGGGAGTATATACTGTACAAATATATACATATACATCCATTGTTCCTCTGCATTATTAGTCCCCGTCACCACCAAGCCAGTAATGACAAAGCATTCAGATCAAGCCCCTCTATTTATGGCGACAAGGTTGGAAACTTTTGTGACTGTGTGGACCAAGTAATGACTACACTGTGTGAACCTTTAGTGTAGGAGGAAAAAAACTTAACTCAAGATCAAATTTCTAGCTTGAGAAATGCAGTTTCTCAAGTTCCAGTTTCACATTCTTTTCAGTGAAATTTAACATTGATAATAAGTATTAAAACATAATAGTTTATTAAGTTACACGTAAGAAGCATTTCAAAGTTTTCACAATGAAGAAAATTTTAACACGTCATTTGATGTTGGATATTTTAGTCAATAATATACAGTATATTTTGCAAACAGATTAGCCTTTGTATTTTTCAAACAAAATTTACATCTGGTAACAAAAGATGTTCAATAAATCACGTTAAGAAAGGTATTTCCCTCCCAATTGTAATGGGAAGTATGAAATATCAAAAACTTACAATTTTTAGAATGTTCTAGAACATTATTTGCATATGTAGATACAATTATACTTCAAAGGCTCGCTGGTCTAATTTTTTCACTTAAAAATATGATCAAATCTTTATTATAATATTTTAATTCTTTGTGGCAGTATTTAGAGGATAAATGACATTACAGCTGACAATCAGTTGTCTATCCGTGTCATAGTAATGTCACAGTCTTTGTGTTAAAGGTGACTGAAAAACAATGGAGCACTGAAGGATGATCAAGGATACACTTGGCGATATACGACAAGAGTTAATACTGTAATTTATGTGGCTATTAATCACCCTCAATCTATTGACCACAATTTTCTTATAAAACTTGTGTGTTTACTGTAGAAATCAAGGTTCAAGAGGTGAACGTAGAAGAAATTGCATAGCTGTAAAAATATATTGCTCATACTGGGACGGAGCAATTGTGAAAAAAAACAAACAAAGTAATTAGTGTGCTCATCTCTCCTTTTATTTGTATTAGTTTAGAGTAGTTATTTTTCTGAAATATTAATGCACATATTTATCTTGAGGTATTAAAGGAAAAAAGAGGCTGTTAGATTAAAAGAGAAAGAAAGATCTCACCAAATAAAGGAGATTCAAAATGTACCAACTTAATTCTTATGTGAGAAAAAAAAACCAGTAAATAACATTGTTAAATATTTTCTTTTAGTGTTGCTCTGTTTTCAGAAAACCAAACAATTATTCATGGTTCAATTCAGCTGTCTTAACAATTCATCATTATATGTAATGAAAATCTTATTATCTGACGGCAGGACAATTAGGACTGTGATTTATATGACTGCAAATTAACATATCAATAAGTCTTGTAGGAAATGTCTCATTAATTAGTCATCCCTTAATTGGGCCTGACTGCCATTAGTGTGCTGTGTGTCTTTGTTAATCATGCGTCCATTAATAATATTACTGTGGGATCCAAATTTGCTGGCCAAACTAACACTGGTTTAAATGTTTGCCACCTCAGCTGGAACTGTGGGCTTGTGTTTGTGTGTACTGTGGGGCTGGAAGATGTTCAGTTTGTGTGTGTCTGTGAGAATGATATGACACCCATGTCCATGTTGATGCACAAGCTGGTTCTCCTCTTGATCAATGATGCCTGGCATTGTGGAGGGGGGCGAGAGGTGAGTTTGGGGGGCCAGTCTGAACCTCCCACAGGTACTGATGAAGACGAATGAGTTAACAAGACATGACGGAATTGCTTTTGCAAAGAGGGGGGCCAAATGCTCTATTGCGCTATCTTCTTGAGGGCGGTTAAAGGAGCAGCTTGATTTATTGTTCAGGCAACAGATAGCCAGCATTTTAACTCCCCTCCCTTCTTATTCACAAAGATCCTTCAGTCTTTAATTACAGCCCCCAGCTTCCTCCATTCTCAAATCCATGTCCTTATTAAAAGAACCATAACACACATCATACATCCATGCCAGCAGAGGACAACACTATATGCAAGACAGAGCCGGGGGGGAGGATGTTTCATGCCCAAAATGTCAGAGCCATGTTGATTTTGCATTCCATTACCACCTTACAGTCAGGAAAACAGGAAAGAAATACATAAATTGGGCAGAGTAATGAATCCAGGGAACTGAAGGTCAAATGAACAACTACAGGAAAACACAGGCTACGGAGGAATTTGAGGATGGAGGAAAATGGACCGATTAAGATATGTGCATAATAGGAAAGAGGGATAGGAAGTGACAAATGGAGAAATGGAGCAATCCTCAGAGAGAGGAGGAGGGTAAAGGCATGTCAAATGGTTTTGGGAGGCTTAAAAGTAAAGTGGAGCCTGATGACCCAACCTGAAGAATATCTAAAGACCTTTAGAATAAATAGCAGGAAAGGGAAACACGATGAAAACATAAAGTTGACAGCAGAAAGGTTGAGTGATACTGGCATGTTAGATCAGCAGATCTTCTCTCTTCTCGTGGCAATTACTGGTTAGTCTGTCTATTCTAAAATATAGATAATGTAAGTGTAAAACACAAGAGTTTCCTACGTCTATGAGTGGACAAATAGCTGTACAAGTCTACATTAGTGATTCTCTGCAGCGGAAAAAGGCCGAAGAGGGAGAGAGGTAAAGCTGGAAAGGGGGGCAGTACTCCCTACACAATTTATCACTGTATTGCCATTCTCTCTCTGAAATATCAGCCTATTAAAACATTCATTGGGATGATTAAAGTCCAATAAAATCTAGGAAAATTTGCACTGACACTTTCAGGGCTTGATTTATTAGGCCATGACTTTGCATGTGTCTCTAAGTCTGGTAAACACAGCGGTGAGAAAGATCAGATCTTGCTGCCACCTGTTGGCTGAGTTCAGTCAGGTCATTTACCCACAAAGGTAAAGCCTGTTGAGAATGGACTGCAGTATTTCAAACTATACAGATTTTGTCCTTGAAGTATCAACATTTATTTTATTTAGAATTATATTAGCATTCAGCATCTGATTTTAATCCAAGTAAACTCTTTCAAATTTTATTGTGCATCCTAAATATTATTATTTTTTAGAAGTAATTATCTTAGAATTTTATAACATTTATTCTATAAAACCCAAACTGACATATTCAAACTGCCTGTATTCATTTTACTTTCATTTAAGATTGACAATTTCCTGTGAATGTTTATAGAGAAGTTAGCATTTCCATTTTATTTTATTTTATTTTATTATAGATTGAATTTGGGCTTAAGGACATCCCAGTATGATCATTCTCTCTTTCTGTGACCTCAATATTCAGTTGGTTGTAACTGCTGTATGTCACTCTACTAAGTTGAAATTTATGAAAATAAATTGACTTTATTGATCTATTACAGGTAAAAAGGTTCATAGGTTCATAAATTAATAAAGAAAAACACTATTGCACCAGTAAAAGTTTTTGTGAGATCATCTAAAACTGTGCAGCTTCATAACTCTAAATGTCAGAGCAATTTATTCAAGCAAATTTTAATTAATTACAACTGTGTAATTACTACGAATTACTGTTGCCATATGACATATTATTTTCTACTAAAACAATCCCACTCGCTTTCACACAGACTGATATAATCTGTATTTCACAAGACAAGAAGACTGAAATTTAAAATTATTATATCTTGCCCACATTTTGCACCATTAGCTGAGGTGGAGGCATTTGTGTTGAACTACTGTTGTATTGATCCATATGGTTTATTACGGGTTGTGCGAACGTTAATAATGTCCAGGAAGACATGAGGAGAGATTACATGGAAACGGTGCTATTGATCGGGGAATGCCTCAGGAGAGGGCTGTGTGTTGTTCTAAACACGAGTGTTAGAAAGATGCTGTACAAAGGACCAGCAACGACTCCAGAGGTAAGTTCCTGCCACATAGTGATGTATGTCACATAGGACATTTTCCTGGTTGGGAAGTGTGGCATTATATGGAAAGCTCTGGAGTTGTGACCTTCAGGGACGCATTTAGCCGATGAGTCAAATCAATAGCAAATTATTTTATTCCCGGATGAAATTTAGACACTGAGTGATGAAACATGTGACCAGTTCCTACAATTCAAGTGGAATTTGCGGATACAACTTCTAGCTCTAATTTACATTATATATACATTAAGTGTTAGATTAATGTACATATGTTATCCCATATTTACTCGTTTTCATTCGTTTATATACATTACTTTGTATAACATAACAATTACTAATTGAAAGTGAACTCCTGGCTACATTAGCACCAAGATATACTGAGATGTAACATAACAAAAGCAAAGTTAATGACACAAATAGAAATGACAAGGTTCTTTGCAATCTTAAAAAAATTATCTTTTAATGTAATTCTGGCAGCTATGTGAGGAACACAGACACACACACACACACACACACACACACACACACACACACACACACACACACACACACACACACACACACACGCACTATCTACAATAAGTGTATAGTTTAGTAGGCCTATATCTTTCCATAACTATACAGAAAAACAATGCACAGCTATTTTTAATTCATTTGCAGTGTACTGTACTTAAAGTGCATATCCTGTATAACATCAAAACTGCCATGTACACCGTGCCCAAAAGTTTTGTGAATGGCAAAAATATACTGCCTCATTTTTTACAATGGCAATTTGCATGTACAGTACTCCAGTGATCAGATGAATTTCAATAACTTGCAAAGTCCCTCTTTACCATGAAAATGAACTTAATCCCCCCCCAAAAAAAACAAGCATTTCCAGTGCATTTCAGAAGAACCAGCTGACATCTTGTCAGTGATTATCCCGTGATAATTGAGAGTGTTGATGAGAACAAGTCTTTAAAAACAAGGTTCAGCATTGCAAATATTGACTCTTTGCATAAACTTAATGTAATTGTCAATAAAAGCTTTTGACCCTTGTGAAATGCTTGTAATTATACTTCAGTAACATCTGCCAAAAAATATTTTGTGAAACCCAATGCTTGTGACATTCTCAAAACGTTTTGCCACGGCTGTACAATGCATGGCGATCACAGAGAATAGTACTGTATATTATTTTGCATAAAATAAAACTAATTTAATCATAATGTAAAATGAAACGATCTTAGACCACACACTTAGATGCAGATGTCATTTTCTAAACACAACCCTCATTAAGCTGGGACACTGGTGGGTTGTAGCTGATTACCCATCATGCTTGAGTGATAAAGGTCACCAGTCCAAAATGGAGTAATGATATCAACACTTTTAAAACAGATCAGATGCAGAATGGTTTCCCAGGAAGAGCGACATTATGTAGGATCTGGTGTCCCAATCACTCGCTTCCCTCATACTGCTAGCCTGTCTGCTGTTATGGCTACAAAAGAAAGGTCAAGGTAGTCATACATTGATGGTCTTTGTGCATGTGTGTGTTTTTTTATTCCATTTTTAATTTAGGTCTGTACAGTTGTTATTTTTGAAGGTGAAAGGAAGGAGGGTCCTTTATATTTTATAGAAAACTCTGTATTCAGACAGCATCTCCAGCGAGCTGCACAACACAACAGCTGCTCTCTGTCTCTGAAGTCACAATGATTCTTTTGATTTGCAGTTTTATTTTTAAAAAATTAGTGGTTTTTTTGCAGATTTTGTTAGTTTTCTGAGTTGATTTAAACACCTCACAGGTACACACAGGCTCGTAGTCACATCAGGGTGTGCTGCAGTGTTTTGTATAAATACTCATCCAATTTGTAATTCCAAACATACAGTATAGTATAGTAGATGAAAGTAGACAACAAATCTAGAGTGCATCTGCTTGTGAAGGAGACATTTAAAAGGTTAAAGTAATTTACAATTACTCATAAATTAAAAATAAGCCTATAATCAAGGTCATGTTTTTTAATCTAAATTTTTGTGTGTTGAGTGCACAGCGACTAAAACTGGATGGCCTAAGAACATGGGAAGAGGAAGAGATAACAAATTTCCAGAAGATTTCTTGGCTTTATATCTTTAATAAATAAGTTGTAACTCTAGCTATATTATATGTTGTAATATATTATATGCTATTTTATGTTAGTTGTATGTTAAATGAGTGTGATGAAATGAGTCCCATGGGATGAAATATTTTCTTGTTTGAATAAGATGTGTGGAATATACCTAAATAAAAACCTTGCAACTTGTCTCTTGGGATTTTTACCAGATAATGTTGAAATATCAAAGCATCAAAAAATCATGGTGCCATTTTGCAGGATAACCTTTTACCTCCATATCCACTTTTAAAGAATAGAGAGTGTTGCTAAGTATAATGGCTAATTACAAGCAGAATAAGTAGCAGGGAGGGAGGATTTTACAAAATGTTCACAGAGAGCCAGGACCCAGATGCAGAGAAGAGAACTGAATGCAATCACCTTTTGCGTAAAATTCAAAAATACACAAGGTGACAACAGAAATCCAGGAGATAAGCTCTAACTGGTATAAATGTGAAACTAACCCGACAGCCAATGAGCAGCTGCGTAAGTTCAGCAAGCTTCTCACCAACCTCGACAAGAGTGACAGCGACAACCAGGCGCGCTCCTTAACACATAAAGCTGAATCCAAGAGGGAGCGACGTCAGTAGCTGCAGAGGAAGAAGAGCCTAAGATTTTTGCCACAAACAGAGGGGTGCATAAGAAAAGTACTCTTGCAGTACCCATGATTCCTTGCACACACAGAGCCAGCAGAGATCACAATGATATCACCTCATTCAGCTTCCAAGGGACTGCCTTAACCCTAGCGAGCTAGTAAAAAGATGACTCTCCGTCTATTTTCTGAGCTGGTTTATTTTTATAAACTGAAATCAAAATGTCTCCTACACTTAATTTATCTGTAATTACAAATTATACCAGAAGAGTGATGGACAAAGGAAATCCTGACTGGTTTAGAGAACACTACTTCACCTGGAGAGGCTTAATATTATTCCTGTAAATCCGCCAACTCAGTATAGGCAGCATCTCCCAGAATGCACTAGTTGTAACAGAGGGTCTGCAGACATAGTACTCTATAGATTCCTGTGTGGTGCTATTCTCATGTATCAATATTATCTATATTGTGCTGATATGTTGTCGTTGACCAGTCAGAGTAGCTTAGATGAACTGAAAACACTGATTGTCTGTATGTGTGAATGGGAGCGTGAGCGTTTGTTTTTTGATGTCTGCCCCTGCAATGCGCTGCCGACTGATCCAGGGTATATCCCACCGGCTGGGATAAGCTCGTAACCCATGACTTGTACTTCAGGTGTTCGATTGAAGATGAATAAATTAGTTACATAAGTTGTGAGTGTTAAGATTGAAAGCCTTTTCTTTCTCAGTTGCTAAAAATCATCTGTCGAACCTGAGTTGAATTTGAAAACTCTTCACACACTCAAAGAAACAAGCATTCTGTTCGTGCTTTGAACCGTTTGGAACGCAGTACGTCTCTGTGTGTGTGTGTGTGTGTGTGTGTGTGTGTGCGTGCGTGCGTGCGTGCGTGCGTGCGTGTGTGCGTGCGTGCGTGCGTGCGTGCGTGCGCGTGCGTGTGTGTGTGTGATTAGGGGTGGGGGCATTTCAGCTGTGCACTTTTGCAACTGCTACAACATAACTTTCCTTGACTCTCAGGCTGACTTAAAGGTAAGAGGCTGCTTGTATTCCACGCGGTGCAACGGGGTGGAAGGGATTTTTACACCCAAGCCTCTGTCTTTCAGCCAGCTTTATCTCCAAGACAATGGCACAACCAGTTCCTATAGACCCCACTAAGATGGGAGAGGGTCGGGCTATCGCTGTGCTGACCTCGGGAGGTGATGCCCAGGGTAAGCTGAAGGTTTTCCAGTGTGGTATGTGAGTGTTGAGTGCCAAGACACAGCATGTCTGCTGTTTGTTTGCCTCAACAGGAGGTTTAGAGGATGTAGTCTTGAAATCATCACTAATTGGTCACTCCATAAGAAGGTGTAGTGACACATGACGAAAAAATATTTGAATGAAGGGAATTAGAAACATAGAAATGAGGATTGCATTTGTTGCCTCAACAAGACTCATTGATTGGTTGGTTTTCTTCAATCTAGAAAGGCCTCCAGTCAACAAATCTCTGTAGTTTAGATCATTTGAGTTTAGCATTAATATTGCTTTCTGAAGGTGAAAATATGTCTTCCCTTTAAAAAAGTGTATGATTTTATTACTACTTTCTATATCAAATTTGACAATTCTTCTAATTTTTTTTCAATTTTCTTTCATTATTTCTCTATTGCAACTCATTTACTATACTTCTCTTTTAAATAATGCCAACTTAGTGAAAATGGCCACATGAGTTCCTCCTGAGATCATTGAGACAGACTGACCTTTAACTTGATGAAGATTAACCCCCCTTTACCTTTGGGATGAGTGTCATTGACCTCACACAACCCCGTCAAGTGAAGGAGTGGACTCCTCATCTGTGTGTTTTTCTGGGCATCTCAACACAGGGACGAGTGTGCTTATGCAAAACTACACTGCTGGCTGACTCATACTTTGCTTTCTCTATCCATAGTATGAAATGTTATTACTGTCTTACATTAGTCTGACATTAGACAAAGTCCCTTCTTTCTCATCCTTCCTCTCCATTACTGTATCTGTTAAGACTAATTTTAGGAGCATGATGACCTTTCTGTCATGTTTTGAAAAGTGGTTTGGTGGACTGCACTTTTAGAGCAGACTCTCCTGCTATAAGCTGTAAGTGGAGATACTCTTGGCACTCTAACAGCTAATCTATCCCCATCCTGTCCTTTAAGTGACCCATTGGTGCTCTTTAGGGACCCTCATGTTATCCTGAAATACTATCACTGACAAGTTACCCAGATTTAAATTAAAGTGAAAATTCAAATGGTGCCATGGTATTATTACAGCATCTGTACTTTAAGCGCATGTTGTTTTTGATTCTGCAGGGTGCCACAGTAGTGTGGTGGTTAGCACTGTCACCTGAACAGTCTGGGCTTGAATCTGATGTTAGAGCTTTTCTGTGTGGAGATTGCACGTGGTAATCTGGCTTCCTTCCAAAGTAGAAAATTCCCAACATGAATTGTTGAGTTTGTCTTGCTGTTTGCTGTATCCGTAATCAACTAGTAATCTGTCCTGTCCAGGATGTCTGTCCTGGTATGGCCCAAAATCATTTGAGATTTGTTTCAACAATGTCCCACATGACTCTGAAGGATAAAAGATTTTAAATAATGAATTTGTTTCAGCAGGTGCAGAAACAGTTAAGACATTTGAAAAACAGTATAATCATGCAAAATTCAACCATATGAAAGCTGTTCATTAAAGCGTAATGATATCTAAAGTGTATCATTGTTAAATACACATGTACAGGAGCAGATTTAAGTTTTGCAGGATGTGTGCAAGCACATGAAGAAAAGCTTTTTAAATATGGTAACAAGTCATTTTCTCCTCTATGTTCTCATTAATAACAGCTTATGTGGCCAAAAATCTGTCTCTACAGGTATGAATGCTGCCGTGAGGGCAACAGTTCGAGTGGGAATTTACACTGGAGCCAAAGTGTTCTTTGTATATGAGGTAAATACAGCTTCGGAATTTTTAGTTGTTGTTTTTTTGTTTGCTTGCTTTTCTATTTGGTTGTTAGATCTCTTTATTTCTTTCTTTCTTCCTTTCTTTCCCTCTCTTTCTCTCTCTTTAAATTACCAATATAATTTGTACATACAAATCCTAATTATGTTGCAATAGCTTTACGTAGATGCTGTCTTCAGTTTGCATATACTGTCTGTCCAACAATCCAAAACCAGTTTACATAAACAGAAATAAATCAATGTATATGTGTGAGGGGGCATTTTCTCTTGACTTAACATAACTAAAACAATTTATTAATAATGATTTGCTTTTCTTTAACAAATTCTTTCATGATTATTCTACATCCTGACACATAAATTCAGATTCATCTATCGATAGAATTACCAGCAGGTCTCAACATATCACATCCCAGTGAATAAGAGTGCCTGGATTATTACACCTCTTTGCATTAATTTTTTTTAAGAATGTGATGTTATGCTGTTTAGTGTTTGTGGTTGGCAGGGTTACCAAGGTCTGGTGGACGGTGGAGATCAAATCCGTCCCGCTACCTGGGAGAGTGTGTCAATGACACTGCAGATGGTGAGAACAACAATGAGGACAGAAAGGGCTCATTTATATGAACATTATCATATCCAGCCTGTTTTTAACTTGTGATCAACTAGTTGTTACAGTAAGTAGGGTGTTAATCTTGCCATCTTCCATTCTCTGCAGGATGATGCTGTACATCAGATAACCAGTTATACTAGACTAAATAAATAAATAAACCCTAAATGGGAATAATTATACTTAGATAGTCTTGTTCATTTTCCTATATCTACTTACTGGTGATTCTTCTTTGGAAATGGAATCCCTCCCTTATGCCAGGGTGGGACTGTGATTGGTAGCGCTCGCTGTCAGGACTTCAGGACGAAGGAGGGACGCACCAAGGCAGCTTACAACTTAATCAAGCTGGGCATTACCAACTTATGTGTGATTGGTGGTGATGGAAGTCTGACAGGTGCCAACCAGTTTAGATCAGAGTGGAGTGTACTTCTGGCAGACCTGCTCAAAGCTGGTGAGAGACCAGACCAGACACCAAAATGTAGTTCCAAACAGCAAAAACATGGGGTGTTACAGATATGTGTAGAGTAAATTTCATGTATGTGTACATACACTTGGCAATAAAACTGGACTCCATTACAGGAGAAATTAGAAGTAATGCCCAACCCAAGGCCCCTTCCAGTTACGGTATCTGATAGAGTTGTCATTTTAATCTCCACCCAGAAAAGATCACATCAAGCGAGGCCAAGAGTTCCTCCCATCTAAACATCGTTGGCATGGTGGGGTCCATTGATAATGATTTCTGTGGTACTGACATGACTATCGGGACAGACTCTGCTCTGCATCGCATCACAGAGATAGTGGACGCTATCACCACCACAGCACACAGGTATGCGCAAAACAATGTTTAAATTTATCTAATGGACAGACGCTGAACATGAAATGTGTTGTACGGCAGTCATCAGAGGACCTTCATCCTGGAAGTGATGGGCAGACACTGTGGGTGAGTACAACCTGAATCAGTACATACAAACTTTTGCCCCCATCCTAGCAGCTCTGTGAGGCTTTAACACCTTTAGCATGTTAACTCAACCTAGTGAACAAATGGAAACATGCAAATTTGTGTCCTGGTGAGGAATATAGGTGAGAAATGCAACAGGGATCTACCATGATGTTTATAATGTCTATCATTTTTACCAAATTGTTTACTGAGCTATTGTTTTTTTGTCTTGTCCTGCCAGCACATAAAGTATAGATTTGCCAACAAGCATTAATGTTATTCAGTTGAGGATTCTTCATTTATATGTTAGGCCACTTGAACCTTAGCTTGTGACTCTTCCCTGCCAGTTACCTGGCAGTGGTGACAGCTCTGGCCTGTGGTGCTGACTGGGTGTTCATCCCAGAGATGCCCCCGGAGGAGAGATGGGAGGAGCATCTGTGCAGAAGACTTGCAGATGTAAATGTCTTGTCATACGTCACCTTCAGTGAACACTTTTAATGTAGATTTTAAAGAAAAAGTCTGTTTAGTGATCTGAACACATTTCTCTCTTCAATCCCAGCAAAGAAGTCGTGGCTCCCGTTTGAATATTATCATCGTTGCAGAAGGTGCAATAGACCGCAATGGCGCACCTATCAAATGTGAACTAGTCAAGCAGGTAAGTAACAGCAGAATAGCTCCAATACTCCATCACATTTTGTAGACTGTACCTAAAATCATAATCTCTTATGTCCAGCTGGTAACAACAAAACTAGGCTTTGACACCCGTACCACCGTCTTGGGACATATCCAGAGAGGAGGAACTCCTTCTGCCTTTGACAGAATACTGGTATAATGACTGGCCTGTATATAATCTATATAAGATCATTTCTTGTTGACAGTATAAAAAAAATCTACCTACTTCTCAAGTCTTTGCTTTTTTGTCATTTCAGGCCAGCAGAATGGGCGTGGAAGCTGTGATGGCTCTGCTGGAGGCCACACCAGACACTCCTGCATGTGTGGTCAGCTTGTCTGGAAACATGGCTGTTAGACTGCCTCTCATGGAGTGTGTGCAAGTGGTCAGTCAAAACTCTTCCATGTGGAATACAGGTTATCTTCTTTCCATATGTAAATAAGATGGATGGTAACTTTTATTGATTACTGACATGTTGTGGGGCGGCACAGTGGCGCAGTGGGTAGCGCTGATGCCTCAAAACACAGCGGGTCCGGGTTCGAGTCCCGCTCTGTGTGGAGCTCGCATGCTCTCCCTGTGTCCACGTGGGTTCTGTCCGGGTTCTCCGGCTTCCTCCCACCTCCAAAAGCATGCGTTTCAGGTTGATTGGCCGGTCCCAGATTGCCCGCAGGAGTTAGTGTGTGTGTGCGTGTTTGTATGTCTTTGTATGTGGCTCCGCGGTGCACTGGCGTCATGCCCAGAGTGTCCCCCGCCTCATGCCCTATGCCAGCTGGGATAGGCTCCAGCTCCCCGTGACCCGCTACGGCGGATACAGCAGCGGTACATGAAAATGAATGAAATGAATGAATGACATGTTGTGAGTTTGATGTTGTTCTCTGAATTTTCTGAATAACTTTACACCTTCCCTGTTGTCCTTCCATATAATTACACATCAGACTAAAGATGTAGCCAAAGCCATGGCAGAGGGGCGGTTTGAAGATGCAGTCAGACTCAGGGGAAAGTGAGGCATGCACTTTTAAGTTAACTATTTGATAATGCATTGTGTTGAGTGTCAAATGCACGTACATTTGTGCTAAATTTGGGCAACAGGAGCTTTGAGAACAACTGGAACACTTACAGGATGCTGGCTCACGTGCACCTCCCAGACTCAAAGGTCAGGAACTGACTGTTGAGAGGTCCTACTGTCAATAAGTCCTAGTGAGAAATACAGTTATTCTGACAAACATCTTTGTGAATGTTCCCACATCAGAGTAACAGCAACATTGCTGTACTGAATGTGGGAGCTCCGTGTGCAGGAATGAATGCCGTAGTTCGTTCAGCTGTCAGGATCGGAATCCTCCAGGGTCACCAGATGCTGGCAGTGCATGACGGCTTTGAAGGCTTGGCTCATGGAATGGTAAGTTCTAGCAACAGACATGCAAACAAAACAAATAAGCATTAGCTTTCATGACAATTAATCAACATGTTGGTACAGTACATGGCTTAAATGTGTGAAATAATAATAGAGTCTGCACTTGTCTCTGTACAGATTGAGCCTATTGGTTGGTCTGGAGTGGCAGGATGGACTGGAAAGGGGGGATCCATGCTGGGCACAAAAAGGTGTGTTTTTCAACAAACCATTTTGTTTCAGTCACTGGAGTGTATAATGACTTATCTTAACACTGACTGGGTTACTTTTAACATAAGGCAAAATGTGCATGAGTTTTGGTAAAAATATGTAGACACATACAAAATGAATCCCTTTCGTCATCACTTTTGACAGCCTAGAAGTGAGCAATAGCATTTGCATTTGTGGAAGCCCCGCCCCTCTGCCTGTATTTTCTTATTCCTGTATTTACAATCTGCAAGCTGTGAGAGCAGGACTCTCAGACTGTGAATAGGCAGCCAAGAGGATCTGGTTTTGTGTACAAGCCCTTGCAAACCAATCCTACACGCTCTTCTTTTAACATTGAGAAGACCTAATATGCTATGTTTTTGCACTTTCCTTCTGATAAAGATCTACGCCACGTGAGTTCATAGAGGAGATCAGTGTGAACATCATGAAGTTCAACATCCATGCTCTAGTCATCATTGGAGGGTTTGAGGTGGGAAGCTTATACACAGTAGATATTTTTACTTGTCTGAATTAAGCACGGCCCAAACACATTTACTGATTCCATCCTTCTGTCTTGTCTTCACCAGGCATTTGCTGGGGGTCTGGAGTTGGTGCAGGCAAGAGAGAAGTACGAGGAGCTTTGCATTCCCCTTGTTGTTGTTCCTGCTACTGTCTCCAACAATGTTCCTGGATCCGACTTCAGTGTTGGTGCTGATACTGCGCTTAACACAATAACCGCAGTAAACTTTAAAAGCACAAACAAACTCATCACGCTAACCAGATAAACCCAAGAACATTTTCTTCATCCTTGCACTCCTCATTTGTTTCTTTTTACTCTTTAGACATGTGACAGAATCAAACAATCTGCTGCTGGCACGAAGAGGAGAGTGTTCATTGTTGAAACAATGGGAGGATACTGCGGCTACCTGGCAACCACAGCTGCTTTGGCATCTGGAGCTGATGCTGCTTACATTTATGAGGAACCTTTCAACATTCATGACCTAGAGGTGGGTGCTTACAAATGTGCAACAATACATTAGTTTTACAGATGGATGGATGGATGGATGGATGGGTGGGTGGGTGGGTGGATGGATGGATGGATCATTTTTAAATCTTTGTTTTTAGGTCAATGTGGAACATTTGGTTGAGAAGATGAAGACCACAGTTAAGAGAGGATTGATTCTTAGGTTGGTGGGAGTTCTAATGAATTCAACACCCTTCACTTTAAGGTGGCTTCAGATCTCATCAAATATTCACATGTGTTTCAGAAATGAGAACTGCAGTGCAAATTACACCATGGATTTCATCTTCAACGTGTACACCGAGGAAGGAAAGGGTGTGTTTGACTGCAGGAAGAATGTGCTTGGACATATGCAGCAGGTAAGCTGCTAGATGTGGACCTGCTTGTTGCACACCATCAGATTCAGTTTGATTAAAAGAAGAAAAACATTATTTTATACTAGGGTGGAACGCCAAGTCCCTTTGACAGAAATTTTGGCACCAAAATGGGAATTAGAGCTATTTTATGGTTGACTGACAAACTGAAGGAATGCTACAGACACGGTAAGGACATGTTGCTCAAAAACACAAAGTATTGTATATAATTGTGTGATGGAAGTCTGATTGTCTAATTGTTTGATTGTGTGATGCCTAACCCTCAGGTCGCATATTTGCAAACTCTCAAGATTCAGCCTGTGTACTCGGCATGAGGAAAAGGGCTTTGGTCTTCCAGTCTCTGGCAGAACTTAAGCCACATACTGACTTTGAGTAAGATTTCAGTTCTATCTCAATGAGTCATTTCTTGCCACTTATTCTTTTCTGCATTGTTTGACATCTACTCACATCCATAAGTATTGCAATTAGGGTTTACAGCTATGATAGATGAGATGACAGTTACTATGCTGTGATTGGCCAGAGGTTAACTTTAAGCTAAAGATCCTTTGTTATGAATGTACTTTGGTGTCTTTTCGCCCCCAAGTGGTCAAAAAACACTAACTTACTCCATCTATAATTGAAATATCTTGAATATTTTATTTTGATTGCTTTGGCTTTGAGAGTTGCATTATTCTCACTTTCAGTTTTGTTTTTGACAAATGTTGTCTTCTACAGGCACCGTATTCCAAAGATCCAGTGGTGGCTAAAACTGAGGCCCATCCTCAAAATCCTGGCTAAATACAAAATCAATCTTGACACTACTGAAAAGACTGAACTGGAACATGTCATCAAGAAGAGAGGCTTAGTTCCTCAGTAGCTAATTTATGTCATTAGTCTTGCTACTGCACTTCGCATGATTTGAGTGTCTACTGATTAAAAGACATTACACTTGTTACATGTCTTTGAGAAGTGAGTAAGTGAGAAAAGTGAAGAAGATATCATATTACTGAAAGACAAACAACAAAAGTAATAATTAACACTCAAATGCCATAATGGCAACTATTCATTGAAGAAAAAGAATTCACTCAATTATTCACTCAATTCACTCAAATCAGATAATTTTCCACTGTTGTGGCTGTAAAACAAATAAAAATATCTCTTGATTCCTCTGCTGACTCCAGATTAAATAATTTTTTTCTGTCATTTCCAGTCAGATCATTTGTACATTTACATTTTGTGTAAACAATATACATCATTTTACAGTGTCCAATGTGGGCATTACTGTATTGTAAACAATTTTATCAGGAATATATTGCTTGAAAATTCAACCTTGCAGTCTTAGTAAATTCTCTGTGGCATTACTCAGAAATTGCATATTGATATAAACCTCGACTCTATTTGTTATAAGGAAAGTGAAATAGTATAAGTTGTTTGTGACTTTTTCTTACAAACTACATTAACTTGTTTTCACTTAGACGGATGTCAGTCAGTCAGTCATTATCTTAACCCGCTGAATCCGCTGACGCGGGTCGCGGGGGTGCCGGTGCCTATCTCGGCAGTCTCAGGGCGTGAGGCGGGGGACACTCCGGGCACGACGCCAGTGTACCGCGGAGCCACACAGAGACAAACAACCACTCACACACACATTCACTCCTAGGGTCAATTTGGGACCGGCCAATCAACCTAAAGCACATGCTTTTGGAGGTGGGAGGAAGCCGGAGAACCCGGAGGGAACCCACGCAGACACGGGGAGAGCATGCGAACTCTGCACAGAGCGGGACTCGAACCCGGGTCCGCCGTGGTGTGAGGCGACAGCGCCACCGTGCCGCCGCTTAGACGGATGTCTACTGCTTAATTATGATAAATCACAGTAGATGTCATGTATTTGTAACTGTAAATATTTTAAGTGTGTTATTTTAAGTGTATTATTGTAAAATAGAGCGGCGTCCATCTAAGCGGCGGCACGGTGGCGCAGTGGGTAGCGCTGTCGCCTCACAACACAGCAGTTCTGGGTTCGAGTCCCACTCTGTGCGGAGTTTGCATGCTCTCCCCGTGTCTGCGCGGGTTCTCTCCGGGCTCCCTGGCTTCCTCCCACCTCCAAAAGCATGCGCTTCAGGTTTATTGGCCGGTCCCAAATTGTCCGTAGGAGTGAGTTTTTGTTTGCGTGGTTGTCTGTCTTTGTGTGTGGCTCTGTGGCGCACTGGCGTCTTCCCCCGCCTCACGCCCTATGCTAGCTGGGAAAGGCTCCAGCTCCCCGTGACCCGCTGCGGTGGATACAGCAGAAGAAAATGAATGAATAAATCTAGAATGAAATTCAAAATCCTCATGATCACATATAGAGCTCTTCACTGTAAGGCTCCATCTTACATTGAAGATCTCATTGAACTGTATCGTGTTCATGTTACGGCTCAGGCACTCCAAGACTGAGCGTAACAATCATCCTCCCAGGGCTCTTCAATCTGAGGATGCAGGATTTCTGGTAATCCGTCAGGTCTTTAAGAGTAGAACAGGAGGCAGAAGCTTTAGGTATCTGGCTTCTTTACTCTGGAACGATCTCCCGGCCTTGGTCCAGGGGGCAGACACCCTTAGCTCATTCAAGAGTAGACTGATAGAGACTACAATTAGAAATAACACAGATTCTATTAAATATGCTGCTAAAGGCCTAGGCTGCTGAGGATATTTTTTTCTGTCTCTCACGTTAAAGGGAGTTACTTTGGAGCTTCTGCCGTTTCTCTTTCTTTGCTTTTCTAATTTGCTACTGACATTAAATCATACTTTTTGTTTGCAAGATACTGTTGCTGTCTTTGTGCTTCTGCTCGACAGGTGGGGAACAAGCATGGAAGACAGGAAAATTCAAAGGCCTGGAAATCCCGCCCCCATTTCAGCAACAACAGCACAATCTGAACTGCAAATTCTATCTGGCCTATCTGCCACTCTCTCTCTGTCTCTCTCTTTTCCTTGCCCTGTCTATAAACCCAGTGTATTTCTTTTCCACCCAAACGGTCAAGGCAGATGACCAACCTCCAGACTCTGGGTCCTGCCCAGAGTTTCTTCCTCAATGAGGGAGTTTTTCCCTGTCACCGCCGCTTATGCTTGCTCTGGGGCATTCTGTTGGTTTTATGTCTGTTAAAGCGCTTTGAAATGTCTGATGATGTGATTAAGCGATATTTAAATAAAAGTTGATTGATTTTTAAATGTGCACATCTCTGGAAACTTGCCCTTGGAAATGTCCCCACTGTGGGACTAATAAAAGAATATCTTGTCTTATATTATCTAGCTGCAGGTAAAAAGACACTCGAGATGAATGCAGCGCCTGCTGTAGTTGAGGTGGAGCGTCATCAAAATCCACGGTGAAGGAGAGGAGAATAACAACATGTCCATTTTGATAGCAGCATATCCCAAAAGCAGTTGTTGAACTCCCCAGTGGGTAACACAATGATTGGCCGGTCCCAAATTGCCCGTAGGAGTGAGTGTCTGTGTGCATGGTTGTCTGTCTTTGTGTGTAGCTCCGCGGTGCATTGGCGTCGTGCCCGGAGTGTCCCCCGCCTCACGCCCTATGCCAGCGGAGATAGACTCCAGCTCCCTGTTACCCACTACGGCGGATAAACAGGCAGAAAATGAATGAATGAATGAATATTGTAAAACACAAAATAATTGTGCTTTGCATCATTGGCATTAAATGAAACTGTGGTTACATATTATTAAGTTAGTTTTTGTACACAACTGACCCTTATCCTAAAATTTCCCTCTTTTTTAAGGTTAGAATTTTAAATGGTCCCTATGAAAGATTGAACAGAAATTTGCAGTGATAGGTATTAGTCAATATATGTTCTTATTATGTATGGTATGGTGTGGTATGGTATGGTAGGGTGTGGCATGGTATAGTAATGTAACCACAAGAGGACACAAGCCAGTGTCTTATTGTGCCCGTCCCAAGCCTGGATAAATACAGAAGGTTGCGTCAGGCAGGGCATCCGGCGTAAAACTTTTGCCAAATCAAACATGCAAATCAAACCTACGACTTCCAGACCGGATCGGTCGAGGCCCAGGTTGGCAAACGACCGCCATCGGTGCTGTTGACCTACAGGGTGCCGGTGGAAATTGGATTACTGTTGGTCGAAGGAGAGGAGGAAAGTGTGTTCGTAGGAAGAGAGGGAAGAGGAACGCCAAGAGTATAGAACTTAAAGTAGGAACATTGAATGTTGGAACTATGACAGGAAAAGGTAGAGAGTTGGTTGACATGATGCAGAGGAGGAAGGTAGACATACTGTGTGTCCAGGAGACCAGGTGGAATGGTAACAAGGCAGTTTATGAGCAGGGTTCAAGTTTTTCTATCATGGTGTAGATAGGAAGAGAAATGGAGTAGGAGTTATCTTAAAGGAGGAGTTTGTTAGGAATGTCCTGGAGGTAAAAAGAGTGTCAGATAGAGTGATGAGTCTGAAGCTAAAAATGGAAGGCGTGATGTTCAATGTTGTTAGTGGGTATGCTCCACAGGTAGGATATGAGCTGGAGGAGAAGGAGAAATTCTGGTTGGACTTGGATGAAGTGATGCAGAGCATACCTAGAAGTGAGAGAGTTGTCATTGGTGCAGACTTCAATGGACATGTTGATGCAGGAAACAGAGGTGATGAGGAGGTGATGGGCAGGTTAGGTATCCAGGAGAGGAATGCAGAAGGACAGATGGTAGTTGACTTTGCAAAAAGGATGGAAATGGCTATAGTGAATACTTTCTTCCAGAAGAGGCAGGAACTTAGGGTGACCTATAAGAGTGGCGGTAGGAGCACACAGGTAGACTACATCTTGTGTAGACGGTGTAATCTGAAGGGGATCAGTGACTGTAAAGTAGTGGTAGGCGATAGTGTAGCCAAACAGCATAGGATGGTGGTGTGTAAGATGATTCTGGTGGTGAGGAAGATGAAGAGGGCAAAGACAGAGCGGAGGACAAAATGGTGGAAGCTGAAAAAGAAAGAATGTTGCATGACTTTTAGGAAGGAGTTAAGACAGGCTCTGGGTGGTCAGGAGGTGCTGCCAGATGACTGGACAACTACAGCTAATGTGATCAGGGAGACAGGTAGGAGAGTATTTGGTGTGTCATCTGGAAGGAAAGTAGATAAGGAATAAGGAAGATAAGATAAGATAAGGAAGGTTAGCCGCAGTAAGACAGAGTACATGTGTGTGAATGAGAGGGACCCAAATGGAAGAGTGAGGTTACAGGGAGAAGAGATCAAGAAGGTGGAGGATTTGAAGTATTTAGGGTCAACAGTCCAGAGCAGTGGAGTGTGTGGAAAAGAGGTGAAAAAGCGTGTACAGGCAGAATAGTACGGGTGGAGGAAAGTGTCAGGTGCGATATGTGATAGAAGAGTTTCAGCTAAAATGAAAGGAAAGGTGTACAAAACTGTGGTGAGACCAGCGATGTTGTTTGGTCTAGAGACAGTGTCACTGAGGAAAAGACAAGAGACAGAGCTGGAGGTAGCAGAGATGAAGATGCTGAGGTTCTCTATAGGAGTGACCAGGAAGGACAGGATCAGGAATGAGTACATCAAAGGGACAGCACATGTTAGAGGGTTTGGGGATAAAGTCAGAGAGGCCAGACTGAGATGGTTTGGACATGTCCAGAGGAGAGATAGTGAATATATTGGTAGAAGGATGCTGAGTTTTGAACTGCCAGGCAGGAGGCCTAGAGGAAGACCAAAGAGGAGGTTATGGATAATGTGAACGAGGACATGAAGGGGGTTTTTTTTGTGAGAGAAGAGGATACAGAAGACAGGGTTAGATGGAGGCAACTGATTTGCTGTGGCGACCCCTGACGGAAAAAGCGGAAAGGAGAAGAAGGTATGGTATGGTAAACAATGTTATTTGTTCATAGTTGTCCGTCATCTGGGCAAATAGAACTTAATATAAAATTTTGAAGTATTTAAAGTATTTGTAGTGAATAATCTGACAATTCTTTGTGAATAACTTTGCTTTTTACGCTATTCCTGCCGTGGTTTCGGTCATGATAAGAAAACTACAGTTTTCCATGAGTACTTACTTCCGGTAAACCCGGAAGCGTTATTGGATTGGTCAACGAACACCATTCAAAAACAGTGCGCGGGTGTGAACGTTCACAGAAGAGTTGAGTCTTAATTTATATTTGCAGCTATTGCGCCGCTAAATTAATATATGATGGAAAGTAAGTGTTTTTATTGGTTGTAAATAAAAGCGTGGCTACAGAACTACCTCGTTTGAAGTAAGTCACGTTTTACATTTCTGGCAGCCAACGTTTATGTTAGTTAAATATGTCTTGTCGTTAAGGTGATAGCTCAAGCTAATTTACTCGCTGGAATGAGCACGGATTACGATCCACTCACATTTTTGTTCGTTGTGCAGCTATCGACATGAAGTGTCTGAAAGTAGAAGAATACATCAAGCGGACTGCTTCAGTGAAAGAGACGGAGCTTTTACGTCAAGAACTAGAGGTTTGCAGAGTAACATGATGAAGAATTATTTTTAATAAACATAACTGTTGCATAGCAGGCCTCAAATGAGTTTCATCTGTTGTGTTAGACTGGTTTCAATATTCTGAAAATATTTTTTCGAAAACAGAATCTAAACGTGTATTTTTGCAGTGTCATGTGAAGAAGCGACCAGACCTTCAGGGCCGCACGCTGTGTGACAGGATCATCAGGGCCTGCAACCATCACCTTGGAGTTGGATCCACTTCGTCTGAGCACGTCAGTCACTTGGTGCAGCTGGTGGAGCTTTCCCTGCAGGGCTATGATATTTCTGCAGCGCTAGTCGCACAGAGCAGTCCTCTGTACATGGAAAAGATAATTTTCCATATTATTAAAAAGCTAAGTTCCCTTGAAGCTCACAGTCTATGCAGCCGTATAGCTGGGTTGCTCTACAGCAGGCTTACAGCAGAGAAGCAGGTATGTGTAATTACATTCATGAAGTTCACATTCATGACTTGTGTTCCTTCTTGACACTGTTTGATTGTTTCTTCACAGTCAGCATTAAGAAAGTTGTCACTGTTCTTTGGACCGCAGGTTGAGGACTACAATGTTGTAGTACAGAGCTGCTTCTCTGTACTCTGGAATGGACTATCTGCCAACAAAGGAGGGATAAATGTCAATCCTCATGATAAGCTCCGCGACCAGATGCAAGCCCTGAGATTCCTCTTATTGTTAGACTCAGAGGGCTCCGGTCCCTCTATCTTCAAAGCACCAATATACACAGAGGATGCCATCTCTGAATTTGAGAGTAGTTGTGGAGTCATAACTAAGGACCATGTTGCTTTTCTTATTGAAGAAATGCTCGCACTTTTACATACATGTTGGACTGGTGGTCGAGACGCTGAGGTTGGCAACTCCAAGCAGTCTTGTGAGACATCAGTTTTATATGTGCTTCTTGAAATGTTTTTGATTATAGTGAAAGTGCTTTGTAAGGCTGGCCACTATGATGCAGCCTTAGCCTTTATGAATGAAATTGAGAGCAACTTCAAAGACTATTCTAACAGCTTGTATACAGCCTTATTGCTTGGCAAATGGGCAGTAAAAATTCATTATACAATGAAGGCAGAAGAGGAGGAAGCGCAGGCATTCACAGAGTGTTCCAGGGCCTTGAGGGCTCTTTCATTGGACCTGGAGGATAAAGAATCTCATTCAGTTCTTGAAGGTTGCAAGCTGGTGGTGTGGGCTGTCGAAAGAGGCCACAGCAAGGAATTAAGTGGAACTGTGCTCTTGGCTTGGTTCTCTTTTCTTGAGGAGCACCAAGAACTGATGTTAAGGACGCTGAAGAAGGCAAGTTTTGATTATTGGCCAGGAAAATTATGTGTGGATGTGTACGTACCTATGTCGAAGAAAATCATCAGTCAGTTGTATGTTTCATGTTGTAGTTGCCTTCAAAAAGCCATTTAGGGATTTTTTTTTTCTTAAGAATTTCTACATATTAAAAACATGTGGCTTGCTTTCTTGACAGGGTGTGATATGCCAGGTCGAGAGCAACAGAATGCAACAGGCTCTCTGCATCAATATTTACCAAGGATTTGTATTTGCTTATGAGAGCTTGCTCGCATCACAGGTGAGGCTGTTATTAGGATATGGTCTTTTGTGTTTATGAAGCAACAATATGACTGAAAATAATTACTGAATCACAGTTGCAAAAATTCCTCACGTTTCTATCTAATGTAGGTTGATTTAATGATTGTGATTTGCTTTAAGCTGGAAAACAGTGACACACTGGACAGAGTGCTGCTGTACTGTCAGTCCACAGTTGGGCTTATGATGATTGAACTTCAAAAGCTGTTGAATGAGAATCTTCTCATCAAAGCAGGTGAGAACAGTATAATTTTAAGTAGTCAGATATAAATTACTGTATAATTACATATATAAGTTACTGCATAAATATGCCATAAAATTCTACTGTGTTATCACTTTGTTCATTTTGTGATTATTACTTGTCCTGCAGTGATTGCCGTGAGCAACTTGGTTTGTGCTTTGTACAATCGGCGTCTCTATGACCAGGCCTTCATGCTAGTTGAGATCCTTTGCAAGGACCTCTGCAAAAGTTGCCCCGTCTCACTCTCTGTTGACAGGGTAAGTTCTTAAAATGTGTTTTGTGTGCTCATACATCGCATTGCGGTCATCGTAGAAAATGCACACTATACATCATGGGCTTTGGGGTCAGCAATCATGAAATTTTACTGTCTCTAATGTCTTCTGAATGTTTAGTTGAGCCGACCCTTCATGCTGGCTGTTCAGACTTCTCGGAGGGCAGGACGATTACAGCGAGCATTGGACTGGGTTATCCTGTGGCTTAAGGTTCTTGGGGACAAAATCACTACTCATATGGCTGAAGCAGTCTCTCTGTGGGTGAAAACGAAGACGGATGCTGCTCGCAACTCCGATGACGATATCCGTCTCAGGTAAATGCAAATTCAAATAAATGGACTCTGAGTTTCTTTTCATTTTGACAAAGATCTTCTCACAGTATGATGCAAAATTATGGAAAAGAATTAACACGTTATCAACTTGTTCTGTCCTGATTTGTGACAGGACATTGCGAGATGGTTTTGGTCGGGATGTCCCTGACGAACAAGTAATGCTTTGCCTTTTGGAGGAAGAACTGCGTGCCTACAAGGAGGTGGCAGGGGACACGGCCCAAGAGCGTTACAACACTCTCTGTGATCTGTTGGATATCTGCCATGAGGAGAGCTCCCACACGCATCTACGTGCCGTCTACCTCTGTGAGATGGCCCAAGTTGTGTGTTACCAGGATTTCAGTGAGCAGACTGACTGGTAGGAGATGTTGTCTAAGGACAACAAGTAATGGAATTTTAAAAGCACACCACTCATTTTTTGGCCCTTTTTTATAGTGTAACATTGTTAGTGCATATTGTATGTATGTGAAGAAATTCTTTGATAATTCTCAACATATAAGGTTTTGTTCATGTTTGACTGTTTTTTTTGAGTAGTCTTGCCAAATTTTTCCACCGTTTGATCTAAATTCTCATTTAAAAAAAACAAAAAACTTGTGTGAAAACATAATATGACGCAGTGATTTTAAAGCCCTGCAATGTAGATTAAAATGTTTTGTTGTGCATACTCATGTTGACACTGACATGGGAAAAGGCCTGCTGTCTCAATGTTCCTTGTTTTCATTTGTAACCTCACAGCACGGCTGTTGATTTTACACATGAAGCATTGCGGCTACTTGAAGAAGAATCAGAGACTGCAAACAATGCAGATAGTCTGAAGGATGACAAGGCCCATACTTTACTTTGGCATTATATCTGCAAACTTGAGAAGAATCTTCAGGAGGTGATTTCCATCATATCTGTCAGGATACAGTACATATTTTATATTTATAATTGGCTATGTCCTGTAATGACTTCTGTTGTTTTGTAAATATGTCATGTTTTTGTCTAGGCCATTGAAGGGGACAAAAAACTGCGAGAGCAGACACTGTGTACGGCCACTCCCATTGGAACCAATGATTTTGAGTATGAAGACAAGCAGAAGACACAAGACAGCAACCTGGTCCATGAAGGACTGCATTTCAACCTGGCTGCAGAAAACGGTAATAATTACTTTTATTGTGTCATCAATCATCTTAATGTAGACATCTGTACTATATGATACGCCTGACCAAAACATCAACAGCTATTAGTTCTTGAATATACAGTACAGTAATTGTTCAGTATTGCTTTCTTAATGAGATGTTAACCACATTTGTTTTTTCTTTACCAGAGTTGTGTAAGCCTTTGGAACGGGCACTAGCTGAGTGGTCCACTCTCCTACAGAGTCAAGTTGTGCCTCGTGTCCGGAACCCCAAACAGACCTGTAGCTCCATTGCTGTGATGGCAGCTCTTTTCAAACTCATGGGAAAGGTAACTGCAGAATAGGTTCAGTTTGACACTTTGTTTTTTTTTAACTTTTCATATTACTAAATGTTTTTTATCAGTGAAGCTAAAAAAACAAACGTGTTAGAGGCGTTGATTCAAGAACTCTGTTAAACATATACTGATACTTTAAATTTGTACTATTAGAATGACTGGTGTGTTTTATATGGTAAATGCTGGGGCAGGGATGTCGCTTTATCTGTTGAATGGATCATTGCAGTACTTATATTTATACCAAATCTCTTTATTGTCTTATGTAGCCTCTGAAGGCTTTGGAAGCATACCAACTTGTTATTCGACTTTCACGTCAACTTGCTGATGCCCACAGATGTGCCAGCTCCCTCTATCAGTCTGCCAGCATCCTCCTGGATTTGGGTGCACCTGAACTGGCTTTGGTAATGCAGGTTTGCAGTAGTTATTTTAGCAAACTCGGTATATCTCAATGTATTGTTATACCACTGTGTGTGCATTGTGACTGTTGTACCATGTTAGGCCCAGCTAGACCAAGCCGAAAAGTTTCTGACTCCAGATTCCAGTGCTGAGGAACCTTCATCTCAATCTATGTTGGCCATTCTATTGAAGGCTCAGTACTGCTACAGCACAGGGCAGGTAAGTGTCAGTATTTCTCAATATTGCTTTGTTGTTGTTTATTTCTGCTGTGGGTTGTTGGTACTGCATGAGAAATTGTAGTACTGCGTGAGGAAATCTGGAGTGGCAGAAAAGTATGTTAGAATGGTACAGGACATGTGCAAGGACAGCAGAACAGCGGTGAGGTGTGCTGCAGGTGTGACAGAGGAGTTCAAGGTAGAGGTGGGACTGATCAGAGATCAGCTCTGTTCAGTCCCACCTGCTTCCTGTTTGCAGTGGTGATGGATAGGCTGACAGGTGAAGTTAGAATGGAATCCCCATGGACCATGACGTTCGCAGGTGACATCGTGATCAGCAGTAAAAGCAAGGGGCAGGTGGAGGAACATTTAGAAAGGTGGCTGCATGCGTTGGAGAGGAGAGGAATTAGCTGAAATTAAACAGAATATCTGTCCATACATGAGAGTGGAGAAGAAAGCGTGAGGCCACAGGGGAAGAAATAGCAAAGGTGGAGGACTTTAAATAGTTAAGAGCATCGGTGAGTGTGGTAAGGAGGTCCAGAGGAGAGATTGTGAGCATATTGGTAAAAGGATGTTGAGGATGGAGCTACCAGGCAAGAGGAAGACCAAAGAGAAGGTGGATGGATGTAGTGAGGAAGACTTGGTGTTAGAGAGGAGGATGCAGAAGATCAGCTGACATGGAAAAGGATGACATGCTGTGGTGACCCCTAGCAGGACAAACTGTGAGGAAAAGGAGACGGTTGTTGTTATCAGATTTCTTCTTTTCTTGTCACATGTTAGGTGGATCTTGGAGTGCCTTACTTGTGCACGGTCCTTAAAGAAGTGAATGAGCGGAGGCAGTCAAAGACCTGGTACTTATTGCGTGCCCGGACCCTTCGGACCTGTAGTTCCTATTTGAGTTTGGACATTACTGCACTGCCCAAAGCCCAGCGAGGCCTCATCACACAGTATGGTCAGTTAAAGCATTTGCTACGCATTGTTTTGTTGTTGTTGTGTGTTTTTTGCATATCCTTATCATTACTCTTTGGTTACATCATGATTATTTAAAACAAATAGTATTTGCTTTTAAAAACATCAAACATTCTTTGTAGTTTAATTTGTCTGTTTAAAAGTGGAATAACTGAGCTTAAAATAAATATAATGTGTGGCAGTATCATGCATTTTTCATGTTAAAAACTTTATTTTTCTTTGTTAGAATTTACCGTTTACTGTGTTAGTCACAAATATTTTTTCTTCCTAGTCATTTGAAGGCAAATCCTGATGGAAAAAGATGAAAATGTGCTCATTTTCTTTTTTCACTTTGTATATTATCAGAATCTATGTCTACTGAATTTTATTTTTTTTTGGTCACTCAGGTATAAGCAGTGCAGACACTGCGCTATACGAAAGTCTGAAACTTTTCTGCAGCCTGCTGGTCACTTTAGTGGGGAAGGGCTTGTATGGGACTACTGGCAGCAGCACAGATGTCCGCTTCATTGACCAAGGTACATTTGTCTATACACATGGTCTGACAGTGCATAAAAAAGCTACCAATTTCTGACTTGATTTGAGTTCTGTCCGCCATTTTGATAGTCCCTCTTTGCCATGCTCTGTGCAGGAGACAGCCTGATGCTGAAGTGGCAGCTGCTCTCAGAGCTGTTAAGCTGCTCTATGAAGGTGGTGGATGTGAGGAGTGGCTGTGGGGCTATAAATGACGCCAGGCTCCAATGCCTAGAGGCTCTCAAACTGGCCATCAAGCTGCAAGCACCAAGCCTGTATGTACATGGCTCACGTTGGCCATTCTTCTCAGTGTACAATATTACTATTACTGGCAAATATCCACCTGTTAATTAGTCCAAGATGGCGATGAACAAAAATATATGAATGTTATGTGTCCTGCAATATTTTATAGTGTAACTGAGTTCACAGTCCACTGCAATCCAGCACAACAGCTCTGTAATAAATCCTAATCTATTTGCAATGGCCGTAAAGGTTATTTGTTGGAATTATTTATTTATGTTTATTTTAAGTTTTATAGTCTTTGTTTGTAAATCTGCTTTTAATATTTTATGATACATGTGTACGAACTGAATAATATCGTATTTAAAGAATATGTAGTGTTCGCATTACACTATCTAAAAATTGTACCACATATTTTCCGATGCACACTCCTTAGTCACTGGTGGGAGACGCTAACCTGTGTGCAGAATTCCAAAAGGAAGTACTGTATAGATCTGTTTTTATAGGAAACATCACCTTAGACTACCGTTGTGTTCCGGCCACCCTCCATTATTATGTGCTGCTTTAGAAAGTCATTTAATTTCATCTATTGTCTTGGCAGTAAAAAATTAAGGTGCTGTTTACCTGGTCTTGTATGACAGCACGATATTTGAAAGATACACATGTTACCAGACCTAATGTGCCACATTAACTCACAAACTCTTGCATTTTTATCATTAGAAGTACAATTCACTTTATTTTTGATTTATTTTTTTCCAGATGTGCAGAGCTGCTGGTGATGAAAGCTGAACTGGAACTGATGCAGGGAGAGAAAGAAGAGAGTGGAATTGACTTGGATAAAGTCAGAAAACTTCTAGAGCTTTGTACAGGTCTGTTAAATTCTGTTGTTGTCTTAAGTAATGCTTTGCCATTTCATTATCCTTGAACAATTAAATAGACTTTTTATGTCTTCTCAGATTTTTCTGATCAAGTGCAGAAGACAGAAGTGAAAATCAAACCAAGGAAAGGTCGTCCCGTACAGAAATCTCAGCCCCCCCTTCCCACACTTGAGGATGATTTTAAGGATTTGTTGAACACGAGGTGGATTTCCAAAGAACCGATAGTGAGCGATCTGGCAAGTTCTCCACCTCTCAAAGCCCAACCTTCCCGCTCACTCTCTTCATTGTCTCATGACGTTGACTGCCAGTGTCCCTGCTGCTCTGAGCCCTGCTTGGGCCGTGCCACGGCTCGCTGGGCAGCTACTCAGGCTGATCTGATTCTCCAACGGGATCCTAACGAAGCCAGAGCCATCTTGAAACTACGATGGGCAACATTAGCCCGTTGTAAGAGTGTTTCTGCCAAACTTTGTTCAAAATTGGGTAAAATATTCCTTCCCTCTGGCCCTACTAAAGGCTGCCCTAAACCTACCTTGATGCAAGACATAGTGGGCCGTGTGTACCTCAGCATGGCCCGGTCTGGGCTGGACCCAAGACATAACAAAATCTTCGGTATATGGAAAGTACTGGCGGCTGGCTTGGAGTTTGTTGATCACACACCCTCTCCTGAGCTAAGACCGGTGAGAGCTGGTCTAATGGCAACAAGAGCCATCGTGTCATTGTTAACCCTGGCTGCCAAAAAGGGCTGCACCCCAGAGGAGCTCTTCTCACATGTTTGGATGTGGAATCCCCCCAAAATGGATAAAAAGCTGATATCAAAACAAAAGACTGTGACTTCCTCATCCTCTCTCAATAAGCCTAAGCAGTCCATCAAAAAAACGGATCCTTCCTGCAAAACTAAGGAAGCAATGAAGACAAAGGTTGTTAAGCCCAAAATTCAAGTGACAGGATCCGCAACCAAATCAAAAAGCCTGGTTCCCATGACACCAGTGATGGTGAAGTCAAAGCCTTCTGACCTTGGTGCTTTTGCCTTTAATAGCGTGGTACCTACTTTGGCCTTTACTCCTGTTCAAAGGGTGAAAGCCCCTTCCTCAGTACAGAAAGCACCAAAATCTACTTCTAAGCTTCATTTTCATGTCTATGAGGAGTTGTCACCCGCTCAAGACAAAGCTCAACCTGTGCCTGCAGCCCCCAGACGCACAAAGAAATCACGCTTTAAGGTATGCATTTAATCTGAGTAATGGGCTTGTTGTAAAATATACACCTTTCTGTGTTTTTAATGAAAGAAGCCATCCTCTTTCATTGATACAGGTGGAGTTTAGTGATGAGAGTGACACAGAAACCAACACTCAGGCAGCGTCCAAACAGAAAACAGACATTACTAAAAAGAGATCCACTTCAACAAGAGTAGCCCAAAAGAACAAAACTGCATCAGATCCGCCTGTACAGAAGATCTCAGTCAAGAAGCAAGCAAAGGGTAAGAGGAGCACCACCTCCTCTGAGGATGAAGAGTTTTTGACCTGTCAGCCTGTCTCAACCAGAAGGGGAAGAACTAGACGGGAGATTTCCAGAGCAGAAGCCAATTCAGTAGAGGAACCAGACAAAATGAGGACCATAGTTGAGGAAACCATCGAAGTTCTGGACATGAGCATTGAGCGACTTAGGACATCAGACATTGAGACAGAAGACAATCCTGCGTCAAGTGAAGATATCGGTGTGTATTTTGAGCTAATTTTTGAAGCTTTCTGTAGGAGGAAAATATATTCAATGATGTAAAAACAGGTGATGTGTGAATTATGTTGAATTTAAGAAAATAACATAACAAATAATAATAAAAATAATCACAGTATCTCAGAGATTTTATTGAAGACCAGACTTCTAATCTGCTTTCAGTAAAGAACAGATATGTCATCTCTTTGGATCTAATCTCCTTTCCAGACTTTGATTTTGAGGTGCCGCGGAGAGATCTGGGTTTTGATTTGGAGAGAGATGATTTGTCCGAACTGAGGAGCAGAAGTCATTTGATGGATGGTTTACAAACGCACCCCTCTCAGTCAGACACCGGGCCAGGTGTGCTTTGTCATGTCACAGAAGAATGCCAGTTTTGCCTGAATAATTGACTAAATTGTTCTATTACAAGTATTAACTGATCTAGTTCATACTCAAGTATGTTTTTATAGTGTATAAGACGCAGCTGTTAACGCCAAATTGTTCTTCACCCCCACCCCCACCAGAAATTGTTTCTCTGGAAGACATTCAGTCATTGCTCCATTCAGCCTGGTTGTCTGTGAAGCACCTCCCCTGTCCCACCAGCTACACAGACCTCTGTTCCCTTCTGGTTTTGACCATTGGACAGCAGGATCCCTTAATGACAGCAATGCTCCATACCGAGTCTCTGGGCATCACAAGTCGCCATCGCACAGTCAGGCATTTGGCCAGTTTTCTCAAGTAAGCAAAACATAATCTCAAAGTCAGATTTTTGCCATATTTCACCATCTGATAGTTAAAGATTATTTTTTTACAGATGGAATTGCACATTGTGTTGCAAAGGTTTTGACCTTTTGTCCTGTGTTTTTCACAGAAAGCTGAGGAAGACGTCCACTGAGCTGGTTGGCAAAATGGATGCTCTGAGTCTCAATGATGTCAGCTCAGGTACATCTAAGACCGAACAGCTGCTGTCACAGCTGGAGAACGTCTTCTCCTTCCCAATCACTGACCCCTCTGAGCTCCCCAATGGCCACTGTCAAGAGTTCATGCAACAGATTCAGCACCTTCCCCAAGGTAAAGTATTAATCACTGTCTGGATCTTTGTAGGAAAATTTAATGTTTTCTCGTTTTCAGTAGAATTGTAATTGTTTATCTGTCAATAACACATTATAGGTGGTAAGGGGAAAATTTTTAAAAAACTGATTACTTGGAGGCTTATCGATCTCAGCAAGTTGTGACTAGGTTGTTGTCAAACCTTTGTTATGTCACTCTCTTGCTACTTGCTATACTGTTTAGCTGGAGGCTAAAGATGTTTGTTGTTATTTTGTTCTTATGAAATTATGTGATTTAGGTAATCTGATACTGTTGTGATTTATAAAGTGAAATGTAAATTGAATGAAAGCTGTGAAATATTTCCTTTTAGGGGTAACTGTGTGTGTGATGTCTGTCTATGGAGTGAAACCTGGGGGGATTGGTGACAACATCATACTGTCTCGCCTTGAGAATGGATCTGCCCCAGTCACCGCTCACATCCCCACCTCTAAGCGACAGGTTAGGACCATTACTCTTAATCTTGTGTGTCAACATCTGTGGGTTTTGGTTTATAAAACCATGCATCACTTTGAAATGTCATGGTGTTTTTCTTTTGTTTTCGCAGCACCCCATTAGTTGGCTAGTGCAGGAGATGGATTGCATTCAAGTGGAACAGAAGGTTGTGAGCTGTGTGTCTGAGAAAGCCAAGTGGTGGGAAGGCCGCCGGGCTCTGGACTCTCGAGTTGAGGTGAGCGGTGGAAAGAAGGTCCCACTGGGGAGATCTTTACAATGACTTGCAGCAGCTGTCGGGAAGGTTTTACATTTCTGCTCAACTCAAAGGCATTGAAAACATAATTGTCTTTGAGAAATTACACTTCTTCAAGCCTCTTTTCCTTCTTTTCAGCAACTCCTAAAGGAGATGGAGGAATTGCTAGGATGCTGGAAGAGTCTTCTGCAGCCCCTTTCATTAGATCCAGAGCTCTCCAAACAGGCTCAGCAACTTTGCAAATCCTTATCTGCAAAGGGAGTGACGGTCAATGAGGATGCGTTAAAGGTGGGTTTTTTCCCTTACTCCACTCTAACATCAGAATCTGACCTTACTTGATCCTGTCACGGACTAGACAAACCTCCACTGCTTGATTTGTGTTTCAGGCTGTGCTGTCGGCCTCTCCTATGCTCTCCCATGAAGACCTTAAAAGATTTGGTGTTGGAGTTTCTCCACAGTGGACCAAAGAGTGTGACCAGCTTCTCCATACAGCGGTGTCCCTGCTTGCTGACCGACAAGAGCCAAATAATCATGTGGTTCTTATCCTGGACAAGGTTAATTTTAGCATCACCTACTGCTACTGAATAACACACAACAGTCTTCTGACTTGTGACTATGTTGATATGCACCTGTTATACACCAGACGAATATAGTGTTGCACGTATTTGAGTTGATCAGAAGGAAAACAGCAACTACCACCTTTATTCATCCCACATTCCTCCATTGTGGAAATTTTTTTCCCCATTGTGGAAAAACCACTTTCCCTTTTCAGTACCATGAAGTCATGTTTCTAGTTAATGCTAGAAATGAAATGTGTTCTGTCCTGCTATGGTTGCAGCACCTCCAGAAGCTGCCATGGGAGAGCATCTCCATCTTATCCTCTCGCTCTGTCAGTCGGATGCCTTCTCTGCATTCACTGATCGGGCTAAGCATTCAAAAAGAGGTGAGAGTCGGCTCCCATCACTGCAACTGTCCTTTATGATCACTAGGTTCATGTAGTTCTACACATTCTTCTTCTTTTCCTCTTGGCTTTTCCCTTCAGGGGTTGCCACAGCAAATCAGTTGCCTCCATCTAACCCTGTCTTCTGCATCGTCTTCTCTCACACCAACTACCTTCATGTCCTCTTTCACTACATCCATTAACCTCCTCTTTGGTCTTCCTCTAGGCCTCCTGCCTGGCAGTTCAAAACTCTGCATCCTTCTACCAATATATTCACTATCTCTCCTCTGGACATGTCCAAACCATCTCAGTCTGGCCTCTCTGACTTTATCTCCAAAACCTCTAACATGTGCTGTCCCTCTGATGTACTCATTCCTGATCCTATCCTTCCAGGTCACTCCCAAAGAGAACCTCAGCATCTTCATCTCTGCTACCTCCAGCTCTGTCTCCTGTCTTTTCCTCAGTGACAATGTCTCTAGACCAAACAACATCGCTGGTCTCACCACAGTTTTGTACACCTTTCCTTTCATTTTAGCTGAAACTCTTCTATCACACATCACACCTGACACTTTTCTCCACCCGTTCCATCCTGCCTGTACTCGCTTCTTCACCTCTTTTCCACACTCTCCATTGCTCTGGACTGTTGACCCTAAATACTTCAAATCCTCCACCTTCTTGATCTCTTCTCCCTGTAATCTCACTCTTCCACTTGGGTCCCTCTCATTCACACACATGTACTCTGTCTTACTGCAGCTAACCTTCACTCCTCTCCTTTCCAGGACAAACCTCCACCTCTCTAGCTTCTCCTCAACCTGTTCCCTGCTCTCACTACAGATCACAATGTCATCTGCAAACATCATAGTCCATGGAGATTCCTGTCTAACCTTGTCTGTCAGCCTGTCCATCACCATAGTGAACATGAAGGGGCTCATAGCTGATCCCTGATGCAGTCCCACCTCCACCTTGAACTCCTCATTCACACCTACAGCATCAACTCTTCAAAGTACTCTTTCCATCTTCCCATCACACTACTGGCACCCGTCAATAGACTTCCGATAGACTTAATCACCCTAACCTGCTGCACGTCCTTCCCATCTCTGTCTCTCTGTCTTGCCAACCTGTACAGATCAGTCTCTCTCTCCTTACTGTCCAACCTAGCATACAAGTTATCATAAGCCCCTTGTTTGGCCTTTGCTACCTCTACCTTCCCCTTACGCTGCATCTCCCTGTACTCCTGTCTACTCTCCTCAGTCCTGTCAGTGTCCCACTTCTTCTTAGCTAATCTCTTTGTCTGTATACACTCCTGTACCTCCTCATTCCACCACCAAGTCTCCTTATCTACTTTCCTTCCAGATGACACACCAAGTACTCTCCTACCTGTCTCCCTGATCACATTAGCTGTAGTTGTCCAGTCATCTGGCAGCACCTCCTGACCACCCAGAGCCTGTCTTAACTCCTTCCTAAAAGTCATGCAACACTCTTTCTTTTTCAGCTTCCACCATTTTGTCCTTCGCTCTGTCTTTGCCCTCTTCATCTTCCTTACCACCAGAATCATCTTACACACCACCATCCTATGCTGTTTGGCTACACTATCGCCTACCACTACTTTACAGTCACTGATCCCCTTCAGATTACACCGTCTACACAAGATGTAGTCTACCTGTGTGCTCCTACCACCACTCTTATAGGTCACCCTAAATTCCTGCCTCTTCTGGAAGAAAGTATTCACTACAGCCATTTCCATCCTTTTTGCAAAGTCAACTACCATCTGTCCTTCTGAATTCCTCTCCTGGATACCAAACCTGCCCATCACCTCCTCATCACCTCTGTTTCCTGCACCAACATGTCCATTGAAGTCTGCACCAATGACAACTCTCTCACTTCTAGGTATGCTCTGCATCACTTCATCAAAGTCCACCCAGAATTTCTCCTTCTCCTCCAGCTCACATCCTACCTGTGGAGCATACCCACTAACAACATTGAACATCACACCTTCGATGGTGTATCATCTACACCATGATAGAACAACTTGAACCCTGCTCCTAAACTTCTTGCCTTGCTACCTTTCCACCTGGTCTCCTGGACACACAGTATGTCTACCTTCCTCCTCTGCATCATGTCAACCAACTCTCTACCTTTTCCTGTCATAGTTCCAACAGTCACGTCAATACTCTCAGTCCTATACTCTTGGCATTCCTCTTCTCTCTCTTCTTACGGGCACACTTTCCTCTTCTCTTTCTTTGACCAACAGTAGTCCAATTTCCACCAGCGCTCTGTAGGTCAACAGCGCTGATGGCGGTCGTTGTTAACCCGGGCCTCAACCGGGTTAACAACGCATGTTTGATGTGGCAAAAGTTTTACGCCGGATGCCATTCCTGACCTAACCCTCTGTATTTATCTGGGCTTGGGACCAGCACAATAAGACGCTAACTTGTGTCCTCTTTCTGCTACATTTCATGTAGTTCTACACATTATATATTGTAAATATTCCCCTTTAGGCTGACTCTCAGTCCATCCTGAACCGAGGTGTGGACACAAAGCAGGCATTTTATGTGTTGGACCCTGACTCCAATTTAAGAAACTCTCAAGACCGATTTAAGGAATGGTTCAGCAGGTAAGACGTTAACTTGAGACCACTGGAGAACTGTCTGATTTAATTTTTATCACCACTATTTTTTCCCCTTTACCGTATTAATATTTTCTTTTGAAGTAAACTTGATTGGGAAGGGGTGTGTGGAGCCGCTCCTGAGTCAGGTCAGCTGGAAGAGGCCGTTGCTACCAAGGATCTATACATGTGAGTTTCTGATCTTGTGTGTCCTGAATGAGACTGTATTAAACGTGGATCACAACAATTCTGCAAGATGAAATATCAAACTGCAACAATATTTTTCCAATTTTTTTCTGCCATAATATTAACCAAACCATCAATTTTTGACACCGAAATTTGTTATCGAATTTCTCAACATTTCTCAACCTCTTTTGTTTTGGGATTATATAAAACTTGACAGACAACTTCTTTTCGATATAATCTGTTATAATCCATATTCTCTGTTTATGTCTGTTTTGCTTTAGTTATGTAGGACATGGTGCAGGTGCACGATTCCTGGACGGCCAGGTAGTCCTGAAACGGCAGATGAAAGCAGTATCTCTGCTTTTTGGTTGCAGCAGTGCTGCTCTGGCAGTGCGTGGCGATCAGGAAGGACAGGGCATCATCCTCAACTACCTCATAGCAGGATGGTAAGATAATATATGTGTCACCTCAAAGTTAAGGTTCTTTCAGAGTTTTATATCAGGATGAGAAGAAACGAAAAGATGAATTAACATTTTATTAGGCTATTAAGGCCTATTTTGTTTATTATAATGCTTATGTGGAGTTTCTTTGAACACTCTATCAGTTAGTCCTCACATGGCAAATGTTGAATCATCATTCTTTTTTCCCACTTTAGCCCCTTTGTTCTGGGAAACCTATGGGATGTGACAGACCGAGACATCGACCGCTTCACCACAGCTTTGTTGGAGTCGTGGTTATCTGCTGGGTCTGGAGCACCCCTCCTTGATTATATGGGTCCATCGCGTCAGGCCACACACCTGAAACACCTCATAGGAGCAGCGCCGGTGGTCTACGGATTACCAGTCCACCTGCAGTAGCCAAAGTTCATATACAAACAGGATGTAAACAATCTCACCAGTGTTTTAGCTTCATATAAGCAAATATAATGAAAGATATGACGATTAGAATTTATTTCTTGCTTTTTTAGGATTAAAGTGAATAATTTACTTTTATTTAAACAAATTTTTCCATTTTAAACCTATTTTCCTCATTATAGGGTGAATGATTTTAATTTGAACTCTATCGTTTTTAATGGACTTTTAATGTTTATTGAACAACAATTTTTAAATAAATTTGTTCTCATTTACAGTCAGTGTCTACATGTGTTCTTTTGTAATTTGTCACATTAATTCAAATAATTGGGAAAGGGCCTAAAATATTAATGTTTTCTAGAGAACAAAAACAAAACAAGTCACTTATGATCAAATTTAATGTAGGAACAAGTTGGATCCTTTCTAACATCCAGATATTGGAGATTACAGTACTCTAAACTTTTTAATCATCCAAGTTCCCTGAAGACACTGAGGAGACAAACTATGAGAATGAGTCACATGTGAGATCACAGTGACCTTGACTGTCTTTGACTTCTAAAATCTAAGCAGATCCCTGAATTCAAGCAACTATTTGTGCTCAATTCGAAGAAATTCCAATAAGGTCTTTCTGAAATTATGCATTTGTGTTAATGGCGGCACCGATGCATGACAAATATGCTACCAGTTAACATCTCATCACTTTAGAGGCTTACAATGCAATATGTGCCCTAGCTGGTCTATCATCACCTCACAAGATCTGAAGTATTATTTTCACTCAGTTCTAGACAACTTTTGTTCTTGCAAAAATTTCTATATCAAAAGTGAAATGAATTCACCATTTTTTATGAGGAAGGCTTTTTTAGCCCTTGAGTCATTAGCATTTTGGCTAATGAATGCTCATTGTTCTGTTAAAGATTTACAACTGATTGATCCGACATCCATCTTGAAGTCTCGAGGAGTCTACAGACATTTTTGAAATGAAATCTAATAATGTTAGGAGCCAATAGACAATCTTCATTTTTGTCCTAATGTAATGCAGATATTCCTCCTTCCCTCTGTTCCACAGAGCCCTATTTATTTTGATCGACTTTTCCAGTGCCCCTACATAACCAGAAGGTCTGAGATTTGACTATCCCTATAACAATACAGCCACAGAATGGTGACAGTGTCATGTTTCTACCCTTTTCCAAAATGGTACCATGACCAATACATATTACCCCTTTCAAGAAAAATGTAATGTCATATATCTGGATAGTTCTAGATCCATATTTAAGTTTACATTAGTTACATTAATTAACAGAAATTTCTTTTGATGATAACATAAATGATAAGTTTAATTCTTTGACATGCATCATTTACATGCCCATTAAACAAATTCATTTATTTCACATATATGAATATAACGTGAGAAAAAGATTGTATCCTTTGGGTCATTAAAACTGGTTGTTCCCAACCCGTGGATTTAGATAACAAAGCGATTATTAAGTCATTTTGATGAATCTTCTTCTTCTTTTCCTTTTTGGCTTTTCCCTTCAGGGGTCGCCACAGCGAATCAACCGCCTCCATCTAACCCTGTCCTTTGCATCCTCTTCTCTCACACCAACTACCTTCATGTCCTCTTTCACTACATCCATAAACCTCCTCTTTGGTCTTCCTCTAGGCCTCCTGCCTGGCAGTTCAAAACTCAGCATCCTTCTACCAATATATTCACTATCTCTCCTCTGGACATGTCCAAACCATCTCAGTCTGGCCTCTCTGACTTTATCTCCAAAACCTCTAACATGTGCTGTCCCTCTGATGTACTCATTCCTGATCCTATCCTTCCTGGTCACTCCCAGAGAGAACCTCAGCATCTTCATCTCTGCTACCTCCAGCTCTGCCTCCTGTCTTTTCCTCAGTGACACTGAGATACTTAAAAGGCATTCACGGAGCTGGTGCCGCTCGTTTTGTCCACGAGGAGGCGATATTTCAGCCAATGACAGCCCAGCTCCAGCAACCGGAAACACAAACACGAAGGGTCGATTACCGTCACGCTGTCAACATGGCTGCCAATCTCACAGACCTCTCCTTGCCTCAACTAGAGGGACTGAAAAGCCAGCTAGATCAGGTGAGAGAGAAGTTATTATTATATGTGTGTTGTAATGATGCCTGTAAGTGTCAGCTTTGTGAGGGCGATAATGCTGACGGAAATAAGAGTACAGGTAACTAGCCAGCACGTCCGATGCTACCGGCCCATTTGGTGTGAAACCGGTTAGCATTGTCCATCCCTCACCCGATTACTGAATTTAACAGTAATTCAAAGTGAAAGACTTCACTGTTTGCTTTTTATTCAATAATCTGTGTGTTTGAATCAGCGGTAACTCTGACGGTTCAGGTATGGTATAGCATAGAGTTAATGGATTTGTTTACTGACTCTTCCCTGATTTTGTTTATAATTCTTATGCTTTGCAGGAGATTGAGTTCTTGACGTCTTCAATAAGTCAGCTCAAAGTTGTCCAATCCAAGTATGTTGAAGCGAAAGAGAGTTTGAACGTCCTGAATAAAAATAATAAAGGTGAGTGTTCGTTTCAGGAATCTGTGTCTCACTAAGCCATTTACACCCCCTTCTATTTTTTGAAAATGGTGACCATTATTTATTATCAGCCACACACTCATGAAGGAAATACCAGTGAATTTTAAAACTATAAACTGAATAAAACACGTTTTCTCCTCTTTTACAGGAAAAGAATTGCTTGTGCCAATGACCAGCTCTGTATCCTAACTATTGTATAACAACAAGCATTTCATGTTGTGTGTAAAGTTATTTGTTTTGGAGATCTTTATATACTCGTCCTTGACATTTCTTCTCAGATGTATGTCCCTGGATCATTAAATGATGTGGAAAATGTTTTGGTGGACATAGGGACAGGATACTATGTGGAAAAGGCAACTATATCTACATTTGAATATCTACTACTGATGCAGTAATTAAAGAGTTTGTAGAATATTTTTAATTATACTGAAAATTTGTCTGCATCTACAGAAAGTGGGAGACTCAAAGGCATTCTTCAAACGCAAAATAGACTTCCTTACAAAGCAGATAGAGAAAATACAACCAGCCCTTCAGGAAAAATGTGCCATGAAACAAGGTAAGCAGAGCTGCATTTGTCTCAATATCCTTAATGGTTTTTTCTTTAATTATTAAATGTCATTCCTTTTTATGAAATTCAAGCCACATATTATTATGTTACAATCTTCTTTATCTTGGTACAAACACAGTGGATAAGATGAGCCAAATCCTATGCAATTTTTACCAAATTGAATAATAACCTCACCTGTCACAGGATTTGCCTACGGTGAAATATCAGTATACTTTAACAGTAGTGTGTTTATTTTTGGCTATAGAATTGCTCTTTACAGTTGACTTCATAACTGCAAACTAGAAATTTACATGAAGTCTGAGCAGAAAGTATGTTAAAGGTTGTCAGCAATAACCTTTTCCATACAGAATGTAGTATATGCTGCATTTTTTACTTTGTTTTCGATCTTGCAGCTGTAGTTGATGTAATGAACGTGAAGTTCCAGCAACTGCAACAGAGTCAGCAGACATCCCAGCTGTCTGGAACCACCAAGGCTTAATGAGGACACCAGTTGAAGTCTTAGTTTTTGGAGTGGAATTTTTGCATTTGCACACAAAATAAGCATATGTTGTTTTGGGACTAGAAAATGACCGGTTAATGTTTTTTTTTTTTTGTCTGTCTAATCTTGTCACCTGGAAAGAAGAACTGTTCTGTGGAAAAAGTATTGTACTTGGTCAGTTTTAAACTAAGTGGGTGTCCAACATGTCTGCATAATTAAAAAGGTCACCATGCATTCAAGGATGTATGTCTAATGTGTATTCTTCAGTGGGGTCCGTAACAATAAATATGAATGTCTTCACATGAGTTTAAGTCCTACTTACAATTTTTTTGTAAGGGTGACAGTTATTACTGCAATTATACTATGAATAATTATGAATTCTTTCTAAGGCTGTCAATTCTGTGTACAGTTCTGCAAACTGGAGCAAAAGTTTAATCAGCAATAAAAGCTCTTGTGCCTGCAAGCTTAAGTAAAAATATACTTCGTGCGTAGAGGATGCTGTGCAAATAGTTCTAATCTCAGAACTGTTTCTACAAGTATATCCTCACTACAGGTTCAGTCCACACTTGCACTAGGTCTCCGTCCCAAGACTCAAACAATGCCTCAGTGTTGATTCCATGTGACAAAGTATAAAAACTTAAGTTCCTCACAATGTGAAAAATAAAGCTTAACTATTGATCTTAGTATTTGCCTAAATTTGAAGTTGGCTCATGTGAATACACTTGTATCTCTATGATAATACCTGCCTGAGGACAGATTAGCTAAAGACTTGTGAACACCTACATTCAACCAAAAAACCAGACTCCTTGAGTCATAGCTACGAATCCCACAGCCATGAGTTCAATGGTACTCTTATTTCTCATTGACTCTTACTCAAATTTAAATAAAGCAATACTCAAGTGCATACTTCCACCAAGCCCCCTAAGTACAATAGAAAAAAGTTTTCCTTTCATAAATACAAAATCATTGTCATGTACCACAGTGGACTTGTTTGTGAATTTCTGTGTTCACTCAGCAATAAAAATCCAGATTTAGATTTAAAAATACAACTGGACAAAAGAAATCTTCCAAATAATACTGTTCATCCTATTTTGGTTATAAAACAAACTTTTTATTGTAGCTGACCTGTTTGCAGGTGTGAAATATAAAAACCCAAATTAATTGGATTCAACTTTAACTTATATTAAGGTGGCCCTGCTGGTGGGGTTTATGCCAAACTTACTGTATTGCATGATCAGGAATGGTGCGAACATCACATAAGCTTTACTCAGAGTAGCAAGCAGGACGAGTGCTGTTAAATCTGGTCTAAACTGGAATAAAATTATACAGGTACGTTAGCACCTTTTTATAACAAACATTAACATCATAAAACGTGAAAAAAATGCTAATAGTATGTTGAAATATTTTATGTAGATCATACTTTGCATTTGGAGCAGTCAGCAGACGCACTACACCACAGTAGTGGCAGGAACATCGGATCATTACAATGTCGCTCTTATAGCACAATTTATAAAACATTTAGCAGGAAGCATTTTAAACTGGATTGACCAGGAATGGTTTTGTAGTTCGTTGCCTGAGTCAAAGACCTTTCCAGTCAGCTAGACAACAATACTAACAATATGGATACAGTAGAACACATGTGTCAAACTCAATGCCCGGGGTCCAAATGTGGTCCGCCAGATCTATTTATCTGGCCCACGAGAACATGGAAAGGTCAGAGTGTCTAAAAATAAATAGGTCAAAAATGTGCTTTGACCAGAAACAACATTTCTCAAAATTCAGTAATTTAGCCCATTTTAACTCTGATAAAAAACATTTTGAACAAAGTTAATGTCCTAACTTGTGTTTGATAATATTTTTCTTTATTCACTTGGATAATTTGATCCTTGATTGATGGAGTTCTGTGGGTTTCATTACCTGACAAAAGTATTTTTGTTATAACAGAGCAACAGGCAAACATTTTTTGGTTCTGTTTTCAGTGCAACTGTAATGTTTGTAACTTAAATAAGTAATAAATTCAGTTATTTAACATTAAGGAGTACAGGCAGTTACATTTACGTTACATTACAGTGAGTTACATTTATAGGTTACATCTGGTCCTTTGAGGACAATCATGATGCTGATGTGACCCTCGGTTAAAATGACTTTGACATCACTGCTGTAGAGGAATCTTAACGGTTTATTCGCATTGTCAATCGAAACTTCAGTCAATCCGCCACTCCCCGGTGCAGCACCGCCCCGAGCGACGGTAACGTCGGTTTGCAGTCAATATCTGATAACACTGTGGTTTGAACACGGCTGCTGGAGGTGGAGGCAGCGGGAGGTGGAGGCAGCGGGAGGTGGAGACGAGGCGCAGCCGGTGAGACGGACGGTAGCCGGGCAGGCAGCTGTCATTCTGGGTGAAGCTGATCGGCTGGATGAGGCTCCGAGTAGGGGACACGTTTTACTGATAGGGATTTTTTTTTAATTTCCTTGTTAGTAATAACGATGAAAAGGGAAGTTATTGTAGGAATTAGAAGGTGTGTGTAAGTTGTACTTTTCGAGATCGCGCTGTTTGCAGAAGCACGTTCTGCCGCTTGGAGAGCGTTACCGAGGAGACAGTAACTCACAGCAAAGAAAGCGACGACAGTCCGTCGGAAGGACGGCCAGCAACTGAACGGCGAAAGTATTCAGAAGGGATTTAATTAATCAGGCCAGTTAAATCTCTAGGAGTTCAAGAAGGCATCACAAGAAGACGAGGATCAAACAAGCATGGTAAGTGGTGGGCCTGAAGTTTGTTCTCGCTAGCTAACACTCAACAACCTGTTTGCGTCCTTCCACCGGTTTGACTCGTTCTGTTTGACGGAGCTGCTTTAAGCTATTACACTGTAACTGGTTGAGTTGTGTGTTATTTTGTGGTCGTTGTTCAGCATCTTAACCACATATTTCAATTTTGCGACATTGATAAATTATTATTCAGTGACAGAAACCAGCTCAGTAGTGTGGAGAAAGGACGTTTTGACTTGTCCCAACTTAAGCTAGGTCGCTAAAGGTACGAAGACTTGGTTTAGCTAGTCAAAATATGTTGGAGCATGAAACGTAATAATATTTTAAATGGGAAACTACAGTTATATGTTGCCAAATTTACAATTCAACTATAAATTGGTTGTAAAAACGAATCTCCTTATGTTTAGCAGCTGTAACACGTGATATGTCAAACGTTAGCTGTTACACAATTGTAGCTAAATGCTATTAAGTGTGATAAAGGTCATTGCTGTGCGCCACAGCCACCAAAAGTTAGAACTTTGACGCAGTAATCCGTGGACTATCAACGCAGCGAATCAAGAATCGGATCTTGTTGGCATGATTTTGTAAAATAATTTTCTCCCGTTTAGGGTAGAGTAGGATGGGGACGTCGGAACCATGTGCTAATTTCCCGACGACCCCGGCAGTCACGCTCCGTAGATTCATTCAAACGCAGAGAAGATCTTGTGCTTTATAAACAGATTGCACTAAAATGTGGCAACATTTACAGAAATATACTGCTTTAACATTAGTGACCGGGCCGGAGTCTCAATATTTCAAAGGATGACATGTCGTAGTGTCCACTGTGTACTCTGCCTTGTTGTACTCCAGTCGCGGTGTAACTCGTGGGGATTTGCGCCATGTTTGTGTTCCACGTGATTGTGACAAAGGTGGGGTTAGAGTGGTGAGGGAGCCAATGAGAACTCCCCACCCAGAGAGCTTGTTGGTGAGTCCAGTCCTTCCATAAACGGAAAGCCGGCTTATAGGATCACGGTGGAACTTCATTCATGCGTTTGGCTGCGGGCTGTGAGGATGACGGAGTGGCTTCAGACGTGAGTTTGGGACAATCAGATCAGACCCTGGAGATTGTGAGGCCACCATGACCAACTCACAAAGAGGTGTGCTTCCTCAAAATTGCTTCTGTGGACTTGTGAGATCAGGCTCCTTATTTCAAAGTAAGCCCCATCTCCAAGTGACAGTCATTATGCTGCTGAATCAGCATCTTGATTTTCTGCCAATTTCAGCTACACTTTTATTTCAAAATTCAAACTTGTCTTTATTGTTGGTTTTGCTACATGTATACACATACCAAGAACAGAAATTGCATTTCTCTCGAAACCCTAAAATGTAAAAGTTAACTGCTAAAACTGTAAATACAGTCAAACATAAGAGAAAAACAAAACGACAACAACAGTCCTAATCTATTGTATGCACAATGCACAATGGAGACTATTGTTTCAGAACCAGTGTAGTGGAAACAGAAGATAAGAGCGCAAAATGGCATTTAGAATAAACATTAAGTGTAGTTTATGATGGTCTATGTGTTGTTTCAGTCCAGATCAGAGGATGTATCCAAGTTGTGAAACATGGGGGTAAATTGAGTTAATGAATTTCAATCTGATGTCGAGTTTATTTGCTGTGATATACATTTTTGTACCACAGGTTACCACAAAGGGAGGAGGTCTGAACCCCAATGCTAAAGTGTGGCAGGAGATTCCGAACCACCAGATAGACGTCCCAGAATGGACTGAATGGCATGAGGGTCAAAATCATGAAAATCCTTTAACATACCTTCATACTGCTGACATGACAGATGGTACGAATGTTTTCAGTTCTCTGTGCAGTGAAAGTTTTTCTACGTAAATTTGTCTTTCCATGTTTATTAAATGTTAATTTAAAACATATGGGTGTATCTGTTCCAGCGGTACAGCTGGAAAGTGTGAGGATAAATATGATGTGTGAAAAATGTATTTTTATATTAACCAGGATGACTGCAGATTAGGAAATCATTGTGGCTTTGGTTCAGTTTAAAAGAATTGTTTTGAGCATTAGATGTAGGCTCCAGCTTCTTGTGACCCGCTACAGCAGATGAAGCGGCAGAAAATGAATGAATGAATTAGATGTTGATATCTAAAGACAATTCTTTCACATGTTGCATTCTGTCTTTTTTTTTTTAGTAAACTTGAATATGCCATTTTCAGAAGAAAAAGAAATGAACACTGAATGTGCGGACGACGAAGCTAGCAATACTCCAGTACTTTCAGAAGGCGTTGGGAATGGCATTGACCATCCTGACTCCAGCTATTCGGTTTATGAGCCACACTTCACATCAGCAGTCGATGATTATGTTTCAGAGAATCAACCACTGTCTGAGAAAAGCCTAAGAGAATCACTGAAGAGACAGCTGGAGTTCTGCTTTTCTAGGTAAGTAGTTCAGAATTGCTTCAGATCTTTTTAACTATTTTGAGTGGAGTTGAAATGGTATGACATGTTTTTTTATAGAACCATACATGCCGCCCTTAAAAAAGCCACAGTATACAGTAGTGACTGCTGTAGCTTGGGGAAATTTAATGTCAACAGATGAGCTGTTGTAGCATTGTTTCAGTCACAGAATCTCTCTGGCCACCCTCTCAAAACGCCATCTAAGTTTAACAAAAGTAATGATTATCTGCATAGTAGACAACAAAATCTGTGTACAGCATAACTTTGAAAGAATTTTATTTTAACCAATATCTCCTACTGATAAATAATTTTTGCTTGTTTCTGCAGCATAGACAGACCAGTTTGAACTGTGAAATACATTTTTTATCAGCACACATGTACTGGTTTACATAAACCACCACAAAGTACTTGAACTGTTGGGAGGACTTACAGTATTTAAACCATGAAAGTATGAAGCAATTCATACATGATGAGTAGAAGAAATGTTTTAACTATTCTTTTCCATTAGAATTTCAATGTGAAACGAGTCAGTGTCTTTTAGTTCATCAAAGCTTGTACAAAAGATGTAGAATTATTACAGTATTTTAGTTTTTAGTTCAATGTTGATTTTGGGTGTCTGCAGAGAGAACCTATCCAAGGACCTGTACCTGATCTCACAAATGGACAGTGATCACTTTGTTCCCATTTGGACCATTGCTTGCATTGAGGACGTCAAAGCTCTCACCACAGATTTGGACCTGATTAAGGACGTCCTGCAAGGTACCGATGCAGATGCATGTAATATCTGAAGATTGCACAGGTAGTCCTCAAGGTCTGAACAGCCGACTTACAAACATTCGTAGATACAAACAGCTGCACTTCACCACGTCCGACTACTGTAGTTCTCCTTTCTGTCGCAACCCAGACTGGGCTGTAACCTAAACACCCCATAGATTTCTCACGTCGTGTCAAAATAACTCGGCAAATATCAGACTAAGTGAACAGTTTGCTCTGCTTTGGAGAAAAGGTCACCTGACCTTTTTTTGGTTTTCCTGTTGGTGCATCATCTGCAGTGTTTCGTCCTTGTTTTATCCACTTCTCTGCAAACTTCTGAGCAGCGAACAAACACAATATATTTATGTTCATAGAGACGTTCACCGACATGGAGACTGCCGACAGTTCGGATCATGTTGAAAGATACTGCCGATAATGTAGACTATAGGCTACCTGTGAGAAAACTATCCCAACCTGCGTGTTGTTTCTTTTTTTTTTAATTGTTGAAGGGTCTCCCCTCTATAAGAACCAAATGATGTAGGAATCAATGTTGGCTGGGTTTGGTTTCTGCCCAGAAGAAGTAACTGCTTAACTCTGAATTTTTTTTTATTTGATGTTAACTATTGGTTGAGTAATCTGAGAAATTTAATGGAAATGAAACAGAGAAATCAAGCATAAAGTGTTGTATCGGACTTTTGATTACCAGGAAGCGCATCAGCGCATCATACAAGGAAGTGCAATGGAATACCGCAGTGGCTTAAAGCTTGGTAGTTAAGTTAAAGTTACATTATGGTACTTCAGATTTTTTTGTTTGTTAATGTGTTGTTTTTATATCCTGTGATTGTTTCTGAGACATCTTAGGGAACAGTACTTTTGCATTTAGAGTAGTAATGGCATTTAAATGACCACAAATTGTGATTATAAATTGAAATTTAATGAATAACGACTTATGAACAATCCAGCTTACAAACAAACTCTCGGAACCAATTGTGTTGGTATGTTGAGGACTACCTGTATTTAGACTCCGTCACTCAGCATTAACAGTTACTAATAAAAACAAGAACCAATGCAGTCAGAGACTGCAACATTGGGCGACACCCCTGAATTCCAAATTTTACCCTGACCTACTTGCATAGGTCAAAGATCAAAGCTAGTGCTCTGACCTACTTTCATAGATCAAAGCAGTAGCTTTGATCTATGGTCTTACTCACGATTTCATACGTTTGAAATGATTCCATCTGCACTGATGATTCAAAGCGTTTGTAGCTTTTTTATTCAAATAAAAATGAAATGCTACAGATGCATGGCAAAATAAGCATATTCTGGTACGGAACGCTATGCAGGTGTATGTGTAGGAGGGGTCAGTTTCTCCAACATGGTAAACACTTGTTGTTACAGCTTCTCCCATGGTGCAAGTTGATGAAAATGGAGAGAAAGTCCGGCCAAACCACAGTCGTTGCATCATTATTCTGAGAGAGGTGCCAGAGACTACACCAGTTGAGGTAAAGTTTGATAGTACATGCTAAGCTCATACACTTAAATTATATGATGCACTACCTACTCCCTCCATCTAAAAATAAAAAAGTGTGGTTCCGATAATTGTAGTCCTTGTGTCACCTACCACTGTATGAGTTCATTGCTGGAGGCAAACATTTTTAATGGTGTTTACATCTCTTTTACAGGAAGTGGAGGCTCTTTTTAAGAGTGAAAATTGTCCAAAAGTGCTCAGTGCTGAGTTTGCCCACAACAACAACTGGTACATAACCTTTCAATCAGACGTGGATGCGCAACAGGTACGTCTCCATATTTACAAAGCAGAAACATGTTCTGAGAACACGTTGTGCTACGGTGTATGCGTATTATTGTATTAATATATAAGTGCAGTAAAACTTAGTTTTTCATTTGAATTTGTTATTCATGCATCTCATATTTGGAAAAATATTACAAATTTCACAACCTTCCCCAAATAGATGAAACGATAGTTCAGTCTGACAGCTTGCCATTCAGCTCGATAGTCTTTCAATGAGAAACTTGCATGTAATTTAACCTTTTAAAATTTTCCACGCAATTTAGATAAATTCTCAGATTTTAGAGAGGGTGACCTCATTCAGGGTGAAGAGGAGCTGGAATATATTCTCAATAAATTGCACTCAATCCTACAGTTGTCATTCATTCACCACAACTTTTACATTGGACAATGGTCACTTGTGCAGTTTAAGTGAAAGTATAATGAAAATGTCTACCTTACAAAATTGAATAAAAGTTGTGCATATCTTGTTTGAAAAGCAGTTAATGTAGAACATCATCTTTTAAAGAAAACAATAAGATATACAAAACAGGCTTTATCCACAGGTGGGTTATGTTGAACAGAACAAATACAAATGTTGCTGTGGGCCTGAGAAAAATTTAATGAAACATTTTACAATCAGAATTTAGATGGAAACTCTTGTCTTGTTTTTCCCAAACTGTAAAATGTAATCTGTGTGACGGCAGTGCCATAACCATAAACCACTTGTTTTCACCACCTACAACCTCATAAAGTGTTATGCCATTAAAACGGACATAATCCTACAGAGAAATGACTGTTTGTCTCTTCAGGAAAAAGTGCACTGATCTGTCTCATTTTTATACCCTGTAGTCATTTGTAGTCCTGTCTAGCACTACCACATAGACTGTATCAGAATAACAAATAGTAAAAAGTAAAGTGTTGACTGAAGGTGCCGACGTTTGACTCGACCTTTAAAATGCATTACAGTCCTTTGTTCAGAAATGTACAGTGCCTTGTGAAAGTATTGGCCCCCCCAAGCCTCTGACATTTTGCCACATTTCAGGTTTCAAACTTAAAGATAACAAACTGAAAATATTTTTCAAGAATCAACAACATGTGAGACACAATCATGAAGTGGAACCAAATGTATTCAACATTTTATATTGTGTTTACAAATAAAAAACTGAAAAGTATGATGTGCAAATGTGAGACCAAATGACACAGATGCACTCTGTTTGTCATTGTTGGTCATTTAGGTCAACATTGGATCATTCAGAAGTCATCAGGGAACTTCTGGAGTCAGTTAGCTGAGCTGAGAGAGCAGGGGGCTGATACTTTTGCACATCCTACTTTTCAGTTTTTTATTTGTAAACACAATATAAAATGTTGAATAAATTTGGCTCCACTTCATGGTTGTGTCTCACATGTTGTTGATTCTTGAAAAGTATTTTCAGTTTGTTATCTTTAAGTTTGAAGCTTGAATTGTGGCAAAATGTCAATAAGTTCTTGGGGGGGGCAATACTTTTGCAAGGCACTGTAAATTCAGGGGCAATTATGTCACTTTCTAGTGGCATTTTAAATTCCATTTTCAACCATCCCCCATTAAAATTGCTTGTTTTACTGTATAACAATTGATCAGTCTTACTTTTCAATATATTTCATGATATTTTAATGATTTAAGTTTTATTCCTACAAATATTTGTTGGTGAAATGGAAACTGCTGCTTGCAGAAGCATTGAGCTTTTCTCACTTTAGTAATCGTCACTGAATGCACCAGGAACAAACTCTTTTGTAAAAGCCATGTTTAAAAGTGTGTGCCCTAAACTTACATGTTACATTAAGAAATTGTTTGCCTTGTGAAGTGGTGAATGTTAACATTTGCGTTGTAAACTACTGTTATGTGTTCTGGACTAGCCAGTCCGCTGCCTCAATTTGCTTAACAAAAAGCAGCCTTCTCTTAATACTGAGCGCAGGCACCATTTTGAAACTAAAACAATCTTTCCCTTTCCCTTGTTTTCTAATGTTACAAAGTATTGGAATTATATAACCTTATTATTTTTACTAATGGGACATCAGTCAGTTACTTTGGTAGATATACATTTAGTAACTGTCTATGGGCTCGTCTGTGCTGCTGTATAGTGAGGCCTGGTTTCTTTTTTGTCTTTAATAATAATAATTATAGTAATAATAATAATCCTTTATTGTCCCACAGTGGGGAAATTTGTGGGAAAATTTATACTGTATTTCTTGCCTGGAGAACCCTTGGAGGGCATGAACCTGATTATCCCAGCTTTAGACAAGAGCTGTATAATGTTCTTAACTTTTTATGAGCACTTCTACCACCAGGTAACTAGTTACATCCCGCTTCAAAGCGGTTATGTATTGTGATTGTCAGTGTTTGTCCGTCTGTTAGTTACTTTGTCCACCAAATATCTTCGCGACCGTTGCAGATAGAAAGATGAACCAAAAAGCACATTGCGTTGGTTCTAGTTAGGTATGGAACCATTTCAGCCTTGGAATTGCACTGCTCTTTGGGTGTTGACAGCAGCTGGATACATGCCAGGGATTTTTGATTAAGAAAAGTACATTCTGATGAGGTGAACATTATTTATTAGGCGCTTGGAGCAGGATGAGTCATTTTAAGAAATAATCTTAGATCATGTTAGGGATTTTTCCCCAGCACCAGTGCAGCTAACAGCCTTACTCTGCTGCGCCATTCATCCCAAAACATGCCCCAGTTGGTGATGTTACATTTTGGTAAAACAACGATTGTATCTTTTAAAATCCAACAGCAACTAAAGTAAATTTTTGTCCTTTCATATTGATGTCTTGTCTGCTTTGTTTATATACTTGAAAAGTCATGAAAATGAAAAGTCATCTGTAGTTGTCAAAAGTATGCAACCCAAATGATTAATAGTAATTACGCACATGCAAAAGAAATCCCATGTAGGCTTGGGTGTCCCTCCTGTCTGCAGTGACGCAAAAGTGACTGAACATTGATTATTGTCTGCATGTGTCATACGGCACGCTATATGTCCTCCCATAGTTTCACCATTAAAACGTAACATCCACAAACAACACGTTTGAGGGTGGGTGGTAGCAAGTTCCACCTTGCTGTAGGTGTCACAAGACTACAGTTCCTGACAGCCGTAGCTCTTTCTCTGGTTCCACCAAGTTAATGCTAAGGTGATCCTATGACCTCAGTGTGTGTTAAAGACTTAACCCTGTGGTTTGGCTTGGTTTGGCTCATCTGCACATGTTGCTAAACACTATTTTCAGGGTAGATGCTCACAAGGTTTTGTGTCATGACTTACTGCAGCAATTCTTTCTCAGTCTGTGCAAACATGGCAGTCAGAGACTGCAACATCCTGCAACACCCCTGAAATAAAAATTTTACCCTGACCTGCACATTTTTGTGCCTCTGGCTTCCTGAAAATGTTGCTTTTTGTTTTGTGATTTATATCTCATCAGGTTTCAGAGATGTGTACCTATAAAGGTATAAAAGTGAAAATTTAACCTTGACCTAGTTTTTCAAGGTCGAGGTTGTGATATAATTTTCATCCCCTTGCCTCCATGAATATAACGCCTTTCGTTTTCTCTTTCTCTCTTATTCGGTTCCTGAGATATGCGCAAAAAAATGTACAAAAGTTGAAATTTCACCTTGACCTAGTTTTCTCAAAGTTAAGGTCACCATCTCATTTTGTCCTCTTTACTGCATGAGTAATGTGCTTTTTCTTTCATCTTTCTATCTGCAACGCCGGTTGTAAAGATATTTGGTAGACGGACGGACGAACGGAGGAACACACAAACACTGACAATTACATCACCACTTTGTGGAATGTAATTAATGAAGTTATGACCACTGAACATATGAACAGAATTCAGGTTTACAGGGAATGACAGATTTCCAGACTATTGAGCGCACCTATATATAGATCACACCTAAATATAGATCACACCAAATAACTTTAAGAAGAAAAAAAATTGTACATATTAAAAAGGCTACACTTGTCTATAAGCTGTTAACATGGTTGATTTAAAAAATACAATGGCCTACTAGGAAAAGTCATTGCTCACTATGCTCATCTTCCTCCTGAACACTAAAACCCCTAAAGTCATCTTCTTCATTGTCAGAATTAACAGTCTCAAAATTATTACTTCACACACTTTCTCAGTCTATTTAGTGTGAGTGCGTTTGATGTCATTCAGACAGTCTCATTGGTCCACTGTGACCTGCTTGGTGATTTCATTGATCGGGTGTGACGAGACTGAATGCGTTGGTGGCATGAAACACGTTAGCACATTAAAAAAATCCATAGATTAGCCACATCACTGTTTAAGCCACAGAATTCAAAGCGTGTTAAAACAAAAAAAAAGTAGTGGCTTATTGTCTGGAAATTGTTGTATAGTTAATAAATCTGCTCCATTTTTTCTTCAGGCTTTCAGATACTTGAGAGAGGAAGTGAAAATGTTCCAGGGAAAACCAATTATGGTGAGTTCAGAAATACATTACAGTATTAAATGCAATACACTGCTGGACTGAGCACAAGATGTGAGTTTGTAGTCTTGTGTGACCCCAAACTAGTTGCGTTGTCAGCTGTCTTGTCACTAGTCACAAGACGAGTCTGTTTGACTAAGCCATAGCCTTAAGAATGCCCTTGGGAATTGTTTGTTCAGAGATTTGATAAGCAGGTGAGCTGATTATCAGAACTGTCGCACGCCCGTATCTCTAGACATTTAAATTGCCCGTTATCGCACTATGAAATTTACCTTTTGCTTTTCAGATAGGCAATAGATTTTTTTTTCCTGCTGGATTTTTATTTGACTTTGCCTTTCCTTGTCCTCCATGATAAAAAAAAAATGAGGTCATGATGTAACGGTTCTGTTTAGACCCCCAGTGATGATCAGTATCGCGCTTGGAAGGACCCATGAGCACTGTGGCTGGCTGGGACTCGATTCATCTGAAGCCTTCTCTCAGTCTGCTGTAGCTCTGCGCTCCTCCTCTTTATCCTCTTTAACTCTCCCTCGTCTTCACCTTTGCTGTCTCCTTCCCCCACCCTCTCTCTTTCTTTCTCTCTCTCCCTCCCCTAGTCAGTGCAGTGTTTTATGGCCTGATGACCGTGGAATTAGATCTGAGGGGATTTAAGAATAACACATCAATAACTCTACTCATTGTGCTTACAGTGTTGGTGTTGTTACATCTTCACTGCTGAAAAATATACCTAATTTTTGACGCCCTCCCCCCTCTCCTCCACAGGCTCGTATAAAGGCCATTAACACCTTCTTTGGTAAGAATGGCTTTGGCAGTGTGGACTCAAACATGTACAGACAGCACTCCCAACCTCAGGCCCAATATGGCTCAGCGGTCTACATGCAGCAGGTGTACAGTCCTCCCCAGCAGTACCCTGTGTACCCTGTGGTGTCCCCCTCCTGGAACCCATCGCTCATGTCTTTCTTTGAAACACCAGTGGTGAGATCCTTTCATTATCAATAATCATTTTATACTCAAAACAAGTTGTTTTTGCATTTTATGTTCTGAGCTTCACTGCTTCAACTTTTTCCAGAGAAATCAAGCAGTTGTGTTAATTTGGCTTACCAGTGTTCTTGTCACATCTAGGCACCATTCCCCAATGGTAGATTCATGAATGGTTACAGCAGTCCAAGGACCTACAAAGGAAACTCCAATGCACTCAGGGAGCAGAGACATGAGGTCATGTTCCAACACATGAACCAGAACCGGTACGTCTGCTGCCGACTTTCTCCGACACTCTGGACATTTATTGTTGTGGTAGCCAGTGAGTTAAGATGAATGCATGTGTCATAAGATTCCATTGAATTTCATTTGATTCGAATTGGCTTAAATCACTCATTGATGTAAATATAAGACTAATGATCATTAGTGATGCTACATCATAAAGCAACTTATTATATAGTTAAGTATAGCTCATAATTCTATCTCTACCTGTGTTACTTTGGTATTACTGATATACTTGCACAGGCCTACAGTATCAGTTTGCTTGTTGTAGTAGAGTTGATATTCAGAAATGAGTATGAGTCCGTTCTGTACATCCAGCGACCATGTTAACGGTCATTCTGGGTTTGGCGATATGCATCCTTCTTCTCTGGGGACCTCTACGGATGGAGTTCCTGATCCTGTGGGTTCACAGTCTCTCCAGACTTCAGGTTCACCAAATGGCACCATTTTAGCGACTCCTTTCTGCTTTAAAGACTCTTCACCCACTGGATATGTGAATGGGGCGGGACAGGGCAGGTGAGTGAATTATGATCTTTTTTTGTTAATGTAGAAATGGAAATTCTACAGCAGGTTAATGTGCATTGAACTGGATGTGCTTTTGAATAACTATTGTTGTAATCTGTCATCATTGTAGAAGAAGTGCCAACAGAAACACAAGGAGGAAAAGAGAAGATGAACACACCACGGTCAATCCTTTTCTCAATGTCTAGACAGCAAACTATCTGTTCACTCATAGACCAAGAAGTTTATCTCCTTATCTTTTAGTCAATTTTTTTATGATACACTTCACAGGCTGGCTTTTGTCTCACTTTTTAATTGAACTGTATTGAAATTGCAGAAGCCTGTTCCTGAGATGGAGATTAAGGTTCCATCTTTGCCCAAGTTTGACCTTGCAGCCTCTAATTTTCCTCCTCTGCCGGGGTCTTCAGTCATCGTACAGGGAGATACGACACCAGAGATGCGCCTTTCTGATGTCGTTCGTGGTCTGAAGGTTAAGGTAGGTGTCTTGTTCTCTTGAATACCTTCTACTTTACAGGTGTATGGATGCCTATCATAATTTTAAATCCCCTATTATTTCAGACGTTGAATCAAGTTGTTAGCGAGACCCAACACACAAACATCCCAGCAGACGCTACGGGCAGATCTGATGGTGTTCCTCTGGTTGCTAAACCTGCGCCTGTGACAACACAGACAGGGGTACCAACAGTCCCAAGGTAAGTTTTACTTCTGTAACATCTGTGAATAAAACTGTGTATGAATGGAAAACAACATCTGCTCTTACTTCTGTCGCTTTAGTATATCTCCTGTGGGAAAAGAAGAGGATAAGGCTGAAACTCCACAGGGGACAGTCTCTTCACCCCCACCGTCTGCCTCTCCAACACCGTCAGAATCTGCCCCCTCCATCTGCAGCCAGTCTGCAGAAGTGCCTGCGTCACCTTCCTCAAGCCCAACATCAGACTTGGTAAGATCTGCCCTTTGGGGTATCATTGTAAATTGATGATATCGGCTTATATGTAGCCTGTTGATTCGTGATTTGTTTATTGTAGCAAATTGTATTAAGTCTAGGCGGCACAGTGGCGCAGTGGGTAGCGCTGTCGCCTCACAACACGGCGGGTCCGGGTTCGAGTCCCGCTCTGTGCGTGTCTGCGTGGGTTCTCTCCGGGTTCTCTGGCTTCCTCCCACCTCCAAAAAGCATGCGCTTCAGGTTGATTGGCCGGTCCCAAATTGCCCGTAGGAGTGAGTGAATGTGTGTGTGTGTGCATGGTTGTCCGTCTTTGTGTGTGGCTCCGCGGTGCACTGGCGTCGTGCCCAGAGTGTCCCCCGCCTCACGCCCTATGCCAGCTGAGTTAGGCTCCAGCTCCCCGTGACCCGCTATGGCGGATGAAGCGGCGGAGGATGAATGAATGAAAGTATTAAGTCTAGAAAATGTTCACTGAAATCCTTATTGGCTAACCCTCAGATATTGAGAAATATCAAATATGCATTTCCTGCTGCCCTCCAATAGCTTGCACTTTACTACTTTAACTTGGATTACTACGTTTTCTTTAGATTTCAATAAACTTTTTCTCATAGCCATTATTTTGACTAGAAATAGGAAGGTAAACACGAGTGTTAAAAGTGAACATTATTCATGTTACACTTAGCTACAATAAAGGTAATAGAACTTTGATTAATGCCTGGAATTAAACTTGTGTTAACCCACTTTAAAATGACTGTTGTGTCTAGAGTAGAGGAAAAAAGCAGGTCAAATATGTTAAAACATCCACATAAACTTTGCACCACCATAATCCATTCCTCTTCTATTGGTACTTTACTGTTTTGGATCATTGGTCTTAAAACAGGGTCCCTTAATTTCTTCACTGATTTAATTTAATTTCCATCCACCATTTTTTCGACCAGGTCTCCAGAAAGCTCAGCTATGCAGAGGTGTGTCAGAAGCTGGTTAAGGACCCACCACCAGCACAGACGTCTTGTTCCTCCCCTCCAGCGCTGTCACACAGCCAGCCCTTGCAAGAACTCAAGGTGAACAGGGTTGGGGAGCCTCTGCCCAGCTCCAAGTGTGCTGCAGACAAACCGGTTAAATCCAGAGACTGCCGTCCCCCTCGCCAACCATTACGATCCTTCAGAGGGGCGAACGGCCAAGTTAAACTCGGAGCTGCAGGCAGGACCCTGAAGACTCGGGAGCAACAGAGAGGCCTGAGTAACGGCAAGTTGTTTTCCCCACAGCGGGGAGGCAGACGCAGTGGCATAGAACAGAACATTCCCCCAGGATCACCAAAGTAATCCAAGAAGAACGAAACGGTGCAACGTGAACTAAAACTGTAAACATGTAAATAATATATGTAAATATACAGATAAATATATTTCAGTTGGCAGACTGTCACATATTCTCTTAACGTTTTATAGACCTTAAATTCTTTGAAAAGAATGCAAAGAATCTTAAAAATGTTGCTGTTAGCCTGAGGATAGAGAGGCAATGTTAGGGTATTAACACTTTGTTTGTGTAATTATACATATATATAAGGAAATGAATGATGCATTCATAAATGAGTGTGTGTGTGAGAGAGAGAGAGAGAGAGAGAGAGAGAGAGAGAGAGAGAGAGAGAAAGACGGTTTCAAAGTGACCATAAGCCAAACTTGAGTTGTATCTTGGTCATTTTTGGCCTGTAAATTAATTTGAGTTTTGAATTTTGGTTTGTTTTTGTTTATCAATTTGTTTTATGGAAATCTAGGATGTGTAATTATACAATTGACGTCATAATTTGGGAAACTTGGTCTACAAGTGATGCTGGTGATCACTAAGGAAGGTAAACACCGGTGTTTACCTTCCTTACCAATCATGACATGTCTTTGTGTCACATCATGATTGGAATTGTTAAATGTGGAAGTTGTCTTTTAAAATGTTTTTGGGAGTTTTCCCTGTTTCAGCTCTGACTTTTGGTCTCAAACGCTGATTGTTTTAACAGTGGCCAAATGTTCAAGGCCAAATTCAGAGGTTCATCTGCATGTCATGGTGACATGGGATGCAGTTTCTGTAAAGAGAAGTTATCTTTTGTAGAGGAGACCTTAATATGCATGTTGGACTGAGGGTCCTGGGGAGCAGAAATATGATTTTCTACTGTATCAGAATTGTCACCCGATGAAAGTGGTGCATGATGCAATCGCCTTTGTCTTGACTTGGTGACATTCATTATCTCTGTGTTTTGATGGCATGCATAAGGACAAATGTTTTAACATGAGATCACTTTTGAGTGTTATGTTGGTAATTGTTATGTAGTAGCTTCTCTAATCTGTGTCTATATTCAGATTTAAATTTGAGCTTGATTTCCAGTGAAATTGTCTTTCTGCTGTAGAAACAAAAGGAAATTTGCAATGCTTTCATTTATATATTTTTTTCTATAGAACCTTAAGGTTAGTGTGTAAACTGGTCAGAGGAATGTTCTTTGTTATTGATAAGTAAATTAAATTCTGATCTGTGGAGCCACTTAGAACCCATCATGCCTGCACCTACTGTGGTATGAAATGAAATCCACTAGTCTTTGGTCTCAATGTCTTGAATCATTATACAAGTAAAAGTTGGAAATGTTGACCTTGTGCTACAAGGTGTACAAAGTGATACTGTGATGGGTTTTTTTTTGTTGTTTTTTTAATTTTATCATCATAGTCTGGTGTTGCAGATATAACTGAATTGATTTGGTAAAGTAAATTATTCTAAATGTTCTTTAGAGGAATGACATAGTTTTGCTTTTAGATACATGTGTATGCTTTAATGGAATTGACTGCATTGTAAAATATTTTCCTTTTTGGAATCAGGAGTTCAGTTGTCTCTTGCATTTGTTTTATGCCTGAAGGTGAAAGAGTATGAGGTTGCATCAGACTGTGTGGAGCTATTATCTCAAACCTTCCGTGCCTCAACAGTGGTTTATTTCAGTAAAAAGTGCAAGAGTTTATGCACATCATTGAGCAAGGAGCTGTGGCAAAATCCAATGATATCTGAACATGACACATGGATACTTGGTCCTGTTTAGTGCAATGTAGGTGCTGGTGCATTGGATTTGGCCCAGAACCTTGCGTGTCTGTCTGTGTGTGTGTGTGTGTTGCGTGCCCTGCTTGGTTATGGTGTGTATGACTTATAACCTTCACAATCAAACTTACCATACAATTTACAATTTCATCCATGTGCACACTGGTTTTATTAAATGTATTTTATTGCTGAGTGCCCATGTATGACAATAAAAATTTATTTTTAAACACTCTGTTACACTTTGTATTTGTTTGCTCTGCATTATAATCATAAATCTGATGCCATCACAGTTTAATGTACCGCAAAAGTGATTGAATTGCCATCAGAAACCTGGAGTGTGTCACCTGCTGAATTTTTTTTGCATAAACTTGGAATTTGTTCTGTTCTGCAAATGTTGTTCAGTGTCAACATTTGCCACAAACCCCTTAAGTACTTTTTTTAGGCTTTGTTTTTTAAATTTATATTTGAATTACTGAGCAGAAGATGTCTCCTACTCTACCATGCTCATTGTACGTGCACAGATCCTTTGAAGTGTAAGCTAAACCTTTGTGTATTGCAGATATTCTAACAGGTTTGGATTCCAAACTATTTTTTCAGTCTATCGAGAAAAAAACACTTTCAATATACATAACTACCATGCAAAACTATTTAAAAATGGGCATCAAACAACTGTCCAAGGCAAACATGGCGTGTAATTCCGTCAAATATCATTGCATCACTATCAGGTTTTCGTGGGCGGTGTGTTGGTTACGTTATCCTGTTACGTAACACCGTTCCAAGTGTCAAGTCTCGCGATGTTTTGGTAATGGAAGTGTCAGAGTGTCAACAACGGTCAGGCAGCATCGCTGTCCGGAGCAGGGAGGGAGGAGTGAAGAGGCAACCTGAATATCGGGTGAGTTTGTCACATTGGTTTATAATCCAACTAAAAAAGTGTCGTTTTGCAATGCACATTTTATTTAATATTCAAGAAACTCGTTTACACACTACCATAGCATGGATTATGAGGGCTGTTTTTTTCCTTTCTTAGCATTAGCATGCTAACTGTTATGTTAGCTACTGATTTGGCGGACCTACTAGTGTCAACTAACGGGCTGAGACAAGCGACGCTTCGACTAGCATGTAGCATTAGTTTAGCCATGTTGTGACTTGTAGCTACACTGTCATACAGGCTTTTCGAGGTGTGGCTATGTGTCTATTTTCAGTAACTAGCGATCTACGGTGATTTCGTCACGTTTGTTGTGATGACACGGTCGTCATGTTTTGGATAGAAAAATGCTTTGGTACGGTTTCCGATAAGGTTGTGCTATATTGAGGCCTAAATCATCAAGTCACAGCTAAATGATTTCCACTTCACCTGTCTGTATCCTGAGCCACCCAGCTAGCTTCACAAACGAACGACCTCTGTAATGAAGGAGACGATGTTTTGATGACATCGTAGTGTTGGTTATACGGTGTATGGCTGTCGTACTACTGCCTCATCGATCCCGTTTAACGCTTCTCATCAATGATCCTTGTCCGTAGCAAATGCCCCCAGCAGGCCGTGGGTCTTCGGCCTGCTTACCTCTTAACGAGTTGTCACCGGGGATTGTACCATCATGATTGTTCTGCGTTACACTAAACAGATAAGGACATTAAATTACTGGGGCTGTTCTCCCTCTGCCAACAGGTGCATGATATGTCTTGCAGACAGTGATCATTTGAAGCTTACTTGTCAACCCAATTGCTTCTCGGTTATCAGCAGGTGTTTATATAAATCTGGTAAACTTGTAGCTTGAGCATCAACTCATTGAGGGCTTTTAAATGCACCCCTGAATAAAACTCACTGCTCTCTTTACAGAACATTTACCTGAGATGGGGGATGACCGACCTTTTGTCTGCACTGCCCCTGGATGTGGGCAGGTACGATTTCACAATCATATATGAGTAGTCCTGTAAAACAAACCCTGGACTCTTTATTCTGATGACTGTACTTGACTTTAGCTTAACTCTTAGGTAGTTAATGCAAAGAGAAAGAGTGATAGAGTCCATCTCACTTAATTTCAAAATCAGTTACTTCCACAAAAATTGTTTGTCAGCAACACTTTTGGTACACTGTTGTTATGCTTTATGTCCATTACATCTGTACTTCAGTATATACTTTTTTGCCTTTTTTAGAGATTCACAAATGAAGATCATCTATCAGTCCACAAACACAAGCATGAAATGACATTAAAATTTGGTCCTGCAAGAACAGACTCTGTCATTATTGCAGGTAATCGCTTCATGATTGACATTGGTATTTCATAAATGATTCTGAAGTGAGGAATATCAGAGGAAGAGTACTGTAATTAATAATTTATTAATTTATTTGTTTTTGAAGACCAGACCCCTACTCCCACACGTTTTCTGAAGAACTGTGAAGAGGTTGGACTTTTCAATGAGCTGGCCAGTTCTTTTGAGCAGGAGTTTGTGAAAGCACACGAAGATGAGCAGAGGGCGAAACACCCGGTGAGCGAAAGGATGAGTGTACACATGGTATGAATGACAAGTCTGATTTGTGATTCTGGGCTATATTAACTGAATTTAATTGAATTAATTATGTCTAATCTGATCTAAGGCTGCACCTTTACAAACGCCATCTGAAGTTAAAGTTGAGAATGAGGGTCCTTTACAAGTTGATTCTTCCTCTCCTGGAAGTCCAGATTCTTCATCCAGCATGTCGGAAGACGACGACGATGACTCAAAGGTGAGAAGCAAGTTTTGATGAATTAAAACGAACATTGCTTTGGTGTCTCATCAATCTGGTTCATAGATGAATTTATAAATGGAAAATAAACGGTATTTTTAATTTGTCAACAGGACATTGTCACAAAGCCGGTAGCAAGCGCTGCCCCTACTCCAACCATTGTGCGTCCGGGAACTCTTCCCCTTCACCTGAGTAATGACCCACTTCACCCGACTCTGCCTTCTCCAACATCTGTCATCACTCAAGCTCCTCCCTCCAACAGGCAGCTTGGGTAAACTGCAGTGTGTTCTTATTGGCATTCTTTTAGCATCATGAAACTGAATTTGTGCCATGGAAGGTACACATAATGGTTAGGTTCTTTGTTCATTCACCTTAGATAACAAAAAGGAAATTGTTAACCCTCTAGCTCTGATTTAGTGGAGTAATTGAATAAAGACTGCTCTTCCCTTAACTCCTAATGCCATTTACATTCACATAAAGAGATGTATTCTGTAAGATCACATTTTATGGTAGATTACTAAAACATAAATCTTTGCATTAATGTTGGCAATTGAGTACTAAGAACTAGTAGAAATATAAATGTGATCTTTCGCAGTTCTAATGAATTGCGCTGTCACTATGTAATTCATGGAATGGGAGAAGCTGCTGAGTCAAGTGTGACACCTAGTGGAAATATTCTGTAGTCTGGTTTGGTAGTTTGAATTCAATTGATGGTTTGAAACACTCATCAACACTTAATTTCTAATTTCTTAAGTACCAATTTTATCGTTTTAACTTCTCTTTTGTGGGGAGTAGAGAGGCTTAATGTTTTAGCATGTTCTGATAGAGCTTCCCACAGGGGAAACAAAACTCAGTCTGAATTTTGTAACCAGACACAGCATGGAAGAGCAGCCATCTAAAAGTACGTTGTTTGTGTAAACAGCTCCCCAACAAGCTCTTTTCCTCTGGTGAGGCACCTCCCCAATGGACAGACAGTCCCTCTCCTACCCAGTCCTGTTCAGATGACCTCTGTCATATCTGTAAGTCTTTGTAAAATAATGGGAATATGTTCTCGTACTATTTTAACTATTTCCTCAGAATTTTCTAAACATTTTTTCTCTTTTTGTCTCTCCCTCTTTCATCCTCCATCTACCTGTCGTGGAAATGTTGTGATGTGGAGCTTGCAAGGCCAGTAAACTCAGTGCCCAACATCCCTGGGATTCCAGGACCTCCAGTTGGCGGGGCCAGCAGTGGTTCTTCTTCCCCATCTGGATATAACCTGCACTCTGAGACTAAGATGGTAAGAACATTGTAAAAGTATTTACCTTTTAAATGTGTTATTTTACATGTGAACAAATTTGCATCCCCTTTTTGAACAGCCTTTTTTTGTAAGCTTATATTGTGTGTCTTTGCAGCGCCTCAAAGCAGCTCTAACTCATCAGGGCACGGGTGCACAAGATGGTTCTGGTGGGACGGCAGGATCATCCGTTCCAGCGGTCCCCCAGCGGCAGGAACAGAGCCAACAACCTTCTCAGAACTCTGATGCTCCATCACCTGCCCAACCTCAGGTACTACATCTGCCATATCTGCCATATAGTAAATGTATAATCAACCTTACAGAGTGCTGACATGAAACTATACAGATTAAACCCTGAAATATTCCTTCTGTTTTGAACCTCTTAAATTAATCAAGCTTCATGTGCAATTCATTGAGCATATACATAGCATTCAGCCAGTGTGCTGCAATCCCTGTGGCCCACCAGACCTAAGCAGCTGGAATTTCAGGAAATTTTCTGATTGTTACTTAATGTGTTGTTGAGGGTTGCCCTCTCAGTCTATACGTCCCACAAGTAATAGTTTTGATCTGTCCACACCCCAAAAACATCTGGAGGGGAATTCAGTAAAATTTCACATTTGCTTTATTTGGGCCTCAGGTTTTTGCAACATAGTTTGTTGAATTGTTTAAGTGTGGCATTACAGTTTCTTAATGATTTTAGTGAATTATTCAGTTAGAGTTACACGATTTAGCCTTTTGCACAAAATTCCAGTCTGCAGTGTATTGATTGCAGATGTAAATCATTATTTTCTGTACTGTTAATTTTGAATGGTCACCTTTATAAAAGTTCAAGAAAATGTTCAGATCTGTTCGCCTTATGTTCTTATGGTTTGTTTTGTTTACTTGAGGATGTGTGGCCCTCCTCCCACCCCCATGGAGTCTGTGTCTAACTGTCCATGCACACCAGTCGCATCCTTGAGTTTAATCTGTAGGGCTCTGGCACTGCTTTTCCTGTTCTTCTTTGCAAAAAGGAGCGGATGCTAGTCCTGCTGCTGGGTTAATTCCCTTTTACAGCCCCGTCCAGCTCTTCTAGCATAACAGCTGTTCTCCTGGTATCTCTACTGAGCTCTTGAGACTGTGTTCAGAAGCACAGCAAACCTTGTGACAACATGTTTGATGTCATTCTGGAGGAATTGGTCAACTTGTGCAATCTGATTGGACTCTGTGTTACACTGTGATGATGTGCTTTGAGCAATTTGTGAACGTGTGTGTGTGTATAACTGTAATGCACCTGCTTAAATCTTTTTCTACAAAACTCGTGTCTCGACCCCCTCCTCACTCCTCAGGTCTCCCCTGCTCAGCCAACAGGAGGTCGGCGGCGGCGAGCGACAGAGATGGACCCCGATGAAAGGAGACAGCGTTTTCTGGAGAGAAACCGAGCTGCCGCCTCCCGCTGCAGACAAAAACGAAAGCTGTGGGTTAATTCTTTAGAGAAGAAGGCAGATGATCTGGCCAACATGAATGTTTCACTGTCTGTGAGTGTTACCTGTTCTTGTCAGTCCAGGATGTGTTGATGATGTAAACATGCTCATAAAGTGGGTTAAATGACCACCCTGAGAATGATTTGTGTATGTTTGTGTAACCCTCAGAATGAAGTCACCCTGTTGAGGAATGAGGTGGCACAGCTGAAGCAGCTGCTCCTGGCCCACAAAGACTGCCCGGTCACTATAATGCAGAAGAAGGCAGCTTTCTTAGGTAAACGTTTAAGGTCCTGGGTTGTCCGAACGTTCTGCGCCGTGTCACTTCCTTTTGTTAGGATCCATCTATCGTATCATCCATCTAATTTGTTCTTTTTACTCGCTCACCTCTCTAAGGGTGAATGTTTCTGTCTCTGTCTCTAGCTGCAGGAGGAGAGGAAACCTCCAGGGATACTCCCACTGAATCCATCGGCTCACCGGCAGCGGTTATCCAGCATGGTCTGTCACCTCCGGCCCCAGCCCCCAGTCCGGGGGCCACCATCAACGGTTTGAGTGTTCGTGCTGCCGAGGCGGTGGCTATGTCAGTCTTGGCCGGCATGGGATTAGGCCAGCCAGGAGGGATCGACATGGTGACGCAGTCACAGTCAGCCTCAAGATGATGTGCTGACGCAGGTAGTCAGCATGAACTTGAGTGGCATTTGGAGGTTGGACATTTCAGTGTTTGAAAAGAGGGACCTGCCTTTCACCGCCACCCCAGAATAAAGCCGCGTTTCCACCAAACACTTACAGTATAGTGTCCTTACAACTCATGCCTATCTCACGCCTTCATGTACCTAAAATCTAGAGCTTTTTTTTTTTTTTTGGTAACTCCTTTCACTTCATCAACAGGGAATCCACAGTTGTATCTATTCACTGACCCACTTTAATGTGTATTACAGTTACTTCCAGATTAATAACTCACTGTCAACCTTTTCTTCAGCTCTGCACACTTGTTCCTTTGCTTGCACAGTGGCACACTTCCTGATCATACACATTACACGCCAGGCTGAGCTCCTCTTCTAACAACAGGAACAGAGGAGCCCATCAAATGTTTGGTCTTCTTTTTGGTATGTGATTGTTTATGTCAACAAAGAAAAGCTTTGTTTGAGAAAAGGCTGCAGGCAGCGAGACAAAAGACTACTGAAAAAAAAAACGAGAATGTGGAAAATCCTCAAGTGCAGATGACAAGATGACTGTGTTGAGCTGAAACACTCAGTTGTTGGCAGTGTTGTAAATCAGATCAGCTCTCTTGAAACTAAACTGAAGTCCAAGGTAAACAGGATGAGAAGAAGTGGTTCTGCCTTTACCATTGACAACTTATATCAGTAAAAGTGCAAAAACTAGTCATTCTTACTTGTAATGAAATGACATGCTTGGTGGAAACGCAGCTTATGATATTTTGCTCCCCTCACAGCCAGCGATAATCACACAAAAACATGGCACAGTGCCTCCATCATCCCTCCAGTGCCAGCAGGCTCCCTGTTCAGAGACACTTCGTTTCTCTCTGAATGTAAATATGAACACTCAATCTGCAGGGTTTTGGGTCAGTTTTGTCCATTTGTGACGGTTATAGCTTGGGATGAATCACATGAATGAAAATGTTGGAATCATGTATCATTTCTTTTCATTTGACTTAAAATGGAACTTCAGTCCAGCTTTCTCCGACATTCTGGTTTTGATGACGTTGGTCACTTCCCAGGCTGGCAGTTTTACTGGTATTCTTCAATTGCAAGAGCAGATATTGATGCCTGATAATGGCTCTTGACATTGTGTTTTGCTAAGCACTAAAATGCAGTTGGAGAAGAAAACCTGGAAAACATTTGATGTTTACTTTTCAACCTGTCTTTTAGTTTTCTCTTTGTGTTCCCCTTTTTTAATTTCTTTCCCCTAAAATACAAGTGACTGATTATTGGGCGAAGTTCATAACAAACCAAATTTTAGATGTGCATACAGTTTACCATGTGAGTATGTGCCTGACTTTCTGCCACCATTTTAAAGCCATTTGGAATGGTTGTCATTATATTAGTATTGTATGTATTGAACCCTATCAACTGCATGGTTTATTCAAGGCTTAAGAATACCACTGTTTGTGCTTTGTCATACTATCACTCTCTATTGATTTGCTTTTTTTTCCCTGTCCCTTAACAAGAAATGCAGAAATTGTACTTGTTATGTAAGGGATTCCCTCCTAATGTAACACTTGAAATGGTTAACTTAAGATGCTCTTTTAGTGATAATCAAACATACTCTGTTTTTATGATTTTAAATCATTTACCCTGGCATTTCATTTGAGGGAAGAGTAGTGCAATATATTTTTCTATTGAATTTCTGACCTGTAGTCCAGCCACTTTAAGGGGTTTGGTCTATTTCATTTGAAAGCTAAAGTTATGAGTCGGCTACAAAAAATGTGAAGATGAGTATTCTTGAATGAATGAGATTGAAGATGATGAGACTGATGCAAATCGGAAGAGAATTACAGATGTCCTGATCTTTAATGCTTTCCAATGTTTGAAAAGCCGCTTTGTATCATGAAATAGACGTAATACTTGTGCAAAGTGCTATTTCAGATTTATGTTTTGTAATGCTTTTTATTTTATAATGCATTGTACTTCCAGTATTGTGTTTTGTCTCCCTCTTGTCACTGGTTTTTTAAAGATGTGTTATTTTTCTCTGTGGGCATGTTCAGCTCCTTTTTTTTATTTGATCATACAACCCAAGTTCCAAAAGAGTTGAGAGGGCTGTGTAACCTTAGGTGAAAACAACGCGCGTTATTTGCAAATCCTTTTTGACCTATATTCTATGGAATGCAGTACAAAGAGAATATATTAAATGTTCAAACTGGCCAAGTTTGTTTCTTTGTAAAACTAGGTCTGTTTTTGGAGCATTCAAAAACTTTCCCTGTCATTGATACAGGTCCTGAATTACATGAAATAAGTTGCTGGCATGAAATTCAAATTATATACATTTACAAAAATTACTTATTTTACTTGTTTGCTTATTTGATGGGGACAATACGCATTAAGGCACATTCTTGTAAATGTGTTAGCTAAGAGGCAATTTTTCATCTGTAGTTCTACAGAATATAAAATTATTAACAGAATATAAAATTATAATTATAAATGTGTCCATCAAATGTATTAAATTCATATTAATCATTATTTACCACAGAACAATTTTAAGTACTTATTAAAGCATAGTAAAAGGACTAATGAAACACATGTAAAACTAAGAAGTACACACTCATATTGTTTATGTTGAATTGAAAGTCATCAAAAACAAAAGATACTTTTTCTCATACTTTTTTGCTGTTTTGCTGAAGCAGAAAAGTCTGACCAAACTAAAACATTCTATCTGTCATAAAACAAAGACATGCAAACATGAGGGCAGACTGACAGTGTCATGATAGGTTCAGGCAGTGGGTATAAAAAAAAATACAACAGATTATTGTACTAAAATCCTCAGTTAAACAACATGAAATGTATGCATGGTGGCCTTACAAAGGACAGAGACATTTGTAAATGTACCAGCACCACACTACAGAATGCAGTGATGAGTGAGGGTCTCTGCATTAATCATAGAGATGAATGTTACACTAGATCAAGGCTGTGTAAAGTGAATGTGAGTGAGTGCATGTAGAATACTAATTACAGACAGCAGGGAAGGCTCCAAGTTTTACTCAGCTCTGTAAAACAAGATTTGTTTCTTCAATAAAAGCCAATCTTCATTTGGAATTCTTAACGAGCTTACGGCATATGTCAAATTTGCTCTCATGTGTAAAACTTCTAAAATCGTCATTGTTATAAACTTTTTAGAAGATCATGAACTCTCAAAACCAACCTCTGTAGAGCCAATTGTAATGACTGGGATAAGTCAAACGCTCTAGCACAGCCACTACTAAAGCAGAAGCATTCATGAAAGTCATCTGCATGTGAATATGTTTTTGCTTTAATGTCTTTACCGAAAACATTCTTAAAGTTTTTAGGACAAATTTAGGAAAATTACAGCAGCAAATTGTCACCTGCTGATTCAAACGCCCTAGGAAAGTCACTGAATAAGGCAGCACAATGCTGTTTGTTAATCATTTATAAAAAGACTAACAGCAGTTACAGTACTTTGTCCACTTTTATTTCTGTGAAGAACTTCAAGTGAAATCTTTCACCTCTAAATATATGGAGGATTTTTTGTTTGTTTTTGTTTAGTTTGTGTTTTGTTTTGGGTTTTTTTTGTGTTTTTTTACACAAAAATCAAAGATATAGGACGATAACATATCAATTCTTTGTGGGTTACCACATCTGAGTAATAGGAAAACATGCAGTTTTTCTAAATGTTGTTTGTCAAACTATCACATTGTTTTATATATGTCAACTGTTTTGGAAATATGGTTGTACAGTATGTAACTTTATTTTAAGGAAAGATTTTTTGTGTTTAACAAGTTAAAACACATAAAAATATACTTCTAAGGACTGCGTTGAGGCAAATACTTGTGCATAGGTAATTAATAAAGAGTGGATAAGAAAAGCACAACGGTATGCTTTCACCTCGCCCTCCTTTGTCCTGATGCATTTCGATCAGAGTCACATCTGAGCCCCATGACTATTACTGAAAAATCTTGATGCTTGTTCTAGATACTTTTCCAAAATTCTTAAGACTGCTACAGTCAATCAATATATTTAAATCAATAACCATAGGTCTACTAATGTATGTGAAATAGGTTGCTAACAGTGATGTACATGCAGCATCTTTCCAAGTCTCTACGCGTTTGGCCAGACCAGATATCTGTTTTCAGAGGGGGGGAAAAAATCTGCCCAAATCGAAATCCAAAGTTAGCCAATAGCTCATTAACATAGGATATAACATTCCAGTTGATTCTCACAGGTATTGTTGAAGAAGGAGATTATATTATTACATGCGTAATAACAGACTCTGAATGAGTGCTAATGTTTTGCATCTGCATGTGTTTGACTGAGACCTGTAGGATGTAATTCTGGAGAAAGATCATTACAGATGAAAATATATACACATACAGCATACAGATATTAATATTTAGAACATTAGGCCTAAAAGTTGATAAAATAATATTCTAACAATATTCTTGTTAATTTTGTATGTCACAACTAATTGTAACATGCCACTTGTTAGGAACAGGCAAAATAATAGCCAAATAAACTTGTTCATCTGAAATTTTCAATGCCATTTTGTTAACTCGGGCCAAAACACTCATAGTGAAGAACATTTCAGTGGAGGAATAGTTTTCATCCTAGTGGTTCAAAGATTTTTCAGAGATGTTGTAAATACCTCCAGAGCAGTATTAATGGTTGTTAAACTATTTAAAATCAAATATCACAGTGCCTTTTTTTAAGTGGGCGTGAATTCAAATATCAAGGCTCAAACAGCAAATCTGGCATACTTGTGTTTTACGCAAGCAGTCCCAATTAATTTTAGGCCTATGTTGATTTGTTATGCAAGTACCTCTCTGTATGTACTGAACCTACTGTATATTCTTCATGTAGCACCTTCATAAACCACATCAATGAAATGTGGGCCAGTTTGTCAGAAATGTAACCAAATTAGTATGTGTTAGGAGAAGTTATGTGATCTCCCAAGTTTTTTCTTTTGCCCGCTTTAGCTCTGTTTAAAGCTGTCTGTTATCTATAAACATGACTCCACTGATCTCTAACATTAACTGACACTGACTGGGAACAAAATTTGCTAGGAAGCTGTAGTAGGATTAATCATCAATCATCTGAGATCATGTCTGTCACTGATGAACTAGAATGATGAAAAGTGAATTTAAATCCTTACTTCTAAGTAATATTTTTAATGTAAATGTTGAGAATGTTTCCCATGCATGCTGAAATACAGTTAACGTTTCTATCTGGCAGTGGTAACAACATTGAGTTAAGCTCCTATGCTGGGTGTGATTTGTCAAAAAAACATGAAAAAATAAGCAATCAAGGCTAACTGGTAATTCTTTTTTCGGTTAATGGTAGCTCAATGAGCCTGAATTCCAAACAGCTGAACATTCATATTCAACACAAACATGAAACATTTAATTTTCTGTGCCGGCCACGCTGTGGAAAATGAAGATGATGAAGATAGCCTAATCAGGCTTCAGGACCATGAATGAGGGCCGATCACGTGGACATGGCAAGCCTAATGCTAACGATCTGTAAAATGTAACATTAACATCCTATAGATTAAGATTTCACATGTCATGTCAAAACAACTCAGTAAATATCAGAATATCAGAGAACAGTTTGATTTGATCTCATCTGACCATTTTTGGCTTTCCTGTGTTGCATCATCTGCAGCATTTTATCCTTCTTTTATCCACATCTCTGTGAACTTCTGAGCAGGTAACGAACACACAATGTATTTATGTGCATGGAAACGATCATGAACATCGACTGATGACAATTCGGGTCAGATTGAAAGTTTGCACCAGCAGAGTAGAGAGAGTATAGTAGGACTTTATTGATCCCGTCAGGAGGTTCTGTCAGGGAAATTAATTAAATTAATTAAAAGCAGAGTAGACTATAGGCTACTTTTGAGAAAACTCTTTTAATTTTCTTTATTTTTCATTATTTTTTTATTGAAAATTTGTATTAATTTAAAAATTTATAAATCTTTCATCAAAAAATATTTTAAATTATTTTTTAAATTTTAATTAACTTTTTAATAAAAAAAAACAGCAACTCTGTGACAACCTGCCTGCTATTTCATATATTTTTTTTTGTAAATTATTGACGGGGTTGTCCCCCGAGCATAAAATTCCTTCAGCAGAGGTAGAGATGTAAAAACAAATCGCACCTGCTCATATGTCGTTCATACTGTATGTAGCACAACTCACTTTCTGTGGACTGGACTACCGGGGGCCGGCGCCCCACTAGAGCTTTATTTCTAGCAGCGGCCCTGTGTGGGATGTGGGAACAACAGCAGAGGGAGCCGAGAGTCTTCTTCACTCTCCATCCTGTCACAGCGATTACCGTCAGTCCACGTCACGTGACCGTCAGACTCCTCTGGCCACTTTTTCCATCTAACACAGTCATGGCGGAGTCGGAAAGTCGCGGAGATGGAGTAAACACCACCATCAGTACGTCGTAATTGTGGTTCCTATCTTCATGTTGGACCGTCCCCACTGCCACCCGAGACATCACGAACACCCAGCAGGCGGCTCCGCTCCACAACCATGGCCGACCGCGGCGTCGATCCGTCGGCTCTGCCTAAAGAGGTCAGGGACCAGCTGGCGGAGTTGGATCTGGAGCTCTCCGAAGGTAAGCCGTTCCCACGGCGGCTTTAACGGCGTGAGCCGCCGTGGTGGTGGACGGGGATGTTAGTGAAGTCCGGATCCTTTTAGCGTGTTTTGATGGAATGAGCCTCGCAGTCCAGTCCCGTGTCAGCTGGGGAGACGAGGCTGCTGCAGTGGATCCACGCACGACGACATCCACACATCTAACCACACTGACCCGCTTCTCTATAGCTGTCATTTGTCCGTGTAGTGTGGTCATTTGTTCTTCATACACACAGATATTGATTGTGACTGATATTGTAAAAGAAATATTTTTTTGTTTACTAATTTGTCATGTTTTTATTCTGTCGTGGGGATCCACAGCATCTACCATTTACTGCATGCATATCCTTCACACAGCTGCATGCAGAACCATATACACTTCTGTGGAAGAAATTGGGTCATTTGTGTGTGTGTGTGTGTGTGTGTGTGTGTGTGTGTGTGTATTATTTATATTAGAAGAATGACTGGTAAATAGGAATATGGTGCTGGCTGTTATGCAAGTCTCTCCTGGCATTGTGAATCAGAGCAGCAGCTTGATCGGTGCTGTACAGCTCTCAGATGTGTGGGGGTGGATGAGTAATGTCATGTTCCACATGGACAGCAGAGGAGGGCTAAGTATGAACCAGGGGTGACACCTCAGCCTTTCTGACATCGGAGGTGTAGGCATAGTTACCTGACACTGTCCTCCTCAGTGTGCAGTGTGAAACCTGACCCCACAACTGCAACTCTTAAGTTGGAACAGTTTGGCTTCGATGCAGATTTTTGTCAGTTTTATTATTTTAGTAGTAGTAACAGTGTGAACAATATTGTGTCAGATGTAAATAGACAAACTAACTTGCAGTCTTCTTTCTTTTAGCTTTTTTAAAGATTGGAAATAACCACAACAATAAATAAATCATTTATTTATCAAATTCTCTCCTTTCTTAAGAGTGTGGCTGTTAATGATTTGACCTGAAGTGCAGCAGAGTGAAATTTTTCTGGCAAATAATATAAACCGATTCACTGCAGGATAAATAGTCCTGAATCAACTCACCGTGTGGGAAGCAGCGAATGATGTTAATATGAGTACAATATGCATCATAGTAATGCAAAAAAAACAGAACAAAATAATAACAATGTTTATTCAGCCTCTTGATTGAGCCCCATCCCATGTTGATGATTGTGAAAAGCTGGCACCAATAATTAAGTAATCAGCTTTTATGTGGCTTCACTTGTTTACTTGGTTTCTGTGAGTTGGATGGATGGATTTTACAGACCTCTTGTAATTAACTTTCTTACGTCACTTCATGGAACACAAGCATGACTGTAGAAGAGAGCTGCAACTTATGAAACCACACTATTTTTATATTTTGTTGATTTCCTTTAAAAAAGAACTTTAAATGTTCAGAGAACCAAAAGTCACATTTTCAGAAAGATACTCAGTTTAGAGTCATCACTCCAGGTCTACCGTTAAAACTGATCTTGAGTCAGGATGGAGGTCATTTCTAGTGAGCTGCTTGTCTCATTATTGTAATCAGTCATTCTTTGTGAAACAGCTTGCAGGCAGTAGCTACACCATCACCTGGGTCAGGTTGTCTGACTGGAGTGACAAATACATGTACTTGTCTATTGACTAAAAAACCCATTGAGTACAGTCTGAGTCACCTGAGTTGGTTGTGGTGTTAAGCTTCAAGTGTGAGCAAGTGTCAGGTGACACCCCCAGAGGGACAGACCCCCCCTGGAGTGTGTGAAGCCACTGTCATCTTCAGCTTTAAATTAGATGTCCAGCTCCCGTCTTCTCGTCCCTCCATCAGTGAGGGTCCGTCGCTGTCTGTTAATGTTGACAGGACGATGCGAGCAGCAGCTGGCTGCCCAGTGAATCTTAAAAGTTCTCATGGATATCTTTTACATGGCAACAGTCACACCATTGTTGTCTCAACGCTCTGGATTTCCCTAGCAACGAACAGAAGAAAATATGCATCAGCACTTTTTCAAAGCAGTACTTCTGGCTACTGGGTATAGTGTGTGTGTGTTTGTGTGTGTGTGCGTGCGTGCGTGCCTGCGTGTGTGTATGCTTGTGTGTACGTGTGCATGTGCGTGTGTGTGCTTTTAATATATGTTTGCATGAGAGGGAGAATGCATGGATACAAAAAAGCCTCATGAGGGATCAAAGAGTTGGTGATTGAGCCTGACTGGAATTTCGAGCCCTGAACCACTATGAACTATTAAAGCTGCTTAACTTGGAGGCATAAGAACACTGTAGTGTTGGCAGCTCCTCTATTTACATTGTGTTAGTGAGTACATGAGAATGATCAGAGATGTTGTGTTTCGTACCAAAAACACAACACAAGGGGGTGGACACTGGATGGTGTCAGTCTTACAAAGCTGTGGCACACAGACTGTCAGGGATGGCGAGATTCAAAAGTTGGAATCAAACTCTTGTTTATATCCATAATCTATTTATTTGGTCATCCTAGTAATATGATGAATGAATAAATAGACTATGGATCTAAACAGCCTCAGGAATCAGTCACTAATGGAGTATTATTCTTTGTTAGTGACTGATTGCAATCATAATTTTGCCATTTTTTATGTCTTACGTTAAGGTCAGATTTGAGATGTGGAACTTTTGAGTTTCATGGAGTAAAAAAAAATCTTGCTCTCATATAGAATTACACACCATTCTGTAGTGTTTTGGCATCTGATGATCCTTTAATTATGCAATCTGTCACTCCAGCTCGATTTCCTCGATCTCATTGTACCAACATAACCCCCAACACTGTTTTCATCTAGGACTGTTTTTGATGTTCACAAGCTGGCGTCACTCTGTTCCGACTCACTCGATGTTGACTGTCAGCACAAGACTTGTTTTACATGTCTTTCTTCATCTTTTCAGATGGAGTAAAACGGCAACAACAGCAGCAACAGCATCAAAGTGAAAGCTAACAACCTTCACACTGAAACCTGCGACTTGGTCACTAGCAGTATTAACCTTTTCTTTTGCTTTGACCTTTCCATTTTAATACCAGTGCGTGTCTTCTATGCACAACTAAATGCAAATTTTTCAGATGTTTTACTGCCCGTAAAAAACAGTAATATAGTTTTTGTTTGTCCATCTTTTTGTCTGACCATTGTGGGTTTTTTTGTCTGGAGCATATCTCGCAAATCATACATGCTAGGTTCACCAAACTTCATACATAAATCAGCCATGTTGCTTTTATCAGTCTAACTTTCTCAAAATCTCCATGGAAATGTTAATTTTCAGACTCATCACGCGTCACACATAAAGTATATTAATAATGGTACGTAGATGTGTCTTCTGACGTTTTGAAGTCTATGCTTGGCAGCATGTTTTTTAATGACTCTGACGCGATACATTTATTAAGCTCTGGAAAGTCATCTTCAATTTCTCATGGTTATTTAGTTTTATCCATCCATCCATCTTCTACCGCTTATCTGTAGTCAGGTCGCGGAGGAAGCAGCTTCAACCGGGAGCCCCAAACTTCCCTTTTCCCAGCTACATCCACCAGCTCTGACTGGGGGATCCCAAGGCGTTCCCAGGCCAGTTTTGAGACCCAGGACCTCGGGGCGGTCCTGGGTCCACCCCAAAGTCTCCTCCCAGCTGGACATGCCAGGAACACCTCCCTAGGGAGGTGCCCCGGAGGCATCTGCACCAGATGCCTAAACCACCTCAGCTGACTCCTTTTCATGCGAAGGAGCACCAGCTCTACTCTGAGCCCCTCGCAGATAGCAGTGTTTCTCACCTTATCTCTAAGGGAGACACTAGCTATCCGCCTGAGAAAGCCCATTTCCGCCGCTTGTATCCGCAATCTCGTTCTTTTGGTCATGACCCATTGCTCATGACCATAGGTGAGGGTAGGAACGAAGATTGAACAGTAGATGGAGAGCCTTGCCTTTTGGCTTAGCTCCCTCTTTGTGACAGTTCGGTAAACCGACTGCAATACCGCTCCTGCTGCCCTAATTCTCCGTCCAATCTCACGCTCCATTGTTCCCTCACTCGTGAACAGGACCCCAAGATACTTAAACTCCTTCGCTTGAGAAGGACCTCATTCCCCACTTGGAGAAGGCAGTCCACCGGCTTTCTGCTAAGGACCATGGCCTCAGATTTGGAGGTACTGATCCTCATCCCCACCGCTTCACACTCGGCTGCAAACTGGACCAGTGAGTGCTGCAGGTCACAGGCCGATGACACGAACAGGACCACATCATCTGCAAAAAGCAGCGATGCAGTCCTCAGCCCACCAAACCGCAAACTCTCCTCACCAAGACTACGCCTTGATATCCTGTCCATGAAAATCACGAAAAGAATTGGTGACAAAGCGCAGCCCTGGCGAAGGCCAACAGCCACTCGGAATCACAAAATCACAAACAGAATTCTGTTTATTTAGTTTTAGTTTTTTGTTATTTATATCCTTTGTAGTTTGTTATCATATTTAGTCAGCATTGTCCTCATTTTTATATTTGATGCTGGATGTATGATAGAACCTTACAAATGTTTAAACAAGAACTGCAATCAGAAGCACCACAGGCCAAGAAAAGAGTCTTTTTTGAACATGCATGTTTGGAATGGGTGTTGTACTGGTATTTTAGAATGCAGCTTTGAAGAGGGTGTCTGGTCTGATTGTGTTAACTTAGGGAAAGCATGCAAATGTGGAAGAGGTCCTGTTTTTCATACTTATTTTGAACCACACCCAGCTCCTCCTGGAAAATTATTTCTTACTATTTAATATTTAAGAGTAGATCCAGATTGTTTCAGCCACAAGACCTCTGATAATTTCTGTACCAGAGAAAACTGTGCTCAGGCTATTCTGAGGGAACCAGCTTCCAGAGACTATCTGGAGTGTTAGCATGCTAACACTTTGTAGGTAGTAGAAGACGTGTTTGCATTTTGAATAGATGAGAGAAAATGTCAGAATATCACCAGAGTCATTTCACCCTGAGGGGAATGTGCCAAACAGTTTTCCTCCCAATCTATTTAACATTGACATTGTTATTTTAGGTCCACGCTGCTAGCATGACTAAAAATAAATTGGAGATAAAACCAAGATGTGATTTTAGCATTAGAATTCATTTTACAGTAAGTCCTTGTCATATTTATAACTAAAAGAGCAAGTGATCTGCATTTTCCCACAGTGCACATGTCCACATTCCACAAATATGCTTCCTATTCAGTCAAATAACACAGATTATAAAGTTTTAAGTATTCATGAGTGAGACTGTTCTGTATTTGTCTGACCTGATAAGTGGACACACAGATTTTTCTAGTTATACGTCTTGCTTCCTGTCCACAGTGCTGTGGAGAAAAAGCAGATTTTCATCTCCATAGTCTGCTCCATACCGAGAGAGAAAGGGAGAGGAGCAAGCGATTACGGTCCTGCCTGTGTTTATCAATCTAGGTCACGGAGCATCAGGGGGCAGCATGCCGGCTCATTTAGCCAGTGAGTCACGCTGGGCCAGGACTGCTGCTGGGGATCTCTCTGCCACCTACATCGACAAAGCTTCTTTTCCTCCACCGCTGTGTGGTTTTAGCTATGTTGATGCTGCATTATTGGTTTATCATTTTAATGCCTGCAGGTGAGGGGTATGACTTGAGTTTGTTTACGGCTACATTCAATGAAAAGGCTAAAACAATGCATGAGTTTTGTGTGTCAGCTTCACCACCTTGTCCACAGCACTCGAACCCACAGATGTCATTCAAAGTGTTTTTGTCTTTCTCTAAATCTCTAAAAAATGGTTAAATTCCATAGTTTCTAACAAACCGTGACTATTAAATAATGGATTTGATGGAGCCTCATTTCAGCCATAGATTAGTACGCAAGAATAGCTGGATTGTTTTGTAGTAGCTTTAATGATCGAAAACTTATTTGCGACTTCTCTTAATCATGGCAACAGACATTTCAAAGCGCTTCAGCAGACAGAAAAACCCAACTGAACCCTCCAGAGCAAGCATAAGTGACAGAACTCCCTCATTGAGGAAGAAACTCCGGGCAGGACCCAGAATCTTTTGGATGGCCATCCACCTTGATCGGTTGGGTGTAAAAGAAATAAAAGGAAGATAAAAACAGGGTAAGAGAAAGAGAGATACAGAGAGAGAGAGTGGCAGATAAGCCAGATGGAGCCAGTGTCTTTATGGCTAAGGTTAGGCGAGTTGATGCAGGCACTGAGGTGGGGACGGGAAAGTCCGGCTGTGTTCACCGACTCATGGGTCGTTGTCTTCAATAAATGTTTACCATCATCTAGTTGGTAAATTCTGAGCACAATTAAAGCAGCATGGATGACTGTATCGTGGCACAGATGAGGGATGATACTGGTGGGGTGGGAGGAGCAGGTCCACAGAGCATGGGTGGATGAGGGGTGAACCTCAGAAAACCTGCGAGGACATAGAGCACAGAGACTCCAGGGAAGAAGTTGGGTTAGTAGGGTGTGATTGGAGACTAGGAGAGAGAGAGGTCGGAGAGGAGGAGAAGTAACAGAGAGGGTCAAAGAGAAAAAGGAGGAGAGAGGAGCTCAGTGAGTCTGGATCTTGAGTCTCCAGCAGAGAAGGACTATAAGAAAAAGAACTTAGCAGCCTAAGCCACCTTAATTGTAAAATTTTTTGAAAAAGAAAGTCTATTCTTAAAGGTCCCATAATATGTATTTTTAACTTAATGTCATTCAGTTGCCAGATGTCTAACAAGACTGTATTCCAAATATTTTGACCTAAAGTGGTCTGTGGTCCTAAATATCAGCTTTTCAAAATTGCTCATCTGAGCTACTCACAAAACGCTTCATTTCAGGCCTCCGGCTGTAGTATGTTAATGAGCTCCGCTGGTCAACGCCTCCTTCACGTGGGTCACGCCCCTCTGAAGGAGAGCGTTAGGCTAACGGGACACTGACCGGCATTACATTTGTTATCATTATGGCGTTCAGAGACCCCATCGTGTCGCCGTACATTTATGACCCTGAGTTGGACCCAGAAGCGGAGGCTCCTGAAGAAACACCGACTGTGCGGCTGCAGCAGGACGTTTCTGAATGGTTAGTATGTGTGAACGTTACTTAGTTGGTTCTGTGTTTTGTTTTGTAACCTACGTCATCACAGGACCGGAGCATCATCCGGTAGCTGCTTTTTTTTTCTACTCCCGCCTCTTATTGCACAGTAATAATGTCATATCTGTCTTATTATATATTTTGTATATATAAGGACGTGTTGACTGCTAAAATGTTCCTGTACTTCTATAAGTGACAGTAAAGTCTGATGGTGGTACTTATAGTTATTACCTGTGGCTAATGCTAGCTTCTGCTCACGGCTGTTATTTTCTTTTTATATCACATTGATTTAACCCATTACTAAGCTGCAAAATATTTGAGGCAGTCCTCTGTGACAAGACACACGGAGCTAACACTTGCCACCATCACACCAGGTTAATACTGAATTGATGTAGCCATATTGCAGTGACACCTTTATCTACTCTATTTTGAGATGTCTTCACCTTCTGTTTATTGTACAGGTGTTCCTGTGGACACTGAAAGGATGCCAACAGAAGCAGAAAACATCTGCTGTTTGAAGATACCACAAGTAGCAAGCACACAGCTAAACCACAAAGTTATGTCTCTACTTAGCTACTTTTACAATTATAAATTCAAATGACCTTTACCCTGTTTTTCACTGTAGGTTAGGAGCCGTCTGCAGGAGGTTGATGAGGTTCCGTGCATGACTCAACATCCTGGGTTCCAGCCTGTGTGCCTCAACATGTACACCCTACAAATGGCCTGTCACGTACTGAGGGCTGAGTATGGCCCTTCACATCTGAGGCGAATACATCGGTAAGTTGTTCTTTGAAAAATGTCACAGAATAAAAACTACAGTTATGTCTTATTTTGCTTCATCAGGCATACCTTCATTAATGCAGTAACACATGACAAATATAGGTACAACAAAGTCTAATATATTGTATTTACGACACCTTGATTTTTGTCTTATTAAAAGACATGTTGAACATTTTTTGGTATTCACAATCCATTTCTGTTGACACATACAAGCATTTATTTACATAAAACAATACATCCAATAACAATAATGAGAACACAGGGCCATCCTGTCAGGAAATCAACAACAGTTGTAATACTCAGGATTGAAAACATTGTGAAATAAATAATTTTGTGTCCTTTTTCTGTAGACAGTGCAGACATCTGGCCTATCGTACCTTTGTTGGCTGGTGCTGGGGCTACTTAGGACGCAGAATCCGGGCTGTTATTCCAGCCTTTGTGGTCCTTCACATACGCCGAGAATTTCCTGAAAACCAAGGCCACTAAGCTGGATTTAGACGCTCATACTGGGCCGACAGATTCTCTGGGACAGGAATGGCCAAAGTCTCATTTGTGTATGGCATGGGGTCCACCAAGACTTTGTCAAATATGAGGTCCAACATGTCAGCTACAAAACCTGTTCAATAAAACACAAAGATATATTTTTACTGTTCAAAATACATCCTGGTACTTGCTACTAATTTATTTATTTGTATGGTTACTTTTTACTGTGTTTTGTTGTGAGCAGTTACCTACAGAATTTCAAAACATGTTTGTTTGAAGTATTAAAATATTGCAACACTAACAGAATGTTGGCTCTGTCTTGTGAGGTTTGACTCTGCATTGTCCCTTCAAAAGCCTTCGGAAAGTGGATCTTGTAGAGGGGTACAACAAACGTAACGAAATAAGGAGCCAAAACAATATCATATGACATACAGTACATGAATCTGTCTCAAAATTTTTTATACTAAACTCCTCACTTCACTTACTGTCTTGCTGGAATATTCTAATACACAACACTATTATATTTTACTGAACTACTATCAACACATGTGCAAACACTAACACCTATAGACAACAATATTTAGAAAATTAGTCTATTTAACCAATTTTATTAAAACATATGGTATGGAATATGACTTGTACATACCTTTACTTCTATAGTGGGAATGAAGAGTCCTGAAGGACAACTGTGTACCAACAGTATGGGTGTCCACTGGGTCAGTTTGGCACGCCACGTCCTTTGAAGCTGTAGGCTGAATGGATGCACAAGGAAGAGGGACATTAATTTCAGGACACCAATGTTCTGATTTTGGATAAGGAGGACAGACCTGTGTGAGTTGTCGCTATGACGCCAAAAAAACAAGCGACTCTAACATGTGTGCGCGCACACACAATACGAAACAAAACACAACTCCCTAATTAGCCTAGCATAAATTGACTTTATTTATGCTGACAGATAATAGGAAAGAAAATATGAGACCAACTTATGTGCATTTTAGCTTTATACTGTAGGCCAGCACGGACACATGTGTTGGAGCGTGCGCGCACACACGCAACACGCAAACTCGAAACAAAGGAGACCTCCCTACATAGCCTAGCATAACATGACTTCATGCTAAGAAACAATAAGAAAATATGAGACCAACTTACGTGTGTTGTACCTACTGTAGGTCCAGCACGCACACACGTGATCGGGCGTGCACGCACACACATGCAATACACAAACGCGAAACAAAGGAGACCTCCCTACATAGCCTAGCATAACATGACTTCATTCATGCTAACAGACATGAAAAAAGATAAAATGTGAGCCCAACTTATTTGTGTTGTAGCTAGATACTGTAGGTCCAGCACACACATGTGTTGGAGCGCGTGCACGCAAACGCAAAACAAAGCAGTACTACCTAATTAGCCAAATAGCACTTGATCATTCATGCTAACAGACAACTGCAAAAAAGATAAATGTGGTGAGACTTACCTGTAACCAGGGTGCAGTTCCTTGGTCCCGTATGGTTGGGAGTGATCCTTGAATGAGGATCAGTCTCAGGCAAAGCCACTTCTGCACTGACCCTCATTGCTAAAACAGGCTGGAGTGAAGTGGTTCCACACACAAACAAACGTGCAGGTGATGTAGCCAGCACATTGCCATTAAAAATGAAATGCAACCTCTGCTCTTCTGTTCTTCTCTGGATGGGATGAAAAATAAACACTGGTGTTGATTTGTACAATCAACAAGTGAGCAACTATCATGTCTCCTTCTCACAAACACCATTTCAACAGACTGCTGCCTCACGTCCGACGCTAAGAACTCCGTCTTGGGGATTGCCACGCCCTTGGGCATGTCAACCAATCCATATCGTCCAATATTCTGTCCAATAGCACAGAGTGTCTAGTCTGACGTCAAGAATGGCTATTCTAGCGCTATATGATCGATTCGAGTCGTTCAGAGCCATGACTTCCTAAAACTCCAAATATCTATTGATGCAGGAAGTGTTTGTTTACCAGATGCTAGGAGTTGGTCGGGTTAGGGAGGACCACCATGTATATGTAGAGACCTGAAAAAGTGTGATTTTCATAATAGGGCCCCTTTAAATAATGAGAGAATGTCTGCCTCCCAAACTGAGGAAGGGAGGTGGTTCCACAATAGAGGGAAGGATCTCGCCCTCATCCTACTTTTGTATATTCTAGGTACCACCAGTAGTCCAATATATTGAGAGTGTAATGCTCTAGTCTAGATGAATTATATGGAACTAAAAGTTCCTTCAGATAGATCGGTGCCTGGCCATGAAGGGCTTTGTAAGTGAGGAGGAGTATTTTAAAATCTATCCTAACTTTCACAAGAAGCCAGTGCAGAGAAGCCAACATAGGAGAAATAGGGTCTCGGGTACTGGTCCTGGTCAGCACACGGGCAGCAGCATTCTGGATTAGTTCTTCAGTGACTTTTTGGGGCATACACACACATAAACACAGGACACACTGAAGCTTTGTGAACAAAAACAACTGAATAATTCAGATGAGACCTGCGAGCACACCTTCTTACTGAAACAGACCATGATCTGTTCAGATAAACCATCTCACAGTGAACTGCAGACGAGTTCCCAGCCTCTTCTAGCTTCAACATGCCTTCCAATCATTGGAATCAACCTACTTCTACCTGTACTTTTACTTCAGCAGCAGCAAATAAAAGTAACATGACCCAAAGAAAAGCCAGCAATGAAGGGAAAAGAATAAGCAGTGATCAGGTCACACATCCTCTTCACTGTTATGAAAGCACAGAGTGGAATACTTATTATTATTATTATTATTACTTGTTCCATCTTAGCTTGTGTTACTCTGTACTGTCTCCCAACAGACCACATTCATTTACTGATACATTTGGTTGTCCATTGTCGTGTAAAGAAAGACGAGGGGAAATCATTGTTCCAGTTGGAATATTTCATAATATTTGATACAATATTTCATACATACAGTGAACAGTTCCCATCAGTTTGAAAATAAATGCCCATTTTTTGAATAATTATAGAAAGTTTTATCATGTAAAAATGTGGAAAAAAAAATTTTCTGCAAGCGTTTATTTGGCAAACTAATGTTTGTCGATTCAAAGTAAAATTTGGTTGGAATTCTTGTCTGACACTTAAAGACTTTGTCTTGGTAGAGTATGTGTTGTCCCAGTGATGTGATGTTGATCCCCCCACCCCCGTCACCTCCCTACTTGACATGATATAAGCAGCTATGAAGGATGGATGGACTTCACTTTGAGCTTTAGGAACTTTGGTCTTGTTGAAATTAGTTTTTTTGGTCAACGCTAAAATGAGTAACAACAAACTAATTGTGTTTTATCTCTGGGTGCTGACTAATACATTCCCTGAGCACACATTTATATTACAAACCTTTTTCATCATCATTGTTTTACATCCAATGCGCCTTCATGTAGCACCACATCTGGTTACTATGGACACAGCCCATTTGGTGCCCCCACACTCGGCCCCCAACACTCACTGACATAAATGCTTTTACTCCGTGTGTTTCCCATAAAGCCTTATTAGATTTCATCAGACATTGTCTGAATGTTCAGCCAAGCTCTTAAAGGCATTGCAGAGGAATCACAGGATTTCTACCGCCCTGTTGTAACTTGTCGATAATCACTCCCTCACTCCTTTGCTCCTCTTTCCCAAAGGCAGCTCCAAGCAAGTCCTCAGTATCACATAATACAATTCAGGCAAGTGCAGGCTTTCACATGATTCTTAGCTCAGGTAGCAATTATTTTTTTGATGATAAGGATGTTAATATTTAAAGTCAGTTATTTTCATGTTTGAAATAAAAAGAGGTGGTCTAGATAAATACAATTACACAATGTTCTCTGGTTTTTGCCTTGTTGACCAAGACAATATCAGGTGAATCATCTGAAATTGTAAAATGGACTTAAAAAATTCAGATTCATTCGGTTCAGTCAATTAGTTTATTGAACCCGAAAGGGGCAATGCATTTACAGCTTATCCCGTTCTTAAACACACAAACAAAACATCCAGTATGTTACATCTCAAACAGAGCGGACAACCAGCAAAAGGACATCAGTGAAGGACACAAAAATCCATTAAATCAGGTAAAATTAATAGCAATAAATAAAGGATAGATAATAAACATTGGAACATAGTTTATCATTCAAAAGACAGAGACATCTCAAGTAAAATGTTATTTAAAGGGATGATTGTTTGTGTTTCATAATGTAATTGGTATTGGTTAGTTTTCCTTAAAGGTACATGGTGATGGCGGCCTGAAGGCATCACTGCAAACTCACAAGACAAAACATGAAGAGTTTGGCTGATGATATTCTTGGTCTTGTTTTTCACGTTCCAAGTCTCCCAGAGGGTTCAGATTGGCTTTCAGAACTTGAGTAGAAGTCATGATAATTGATTTGCCATCTGGAATCCATCATGTCGCTTTATATGTGCACTAACCCAAATCCCAATCCTCCCAATCAGCATGATGGATAGAGCTGTTGCCTCACAGCAAGAAGGTTCTGGGTTTGATTCCTTGCTATGTGGAGTTTGTATGTTCTCCCCTTGTCTGCATGGGTTTTCTATTGTTTCTTTAACTTCCTCTCACCACCAAAAACATGCATCTTAGGTGAATTGGTTACAGTGAAATTGTCTGTAGTTATGAATTTTAGCATGAGTGATTATTTGACTTTGTGTGGCTGCACAAAAAGGTGGCGTCTCATCCGGGGTGTACCCCACCTCTCGCCCATGCCCAGCTGAGACAGACTCCTGCAAACCTGCGGCCTGCAAAGCAGATAAACGGCTGAAGAAAATAGATAGATGGATGGATGGATGGATGGATGGATGGATGGATGGATGGATGGATGGATAAGCGATAATATCAGAGTATTGATTGCGAAAGGCGAAACTCCACGGAAGATATGCTTTCCCTGAAGTAAGGTAGCACATTACTCCATTTACTAGTGTTCAAGTGTAGTCTGTTTGAAGTGTAGTGTGTCAGGTGTGTCTGCCTGACACACCCTCCTCTTTCCCTCCATCTGCCGTGTGCAGAGAGAGAAGAAAAAGCCATAAACAGAAGAGGGAAGACAGCCACTGGCTGAGTCACTTCTTCCCTCTTTTCAACTCCCTGCAATTCTTTGCTCCCCTGCTTTGTAACCCCTGTCATTACCTCTACTGGCCCTCAAGGGCCTCTATGTGTGCTTTTGTGTGTGTGAGATGATGTGTATTTGGGGTTGTCACTCCCTGTTGGAGTGGGTTGAGGTTGTGTTATACAATCTGTTACCTGAGTTAGCTACACCCTCCAGAGAGATTGTCACTTGAGACCTACAGAGAAACTGTGTAAAAGCTGTTTCCTACTCCACGCTGCCAGTTCCTGAACAGTACTAGAAATTTACTTGTATAAGTTTATCCATCTGGTTCTAGCAGACATTTACAGTAATTTTAATATTGGGTTACTGTATGAAAGCATCAATGGAAGAAAAGGAAACAAATTCATCACAGGTTAGCACAAAGACAGTTCCTGATACAGGCTTGACCAGAACAGTGATGAGACGATGCTCATCAGAGATGATTGTTCTCTGCTGGTCAATCGTTTGTCGAAAAGTCACTGGCCTGATTCCCAGCCCCTGCCTCCTGTATCCTGTGGTAAGACAAGGAACCAATCAGGGGCCTCAGTGCGTGTTTGTTTCCATCATTTTGTACTAATTTGCAATTATACTAATAGGTTTTTATGAAAATGTCCTTCAGCAGTTGTGGTGTGTGCAATCCGGTTTGAAAGAGTGAAATTACATTGTCCAAACTTTAAATGCACCTAAGAATGTTTTTCAAACTGCGGGTGTGGACGTTCATTCATACACAACCTGTTCTATGTCAGTCATACGTTTACCTGTTGACTCAGTCCTGTATCGACACGTTTCTGGCCGTTAACAAAGACAGCAAGTACAAGCTTGAATAGATGCACACTTGTCAAACTACATACAGTATGTATGTAGTTTGACCTATGTAGTATGTAGGTTATTAGATACAAGCCTTTGTTTACTTTCAAGCTTCTTTTCACTTTTACTTTGAACAATCTACACGCTAACCTTTATTGCATGCTGTCTGTTATATTTATGTTGTTTTTCTCAACACAGTGAAACATCTGGATTTTGTTTGGTTTGTCAGTCCTTCAGGAAAAAGAGTGAATTCTGGTAATCGTTGATGTTATCTCCCCTAACAAGAAGATTAACTGAGGCCCAATCTGACAAATGTTCCCCGAAGAATTACGACTTCTTGTCCATCTATACGTAGATCAGATTGTGTGATTGGGTCATCACAGGACCACATGCTCAACACACCCACTGGGCCACCATGCTGTCCTGTGATGCTGGTGTTCTCTGTTTTTGTGCTGATTATTTCTCTTTGTAAGAGACTGAGACATAAAAAATCATCATACATAATAAGGAACAAAATATGCATTGATATTTTCAAACATAAACTACCCTTGTAAACACAGCGTTGTGTTCTAAATCCCTTGAATGTGAGCTTGCATGTCTACATTGAAACTGGATTGCATGCATTTGAAATATCTGGAATGAAATGTGATGTTATGTAACTACTGTATTTTATTTCTCACAAGACAACAGCTGGAAATGATCAGCATTTGTAGGCTTTGCATCGTTTTTATTGAGCAGATATTGACGTGTTTTTCAGCTTTTCTTCCGAGTGGGAAAAGCAGGCAAAGAGGATGGAGGTCAACAGATAATTACTATTCAGATGGTGTGCCTGTGAGGCAATAACAGAGAGAGCAGTCTTACTCAAATTTAAATAACCCAAGGATCAAGAGTGTGAGAGCGTACACGGTGTGAGAAAAGGCACTGCTTTGATATTTCTACTTCCAGATTGGTGGATCATGGAGGTGAACATGAGTCTCATTCAAGAATGGTTGTCAAACGGAGATGAGAGAGAGAGAGGGGCTGCAACAGCTTCATGCAAAAAAAATATAGTTTTCATGTTGCTGAAGGATTTGATCGAGACCTCCAACATGAAGACAGACGTGACGTGATCACTGTGAGAATGTGTGTGACTGAGGGAGGCCCTCGTCACCTCACTGGAGATGTGCTTTGCCTCCTAAGCACCTCGTGCGTCCATTTGAGAACTGATTCCCTCTTTGGGTTTGACAATATGTCACAGCAAACGAAGGAGTTTTATTTGTATACTGCTTTTCCCACACAAGATGCAGCTCAGGCCGTTTAAAGTGCACGGACACATTTTTCATTTCCTGTCTGATATTATGGAGTTTTGTCCTCTTGTTCTGTAGTTTACTGATCAGATTGCCCCTTGCAGAATTTAACCCTTTCAGCTCACGCTGCTTTGAACTCGGTTCTGATGATGCAACCAGAAGAACACATGAATTTGAGATCATCCAGATGGACGAGTGATTACTTATTTAATGCTGCTCTGGCCCCCCTCATCCATTGCTGATTCACCCCCCACAATCCTTCTCTCTTTCTGTGACTGTGAGTCTTTCTGCAGAGAAACTGCCTCTTCTCATGAGCTAAAAATAAATCATGTGACTGAGCGAAGCCAACTGTACCATTCATGCATTACTTATGGAAGTGTTTGCTTTTCTTCTATTTTTCCCTCAGAAAAAAGGGCTCCAATCCCTGAACAGTATTGTGTCGTGGGCAGTATTCTTCAAACAGGAGCCCACATTTCCGTTAATAACAGTTTGGTTGTTTGTTTGAGCTGATGTCCAGTTTGATGGAATATTTTTGAGGTATTGTAATTGATTTGCTATTAAGATGTGAAACTTAAAGCCTAGGTGTTGAGTTAAACGTTAGTTCTTCTTCTTCGTTGGTGGGATCATACCATGTTATCAGTTTACAGTTCTTGCTTCCCAAATATTGATTGGATACATGTTGTAAGATTTTACTTGAACTTGCTAAAGAGGGCATAAGAAAAGTAAAATTACTTTACAGTGTCTTTTGTAAATTTTAATGGCCACACTGTCTGAAAACCTCCCGTCATTGGTTCAAACATTTATTACCAGAAATAAAACACATGCTTTTAGCATAGTAAATTAAAACAGAGAGACCAATGCAGAAAGCATAGTGAATGTCATCTTTAACATTTTATCCACGTCAGGACAGGCAGCATTCATACAGCAGTGATCTGCAGAGATGGGTGTGATCCAACCAGCGGCTGTCAGCTGATGGCAGCTGGGGTGTGTCGCTTCCATCTATATTCTACATGAGCTAGCACAAAGCGTCATGTAGTAGCTGTTCTGTGGCCTTGAATCATATGGAATGATTTTCCTTTGCAGGGGGAGTTTTCTGCGGTGTCATGGAAATTAAATTTTTTTGTCCCAACCCTGTAAATTAGGCTTGTGAGTGTTGGTTTGGAATTTAGAACTCATTCTGTCCAAAGTGTTGTTTGTTTGAACATTTTTTGGCCACCTGACGACAGGTTCTTGCTTAATCAATGTTTGTTTCTATTCTCTTCCCAGATAACAAATCTAAAACAATCAGTGACTCAGAAACACGTCTCCACCTCATGTAGCATTAACCTGTGTCAGTAATCCAGGATATCCTCATCCAAGAATCTGCCATCCTCTTTGCTTGTGTACAGACTGAACCACACAACATGATGAAAAACAGGGATGGTTCTCAAGATGAAAGTTTAGGACATTGGCATTTAGTCTGCATTTTCTAGAGGATTAGATAAACGTTGGTGTGAAACTCCTCTCTCCCCAGAGGAGTTCGGTTTAGGCTTTAGGGCAGTTCTCAAATGCTTTCTGTCAAGCTCTCCCTTGGTGTGTGTGTGTGTGTGTGTGTGTGTGTGTGTGTGTGTGTGTGTGTGTGTGTGTGTGTGTGTGTGTGTGTGTGTGTGTGAGAAAAAAACTCTACGCCATAACTGTGGAAGCAATACTCCCTGAGTACGCTCTATTAATTACAGTTAATGGCACGTTACATGCATTCATGAAAGTGCTACCGCCACCTACTGTAGTGGATGTGAAATTACACACATTAATCTGGTACCTCAATGAATAAGCTAACAGTAGTTCCCGCATGTCACACATGCCCCCCCCCCCAGGCGCCTCATCGCGCCCCTCTTAGAGGGTGAGCCCTGTTATTTGAGAGTCACTGCTTCATGGCCAGCAGAGTTCACTCTACTGGTGTTCTGTCTTGTCCCTCATACGTCCTGCTCTATATGTTTCTATTTTTTGCATGCATTCTTATTTGTAACAATATCTTATTTCTGTTTTGATATCTGTAAATTAACCCATCTCTTTACTCTGCCGTCCAAATTTGGCCATGTTCAGTTTTTGCCTTCATTCCATACCTGAGGCGGTAGCTGAGCCACATCTTTAATGGCCCCCTGTCATCTCTGCAGATTACTGCACAGTGTTTGCATCCATTTGTCCTCATGTCTCTTTTTTCAATATTCAGTGAAACTACAAATAGTTCATTGTTTTCATGGGGTCTGTTTTTATTTTAATGTTTGTTTTTAAAGAATATACAAATTAAAATAACTACATTGTCATGTAAAAAGGAGAATATGTCCACCGACATGTTTGGCTGCTGTTTATAATATGAATGAACTGAATCTTTTTCTCTGATGCTTTACAGGTGACATTACGCAGAAGGGCTATGAGAAGAAGAGAACTAAGCTCCTGGCTCCTTACATCATCCACACCCCAGGTAAACATCATCACCAGCCTCCTGGATGGAACTGAGTCTCCTTTTAATAACAGGTTATTTCAGGATGTAGGAAGAGTGAATAACAGGTCTATTATTGTTAAGAATAGATTTTTATTTATGCATAAAATATGTCCGATTTTATATAAAATATAGTCTTTAAGTATTTACATATCTTATTCAGTAATTATAGAATCCTAAAATCCTAAAATTAATTTTCATTTCTTATATATATTGACAGCTTACAGGAAAATGGATATTCTGAGACAAGCATTTATTCAGTTTATACTTTTTTGTTAAATAAAAAGAAATCAACCATTGCTCCTTAAAATATTTCTATTAAACCTCCCAAAAAGAATATGAAAACTGTTTAGGCAGAACTGAGATGATACTTGTGGAAAACCATAAGCAAGACTCATATGTATTAAATTAATGCTTTTTAAAAAAAAAAATATTTTCAACAGTGGAGCTGCCCCGTCAGAATGACACACAGCCTCCCGCCCCCAGTTCCTCCTCCAGTAATGCCCCCCCTGCGTCCAGCTCCTCCCGGTACCGAGATCGTCGCTCCCGCAAAACACATCGCAGTGGAGGAACCAGGGACGACCGCTACAGATCAGGTTAATGTGATCAAAATATCCTCTGCTCAGGAGAAACATTTTCCCACAGTGCAAATCCCTATGATGATTACGCTGTAACACCTCATTTATAACTATGCAGTATTCAAATTAGGCTACTTTTAAGCTCAGCACTGAGCTGTGGGTCGAATAAAGAAGTGTTTGTGTCTCTCTCTGTGTGTGTGTGTGTGTGGGTGTGTGTGTGTGTGTGTGTGTGTGTGTGTGTGTGTGTGTGTGTGTGTGTGTGTGTTTGAAGAAGCTGATAGGGAAACAGGTTAAAGTGGATCTGGAAGGAATAATCCACTGCATTTGACCTCAAAGGATAACAGAGCAGAGGTGTCGAAGTGCAAGGAGACCAAGCATGTAAAAATGAACTGAAGTTCAGGCGCTCAAAGTATTCTCTGTCCCGACTGGCGCACACTCATTTCTTATTTTTCCCATCTTTTCCATCTTGACCTTTCAACAGTTTCTCAGATGAAACACCCTCACACTCCAGCCTGCTAAACACAAGGCTGACTAATCTGAAGTCTGCTAGGCTGGAGTCTGGCAAAGCTGTGAAACAGAAAGTCAGACCACACAGTAACAGAATGTTATTTATCTGAATGAAGGATTCAGTATGAGATCAGGGAGGAGGATTCAACCGAGAAAGATTTACAGCTAGAAAAAATGGAACACGTATTTGTCAAATACTGTACATTGAGACATATGTAAGAGGAAATGAGCGTGAAGCACATGAGTAGCTGTGTTGCAGCAGTTTTATTGGACTGAGGGTGCAGCAACACTCAAACGGAAGCAGGAAGATCAGTTTCTCTGATATCCCTCCACATTCACTTTTTCACTTCTCCAAATGCAATCAATAGTTCACTCAGTGATGAGATGTAACATGAGATCTTGCTGCTGTATTGATAAAAGTCCTGAGTTCATAGAACACCATCTCCTAAACCACAACTGCCTGTCATTTTCCATTAGGTTGATGATTTACATTGTGGCATTTTGTATCAGAATTAGTGCAAGTGACATATACATTAATGTTTTTAAATGTTTATTTTAAAGGCACTTTATAATGTTTTAATTTTACACAGAGATGAGTTGGTTAGATAGAGTAAGGTGTCTCTTCAAGTTGATGAGCTATTGCTGTCTGTGTATAGTCATGCTGCTAGTATAAATAAATAAATGAATGGGAGAGGAGAGAGGCCTGGTTTGAACTAATAAGAAATAATACATTGCGTCAGTGGGAAACAGAATGCATAATCATTTTATGGACTGCAGAGAACATGTAGACCAACATAAATTAATTGATCCTCATCTCTTTGAGCCTCCTTCACTTATTACGCTTGAAAACTAATGTGTCTGAATAAATTGTTTAACAAACTACATGTTCTTCTTCTCTTGGTTCTTCAAGTGATTGCGCTGATTCAGATATGATACCAGGTTAAAGCTATTTATGCATACATGTTGGTGCTGATTTGAGTTGTGAATCACAGCCAGCATCCACACACCTCATAAATGCTTATGGCCTATGAGGTGGCCCCATCCTCTCAGCGATAAGAGGAGGCGCCTCTGTAGGGGTGGACACTGTACATCACCAGAGAAGATGATTTAGCCTGGAGCTAATGGTTCATCAGAGTGTGAGTTATGTAATTATGGCTCCCACTGCTGCTGTGTAATGTAATGAACCACACTTGATAATTTATTTAAATGATGTTGAACGGAATTAATCAATGGAATTTGCATCCACTGAGTTAATAGATGTGATTCTTCAGTGAGTGGGCCTTTGTTGCTCATGCTCTTATGTAGTCTGAATGTGTGGCTATTGTCACACTTCTGTTCAACTCTCCTGTGGGAGTCATGGAGCAAAAGTATCTCTGCATTAATTATCGTGTGACTTTGCATACATTTGTGCAGGCAAGTGTGTGGGCTAAATGGTCATCTTCTATTCTCTCTTGATGTCCTGTTTCATCAATCATGTCAATCACTGTCAAACTCTCTGGATTTTATACACCTTGTTCACTTGTAGCTTTGTTAACATTTTAATATGGTGTTTCCTATCAAGGCTTTACTGCTTTGCTGCTGTTAAATAAGCGGATCAGAGGTTAACCTTTTATTGAGTACTTGTTGAAATATTTTGAAATTCAAAAATTCAATCTTAGCTTGTTATTGGAAGACATAAAACTTCTTTTGTAACATTTTTCGGAAATTTTCAATGTCATGTCACCAAATCATCACAAATCGTCACTTTTCATATACTGTAAATGGTTGGGAAACATTTCAGCTCTTTATCATTTAGATGGTGTTGAGCTTACCTTCAAGTTTTCACCATCTGACTGTTTGTATGTGCTGAGACAAGTGTCTTGAAATTAAAATTAATTAGAACAAGTAGTTCACGTCATTGCAGGACCTTTTATATTGACCCCATGATTACAGGATTGCTGTCTTTTGATTTGAGGTGCTAGGATCCAGAAGCCAGAGTAGTTTCCAAGCCAAGAATTTTTGTCTCCCAAAAACCCAACTAGGACTGCAGAATATATTGTTTCAGCTTTGACACTGCAATGTTCCCGTGGCCAGGAATCACATTGTAGGCATACAATGTTAAAAAGTAAAATTGTGTCCAATACAGCATGTTGTAAGGTTTTTTAAAGCCCATTTGTCTTCCTTCTAGTATCATTATTCATCATAGACTAGTCACTGTGTAAAGTAGTGAATAAGCATGCCATTCCCAAATACTTACCTACCTGTTCTACTCTCACTTGTCCATATTAGTGGCCAAGGGGTAGCAGAGGATTGAGCTAACAGACATGCATGAACAGACTGTGTGTCTTTTATTTGTTCATAAAAGTGCTTTAAAATATGTTGCAGTGTTATTATTTTCCAATATTGTACCACCCCAGGCTTGTCCTTACTGTAGTTGAGCAGACGATAAAAGGAGCAAAACCAAAGCACCATAAAACATTTACAATCAACAACTATTCATTGAGCAATGAGGGAAAAAAATGAAGTTTCAGTGTCACTGAATAAACTAATGAACAATGATGAAACAGTTCAAGCTTTCAATCATCTGAGGACTCCCTATTTCAAACTGAACTGTTTTCTGTTTATGCAGATATCCATACTGAGGCAGTCCAAGCTGCACTGGCTAAACATAAAGAGGAGAAGATGGCACTGCCTATGCCCACGAAACGACGCTCCACTTATGTTCAATCTCCCATCGCAACCCGCACCCCGCCAGGTAGGCCCAGCAGATCGACTGGGAGGATCCACACCTGGATGATACTTACTTTGTTCTGTCTTCTCAGACTCCTCATCAGGTTCTGAAGACGAGACGCCCGTAACCAGGCAGTCATCGGTAGTCGCCCCCCCGCCTCCTGTCAATCCAAACCTCCAGAGTCCAGAGTCTTGGATCAACCGAACCGTCCAGGGTTCCTCGACGTCATCCTCAGCCTCCTCCACCCTGTCACATGGAGAGGCCAAGCCTCAGCCCCAGAGTCAGGCTCAAGCTCAGGCTCAACCTCAGCCTCAGTACAAACCGCAGTACCAACCTCTGTATCAGCCTCACTACCAGCCTCAGTGCCAGCCACAGCAGCAGCCTCTCCCTGCAGCCATGACAGACATGCATGCTCAGAGTCGCCACGGTGAGGCACTGCATGGATTTGATGTATAAAATATTCACAAGTCACTCTACTGATTTTAGCTTCATGAAGTTTAACCGAAACTGACTGATCCTGTGTTATAAACTAGTTTATTATTGTGTGTACGTTACCCAAACATAAGGGATTAAATCAAATCTCTTTATATTTTAATTGTAGACTGTAGTTGTATAAAAGAATTGTAAATGTTAGATCTGTTCCGAAATCACACCGTGCACTATCTAATCCATTCTGCTACAAGCTCATTATATCCTCATTGTAATGTCCTTCCAGGTACTGTAATTGCTTTGCTGTCCTTTCTGGTCCTGCAGCACCCTCAGAGAACAGTGCCCCCCCTCCAGATGTGACAGCTGTGGCTCCCCCAGCCAGAGGGCCGCGGGTGGACCTGCCCTCCAAAGCTGTGGTCAAAGGAATGAGCCGTGGACAGAGCCGCTCCAGCATGATGGAGACCGCAGATGGTAAGAACTGGTCATGAAAACACTCTTATTTGTCTGTGTGGGAGCCTCTTCCTGGTTCCATCATCACTGAAATTCTCCTCAAAATAATGTGTCAATATGAAATATCATTAATCTGACATCAATGTTATCTTTTTTCTTGATCTTTTCTTATTTGACTGGCTTATAGGAAGAGGTAATATTCCGAGTAAAGAACTCCTTTAATATCTAAAGCCTCCTGTTTTTTCCTTTACTCTCCCACCTGTTTGTATTGAATGACTGTAGAGATAAATGCAACCAGATCTACACCCACACATGAACTGAATCCTCACATGTGACCCCAAAAACCAAAAAGCAACCTTTACCCCAGATCTTGTTTTGTTTTCCTTGTGTCCTTGCCACCAACGTATGCTGCTTTTCATTTCTAAAAGTTAACTCATTCCATTCAAATATGAAAAAAGATGGTTTCTTATGTTACGGGATGAAGAGCAGCAAACTCTGAGATGGTGAGAAGTTCAAACATACAGTGTAGTGTGTTGTCACCGTATGCACTGCTGCACTGTGTGCATGCCTGCTCTTCTCCAACTTGTTGGTATTTGTAGGAGTTCCTGTGAGCAGTAGAGTGTCCACGAAGATCCAACAGCTGCTCAACACCCTGAAGAGGCCAAAGAGACCCCCCCTCAGCGAGTTCTTCACTGACGATTCAGAGGAGATAGTAGAAGGTGTGCAGCATTACGGAACATTTACGTTTTCCCAAGACGGTGCTACATCTAAAACAGGAATGTCAAACTAATTTTCACTGAGGGCCACATCAGCATAATGGCTGTCCTCAAAGGGCCAGATGTAATTTATAAATACAACTAAATGTAACTTAATGCAATGTAACATAAATGTAACTAATCCTTAATGTTAAATAACTCTGATTTTATTACTTATTCAAGTTACAAACATTACAGTTGCACAAACAACTGTAATGTTTGTTTCTCTGTTATAACATAAATCCTTTTAATTTGTCAGGTTAAGAAACCCACAGAACTCCATCAATCAAGGATCAAACAATTCAAGAGAATAAAGAAAAATAACATCAAACACAAGCTAGGACATTTCAACTTTGTTAAAAATGTTTGTATCAAAGTTAAAATGGGCTGAATTACTGCATTGTGGGAAATGTAGTTTTGGTCAAGGCACACTTTTGACCTATTTATCTTTAGATACTCTGAGCTTTTATGCTTTCGCGGGCTGCATAAAAAGATGTGGCGGGCCACATTTGACCCCCGGACATTGAGTTTGACACATGTGATCTAAAATGACAAAGATGCTAATTTTCGTAGCTGCTTCATTAAATCAGTCATGTTTTCATTTTTTGAATGATTATCAACTAAGACATTTTATTTACTAATAAATTGTTAATGGTGACTTTATTAAAACTTATACAGTAGATAATTAAAGAATAAGTAATTTATCACATTATCTTTAACAAAATCATTGCTCTCAGTGCTTAAGGGTTTTTATTATGTTAAGCTGATAATGGTTTGGTAAGTCTGACCAATCAAAGGCATTCATCATATTTTGAAAATACAAATCTTGTTCTTAAACATTAATTGATCAGTAAATTTATATTGATAAGGAATTCCTTTATAGAAAGTGGTACCTATATGATATGTACTGTATATACCTTCTACACCACTACGTCAATTATCTTACGCCTCACACACACCTCACCATGCAAACTTCATTCTAACGTCAAAATATTCAGGTCAAACCAATGATCAAAGTGTATCAACAATGATTTCTGAGGTGTTTTTGATTTTCTCTTACAGTACCCCAGCCAGACCCCAACACACCAAAGCCAGAAGGTCGTCAGATCATTCCAGTTAAAGGGGAACCTCTGGGTGTGGTCAGTAACTGGCCCCCAGCCCTGCAGGCAGCGTTGGCCCGTTGGGGGGCAACTCAGGGGAAGAGTCCCGCCCTCACTGCACTTGACATCACAGGCAAACCGCTGTACACACTGACTTATGGTGAGGCACTAGCCTGTTAGTGTGCAGAGACTTGTATTCACTTATAGTCAGATCAGGAACGCTAACAACTCACCAGACTTATGACTTATGTTAACAGAGAGGATTCATCTTGATTACAGAAATGTGTGTGTAATTTGTGATCAGACTTTCTTTTGGCAGTGATTAGACTTTAAACCTGACATCTTAACTTGTTCCTCACTGCTCCACCTTCTGTTCTTCAGGGAAACTGTGGAGTCGCAGTGTGAAGCTGGCGTACACCCTCTTGAACAAGCTTGGTTCCAAGAATGAACAAATCCTTAAACCTGGAGATCGGGTAAGAACTTGACACGTGGATGGAAACCAGACATACACACAGCATGCGCAGAGAAAAAAGTTAGTCATCCTGACACTTTTAATAAGTACAGGAGAATGCAGCATTTGCAAGCTGTAGCCCTTAAATAAAGTGGATGTTTGCAACTTCTGTCCTGCTGATACCTTTGTGCAATGCGTTAAATCAAATTTCATCTCCTCTATTCTTGTATAGAATTGAGTTATTAAAGTACTACAGGGCAGCGGGTCTCTGTGACAGCGGGTCCTCCGGCTTCCTCCAGCCACCAAAGTGAAGTTCCTAATCAATGACTGACTTCAATGTCTCTTTAGGTGGCGCTGGTGTACCCCAACAGTGACCCCGGGATGTTCTGGGTGGCCTTCTATGGCTGCCTCCTGGCTGAAGTTATACCTGTACCTATTGAAGTCCCACTGTCGCGTAAGGTCAGGAAACCCTCACAGGAGTTTATGCATTTTGCATTGTTGTTGTTGTTGTTTTTGTTGTAATCATAAATTTGTTGATATGCTTTGTGTGTGTGTGTGTGTGTGTGTGTGTGTGTGTGTTTCAGGATGCAGGCATCAGTCAGGTGGGGTTTTTGCTGGGTAGCTGTGGTGTCGGTCTGGCTCTGACCAGTGAGATCTGTTTGAAGGGTTTACCTAAGACACCGACTGGAGAAATAATGAATTTTAAAGGTCATTAAGAAATAAATTCCCTTTTCATTAAATATTACTGGATGTCCAACACATAGGGTACTATCTGTTCTCCGTCAGACAGTATATTTGGACAGTATTAAGTACAGTATATTCTGTATTCTGCTGTGTGAAGGGGTGGAAACGAGTTCATATTTTTCAAATCCTCAAGTATAATCTAAGTCACTGTTACTTTATTGACTTTCCTTTTCCTGATGCTTCTCTCTGGTAGGCTGGCCTCGACTAAAGTGGGTTGTGACAGACTCAAAATACCTGACTAAGCCTTCTAAAGACTGGCAGCCGCACATCCCCACCGCCAACACCGACCCTGCATATATAGAGGTAAAGGAGCACTGGAGGTTACATCAACCATCCATGCATTTTCTGTTACTTGATCATTCCTACATCATGATGCAATGTGATGAGAGTTCTTGTGTTTCCTTATGTTTAGTACAAGGCCAGTAAAGAGGGCACCGTGGTGGGTGTGGCTGTGTCTAAAGTTGCCATGTTGACTCACTGCCAAGCACTGACCCAAGCCTGCAACTACTGCGAAGGTGGGGGAGGACTCAAGTCTTCATCATTTGAAGGTTTTTCTATCAATATACAATATTTGTTATAAATCTGAAGCCACTTCTTTGTCCACTATAAGGTGAAACTTTAGTGAATGTCCTGGACTTTAAGAAGGATATGGGGCTTTGGCATGGAGTGCTCACGGTAAGCCTGTGTGCAGGTATGTTTGGATGTGTCTGTGTGACAGCTTATACAAGCACAAGAAAGATGTATAGACATAAAGAGATTATTTTTACATGTTGTACATGTTAAATGATGAGATATTAAGTCATACATGTATCTACAGCATCTTTTCCTATAAGTGGACATGGTTCATATTTCAAGCTAAACGTTTTTTCTCAAACCATGCTCAAGTTAGAAGGCTGAAATTTGGAGGAGGTGTCTTATTTTCTATTGATTGGGCTTTATAATAACTGCTTATAAATAATTAAAACATGTCTTTGACAAATATGTATTTTAGAAGCAAGCCTCGTGCAAAATTATATAATTTTAGAATCATATTGTCTCACGTACAAATTTCTGGATTGTATAACCCCTTAGATAAAAAGTCAAATTAATGGGATTTAAGAAAATACTTCCCTCTGAATTAGGGTTGTTTTAATCCACTTAAGTTTTCAGTAATAATAATTTTGCTAAAAATTATTCAAGCACAGGGGCGGCACGGTGGCGTAGTGGATAGCGCTGTCGCCTCACAACACGGCGGTTCTGGGTTTGACTCTTGCTCTGTGCGGAGTTTGCATGCTCTCCCCGTGGGTTCTGTCTGGGTTCTCCGGCTTCCTCCCAAAAAAACTTCCTCCAAAAATGTGCACTTTAGGCTGATTGGCCAGTCCCAAATTGCCCATTAGAGTGAGTGTGTGTGTGCATGGTTTTCTGTGCTCCACCAGTGCTCCGCGGTGCACTGGCGTCGTGCCTGTAGTGCCCCCCCCCCCCATGCCCCATGCCAGCTGAGATAGGCTCCAGCTCCCCGTGACCCGCTACAGCAGATGAAGCGGCAGAAATGATTCAGGCACAATTAAGTAACTATATTATGACTGCTAAAGCACTAAACTATGAGGGATTGGATCCATAAGCTGTTAGATTCAAATTTATTTCTTCAGTTAATTTGTTCTTTTTGTATTTTCATTTAAGTACATCTTGTAAGAAATGTTTTTGTGATGATGGGATAAAATTATTATGATATTGAATCAGCTGCTTCATCAGGTTTTGTTTGTGTCCAGGCTGTGATGAACAGGATTCACACTATCAGTGTTCCTTACGCAGTAATGAAGGCTTGCCCTCTCTCCTGGGTCCAGAGGGTCCACATACACAAAGGTAAATTATACTGCTCTCACAGCTTGTGAAATGTAATAATAAAAAAATAAATGTAAAAAAAAATGCTATTTCCTGTGCAGCTCGTTTAGCCTTGGTGAAGTGCCGCGATTTACACTGGGCCATGATGGCCCATCGGGAACAGAGAGACACAAGTCTAGCTTCATTACGTATGCTGATTGTGGCTGATGGTGCTAACCCCTGTAAGTACGCAGTGGCTCCCAGCTTTTTAAAACTTAGTTTTGTTAAATGACATAAATTATTGAATCTCTGGCTGTGCAGGGTCAGTGTCTTCCTGCGATGCCTTCCTGAATGTGTTTCAGTCCCACGGGCTAAAACCAGAGGTGATCTGTCCTTGTGCCACCTCCCCTGAGGCCATGACAGTAGCTATACGCAGGTGTGTCACCAAAAACGTTTTCTTTTTTTAAGCGTTCTATGAAGATAAAAAAGTCAAGAATGTAAGATGAAAGAAAGTTCTGTCTTTCCAATCCTTCTTTCCACCCTGAGTCCCATGGAGGAATTTCATTCTCAATTAAATCATATGAAAACAAGACACAGCTCTTCACTCAGGCCTGAGTTTTATGTTTTCTGGTAAAGTAGGGTGGATGAAGACATAATGTGTTTCGTGTGAAGGTGCATGTGGATGGATGAGTAGATGGATGAGAGTAAGAAAAATGACTTGGGTCCTTGGAAAAATTCTTGTCTGATTAAACTGTCTACTGTGCAGACCGGGGGTCCCTGGAACACCCCTCCCCGCCCGTGCTATTCTTTCCATGGGCGGCCTGAGCCATGGAGTCATAAGGGTCAACACTGAGGACAAGAACTCTGCCTTGACTGTACAGGATGTGGGACATGTCATGCCTGGAGGTGAGTGCAGAAGGAAAAATACATAACACAACAAGGAAGGCATGAAGAACCAATATACTAAATTTGTAAGTGAATGATATAACTGATCCAGGAATTATAGTCATATTGAAAATGAAAATTCAAGGCAAATGATTAGTGTGAGTAACTTTCTAACTTTTCATTAGTTGAACTTAGATCCTTACAAACATCACAATTAAATAGCCATGAAATGTCTTCATTGTCTCTCCACCAGAAAGGTTTGGTCAAGTCTGACTGATACGTAAAGTCTATACAGTACAGAAGACAGTCTTTACACTTTTTGTGTTATGTGTTACTAACTGCATGCCTACAGGCCTCCAGTGTGTTGTGTTCAGGGGCCTGTATTCAAAAACTATGTGTGTATGCATGACTAACAAAGACTGTAACCACATGCAAAAGAATGTGTAGAGTGTAAAGATAATTTCCCCTCGTGTGGACAAATAAAGTAGATTTAATCTTAATCTTTAATTTTTCTAAATATTTTTCGATTCATCCACTTCACCAGCTAAACAAGAATCCATTTTTAGTGCAGCCCAGATCTTTGTCATCCACAACATCACAATGTTGATAATTTTAAAGTTTTAAATTGTAAATCAAATCAAATCAATCAAACTAAATTTTCTTATTGTAACCTTTGTATGTCTCCAGCGCTGATGTGCATCGTCAGGCCAGACGGACCTCCTCAGTTGTGTAAAACTGATGAAATCGGAGAGATTATAGTGAACTCCAGAGCCGGAGGCAACATGTACTACGGGCTGCCTGGACTCACCAAAAACACTTTTGAGGTCGGTAATAAGAGTCAAGCTGACAACCCGCCTCTACTAATACGAGCTCTGACAAAAGAATGTCAGTCTTTTATTTTTTTGTGGTTCATTATGTATTTGTTGTGTTCAGGTGATACCGGTTAATGCTAATGGAGTCCCAATTGGTGAGATTCCGTTTGTGCGGTCAGGACTCTTGGGATTTGTTGGCCCAGTAAGTAGGATTGTTTCATTGCTGTTCAACAACTGTAGTATCAGTAGCTCACCTGGAAACAGTCCTCCTCCCTGAATAGGTTTAATAACTTCTGTGTATCCTCGGTCTGCACAGGGCAGTCTGATCTTTGTGGTGGGGAAAATCGAGGGTCTGCTGATGGTGAGTGGGCGGAGACACAATGCTGATGACCTGGTGGCCACCGCTCTTGCTGTCGAGCCAGTTAAGACTGTGTACCGTGGAAGGTGAGATGACCAGCAGGTTCCTCTGAACAGAAAATGTGTTTAAGGAGATGATGGTTGAGGGTGAATACTAATGTGTCACCACTGACATCTAGTGGTACAATGTAAGCATTGCAGGTTAAAAATGAGTTCAACAACATGAGGTCATTGATGAAGGTGCATTTATTTCACCGTGATAAAACATCTGACCTTCACAACCTTTGAATAATATTTGATATATTTGTCCTTGTGTCTCTTTGGGTGTTTCAGAATTGCTGTTTTTTCAGTCACAGTTTTCTATGATGAGAGGGTTGTGATTGTGGCAGAGCAAAGGCCAGATGCCAGTGAGGAGGACAGCTTCCAATGGATGAGCCGGGTTCTTCAGGTAAACATGTACAAAATATCAAGGGCACTGAAAAAATACATTTCTACAGGATTGCAAATCAATACTAAGGATTTCCATTCAGTATTTGCCAACAAAAATCAAAGTATTTTCAGTCTTTGGAAAATGATTATGTGGATCTGGTATTTCCCTAAAACCAGATTTTTTTTGCCTTTTAAATACATTTCCCACTCTGCAAATACCTTTAATGTCTGGCTTCCTCTGTAGGCTATCGACAGCATCCATCAGGTGGGCCTCTACTGTCTTGCTCTGGTTCCAGCCAACACATTACCTAAAACGCCCCTGGGTGGAATCCACATCTCTGACGCCAAGCAGTTCTTCTTAGATGGCAACCTGCACCCCTGCAACATCCTGATGTGTCCCCATACATGTGTCACAAACCTGCCAAAACCCCGTCAGAAGCAGCCTGGTAATGAAGCACATCTTTAAATGAGGCTCATTAAATGTGTAGTAAGCTCTTTGCTGCTGCGCTAAAGTAACAATTGTCAAAAGTAGGACAACTTATTAGCAATGTGTTCATAAGTAATGTGTGAATTTGAAATGTGGTCCCTTAAATCAATCTAAAATAAAAGTTCTTGTGTTCCCTGCACTGCAGAAACTTTTGCGTGATGTAGCATCCAACCCATTGTGAAGTTTTGTTATCTTGCGCTATATTTTACAAACTAATAATGCCGTCTATTATTTTTACTATCCAGTTAGGTCAAGACATGTAGCCTGAGGTAGAATGGCAGATATTAGATCTTTTGGGTAAACTTGACCTGTGAGGGTAGTTTTGTGGCTAATGCTGTTTTTCAGCTGTTTCTTCCACTCATCTCTTTTTCATATGTATATTGTGTGCAGTTGGTGTAGGTCCAGCATCCGTGATGGTCGGTAACCTGGTGGCAGGGAAAAGGATCGCCCAGGCTGCAGGCAGAGACCTTGGCATGATCGAAGACCAGGATCTTGTCAGGAAGGTATTATGACCACTGTTATAACTCATTATGCTCAGCCGTTTATTCTGTGTGACATGACTCTCCATTTGAAACAGCAGGAACCCAAATCCTGCAGTGTGTCATGACCAGTGTCCAATCAGATAAATGAATGAAATGTTTGTCATACTAATGTCAGAAGAGTATGAAAAAGGAATCTATTATGGAATACTTCACGTCAAATATTTAAATGTTACCCTATGCTAACGAGGCAAGATACAGACACTGGATACAAACACAAAAATGGCTGTACATTTTTTGCTGACTGTGGCTTTTTTAATCACAGGACACATGGATGACTGCTCTTCTCACAAAGAAGGAGCTTTTACTCATACTTAAATACAAAGGGTATAAAAACCATTGCAATTAAACGAAAGTTACCGTTCACAAAATGGAAACTTGAGAGCAGCATTTTGCTTCCGAATGCTGCAGAGCTTTTCACATTCATTCATCTTTATTAAAAAATCAGAATAGGAAAAATTTTGGAATTTAAATACGTCAAATAACCCCTGGAAGAGTAACTTATAATATATATACATAATATATATTAATAATTCCTTTTAGTCTGTTGCTACCCAATCCTGATTAGAAGAGTAAAAACTTTGAAGACTTCCCCCTGGCAGTGTAAGAATGGCCCAACTCAGCGTTACTGATGTGAAAAAAATCTCTCTTTCTGCTCTCGTCTCCGGTGGATGTAGCTCTGTATGTGGCCCACTGTGATGGTAAGAATCATGGACCCCTTATGCCATCTTCTCCACTCTTTTGTTCCTTCAGGACATCTGTCAAATATGTTGCATTGTGGTATTTATTGTGTTGTTTGTTAAAATGTTAAAATTACACCAGACAAAATTGTTTTAAGGATTAAAATTTTTAATTTGTTTTATTTTTGTGATATGAAGTCTGTCCATCGGCACAAACCTCATACCTGTGTATGCCCTCCATGGTTGTGTGTATAGAAATGACTGGCACATGCCTTGAGACAGAACATGCATCTAACTAGTTTATTCTTTTTATTGCAGCATCAGTATTTGACAGAAGCTTTACACTGGAGAGCACAGACAGACCCAGACCATGTCCTCTTTGTTCTTCTTAATGCCAAGGTACCAAACCGATCTATATGACAAATACTTTGACTGAAATGCAGGTAATCACTATAATCACTGTGCATTATTCCTGTGTATCAGGGGGTGGCAGTAAGCACTGCAACCTGTGTGCAGCTTCACAAGCGGGCAGAAAAGATAGCTGCAGCGCTCACTGAAAAAGGCAGCATCAACACTGGAGAGAACGTAGTGCTGCTCTATTCTCCGAGTGGGTTTGACCTCTAATCTCCTGTCTGCATTTACATATTAATACCACCCACAAAGAGTGATTCTTGTGTGATGTGTTTAATTATTCTCCATTTATTAAAACTGGTCTTGTTACTCTAAACTTCTCACAGGCATTGATTTGATAGCTGCCTTTTATGGCTGTCTATACGCTGGTTGTGTTCCTGTAAATGTCAGACCTCCGCACTCTCAGAACCTTGCAGCCACACTGCCTACTGTTCGTATGATTATTGATGTAAGTATATATACTGTATTTCACATGCTATTACTTTATGGTCCCATATTAGTCCCATATTATACTCTTTTTGATGAGCAGCACAAAAACCCCTATGATGAGTACAAAATCAAGGACAGTGACATCGCCTGATGTGGCGCAACCGGGGCCCCACCCTGGAGCCAGGCCCGGGGTTGGGGCTCATATGCGATGACCTGGTGGCCGGGCCTCTGCCCACGGGGCCCGGCCGGGCTCAGCCCAAAAGGACGACGTGGGCCCAACCTCTGGTGGATTCACCACCCGCCGAAGAAACCGTAGTGGATGGGTGCAGTATGGATTGGGTGGCAGTCGTCAGCATGGGGCTCGACGACCCAATCCCCAGACAAAGAGTCTAGCTCTAGGGACATGGAATGTCACCTCGCTGGGGGAAAAGGAGCCAGAGCTTGTGAGGGAGGTTGAGAGGTACTGACCAGATATAGTCAGGCTCACCTCCACCCACAGCTTGGGCTCTGGAACCCAAACCCTTAAGAGGGGCTGGACTCTCCACTTTTCTAGTGTTGTCCAAAATGAGAGGCAGCGGGCTGGTGTGGGCTTGCTTGTGGCCCCACAGCTCAGCCGTCATGTGTTGGAGTTCACCCCGGTGAACGAGAGGGTCGCGTCCCTGCGCCTTTGGGTTGGGGACAGGTGTCTCACTGTCGTTTCGGCCTACGGGCCAAATGGCAGTGAGCAATACCCGGCCTTCTTGGAGTCCCTGGGAGGAGTACTGAATAGTGCTGCGACTGGGACTCCATTGTTCTCGTTGGGGACTTCAACGCTCACGTGGGCAATGACAGTGAGACCTGGAAAGGAGTGATTGGGATGAACGGCCTCCCAGATCTGAATACGAGTGGTGTTCTGTTATTGGACTTCTGTGCTAGTCACAGTTTGTCCATAACAAACACCTTGTTCAGCCACAAGGTGTTTGTTCAGCCACCTTGTTCAGCCACAAGGCTGTCCGAAGCCAGAGCTTGGTTCGCATTGCCGGCAGTAAGTCAGACCTGTTCTAGGTGCATGTTGGAATCTGGCAGGGCTGCCCTCTATCACCGGTTCTGTTCATAATCTTTATGGACATAATTTCTACGCAGCCAGGGTCCGGAGGGAGTCCGGTTTGGGGACCGAAGGATTTCATCTCTGCTTTTCGCAGACAATGTTGTCCTGTTGGCCTCATCAAACCTGGACCTTCAGCGTGCACTGAGACGATTTGCAGCTGAGTGTGACCGGAAAAGGGTGGTGTGCCCTCTTCAGGTTGGTGGAGAGTCCTTGCCCCAAGTGGAGGAGTTTAAGTCTCTTGGGGTCTTGTTCACGAGTGAGGGAAGGATGGAATGTGAGATTGACAGACGGATCGGTGCATCTTCTGCAGTGATGCAGTCGCTGTATAGGTCCGCTGTGGTGAAGAAGGAGCTGAGTCGTAAGACAAAGCTCTTGATTTACTGGTCAATCTACGTTCCTACTCTCACCTATGGTCATGAGCTTTGGGTCATGACCGAAAGGACAAGATCCCCAGATACAAGCGGCTGAAATGAGTTTCCTCCGTAGAGTGGCTGGGTGCACCCTGCTCCTCCGCCTCAAGCGGAGCCAGCTGAGGTGGCTCGGGCATCTGTTCCGGATGCCTCCTGGACGCCTCCCTGGGGAGGTGTTCCGAGCATGTCCTACTGGGAGGAGACCTCGAGGAAGACCTAGGATATGCTGGAGGGACTATATCTCTCAGCTGGCCTGGGAACACCTCGGGCTCCCCCCGGAGGAGCTGGAGGAGGTGTCTGGGGAGAGGAAAGTATGGGCATCCCTGCTGAAACTGTTGCCCCCGTGACCCGGCCCCGGATAAGCGGTTGATGATGGATGGATGGATGGATGGATGGATGGATGGATGGATGGATGGATGGATAGATGGATGGATGGATGGATATGTAGAGACCAGAAAAAATTTGTTTTTCATTTACTTCAAATATCTATTAATTTGGAGATACTGGACTTTGAGCTTCCCATAATGATCCTGCTTCTGAAAATAACTTTTTAATATGTTATTATTTAGCCAGATGTGGTTTGGATTTTCTGTGAAACATTCCAGTCACCACAAACCCATCATAACAAGTTTCACAATAAAAGCTGGGGGATCCATGTGGAAACGTTTGTTCAGGCTCTGTGAAAAATGAAAAATTCAGTTTATAAATTTTCATCCTCAAATTTCTATCTGCATCTGCTTCAAAAGATTAATGTCTGTTGAGCTACATGAATATACATCGTGTTGTGTTCATGTGTGCTCCTGACTGTTTTTGCCACTCATTGTTACATTCTTTTCAGATTGTACTGGCAGCCTTTTCCATTCAGATGAATCATTTTTGTGCTTTCTTTCCAGGTCAGTAAAGCGGCCTGTATTCTAACCACTCAGCATCTCATGAGGACCCTGCGCTCCAAAGAGGCTGCTGCCTCTGTGAACATTAAAACATGGCCAACAATCATCGATACAGGTAATATAAATCAAGACCTGTCTTTGTAAAGAAGGCATTCAGACTCTTTATAGTAGGAAACCCACTAGTGTCACTAATAACAACTAAAGTGACCTTTTCCTTGTGTTGCCATAAGCTATGATAGTGTGACATTTTACCATGACCAGTGAAATGGAGGTCAGGTCAGGTCAGTCAGCATTTGGATAAACAGGATGTAGAAAAGTCTCTGGAAAGCTTCACTAATTCCCATAATAACTCAGTATGTGTTTGTAGCCCTTTCTTACAACCACTATGTGAGAGACATGATTGAGCCTGTGAAAATAATCCGGTAATGATTAGTGTTTGTGATATCACATCAGTATGAAATATGAGTCAATATTTACTTTCCCCTCTTTAAAAATTTTAGCTGTTCTTGTTTACAGATGACCTTCCTCGCCGTCGGCCCCCACAGATCTACAAACCGCCTACAGCAGAGATGATTGCTTATCTGGACTTCAGTGTTTCCACTACAGGCATGCTTACAGGGGTTAAGGTGAGACGTAGGGTGGCTTGCAAAAGTATTCAGCCCCCTTCAACTTTTCCACATTTTGTGTCACATTACAACCACAAATCTAAATATATTTCATTGGAATTTTATGTGAAAGACCAACACAAAGTGGCACACAATTGTTAAGTAGAAGGAAAATTATATATGATTTTAAAAAATGTTACAAAAAAACCCCTAAAAGTACAGTGTGCAAAAGTATTCAGCCCCCTTTTCTCTGAGTGTAACCAATTGCCTTCAGAAGTTGCCTGATCATTGCTGAATGATCAAAATGTTGACCTAATGACTAAATAGAGTCCAAATAGAGTCCTAAATAGAGTCCTGTGTGTAATCTAATCTGAGTACAAATACAGCTATTTTGTGACGGCCTCAGAAGTTTGTTAAGAGAATATTGGGGAGCAAACAGCAGACTCTTCATAGACACCAGACAGGTCACGGACACACACCCTGACCTGTCTGGTGTGTGTCCAAGGAACACACCAGACAGGTCAGGGATAAAGTTGTGGACAAGTTTAAAGCAGGGTTAGGCTATAAAAAGATTTCCCAAGCTTTGAACATCTCACGGAGCATCGTTCAATCCATCATCCGGAAGTGGAAATTGTATGGCACAACTGCAAACCTACCAAGACACGGCCGCTCACCTAAAATTACAGGCCGAACAAGGAGAGCACTGATCAGAGATTCAGCCAAGAGGCCCATGGTGACTCTCCACGAACCACAGCTCATGTGGGGGAATCTGTCCACAGGACAACTATTAGTCGTGGGCTGCACAAATCTAGCCATTATAGGAGAGTGGCAAGAAGAAAGCCATTGTTGAAAGAAAACCATAAGAAGTCCCCTTTTAGTTTGCCAGGAGCCATATGGGAGACACAGCAAACATGTGGAAGAAGGTGCTCTGGTCAGAAGAGACCAAAATTGAACTTTTTGGCCTAAATGCAAAACGCTATGCGTGGCAGATAACTAACACTGCACATCACTCTAAACACACCATCCCCACTGGCAAATATGGTGGTGGCTGCATCATGCTCTGGGGGTGCTTCTCTTCAGCAGGGACAGGGAAGATGGTCAGAGTTGATGAGAAGATGGATGGAGCCAAATACAGGGCAATCTTGGAAGAAAACCTGTTGGAGTCTGCAAAAGACTTGACTGGGACGGATGTTCACGTTCCAGCAGGACAACGACCATAAACATAAAGCCATGGCTACAATGGCATGGTGTAAAACAAAACATATTCATGTGTTACAATGGCCCAGTCAAAGTCCTGACCTAAATCCAATTGAGAATCTGTGGTAAGATTTGAAAACTGCCGTTCACAAGCGCTCTCCATCTGATCTGACTGAGCTTGAGCTGTTTTGCAAGGAAGAATGGGCAAAAATTTCAGTCTCTCGATGTGCAAAGCTGGTAGGGACGTACCCCAAAAGACTTGCAGCTGTAATTGCAGCAAAAGGCGGTTCCACAAAGTATTGACTTGGGGGGGCTGAATACTTTTGCAAACCGTACTTTTCAGTTTTTTATTTGTAAACATTTTTTTAAATCATGTATAATTTTCTTTCCACTTCACAATTGTGTGCCACTTTGTGTTGGTCTTTCACATAAAATTCCAATAAAATATATTTCTGTTTGTGGTCGTAACAAAACGTGGAAAAGTTCATGGGGGTTGAATACTTTTGCAAGCCACTGTAAGATCCATGATTAAATATTGCTGTTTTCTTTTTGATCCCAGTCCCATATCTGTCATTTTTTAACATGAAGCTGCAATGAACCCAGTGAACGTCTTAAAATTACCTTCTGGTGGTGCACACTTTTTCACATTTAGTAGCCAAAAAGCAGGGTATTTTACACAGGAGAGCAAAGCAGTTCTAAAGGAGATTGAATACTTAATATATTTTATTTTGTAGGAAAAAACAGACATCAATTAATCATTTCAAGACCAGAATGTTAATGAGGCATTGTCTTTCATCAAACTTCTTAAAGAAGGGGCAACAACAGATTGGTGGAAGCTTTTTGTTATAAATATGATGAACATTGTCTACTGAACAGCCTCATCCATAACACTGAATAGTAAGATTGTGCCTGTGATGATAAGTAATGTTTTGTGGTTACCAGAGATGTCTCCACAGCATCACACTTGGTTCAGTTGTTGAAAGCAAGCGACGGAGTAATGTTCTCTCCATTTATGCTCCCGACCATTATCTCTTCCTAAATAAAATAAACCCTCATTAGTGAACAGGACAAAATTCCAGTGTTCATGCTGATGACTCTCCTGATGTTGTTGCATTGTTCTGGAGTCAGATCCATCATCTCTGGGTGGTTCCAGCCTCTGAGTCTATGTTACATTACAAAACATAGACTCTATATCATCATATACTGTAGATTCTATATCATCCCACAAAGTCTGCTAACCAAGATGAATCTGCTGAGCTGGTCACTTAATGCGATCGACAGAATGTTTTCCACCAGACCTACCAGAACTGGTGAGCGCCAATGTCCAGACGGGACTTTTTTGGCTGGCTACATGCTGGACAGCTGGTAGACTTTCAAAACTATGTGTCTGGCCCCACTGGATGTAGAAGACGTCGAGGATGTGTATATCTTCACCTCCATGACAATCGGGATAACAGCACTGGGGTTTGGTGTTTTCATGCTGCACTGCAAGCTGGGAAAATGGGATTACAACAGACCAAAGCACCAGAGGATTCCGACCGAGCAGCAGAGGCAACGGCCAGGGTGTATAAGGAGGCTATGGCTATCATGCTGAATGATGCCATAGCCAGGATGAGTGACCGGCATGAGGAATCCAATGCTTGGCTCAAGGAGGATATCACCCAAAAGCTGGAGAAATGGGCAAAACGTTTAGAGGTGAAGGCCAGAAACCGTGATGCTGACGCCAGTGATTAGGAGTGTGGAAGGCACAGAAAGCAACATCATCTCAGCCACACAAAGCAAGAAATTCCAATGGCGCTTAAATCATAAAATTGTCCAGAAATAACCCTTGAAATGGATAACAAAATGAACATTGACAAAATTTGGACTCTTGTCAAGAACTGACAAAGATGCAGGCCTATTGGACTAAATGGACAGATTAAAACAACAATGTACCAGAATAAAATAAGTGAAATTGATTTGTGACATGCAATGTATGAATTGGTTAACAATGTGCTGCAACGAGAGAGATATTGTTGATTTAGGGGACGGGAACCTTACAAGCCAATGGCTTCTACCCGTCAACCCTTTTTTTCTTTTCGGATGTTGTTGTAGATGTTCCAACACTGATGAAAGTGAAATCTGTTGTAATAACATTTCTGGAAAGAAGAAATAAACTGAAGAAATAAATAAGTAAAAAAACAAGTTTCGCAATGAGATGCAAAATACATCAGAAAGTAGAAACCAATAAAAAACTTGTTGTCAAAATGTCAGTAGATGAGGAACAGAGTCAGAAAAAGCCATTCTCGGAACGACACTTTCCTTTGAATTCACAATCATCCTGTTTTCTGTCTGGTTTGTCACAGATTTCTCATGCAGCAGTCAGTGCACTTTGCCGCTCTATAAAGCTGCAGTGTGAACTGTACTCCTCTCGTCAAATAGCCATCTGCTTGGATCCGTACTGTGGTCTGGGCTTTGTTTTATGGTGCCTCGCAAGGTACAGTAAAACATCACCAAACAAGCAACACACACGACAGCCTCTGCTGAATTGTTCCTCATCCCTTCATCCTCTAACTATCCTCGATGTCTTCTATTTCTAGCGTTTACTCAGGTCACCAGTCCATCTTGATTCCTCCGTTTGAGTTGGAGAGCTGCTTGTCCCTGTGGCTGAGCACGCTCAGTCAGTACCGCATCAGAGACACCTTCTGCTCCTACTCCGTGATGGAGCTCTGCACTAAAGGTCTGGGCACTCAGACGGACTTACTCAAGGTGAGGGATGTGTGCACAGAACGAGAACCATGAGTGACTCTAGTTGTTGAAGCATCAGATGCTTCAACTAAAGGAACTAATATCAAACTGTGAACTGCTCACAGGTCCTATATTGCAGTACAAGCAGGAAAATATAGTGAACTTTTTAAAAGTAAAATATACGGAAAAAACATAAATAACTATGTCTCCTGTGATTGCTGTACTATTATATTATTATTTTTAGGCCCGTGGAGTAAACCTCTCTTGCGTGAGGAGCTGTGTGGTGATCGCAGAGGAACGCCCTCGCCTTTCTCTCTCACATTCCTTCTCCAAGCTTTTTAAGGATGTTGGACTGTCGTCCAGAGCCGTCAGCACTGCTTTTGGTTCCAGGGTCAACCTGGCCATCTGTCTGCAGGTACACCAACCAATCCTAGCAGGCTTCACATAGTTGCACACCTTAAGAACCAGCTTAGGTTTGCATCTGTTCTCTGTGTTGCAGGGCACCACTGGTCCTGATCCCTGCACAGTTTACGTGGACATGAAGTCTCTCCGTCACGACAGGTAGAAAATCATGGATCTCTTCAACTGCAGAATATTTGAAACAATTATTTGAAAACCTATCATAAATGCAGGTTTTTGAAATAAAGTACTTTTATATCAGGGCTGCTGTACAGTAATCCCTCGCTTATTCGCGCTTCAAGATACCCAGCTTCACTACATTGCTGTTTTTTAGTAGGTAGTCACCTGATACCGTACATGCATTGTATTGGCTGACAACATCCGGAAGTGCGCTGGGTTCCGAGATTCACGGAACCCAGCTCACTTACCTGAGACACAAAAGTGCTTTAAGTAGTCTATAATAGTCTGGGAAAAGGTAATGCAGATAGAACGTGGTTTAATATCAGTATGGGGAGGGTTCATCTTCTTCTTTTCCTTTTGGCTTTTCCCTTCAGGGGTCGCCACAGCGAATCAACCGCCTCCATCTAACCCTGTCCTTTGCATCCTCTTCTCTCACACCAACTACCTTCATGTCCTCTTTCACTACATCCATAAACCTCCTCTTTGGTCTTCCTCTAGGCCTCCTGCCTGGCAGTTCAAAACTCAGCATCCTTCTACCAATATATTCACTATCTCTCCTCTGGACATGTCCAAACCATCTCAGTCTGGCCTCTCTGACTTTATCTCCAAAACCTCTAACATGTGCTGTCCCTCTGATGTACTCATTCCTGATCCTATCCTTCCTGGTCACTCCCAGAGAGAACCTCAGCATCTTCATCTCTGCTACCTCCAGCTCTGCCTCCTGTCTTTTCCTCAGTGACACTGTCTCTAGACCAAACAACATCGCTGGTCTCACCACAGTTTTGTACACCTTTCCTTTCATTTTAGCTGAAACTCTTCGATCACACATCACACCTGACACTTTTCTCCACCCATTCCATCCTGCCTGGACACGCTTCTTCACCTCTTTTCCCCACTCTCCATTGCTCTGGACTGTTGACCCCAAGTACTTAAAATCCTCCACCTTCTTGATCTCTTCATAAACATTTAAATTATCGTATATAATAAGATAAATATTTTGTCTCTATATCACAGAATTTCGTTTTTTGCGGATAGTTCTGGAACACATTAACCACGAGTAACAGAGGATTACTGTACTGCAATGTATAGTCTCTTTTTTACTGGGATTTTTTTGTAAAGCAAAAGCGTCAAATATATTTGATCATATTAAACTAAAAAGCCGTATTAACCCAAATCTCCTTTAATCACAATGAAGGAACACTGAACAGCTCTTTGGTGCAGGCAATGAAAATCTTACATAAACCCAGCAGCAGTGATCAATAAATATCAGTTAGCAGATACTTGAGATGCTGTCAAGAATATTCATCTATTTAGTTGGATGTCTAACAAAAAGGTACTGTTTTCTTCTTTGGATGAATGATTGTGTATGCATGCTTTTGTATGACTTTTAAGGGTGAGGCTGGTGGAAAGAGGAGCACCACAGAGTCTTCCGCTTATGGAGTCTGGCAAGGTAAGCTACTACCTGTAATATTCTGTTCATAAATTATGACAAAAACTGGTACAAGTTGACAGTGCCTGTTGCTTAATCTACAGATATTACCAGGTGTTCGTGTAATAATTGTAAATCCAGAGACAAGAGGTCCACTGGGTGATTCTCATCTTGGAGAGGTGAGAGGAAGCCATAAACAGATTCATCATCATGATCATCAAGATAAAGCCTTTGCCTGTGTGAAACCAGCTGTGTGCTTTTTGTCTTAGATCTGGGTGAACAGCCCTCACAGTGCCAGCGGATACTACACCATCTATGGAGAGGAGAGTCTTCAGGCTAACCACTTCAACACCAAGCTCAGCTTTGGAGACCCACTGACCTTATGGGCCAGGACGGGATATCTGGGTTTTGTGAAGAGGACTGAGCTACTGGATGCCAGTGGGGGTAAATACAGAGACAAGTCGAGATTAATTCAGCCTCTCTTGTTGAGTTTAAAGTGAGAAAGATTTTGGGTTATGAATAAAATATACAAGGGAAAATCATTTGATGAAAACCTTGAACTGTTGAATTGAAGTGAGCACAGCAATTGCTGTTGTACTGCGTTTCCTGCACTTTTGTGCTCAGATCGACATGACGCTCTCTTTGTGGTGGGCTCACTGGATGAGACCTTGGAGCTAAGAGGGCTGCGCTACCACCCAATCGACATCGAAACCTCTGTGTCTCGGGCTCACCGCAGTATTGCTGAGAGGTGAGAATGATCTGGCTATACAGACATGCTTAGTATTAGTTTTACTGTATGTAGCTGATTTATTGTCAGTGCTTTTGACATCACATCAATCCCTCTTTATTTGTATTCCATGACAGTGGCAAAAAATGTATTAAATCAATCTGTTGTCGTACTTTACAGTGCTGTGTTTACATGGACCAACCTGCTGGTGGTGGTGTCGGAGCTGTGTGGTTCAGAGCAGGATGCACTGGATCTGGTGCCTCTGATAACCAATGTGGTCCTGGAGGAGCACCACCTAATTGTGGGAGTGGTCGTTATAGTGGACCCTGGGATTATACCCATCAACTCCAGGGGAGAGAAGCAACGCATGCACCTTCGTGACTCTTTCCTCGCTGATCAGCTGGACCCCATTTATGTCGCCTACAACATGTGAGCTTGTGTCAGTCTGGGCTTTCTCAGCCTACAGTACAGTACAAAGCAAAAGGTGGAAAGGAAAAGAATAAAAATAAATGTTCTGCCACCCAGCTGTGTGTCACCAGCATATCTTGTCCACCTCATGTCTGTGATTGGACCTGCCATGTCTGGAGTTGCTCACTGTGTTTTATAAAACCATGAAGAAACATGTATTGCATGTGGCAAAAAGGGGAAAAAAAACCCTGTTGCACTTTTTTATGGAGGTGATAAAATGACACATAAAATCACTTGTGAATTAGTTCTACATAAATGTATGTAAATCCATCTTATTCTGTAACTACCCATCACTAACCTCATAAAAATGTACCTTGTTGATCCACACAGATTCCAAAAGCTTCTAATATCCTCATCAATCAACAACTTGAATTATTTTTACATGCAAATTTCAACAAATGCGCACGAGTGCGCAGACTCATTTCTAACAAGGATACAATACATGGGCAGAAGAAAGTAAACCAAGTGTAGCCAGTCTCTGTTTGTGAACTTTATTTAAACAGCTTATGTTGATCTGTAATAATGAAGCCAAATAGACATTTGAATCTTTCCTGCTCAAATATAAGTCCTGCCTTATTAATGTTCAGCTAAACATTCCTGTCTTAACATGAATGAATTTGACATTGATGGCTCTTTAGTCTCATTTGGTTTTGAGTCATAATGCAAACCCTGACAGATATCCAAAGGATTTAAAGTAAAAGAGGAAACGGGCCATATTCTCTATATGTACCTATAGAGGTTGTATTTTAGATACTGTATGTGTAAATATTTTCAATCATATAAATGTATAGATGCTTGACTTGTCTCTCGGTGGATTCTGAATGATTAATCTGGGAGGTAACGGTAGCATAAACTAAACTGTAAATAAGATTGAACATTTTTGACAGTACTTTCAAAGTGGATTATCCCTTTAGGAGAATGGAAGGAAATATTGAATATCTATAAAACATTGTTAGTCAGGATAGCTATAAGATTGCACTTTCACTAAAGAAATGTCTATTTTATTATAACAATGAGGCATTTTACTAATGGTTCAGGAGAATATATTATTTTGTGGATTCCTGCTTGAGGAGCTTTTAGAATTTACTAGGAGGGCTATCACTGTTAACAGCAGGAACTATTCCTTTTGGCCAACTGAAATTAAAATTAATGCAAGGAGAAGGCTAAAACCAAAATCTAATTATTTTCAGGCTACCAGGTAAAAACCTGAAAAAAACAGATCCATTAGTGTTCGTCCAATAGCCATTGCCATTGTACTTTTACTCAGTACTTCTTCCCTCTCCTTATAATTACATACCAGATCTATTTTCAGCTTTTCTTTTCTCTGTGCACAAAGGGAATTCAAAACCTGTTTTGTTTATGTGCAGTACTGTAATAAATTACATTGAGTTCCAACAGGAATTTTCTTGGTACTGTAAGCCTGGGAGCAAAAGAGGTCAGTCAACACGTATCAGGATTATTTCCTGTATATAGTCACTGGAAGTATGAGCATTCATCAATGCAGTTGCAAAGCTGAGCCGCACCAACACCATTGACTTGCAAGTAATGTAATTGTATGAAAAGTTGTGTTTGCAAAATGTATTTGGTTTCCTAGTATCTTGTGCTTTCCTTGTACTCTTTGCCATAATTTGTAGGTTATTTGTATTTCATTTTAATGCATAAACCATTAATGTCAACATGTAAATAGTTCTTTATTATTTTTGCTTTTGTCCAACCTTAACATAAGAAAACCTCAATACTGTATTAGAAAAAAGTTCAGTTTTTTCAAGAGCAACAGGAATATGATCTATTACTGCACTTTGCACTGGTGGTACTTACAATTGGTTTCTACTGAGTGAACAGAGTGGTTAAGCTATCCCCGCCTTATGTTAAATTAAAATGATGAGTGAAAAATATAATATTCGCCATTTGGTTTTGAGCAGTTTTGAGCCCATTTCAAAATAAAAACACATCTGCGCTTTCATCACATCTGCAGAACTCCACAACTCCAAGCACAAAGAAGAAACCAGCTTGAAGCATATCTCATTTCCATGTGCAAGTGGGGAAGATATGCATGCATGGGATAGAAAATTCAGGAAACTCACTGCACAGGGACCGGCCGGGTGTTCCCTTGGTGCAGTCTGTAAATAATAAACATACAATACAGATAAACGTTAAAACAAAATGAGAATGGCTGGCCTTGCAAACATAATCAGCAAAATCTACCTGCTTTGTTGTGAGGCTAACAAAGGCATCCTTGGGTTTTTCACTCTTACACTATGCAAAACTAATGACAGTGCAATTTAATATAGACCTTGCACAGTCTTGTGAAATATACATGAAACTCATGCATTTTTGTAACCAAGAACAGAGGACTGATAAACTTTTAACAGTAGTGTACTACTATGAATTTGTTTTCAGTTTTTGTATTAATATTTTGTGTATTCACTCTTGGTATGTTTATTATTTGGTGAATTCTAAAATGCAACATGAGAGTACGATCCACTAATGAATCTTAATGTTTCAAGTCATGCAGTTAAAAAATCAAGGTGGCATACCCCCTTCCAATATTCTTTTATTTTATATTTCAGTTTGTTGTACATTTTTTCTACTTCATGTAAAAGTAAAACAGAATAAAAAGCATTTAACCACTTCCAGTGTCCTTATATTTGAAAATTAAGGCAAACGTGATTTACTTAGATTATTACAGAACTTGCATCTTTATAGTGCTGAGATATTTATTATGTCATAAGAGACAAGGACGAAGGAAGAAAAACTCAGCAACTCAAAATATAAATGAATGAATGAAGTTTAATTTTCATTACACATAAAAACAGAATTTCATGAACATGGAGGTGACAACAGTAGCATTGAAGGGTTTCTTTGCGGCTAAATTCAATAATCAAACCTTTTTGTGTATAGTCAGGATTCTTTTCACTGAATGATGCAAAAATAAATCGTCAAAATAAATAAATAAAATTCTACTCTCAGTTTTGGGGGCGTTTGTGTTTCGGCGTCTGTGTTTTTGTCCTTATCGCGTCGTCTCTGTCATTCCTTCCTGATTTCTTCCCGCTGCCTCTTTCAAATTGACCACACTTTTCCGTCAGCCCATCAAAGTAACTCCAGTCATTGAATAAGTGGACGGCGAATCTTCCGCTCTGTTGATTCTCCACGCCCACACGAATGATTACGTAATGCCTCGTTGTTCAAACGGCACCGCCCACTTCCTTTGAAAAAAATGCTCCTTTTTTTTTTTGCTGACATCTTCGTATTTTTAGCTTCTAGCCATAAGCGCTAAGTAACTTTTCAAGGTATTTATTGTGACAAAGTAAATACAAGAAGTCCACGCTGTGAACAAGAGCAGTTACACGGTCTTAAAAGGTAAAGTGTTGCTGGCTGAGCGGTGATATTACGGCTGGCTGCTCCGCTGTGGTGGCTATGGCGGCTGTTGCTTCGTCAACTCCTCGGCGTTTTACGAAAAGGGAAGGTGTAGCTAGCTTAATGGACCCTCCGCTGACGTCTATTGACGCGGTAACTTGCGTGTCAGTGACAGCCAGACATTATTTACTCACTGACACAAAACCTCATCCATCTGGAGAAGCGGAGTAACGAAACGTGGCTCCTGTGTTGTTCAGAAATAGTTACCAAAAAAGTTAAAGATTTAAACTAGCTAACGTACGATTAATAGAAGGTTAGCAACCATTAACTAGCAATAATAACATTAATGACGTAGCGTAAATAACTTAAATTTTTATTTGCTTTATCCACCGTATATGTTTGTCTGAGATGGACCTGTCTGCATACAAAAATACAGTTAGTAAAATTGAAAGGGTAAAAAGGTAACTGTTGACTGTCGGGCCTAGCTATGTCCATTAACTCCATGTTAACGCTGTATTGACTGGCACGATTGGACCAAAGAGGAAGTGGGTTTTTGGTCAACTTAAAACTCACGTTCTTGACTTTTGCACAAGCAATTTGTTAATTTAGGAAACTGCAATTTGACGTCGTTCTTATATACGTCTTATATATGTGTGAAAAAGTTCTTAAACGTGACATTACGAGATAAATTAGCGCGCAGGCCACAGCGGAGTAGCGCAGTCATGACATGTTACAGGCAGACAAGCCCGCCATAAACATTTGTGTAATGTTAGTGCCCATTTAAAACGATAATTGATCTATTTGTGCCCAGTTACTATGGAAGACGTACAGCAGGGCAGCAATGGCACCGAGTCCCAGCCTACCGTCATTCCCACTACCGTCACAACACCACATTTTTCACAGATAGCCCAACAGGTAACCAGTAGACTCCTCTGTCATGACCTTCCATTAAATAAATCTTATTAATCCTGCTGTGATGCATTTCTTCAGTAACGCTGGATCCAACACAATGAATAGAACCATAGCTGAGATTTTAACATAGTGCACTGAGAACTGTCCCTTACATTTTAGACTACATCCAGGGAAAGATAAGTTACTTGAAGGTACCTTATCCCCTTAGCTGAAAATCTATCCAGACTAACATAGTTATAGACAATGAATAGACTACTTCACACATTTTGAAGGCTTATATTAAAAAAAAACAAAACATTTGGCTGTTATTTTGTTCAGCATATGAGGTTGGTTTGTGGAAATGCTACTCATTCATAAAACAATTCTAAATATGTGATTTCTGAATGGAGATTTAATTCTTTAAGTAGGCATGTTGCTTTCATTGTCCATACAATGCCTGTTATCACGAAGAGAGAAATTTTGCTTCATTTAATGATCTACCAATCTCAGTGTAAACAAAAGTCACACAAAGCGACAGTGTCAAACAGCTATCACTAATACAAGGTTGATATTAAGAATTTTAACAATATAAAGGAAGATTTTTTTTTACCAATTCAGCAAATAAGCCACGCCAAATCCAATCACGCCATGTATGAAATTACTGACTTAACTACATATGATCAGCTCGGCTGTCAGTTGTTAATATAAGGTATGTACATGACATTGGAGCTCCCGTATTGTGTTGATGATTGAAAGCTTCAGTATTTACAGTAACTGGGGTGGCATTAGCTTAGTCCACTAGTGGAAGGTGTCAGTTCCCCTCCTGAATACTTCCGAGTTACCTTGAGCAAGACACTCGGATACAATTTGCCTATTGGGCACAGCAATAAGGAGCTGCATATTGTTCTACCTCCTATTACAGGCCCCTTGTGAGTGTGTGTGTGTGTGTGTGTGTGTGTGACAAATAACATAACTGGAGTCAGTTAAGATTAATTCTACTTCCTCTTCTTCTTACTATCCCTAAGGCTATATATATTTGTAGGCATCAGATGACCTGTATTTTGGGTAAATTGATCAGATCATTCACTGTTTGATGAGTCCTGTGAGTTTTCACTGTCAAATCTGAGGTCTTGAAAGATTGAGTTGGATTAATCAGGTGCATATGATTAATTGTTGTGGCTGAATCTTTAAATCTTGTTTTTTCTTGTTTGTTTGTTTTTACACAAGTAAAACACTGTATTTTGTGTATTTAAATATCTGTTTGTATTTTCTAGATGTCCCTGGGTGGTTCTTCGGTTGCTGTTGTACAGCTGCCTGGCGGTCAATTTCAGGTTCAGGGAGTGATACAGTCTGCACAGTCATCAGTCATTCAGTCCCCTCAGGCACAGACTGCTCAGGTGAGACCAGCTGGTTTTCTACCCTTTTATACCCAACCAGTGGGGCCATAAATGGTCATTGCCATCCATCCGTATTTACTAAACAGATTTGATGGAGTTTGGTTTATCCACTGCTTCATATGCTTCACAACCTTCACAGGTGGTTTATAAAGGCCACTTCGATGCTTATCTCATAATTACTTTCTTTATCTTTTATTTTTCTTTTCATTTTAGGTATGTTTATCCAAATATGTCATTCTGCTATTATTTTGTGATGATACAATTTTCTACTTTGAATCTTCTGTTAAGTTTAATGTAGAAATTGTCTATCAGTGTGCCATTTGTAACAATTACTCATATGCACCTGATTGATTCACCTCCATCTTTCAAGGCCCCAGATACAGACAGTGAAAACTCACAGGACTCATCAGACTGTGATGTTACGGCCCAAAAAACAAGAGAAATACTGGCAAGACGGCCGTCATACAGGTAAAGAAAACTGTTCGCATAGGCACAACACCAAAGTCTTCTAAGATTATAAATTCAAGTGATTTTCCTCCTCTTCTCAACTTGTAGAAAAATTCTAAATGAGCTTTCATCAGAAGAACTGACACATGCTGAGGGAAAGAGTAACAGCCTAACTTCTACAGGACTGGCAGGTGTTACAGTACCGACAGCCCCCATCTACCAGACCAGCAGCGGCCAGTACAGTATGAACTTTCTTTAGTGTCTGAAAATGTATGTGTTTGTTGACGTAAAGAATATATGCAAGCTGCATAGGAGTAATGCAGTATCTGTCTGTCTGTCTCTATTATTATGTTTACATGCTCATCAGACAACTGCAGACAAATTAACAAACACAAAAATAATTGTCTGCAATTGTAGTAAACTTGGCATTAAATCTAAATTTTAACTGTGCTTCATCCACTTCTGATGCAGTCTACCATTTTCTGTTATTCTAGTCACTATAGCTCCTAATGGCACAATCCAGCTGGCAAGTCCAGGGTCTGAGGGTATTCAGGGTCTGCAGACTGTCACTATGGCCAACTCTGGTGGAGGCCAGCAAGGCACCACTGTCCTTCAGTATGCCCAAACCCCTGATGGACAACAGATTCTTGTGCCTAGCAACCAGGTTGTTGTACAAGGTGAGCAATCCATTTCAACTTGTAATGAAATCTATCTAAATGTCTCAGAATTTCTTTTTCAGGATATTTTAAAAGTTGCTCAACACCTCACATTTTTCAATGTTCAACAGAGTTTTGCTCATTACAGTGTTTTCCATCGTTTTCAGTGTCAAATTTTTTTTTTAGATATAATTCTGAAGTGATGACAAAAAAATCGGATCTGATTTTTTTTCGTTGCTTGTTTTGTTGTCTTCAATGGCTTTACCATTTTTGACGTATCAAAATGTTTTTGAACTATTCTTTAATGAAAAATGCTGTATGTATGTTCAGTCACAACATTTGAAATGAGTTACAGTATTGCCCGCACTATAAGCCGCACCTAAAAGCCTATAATTTTCTCATAAACCCGTAGTGTGCTTTATAATCCGATGCGCCTTATATATGGATTAATATTAATATTGATATTGGTTAAAAACATGTTCGCCGAAAAAAAGCCGGCAGTCTGGCCGGCAGTCATGCCGCACTACGCCACTAGGGGCACCCTCACAAGGCACTCGGGCCTACGCCCCCTAACAACGGTAGTCCAGGGGCGTAGCTCTCACTGACCTGCTGTCTGACGGCAGAGCAGCCTGTGGAGAGCACCGGTGCCTGGCTACGATTCCGTAGCAAACATAAGGAACTTTCAACAATTCTAAAGTTTGACTGACTGACTGATCTCAGTATTTCCCAACTACTGTGGTGCTGGAAATAACCCACTTTAAACTTAATTGGTCAGTGCTGTATTCTGGTATCCAGTGACGATCCATTCTATTAGTCTGCGGAAACACACGGAGAAACTGGCATAAAGGTGAATGAAAGACCTTCAAAGCTGAAATTCCGGCCTTTTCTGAAATTTCAAGAGCAGAGTCACTGCTAGACAAAGGTGTATGGTGTTCTGCAATTGATTTGCAAATGTAGTTGATACCTGAAAAAACCCCTTACAGGGGGGCAGGGGGGCACGTCACTGTCTGCCGTGACGTGCGGTGAGACACCGACGTTGAAGTCATTTCTATGAGTAAAACAGCGTTGCATTTGCCATTAAATTAGCAGCCTGACATTAAAAACTGGTTAAAAATTGTTTAGGACACACAGTGCAGCAGCAAATAGCTGCACCTCACCTCCGACTGGACTACCGATCGATTGAAACAATATTTAATTAATAAACGAATACGAACGTCGGAGCTTAAATATCTGCTTCGAACTTCAGATCAGGGAATAATCCGCCCTGTTCAAACTGTCAGATTTTTTAATATGGCGTATTTTGCCAGACAGAGTGGCAAATACGCCACTTTGTCTGGCTCATAGAACAGACTATTACATCGGTGCCTCACCTCCGTGAACCTCACCACACGTCACTGAGAGCTATAGAAATAAAATCTAATTTGTTTTTAGATAATTTTGTACTACAGTATTTTGTAGTACTATTATCAGTAAATCTCAGCAGCTAAGGAAAAAAACCCATGCGTGTTCACTACTTTCTAAGATGGCGAAGTGATCAAGTGATAAAAGTACCCAGAGTCATGAATGCTCTATCTAATGGACGGATAGCGCAACTACAGCCACTAGTTTTTTAAATTTATTTCATTTTTTTTTTATTACATGCACCTTATAATCCGGTGTGCCTTATTTATGAAATAAATGATAAAATAAATAATTCGTTAAAGTTGCGCCTTATAATCCAATGCGCCTTATAGTGCAGAAAATACTGTAATTGTTCTCACACTGGACCTGAGTGGTTGGACCTTTTCTCACTTTAACAAATCTTAAAATCAAAATAAAGTACTGCAGTTGTGGTCATTATCAGGGTGATTCATTATTATTTGATTGCTTATGTATCGTTTTTTAGCTAACACGCATCACAGATTGCAAACTTGGTTCTTTTATTCATTCATGGTGAAAGATTTCGCAGTGGTTCTGACGTGTGTACAAAAATGACATTTCTCATGTAGTTAGTTGTTTAAGTGTAAAAACATCAGAATAGGATGGGTAATGGTGTTGCGATTGTAGAATTAAGACATTTGTCATAGGTACGGTATGTGTTAGTTTGACTTGTGTTTCCGTCAGGTGCAGGGGGAGAGCTACAAACATACCAGATCCGAACAGCTTCATCATCCGTCTCCCTGCCTCAGACCGTTGTTATGACCTCTTCTGTTGGACAATCTCAGGGCAAGACTGACGATCCGACAGTGAAGAGGGAAATCAGGCTTGCCAAAAACAGGTAATTGTACAGATTTTTGTCAGAAACATAAAAATGTGATGGGCCTCTGAAGATAATAAAACAGTATTTATTATTAAACACCACTGTTAAAATGATCAATTAAAAATACTGTAAATTGAGCACCTTTTTGAATGTAATTGCTGCAATGGCTAACCTCTTGCTGAATGAGGAATCATGCTTTCATTTTCATCATGATTGAAAATACCAGATAAATGAATCACAAACAATTGCATGCAAAAATATGGAGCACCAGATTTAGCCAGAAAACATGGTTTATGCATTTATGCAGATTGGCTAATCAGATGACGCCCCAGTTACTCGTTACCTTTGCTTAGATTTAAATCTCCTCCAAAGCTGTTTTCAGTATTGTTGTGCCTTGATTTCATTGTTGTGTGTTTAACGGGCTACCAGCGGATCCTTTGATAAGATTTGAAATCTATAAATTTTGTTTAAGGACTAAAAATGTATTAATATTGTCAAAGTTTTTTTCCAAGCAGAATTCATCAATGTCTTTTTTTTATTTTATTTGTTTAATTTTTCTGGTATTTCAGCCTGTATTCTACAGAAGTGACCATTACAGCACTTATTTGTGCATTTAAAAGCTAATTCTCCCCAACATTGAGATGCTAGCAGACTCGACCATGAGTAAAATATTAAAGTTCATATTCATGCCATGATTGATAAGGTATTCATATGCACAGGTTTATTGGAAAATATTTCTTGGGAGAGTGGGTTGAAAGGTGCTGTTCTGCAACTTAAGTCTTCAAAGCACTTGTGCTACCCTAGCTGTCAGAAGTCAGACTCCAATTGTTGTTGTTTTTGCTCCAGTAAACTTGGTCAGAGTGACCACGACAGGGTTGAAGTACAAAGTTGGAGCAGCAGGAGCAGAATGTAGATGAAGTGGTGAGGAGTAGGGACTCAGAGAGTTAGGGAGGAAGGTTTTGTCTTTGTTCACCATGAAAAGGGTGAATTCAAGATACAATTTAAATAGGACTAGGACTACTGACCTAACTTTTTTTTAAATTTGGCTTTCAAAGAAATCAATACAGTGATGTACACTGAACATTATCTATTACTCAGATGTGTTTTAGTTTGAATGCAGTCGTACTTTTAACAGTAAGAGATATTTTAAATGTCTTAAGTCAGATTTATACTTGTAAACACAATTTCTCTCTTTCTCTCACTCCAACGCACAGTCTTTACTTGGGTGGGCTGTCATGGTATAGCAGCTGAAGTATTCTTACTACTTATTAGTATCTAATGTTTTTTTTTTGATCTGATGAACTATTTATTGTTTTTATAATGTAATTGGTTTTACCTTTTGGAATATATTGCTGCCTCTGGTGTTTTATTATTTAAGAATAGATTAAAAACTAAAATATGGACAAACAACTTGACTTTAAATGATCAAATAACTTTCATAGGAAATTAAGATGTTAATGTTAAACATACAACATACTATTTCAAGTAGCCAGATTCAATCTGCTGATGTCTTACAAGCTTATTAATTGCATACAGTGGAAAGGATGCAAAGAAGTGGATGCAAAGGACAGGGTTAGATGGAGGCAATTGATTCGCTGTGGCGACCCCTGAAGGGAAAAGCCGAAAGGAAAAGAAGAAGAAGAGTGGAAAGGAAAACTCTTGTGATTGGAATTTTTGCACAGCATAGATTTAATTTTTCAGTTTATAAAGTGTCTATTTTTCTTTGCTATATTTTTTACTTGTATACTTTCTACTGATAAGGTTGTAACACATGACATGAAGAAAATTCTCTATCAGGGCACTTGTAATTTATGTCTGAAGTCGTACATGCTCAAACTTACAGTTGAACTATAAACACCTTTTTCCATTTTAGAGAGGCAGCCCGTGAATGTCGACGGAAGAAAAAGGAATATGTTAAATGCCTGGAAAATCGTGTAGCAGTCCTCGAAAACCAAAACAAGACCCTGATCGAAGAACTGAAAACTTTAAAGGATCTTTATTGTGTTAAAACGGGATAAACTGCTTGAATAGAGATTAGGGTTGACATATAAGGAGGAGCAAAATTCAGCTGTTTCAACATGAACTGGGTTTCTGGGAACACTTAAATTCAGGCTGAGATCCTCTGGTTTTTTGAAATCTGAAAGTGACTTGAGGTGGCAGTAAGATGTTCTTGACATAAAAAAAGGAATTGGCCATTTTCCACCTGCTGTTATTTTTAATCGCTGATACTATAACATTTATAGTTGTGTAGAATTTTAATATTGGGATGTTTGGAATTTTGAGCTTTAAATGAGTCTCAGTTACTAAATGTGTCCCTTTCTTTTGTTTGTCTGTTTTTTAAAATTGTTGCTTCTGGAAATATTTTTAATATTCTAACAGCATCTACAAAATTTTTACTGTAAAATTGCTACACAGAAATAATTCTTTTTTTATTCAGTGAACTAGTAATTTCCCTCATTTCCTTACAAGATGTTACAATTGTCATTCCTTTTTTATGCAATGGAATATAAAGGGTAACAGAAACAATGATATTGAGTTTGGTTTGTTTGTTTCTTGGAAGTTACTTAGACAATCGGGAGGGGGGGGGTCCAGGTTATATTTATTGTGTACATCTTGGAAGGGGTGGGGAAGAAAAACAATGGAATGTTGTTGATTCTGTAAGTAAATAAATATATTTTCACTCAGTAATTGCAGTGTGGCTATCACATTTCTGTTAAGAAAAATGTTAACATCTAACAATTTAGCAGATAGTGAAAATGCTGTAGATCTTCGTTTCCGTCTGCAGTCATTTAATCATAATGCAAACCCCTTGTCCACAAACGTGAGACTGAAAATATAAATAAAAAGAATGCGATGATTGGAAAATCATTGAAAAGAATTAGTTCATTTTCTTGATGAAATAAGCAAGAAGTAGATGTTCCAACTCCAACATAAATATTCATCATTAAGGAGCCTTAACAAATTTGAAGTTTACCCATGAAATAACCCCCATGCTAGCGGCGATACTGTTTTTTGTTTTTTTAAGTTTACTGAGAGCAAGCCGAAAGTGCAAAACAAAGTTGTCTGCACAATTTCATGAGAAAAGACCCATTTGATGTAATATGGCTAGCTGCATCTTGAGTTCAGAAGATGACATGATCGTACTCTTTATGCATGACAGACATCTACCCTAGTGTGTCATTTACTCCGACTGACTTTATTCACAAACTGACATGAATAATAAAGAAATGCTGACATATTTTCCAAATCAGCTGCACAGAAGATTAGTACTCTGTTCTATGTACTCTATAGAAAAATTGTCTTGAAATAATTACTTTAAGACAAAAGCTAGATTATTTTTCAAAATCAGTATCTAAGCAGCTGTTTTTATTTCTAGTACTACCGATCAATCGAAGTTCACAGAGCAGAATAGACTCATGTAATGTATTTAATGTCATTCACTTGTTATGGCTATTTTACAACATAGCCAGTGATGTGCGGTTTGATCAGGTAGAACAACGGTGCCACAATATGTCTTATTTTGAGTTCGGAGAATCCAGCTGACTCCAAATATTTCCACGTGGGCTGAGTGACTCTGCATCCATCCCCAAAGTAATACCAGAGGGGCTGCAGAACATGCTGGAAGAAGTACATCCACGTCGAAGAGTCTGCTACAACATGCTCCATGAAAAAGAAGGCTCCACCCTGCAAAGCAAAAGCAAGGACTGGTTATGTGTGTGCCACCATTCAGTGATGTTTAATGATTAAGATTAAGATATACTTGATTGATACCCGTAGGAAAATTATTAGCACACACACCGGTTGGAGTATAATTTCTTTAAAAGGGTTGCAAGTTGACACCTGCCAAAAGGGTCAATTAATCAAGTTTTATTTATATAGCGCTTAATCATGGCAACAGACATTTCAAAGCGCTTTAACAGACAGAAAAACCCAACTAAACCCTTCAGAGCAAGCATAAGCGACAGTGGTGGGGAAAAACTCCCTCGTTGAGGAAGAAACTCCAGGCAGGACCCAGACTCTTTTGGGCGACCATCCACCTTGACCGGCGGATGGCCCTTCAGGTGAGATTCAGGCCCAATTCCAATCTTCTTTTCCTTTCGGCTTTTCCCTTCAGGGGTCGCCACAGCTACTTAAAATCTTTTATCTTTACTTAAAATCCTCCACCTTCTTGATCTCTTCTCCCTGTAACCTCACTCTTCCACTTCGGTCCCTCTCATTCACACACATACTGTACTCTGACTTATTGCGGCTACCCTTCATCCCTCTCCTTTCCAGGACTCGTCACTTACCGGCTTCAAGACGCGATAAATTTCACACACAGTTCGCTGAACGTTGTCCACGGTGCAGAGCACCAGGGTGCAGACGACCACATCCACCGAAGCGTCTCTGACAGGGGTCAAGTCCTCCCCCGACAGCATCAGAAACCTCTCATACAAGATGTGGTCATTCTTGTCCATGCTGGTCTTCAGATATTTCTGGAAATTCGGGTTCGGGTCCGTGCAGATCACCTTAGAACCAGGGGGATAAAACTCAAAATTTGCGCCGGTGCCGCAGCCGATCTCCAGGAGCGTCAGTTGCCCCCCAGGTCGAGCGAACTCCGGGAGTTGATCAAACAGTTCTGCCTTAATGACACGCATTTTTCGGTTGTACTGTTTGGCCATGTTATTTAAGATTTTCGGAAGTAAATGTTTATATATTTTGTAGAGGCCGACAGCTTTAAGCAAATGAAGCGGAAGGCAAAGCGCGTTAACGACAAAATTACAAAGTCTCATCAGCAACGTCATTTTTCTGCTTCTTCTTGAAGCGAATGGAGAAATACGCGCACGCACGCAGGTAAGTATACGCACATAAACGGCAGCCGATAACTCAAATCCGGTTGGGATTTTCAAAATAAATGTTGACGTTTCTTCAAGCACTGAATTTTCAGATTATATGATAGTGTTGTATTAATTTTAGCGGATGTAGAAATGATGACACCGAGTGTGATTTGTTTGATTGTTTCCTTTATGGTGGAAAAACTCATTGACCAGGTACTGTATGTATACGTTGGGAAGGATGTAGAACAGGTACACACGAAAACTGTGATTGTCGAGATATATTTTCACTCAATAAAAACATAACAATGGTATTTTTGTCAATAAAGTGTCAATGAAATATTAATGGGAATACTGAAATAAAGGAGACAGAGCTGGAGGTAGCAGAGATGAAGATGCTGAGGTTCTCTATAGGAGTGATTAGGAAGGATAGGATCAGGAATGAGTACATCAGAGGGACAGCACATGTTAGAGGTTTTGCAGATAAAGTCAGAGAGGCCAGACTGAGATGTTTTGGACATGTCCAGAGGAGAGAGTGAATATATTGGTAGAAGGATGCTGAGTTTTGAACTGCCAGGTAGGAGGCCTAAGGGAAGACCAAGGAGGTGGTCTATGGATGTAGTGAAAGAGGACATGAAGGTAGTTTGTGTGAGAGAAGAGGATGCAGAAGACGGGGCTAGATGGAGGTAACTGATTCGCTGTGGCAACCCCTGAAGGGAAAAACCAAAAGGAGAAGAAGAAGATTGATTATATTTACAATGAATATATTGTGTACGCTGGAGCTCAAAATAATACCAAATACTGTTTGTCCAATTGAATGACTATCAGTAAAAAGGCTGAAATTGACATTGTGTCTTTTTTTCTTTTTTTTATACTGGCAAATGGAGGGTGGCATGTTTGATTGATCCTATTGAACAGACCAGGTGTCGACAACCTTTAACACTCATTGAGCCATTTGGACCCGGATTCTGTGGGAAAGAAAACACTTCTTCTTCTTTTCCTTTCGGCTTGTCCTTCAGGGGTCGCCACAGCGAATCAATTGCCTCCATCTAACCCTTTCCTTTGCATCCTCTTCTCTCACACCAACTACCTTCATGTCCTCCCTCATTACATCCATAAACCTCCTCTTTGGTCTTCCTCTAGGCCTCCTGCCTGGCAGTTCAAAATTCAACATCCTTCTACCAATATATTCACTATCTCTCCTCTGGACATGTCCAAACCATCTCAGTACGGCCTCTCTAACTTTATCTCCAAAACCTCTAACATGTGTTGTCCCTCTGATGTACTCATTCCTGATCCTATCCTTCCTGGTCACTCCCAGAGAGAACCTCAGCATCTTCATCTCTGCTACCTCCAGCTCTGCCTCCTGTCTCTTCCTCAGTGACACTGTCTCTAGACCAAACAACATCGCTGGTCTCACCACAGTTTTGTACACCTTTCCTTTCATTTTAGCTGAAACTCTTCTATCACACATCACACCTGACACTTTTCCCCACCCGTTCCATCCTGCCTGTACACGCTTCTTCACCTCTTTTCCCCACTCTCCATTGCTCTGGACCGTTGACCCTAAGTACTTAAAATCCTCCACCGTCTTGATCTCTTCTCCCTGTAACCTCACTCTTCCACTTGGGTCCCTCTCATTCACACACATGTATTCTGTCTTACTGCGGCTAACCTTCATTCCTCTCCTTTCCAGGACAAACCTCCACCTCTCTAGCTTCTCCTCCACCTCTTCCCTGCTCTCACTGCAGATCACAATGTCATCTGCAAACATTATAGTCCATGGAGATTCCTGTCTAACCTCGTCTGTCAGCCTGTCCATCACCATAGCAAACAAGAAGGGGCTCAGAGCTGATCCCTGATGCAGTCCCACCTCCACCTTGAACTCCTCTGTCACACCTACAGCACACCTCACCACTGTTTTACAGTCCTCATACATGTCCTGCACCGCTCTAACATACTTCTCTGCCACTCCAGACTTCCTCAGACAATACCACAGTTCCTCTCTGGGCGCCCTGTCATAAGCTTTCTCCAGATCTACAAAAACACAATGCAGCTCCGTTTGGCCTTCTCTGTACTTCTCTATCAACATCCTCAAAGCAAATACTGCATCTGTAGTACTCTTTTTTGGCATGAAACCATACTGCTGCTCACAAATGTTCACATCTGCCCTTAGTCTAGCTTCCACTACTCTTTCCCATAACTTCATTGTATGGCTCACCAGCTTTATTCCTCTGTAGTTGCCACAACTCTGCACGGCTCCCTTGTTCTTAAAAATGGGTACCAGCACACTTCTCCTCCATTCCTCAGGCATCTTCTCACTATCTAAGATCCTGTTGAACAACCCAGTCAGAAACTCTACTGCCATCTCTCCTAGACACTTCCAAACCTCTACAGGTATATCATCAGGACCGACTGCCTTTCCAGTCTTCATCCTCTTCAGTGCCCTCCTCACTTCATCCTGACTAATCTTTGCTACATCCTGGTCTACAACAGTCACCTCTTCTAGTCTTGGTTCTCTCTCATTTTCCACGTCATCAACTCTTCAAAATACTCTTTCCATCTTCCTATCACACTACTGGCACCTGTCAATAGACTTGCACCCCTATCCTTAATCACCCTAACCGGCTGCACATCCCTCCCATCTCTGTCTCTCTGTCTTGCCAACCTGTATAGATCAGTCTCTCCCTCCTTACTGTCCAACCTAGCATACAAGTCATCATAAGCCCCTTGTTTGGCCTTTGCTACCTCTACCTTCACCTTATGCTGCATCTCCCTGTACTCCTGTCGACTCTCCTCAGTCCTCTCAGTGTCCCACTTTTTCTTAGCTTACCTCTTTCTCTGTATACACTCCTGTACCTCCTCATTCCACCACCAAGTTAATGGGACTTAACTTATTATTTACTATTATTTCCTTATTTACTTTCCTTCCAGATGACACACCAAGTACTCTCCTACCTGTCTCCCTGATCACATTAGCTGTAGTTGTCCAGTCATCTGGAAGTACCTCCTGACCACCCAGAGCCTGTCTTAACTCCTTCCTAAAAGGAAGAAGCAACATTCTTCCTTTTTCAGCTTCCACCATTTTGTCCTCTGCTCTGTCTTTGTCCTCTTCATCTTCCTCACCACCAGAGTCATCCTACACACCACCATCCTATGCTGTTTGGCTACACTCTCGCCTACCACTGCTTTACAGTCACTGATCTCCTTCAGGTTACACCATCTACACAAGATGTAGTCTGCCTGTGCGCTCCTACCTCCACTCTTATAGGTCACCCTATGTTCCTGCCTCTTCTGGAAGAAAGTATTCACTATTGCCATTTCCATCCTTTTTGCAAAGTCAACTACCATCTGTCCTTCTGAATTCCTCTCCTGGATACCAAACCTGTCCATCACCTCCTCATCACCTCTGTTACCTGCACCAACATGTCCATTGAAGTCTGCACCAATGACAACTGTCTCACTTCTAGGCATGCTCTGCATCACTTCCTAACAAACTCCTCCTTCAGGATAACTCCTACTCCATTTCTTTTCCTATCTACACAATGATAGAAAACTTGAACCCTTCTCCTAAACTTCTTGCCTTTCCACCTGGTCTCCTGGACACACAGTATGTCTACCTTCCTTCTCTGCATCATGTCAACCAACTCTCTACCTTTTCCTGTTATAGTTCCAACATTCAACGACCCTACTCTCAGTTCTATACTCTTGGTGTTTCTCTTCTCTCTCTTCCTACAGGCACACATTCCTCCTCACCTTCTTCGTCCAACAGTAGTCCAATTTCCATCGGCACCCTGTAGGTCAACAGCATGGCGGTCGTTGTTAACCCGGGCCTCGACCGGTATGGAAGTCGTAGGTTTGGTTCGCATGTTTGATTTGGCAAAAGTTTTACGTCAGATGCCCTTCCTGACACAACCCTTTGTATTTATCCGGGCTTAGGACTGGCACAATAAGACACTGGCTTGTGTCCTCTTGCGGCTACATTTGATAGTAAGCTACATCACTGTCTCTTTGGGACTCACCTCTACTGTCGTTCTTATGGGTTCTCCCCGTCTGACACCATGTGGCAAACAAAAATACTGTGAGCCGTCATCCTTATATCGCCTTTGGGCTTTCAGAGTGTGTAGCGGAGCCTTGACCTGAACTTAAAAAAATTATTGAAAAAGAGCACCATTTCACTTAACAATCAAAAGTAAATACTTGAAAAAAATATCAACGTAAATATTCATTTTACCTACTGTGCTACTGTGACAAATATTTTGAGCAATGAAAAATAATAGAAAATAATTATATTTTAGTGTTTCAAAATTACAATCTTCCATTTCATAACTACAATAAAAAACTAACAAAAACAAACAAAAAAATACACTCAAATTAGATATTTATATTTTATTTTCCTAAGCCTCACAGAGCAGCAGCATAAGGATGAAAGAGCCACATGAGGCTCTGGTGCTGCCGACACCTGGACCAGACACCTTCTTTAATTTATTCAGAATATCTGATATAATATTCACCTGAGGTGAGGTGTAAAGATCCTTCATTCATCATTTATTGTCATGAAGACAAGATGATGTCTTGGCTGAATCTAGGTCATATTCACGCTGGAAACTATCCCAGCTTACTACGGGAGATAGGTAGAGTACACCTTGGACAAGTCACCAGGTAATCACATCCCGCAAAGCGGTGATGTATTGTTATTGTCAGTGTTTGTGTGTCAGTCCGTCCGTTCGTCCATTTCCCCTTCCGTCTGTCCGTCCACCAAATATCTTCACAACCGCTGCACATAATAGATGAAAGAAAAGGCACATTACTCGGGCGGCAAAGGGATGACAATGAGATGATGACCTTGACTTTGAGAAAACTAGGCCAAGGTCAAATTTCTAATTTTGTACAAAACTGGATAAGATAGAAAGATGAAACAAAAGCCACTATATTCAGAGAGGTAAGGGAATGAAAATTAGATCACAACCTTGCCCTTGAAAAACTTGGTCAAGGTAAAATTTTCACTTTTATACCTTTTTAGGCACACACATCTGAAACCTGATGAGATATAGTCACAAAACAAAAAGCAACATTTTCAGTCAGCCAGAGGCACAAAATGTGATGATGACCTTCACCTTTGTAAAACTAGGTCAATGTCATACTCGCTAGTACAATATATTTGGGTGAGCCAAAAAACATGCCCACTTCTGAAATGTAGACCCATATCCTGAGAAGATGGTCACGTGGTTAAAAATACATTTATAACAATATAGTAGTGATATGTGCTCAAGGACTACACATATTTGTGATGACAAGCCACAAATTCAAGTTAAAAAGCATTTCTTTACTTCAAAATCCAGCATGCTGGGTGGTATAGCGTAAGATTCAGCACATAGCATGGACTTATTAAACCAAACCTGCTGAGGAAGCTTCACAGAATGCCTGTATGTTCAAAACATGTGCGGCTACATACTGGGCAAGGCACCAGATGTGACATATTTTTAGTTTTATTTTAACAAAACGTACATTGTAGATGATAGTTTTCATTTAGTCTTTTGACTGGTTTACAGGCTTATCATAATCAGCTTTTTTTGGAAGCTTAAACATTTTGAAATTATTAAGTTTATATATAAGAGTACATAAAAGTATTGAAGTATTTACAAAACCTGGGTGAAATACCATCTTTTTTTTCCCAGAGGCACTTATTTATCTGGGGTTTGCATGTGTTTCCCTCTGTTTTCCCACCTAAAACATGTAATAGATGAACTGGTGACAAACAGTGAAGGGACCTCACCTGGAGGATTGTCCATTTGTTGTAAACAAACACTCAGCTCCCAAAAAAAACATACATTTCAAACTAAAAGCAAGATTAATTTAAAAACCAGTTGCTGTGACAGAGCAGTGTTTTGAAAATAGCGCGCACAATATCAACTGGTCATGAAGGAAGCTAACAGCAGGGGGCGCCCAAGTCCTGAAAATCAGAGACCAATGAGAAGCACGACCAGGAAGTCATCGCAAGAGTTCCAGTTGGTTCTCTGTGGTTCTTAGTAGAGCTTTTTACAGCAATGACGTCTTTCTGGTCCGAGTTTTATGTTCTCCCGTGTCTGTGTGAGTTCTCCCACCACCAAAAATAAACTTTGGTGAATTGGTCACTCCAGAAAAAAAATATCCATAGGTGTGAGTATGACTGAGTGTTTGTCTGTGTGGCCTTTAGATGAACTGGTGACTCATCCAGGGTGTACCCAACCTACCATAAGTAGTCAGCTAACATAAGCTTCAGCATAATCTGTGAAACATATCTTGGATAAAGGGCTGAAGATGAGAAGACTACGATTGTGTCGTCTTAAAGAAGATGAATGAGTATGTTTTGAAACAAAGTCCAAGGTGCATCTGTTCAGTGTCAGTTTTCTTCTATTCATTTTCAGTTTCTTCACAATTTGTATCCTGGACATTTTAAAGGCGTCATATAATTCTCTTTTTAATCAATTTCCCACAGCTGTCTGAGGTCCAACTACACTGTACAGTATTTGAAATGTTTTGCCCCAAAGTGATCTGTGGTCCCAAATTTCAGCTGTTTAAAAGTTAGCTCTACTCAGAACAGCCTGTTTCAGGCCTCCACCATCAAATACCAATGAGCTCTGTCTGTCAGCACCTGTTACATGTCCCTCTCATGGAGAAGAAATGGCTAATGGTAGCATGGGCCTATGTAAAAATGAAACACAACCACGGTGTGGTCTGTTTTTCTTTGACTGAATATAAACATTTACGGTGATTGTACAACAACTGAGCAAGATGTGAGTCTAGCTCTGAGAGCGACATTGCAACACTTTGTGTTGGACATACCAATCTTCACCTCAGGATGTACGCCGTTTATCAATCAAGAGAGGAGTTTTCTCGCGCAGACGGGCTTGGGCCTGGACGCAAACCAAGAACTGCCTTGCTGCGCGGCAACAGCACTACCCACTGCGCCGCCACAATAATAAAAATAGTAATTATAATTTTAGTCATGGGTAATTGTTCAAAATCTTTTCACGGTTAATCATAAGGGTAGCAAAAAATAAACTGTCCATCCATACATCTCCATCCATACATCCATCTGTCTGTCCATCCATCCATCCATCCATCCATCCATCCATCCATCCATCCATCCATCCATCATCCATCCATCCATCCATCCATCCATCCATCCATCCATCCATCCACCCATTGCCACTTATCCAGTGAAGGGTTTCCTAGAGGCTGGAGTCTATCCCAGATAACACAGTGGGCGCACCCTGTACAAATCTACAGTTTATCAGAGGTACAGAAATAACTAATTATTTGTGGACGGATATACCTTAGCATGGTGTAACAATAAAAAAGATAAAGAGCCCCTACAAAGTCGGGACAGATTCAGAAGAAAATTTGTTTTAAGAAGGTATCTACAGTACTCAGTCAGCTCACTTGATGTCCTCAGTTCTGTAGGTGGTCAGAGCAAATTCATTGTAAACTTATGCTCACCTACATTACCTGCATCAGCCACAGACTATATACTGTATATTCAATGGTTTTTAAATTGGGGATTAAGCCTTCATTTCATTTTTGGGACCGTAGCCTTTAAATTATCCTCCGGTGACAGAAACAACATGCAGCATGTTCAGATATAGGGAAAAAAGACACTAAATGAAAATGTTTGAACAATGGAAAGTAAGGCTTGGTGTTGTATGACCACCAGTTTTTGGAAAAGCAGGATCTGTTATAGCCCCCACACCAAATGCAATCCAGTCCTTCTTCTTTCTTTGCCTCCACCCTTCATCCTAGGTTACACCTGTTGAGATATAGCATGTTGTTACAGCCTGCCCTCCAGTGTCGGCCTTAAAAAGGAGCTGAATTCATGTAGCACATGGCTGATTATCCCTTTGCAGTTGGATGTAAAGACGCAAAAGTTTATTGAGACGTCACAAGGTATGATAACTCTCTTGTCCTCTTTCCTGTTTTTATTTAATGGGTGGCTCACATGCTCTCATCAGTCTTTTATATTGTTTCAGAAATTATCTGTTTTAGTGAAAAACTGAAAATCAGTAATTTGTGGTTTCCTTCAAACTGAAAAGGAACCAGTTGTGGTGGTATTTTACAGCCAAGACACTGTCCTGCTAAGATATACTGTAAGTTTTAGTTTAATTTTTGAAGATTAAATATGTACTATTTGCAATCAAAAAGATCCATGAAGAACATCTTCAGTTAATTCAGCTATTGTACTGTAGAGTAAGAGCTAATGGTCTGTTACTTTGTTATGGCTGCTTAATAATTTAGAGTTAAAACTTTAAAACAGTCCAAGTAATAGAGTAAGATTTTATTGGAGGTTTAGGGTAATATTCAAAGGCAGTAAGAATTGTCTACTGACACCAATTGGGACAGTGTTACCAGCTGTCCTTAAAACAACAGAGCATCTTTTTTCATTTGGGAGGCCAAAAATACTAGAAATATTAGAAAATACCTTTCTAGTAATTATAATGTGTCACAGAAATGCTTTGAACGGGGGAATGGTGCTTTTCTCAGCTGATCTATCTGTGCAAGTTGTTTTTTGTGATGGATATATTACAGCTAGCTTCCCTAATCTCTCTCTCCTTTTCTTACTTTTTCTGTGTTTTCATCCTTTGTGAAATACGGATAACACAGATATGTGAGTATGTTATTCAAAGCTTCAAAATATTGTGTCAGAAATAATGGAGCGGTAAGGTGATATGATGTATCAGCTTAGAAGCCTTGCAGCCAGTTAGGGCACGGAGCTCTTTCTGTTGGTGTTTGAACAAAAGGCAATGAGAAAATGTTGGCCCTCATATGTCATTCATTTTATTGTGGTCACATTACTACCTACTACTGGGCCTGTCATTCTACACAAAGAGTCTCCATCAAGGAAACACACCTGTTGGCAACTGACATCCGGGGCATGAGACTGTGTGTGTGAGGTTATTCACCCCAAACTATGTGTTTGGTCAGGAAGACTAGGGGTTCCGACCTCTGGCTGGGGCCAGGTCAGCTATCTAGGGCAAATAAAAGCCTGGGCTTCTTTGCTGGTAATTTTTTAAAAATTCTGTAGCTGGGTTATCACTGGGTTTTTAAATTACCATTGCTTTACTTTATAGTACTTTCACTCCTGAATTTTTTGATCCCTTTTTTCTTACTTATTGCTTTTATTTAGAAAATATAGCTACATTTCACTTCTTTTAAAAAACGGTTCCTGCATTATGTAAAACTACGCAGATTTTAATCAACACAACACTTTAATGATAATCATCTACTGGAGCGTGGATGCTGCCTTATCTTTAATGCAGTTGGGTTTTTTTTATCAGGACCATTACACTGGTTAGATATGTGGCAAATAGGACTAGCTTCTCTTTAATCATGGACATGTGTGTGTGTCAGTGTGTGTTTGTCTGTGTGTGTATGTATGTGTTATTATTTTCAGTAGTAATATGGTAATAACAATATTAATCAGAATTTCATTCTTCAATATATTTAATGATAATAATTATTTAATAATAATAATTTCTTTAAGAATGGATTTTAAGCAAGTTTTTGTTGCTTCTATGATGAACTAACATTGTATATGACTAACATTTTACAGCCATAATTGTTTCACTTCATTCGTAAAGGCAGTGGAGCATCATGTTGTGGGGGAGAGGGATGGCTGCTTTTATTTCCAGCTGTGTCACATTTACCTCATAAAAGCTTTAAGTGTTTCCCAGAAGAGAGAGCCTTAAAACGTAGGACAAACACCCCCCCCCCCCACACAGTTAAGTTGACCATGGGGTAGGCCTGAAGTACCGTGCAGAAAAATCAGCCACGTTTAATGTGTGTGTGTGTGTGTGTGTGTGTGTGAGAGAGAGAGAGAGTTTGTGTGTGTGTGTTTAGATACCCTTAAGTGTGCAGCTGTTAAATCAACTGACCTGACAGGGCCATCAACAGTGAAGAGCATGTACTGTATTTACCTACACACACACACGCACGCACGCACGCACACACACACACACACACACACACACACACACACACACACACACACACACACACACACACATACACACACACGCACACATTCACACACAAAGGATATGTTCTTAAAGAGCCATACAGGATTGAGGCTACTTCGTGCTCAACAGCTTGAATTGTTCACATCTCAAAATGTCTAGAAATAAAAAATATGCAGCTGTGTGTTGTTAGCATTTCATAATTTGCAGTGAGTCAACATACCTTTTTGTCTGTATTGTTGAGCTGAGACACACTCATTTTGGTGTGTAGCATAGTGTACAACCGACTTTATAGCTAATATGTTAAATTGAAATATCCATTTGTCCACTATCATCACAAATGCTGGTGTAAATATGAGTTCAAATCAAGTCACAATCTAATCAGTTCAGGAACATCTTTCTTTAAGGACAGATGTGAATACCTTGAGGCCTGCTTATGTGTGTGAACCCTGCATCACACAACTGTGGGAGCCAGATGTTTCTGGTGCTGTGATAATACTACCTTACAAGGAGGAAGGTGAGGAGAGGGTCATCAGACTCCCAATGATAAGTTCACAGGCCATCTGGATCAATTTATCCCGCCAGTGGAAATGAGTGCCTTCAACCAGCAGCAAGAAGGAAATGCGTTTCATTAGCCCTTGTTTTGTTCAAGCCTGTTTGAGTCGATCGTCTTGTCCTTTTTAGGAAAGGCTGCTCTCGACTTGGAGTGCACATTTTTTTCATTTCGGATGCTTTGAAGTCACAAGATGATATGTGGATGCTAAGCAGAGCATATACAGCCCTCTCTGTCTGGTTTTGGTGTGAGGCTGACCCCTGAGCCTCTCAAATTACAGTCACACAAAAGCAGTTGTGACACTTGGAAAACCACGACACCTAGTGTCTAAACCTTGAACTGCTAGCTCAGATTGAAAAGGAAGTCACACATACAGTAGATGCTGTGTGTGTGTGTGTGTGTGTGTGTGTGTGTGTGTGTGTGTGTGTGTGTGTGTGTGTGTGTGTGTGTGTGTGTGTGTGTGTGTGTGTGTGTGTGTGTGTGTGTGTGTGTGTGTGTGTGTGTGTACACGTCCAAGGATACATTCGTGCATTTGCGCCATATTCTACATTAAAATTATTTTGTGATGTTTCTCAGTCTCAGTTCGGAGGATTTTTTTCTGTCTCTTGTTCTAGAATGAGGACATAATGACAATTTTAGAAAATATGATTAAACGTTATTTTAGAAAACAAGTGCAGCTGCAGCTTTAATGGTACAGAATGTCACCCAAGTATCTAGAAATAAACCAGTCTCAAAGACAGTGCTTTCCGCAATAGGTAGAGTGCAGATTTTATAATTTGTCTTTTCAATTTAACCATTTGAGTAGAAAACTATTGTGTTGCAAAAAGGAATGAAAACCAGTATTGAGAGAAATTGCTGTGAGAAGAAATATGCAAAAAAGAGACGAGTAAGAAGAAACAAAAAAAGAAAGGCGGACTATCTTATTACTGAACACTGATTCTCAATGTCTCAGTAAAGGAATGTCATCTATGTCCAGCTCAGCCTCCAGGTACCAAATGATTAATCAGACAGATCGGCCTCGCCCAGATAAAGACCCACCCAACAGATGCTTCTGGACTGCTGACTGCAAAAGCAAGGAAATGAAGTAAACTGTGAGAGGGTGGACACGAGGGTGAGACGTGGCAACAGACCTTTAAACAGTGACTTCAAATGGGATACGAATCAAGCTGAGTGTGAGTGAGTTTACTAGATAAGAAAAAAAGAGGTTGCGCATCAACTAAGTGTTTTTACTAAAGAGTGCTAGACCAAATGATTAACTATCAAAAATGCTCTGATGAAGGCTCATAGCCGAAACGCGTAAGCGTTCATTTTTTGGTGTGTGCCAAAATAAAAGAAGTGGAAATGTGAGTACTTTGTCCTCCCTTTATTAATTTTTTAGATGTGCTACCTTTTGTGAGTGAGTTTAATGGTAAAAAAGTCAAAATGAATGACACAGAAGAGCAAGAAAAAAAGCAGTCCAGGAGACACTGAATAGGTAGTTGATGAGACGGATACTGAGAGGAGGAGGAGGAGGAGGAGATGGTTGATGGATCAGACAAATCGTTGGTGACTCAGAGATATTTTAATAAAACTCATTCTTTGATGTCTGATTTTCTCAGGTTTGTGCAGCAAATTTGAATTGTTCCTCTGTTCGTTGACCCTTACCACCATGTGTTGGAGTTATTCAACAAGAGGGATTTTCAAAATAGAGTCTGACTGGTTTCTATCCTCTTGCTCCTTCTGATAACTAGAGAGTCTTATTAGAACCAAACAGAGTTATCTCATCTACTCCTTTGTTAGTAGGAGGATATTATGACAATATATCAATGGCTGCTATTTTCTCACACACACACATGCACGCACACACGCACGCACACACACACACACACACACACACACACACACACACACACACACACACACACACACACACACACACACACACACACACACACACACACACACACAATCTCACCTATTATAGACGTCTGAGATGAAACATGTATACAAACGCATATCTCTGACACAGAGATATGTTCAGGTCTCCCTGGTTCCCATGCCCATGGTCTTCACATATCAGTCTCCCAAAACACCATTAAGTTGTTAGCTCTGCTTATGGATTCAGAGTTCACCATTACAGTCTTGGCATTGACCTTATGGGTGTCACTGACAGTGTTTCAATCCAGTAACTCCCCCAAAAAAGCTTTCTTGCGCAGAAAAGAGAAAACCTTGAGCGCTTATGAGATGTTACAGTAGAATGAGTTGTTGCATAGCCACAGGATGAATGGGATGTGGTCTCTTCAGATCAGAGTTTCACAAAGTGCAACATCAAGTCTTGGAAACATGACATGACATACAGTATATTTAAAACACGGTTTTATTTCTATACTGACAATTTCAGTCGCCTCCATTATACTTACAATGCATTGAGCACCTGACAAGCGTAACAAGTATGGAATTTAAAGTTGAAATCCATGTGGAACCCAATCACAAATCCTGTGACATGTTCACAGGCTTTCCAGTGAAGCCCTGAATAATGTGTCCTCAATAATTTGTCAATCGGTCATTACATGAGTTTGAAGAGTTTCTTCTGCCTCCTGGTTGCAAAACCCAGACAGAGATATACGCTGTTTACTTTCATTTCTTAATAATCCATGTTGAGTCAAAGTGCAGTTAATGTATGATGACAAACTATCACCAAGTCAAAGTCTTCTTCTTTTCCTTTCGGCTTTTCCCTTCAGGGGTCGCCACAGCGAATCAATTGCCTCCATCTAACCCTGTCCTTTGCATCCTCTTCTCTCACACCAACTACCTTCATGTCCTCTTTCACCACATCCATAAACCTCCTCTTTGGTCTTCCTCTAGGCCTCCTGCCTGGCAGCTCAAAACTCAGCATCCTTCTACCAATATATTCACTATCTCTCCTCTGGACATGTCCAAACCATCTCAGTCTGGCCTCTCTCGCTTTATCTCCAAAACCTCTAACATGTGCTGTCCCTCTGATGTACTCATTCCTGATCCTATCCTTCCTAGTCACTCCCAAAGAGAACCTCAGCATCTTCATCTCTGCTACCTCCAGCTCTGTCTCCTGTCTTTTCCTCAGTGACACTGTCTCTAGACCAAACAACATCGCTGGTCTCACCACAGTTTTGTACACCTTTCCTTTCATTTTAGCTGAAACTCTTCTATCACACATCACACCTGACACTTTTCTCCACCCATTCCATCCTGCCTGTACACGTTTCTTCACCTCTTTTCCCCACTCTCCATTGCTCTGGACTGTTGACCCTAAGTACTTCAAATCCTCCACCTTCTTGATCTCTTCTCCCTGTAACCTCACTCTTCCACTTGGGTCCCTCTCATTCACACACATGTACTCTGTCTTACTGCAGCTAACCTTCATCCCTCTCCTTTCCAGGATAAACCTCCACCTCTCTAGCTTCTCCTCCACCTCTTCCCTGCTCTCACTGCAGATCACAATGTCATCTGCAAACATCATAGTCCATGGAGATTCCTGTCTAACCTCGTCTGTCAGCCTGTCTATCACCATAGCGAACAAGAAGGGGCTCAGAGCTGATCCCTGATGCAGTCCCACCTCCACCTTGAACTCCTCTGTCGCACATACAGCACACCTCACCACTGTTTTACAGTCCTCATACATGTCCTGCACCGCTCTAACATACTTCTCTGACACTCCAGACTTCCTCATACAATACCACAGTTCCTCTCTGGGCACCCTGTCATAAGCTTTCTCCAGATCTACAAAAACACAATGCAGCTCCGTCTGGCCTTCTCTGTACTTCTCTATCAACATCCTCAAAGCAAATACTGCATCTGTAGTACTCTTTTTTGGCATGAAACCATACTGCTGCTCACAAATGCTCACTTCTGCCCTTAGTCTAGCTTCCACTACTCTTTCCCATAACTTCATTGTATGGCTCATCAGCTTTATTCCTCTGTAGTTGCCACAACTCTGCACATCTCCCTTGTTCTTAAAAATGGGCACCAGCACACTTCTCCTCCACTCCTCAGGCATCTTCTCACTATCTAAGATCCTGTTGAACAACCCAGTCAGAAACTCTACTGCCACCTCTCCTAGACACTTCCAAACCTCTACAGGTATATCATCAGGACCGACTGCCTTTCCACTCTTCATCCTCTTCAGTGCTCTCCTCACTTCATCCTGGCTAATCTTTGCTACATCCTGGTCCACAACAGTCACCTCTTCTAGTCTTTGTTCTCTCTCATTTTCCACGTTCATCAACTCTTCAAAGTACTCTTTCCATCTTCCCATCACACTGCTGGCACCTGTCAATAGACTTCCATCCCTATCCTATCCATCACCCTAACCTGCTGCACGTCCTTCCCATCTCTATCTCTCTGTCTTGCCAGCCTGTATAGATCAGTCTCTCCCTCCTTACTGTCCAACCTAGCATACAAGTCATCATAAGCTTCTTGTTTGGCCTTTGCTACCTCTACCTTCACCTTACGCTGCATCTCCCTGTACTCCTGTCTACTCTCCTCAGTCCTCTCAGTGTCCCACTTCTTCTTAGCTGACCTCTTTCTTTGTATACACTCCTGTACCTCCTCATTCCACCACCAAGTCTCCTTATTTACTTTCCTTCCAGATGACACACCAAATACTCTCTTACCTGTCTCCCTGATCACATTAGCTGTAGTTGTCCAGTCATCTGGAAGCACCTCCTGACCACCCAGAGCCTGTCTTAACTCCTTCCTAAAGGTCATGCAATACCCTTCCTTTTTTATCTTCCACCATTTCGTCCTCTGCTCTGCCTTTGCCCTCTTCATCTTCCTCACCACCAGAGTCATCCTACACACCACCATCCTATGCTGTTTGGCTACACTCTCGCCTACCACTGCTTTACAGTCACTGATCTCCTTCAGGTTACATCGTCTACACAAGATGTAGTCTACCTGTGTGCTCCTACCACCACTCTTATAGGTCACCCTATGTTCCTGCCTCTTCTGGAAGAAAGTATTCACTACAGCCATTTCCATCCTTTTTGCAAAGTCAACTACCATCTGTCCTTCTGCGTTCCTCTCCTGGATACCAAACCTGCCCATCACTTCCTCATCACCTCTGTTACCTGCACCAACATGTCCATTGAAGTCTGCGCCAATGACAACTCTCTCACTTCTAGGTATGCTCTGCATCACTTCATCAAAGTCCAACCAGAATTTCTCCTTCTCCTCCAGCTCACATCCTACCTGTGGGGCATACCCACTAACAACATTGAACATCACACCTTCTATTTCTAGCTTCAGACTCATCACTCTATCTGACACTCGTTTTACCTCCAGGACATTCCTAACAAACTCCTCCTTCAAGATAACTCCTACTCCATTTCTCTTCCCATCTACACCATGATAGAACAACTTGAACCCTGCTCCTAAACTTCTAGCCTTGCTACCTTTCCACCTGGTCTCCTGGACACACAGTATGTCTACCTTCCTCCTCTGCATCATGTCGACCAACTCTCTACCTTTTCCTGTCATAGTTCCAACATTCAACATCCCTACTCTTAGTCCTATACTCTTGGCGCTCCTCTTCTCTTTCTTCGTGCGAACGCACTTTTCCTCCTCTCTTTCTTCGACCAACAGTAATCCAATTTCCACCGGCGCCCTGTAGGTCAACAGCGCCGATGGCGGTCGTTGTTAACCCGGGCCTCGACCGATCCGGTATGGAAGTCATAGGTTTGATTCGCATCTTTGATTTGGCAAAAGTTTTACGCCGGATGCCCTTCCTGACGCAACCCTCTATATTTATCCGGGCTTGGGACCGGCACAATAAGACACTGGCTTGTGCCCTCTTGCGGCTACATTACCAAGTCAAAGTCTGATATGTCCTAAAATTAACCCTTCTTTATTCCTGTTCATCGTCCTAGAATTCAACCAACAAGACCAGTGAAATTGACTTTTCATAAATGTGTCAGTTCTTGTTTCATTGTGTAAAATTAGTAAAACATTCTCATTGTGAAAACAAAACAAAAAGGAAGCAAACATTCTGGGCCAAAGTCTCAAGATTCCCACATTCTCATGCCTGAGCTTGCAGTTGTTTTTTTCCCCTCAGGCTGTTTTGAATTTGACACCTGCTTCCTCCACTGGACGAGCACCCAGCAGCGGCGAGCTGAGGTTAGGGCCTCTCAGTGGGGAGACTCAGAGAAACACATGAGGACACTGTGGGACAAGCTCAAACATGCGCAACTGCTTAGATGGTCTAATGTTTAGCTTTTCATTTTCAGCTTGTCCTAGATTTTAGCTATCCCCAGATTGTAAAAATCACTAACATATGAAATATATTGAATGTACAAAACTTTTTCTACGCCAGCAGTCACTCTTTTGAAGCACAAAGATTTTCACTTCGGTTCTAGAGCAGTAAAATATATGCAGCAAACGTGGGAAATATTCAGTACATCTGCTGCAGAGCATGCATGGCATTCATTATCATCATTTGATTAGGTTATTTCTACATAATCAAATTAGGTAGCAAACAAAGAAGGAGTTTGAGTTAGAATGAAAACATTTGCACATTAAAAAATCTAATCTCAAAAGTTGAACTATAAACTTACTCACCTATATGAGTAGGTGAATGAGTTCTCTTTAATTTACAGTTTCCTCTGCCCCGTCCTCTGGTGTTTGGTACTCCGTGGCCTATTATTTCCAGTTATCTTTTGACTTTATTCAACCAGAAATGAAGTCTTGGTTAGATTATAATTCTCTTTTTCAAAGAATCCTGGCCAAGACATGCTGCAGCACAGTTATGTGGTAACAGAAGAGAAGCAAAGGGAAAAAAACATGTCTGAGTGATTAGATTAAAACATTCATTAATGTTCAAAACATCTACAGACAGATTTTTTAACTTCCATATCATTTAGAATTGTTTTACATGCATCATGTTAGACCAGCTCGGAAGATTTAGGAAGTTTGGGAGCTGATTCCAGGAATAGTGAGCAGAGTGTTGTAAAGGTGCCAGCAACAAGGCTCTTTTTGGTCTTGAATAAAAAGGAAAGTGGAAACCCAATTTCAACGTCAGTTTCTTTCACAAGAAGCTGAATATAGGGCTGGAATCAAAACAAGCCAAGTCTGACAAATTTTATAGACTACTGTGTCACAGTGGGTTGATGTATTTTTCCATTTGCAAAATATGTGACAACTTTTATTTATTTATTTATTCAGTTTATTTTTCTTCTTTCCAGACATGTTATTACAACATATTTCACTTTCATCAGTGTTGAAACATCATCAACAACATCCAAAAAAAAAAAAAGGGTTTACGGGTAGAAGCCATTGGCTTGTAAGATTCCCGTCCCCTAAATCATCAACAAAACAGCTCTCTCATCAGAATATGTAATCAACAAACTCAGACATTAAAAGTCTTCAACCAGCTCATACATTGAATTTTGACAGACGTTCATACCCTTATCCACTTCCAGATATTACTCTTTTACCCTAGAGCATAACCATGTTTACATTCTTCCTAGGAACACAAGGTTTGTTAACATCATGGATAGTCAAAACTGGACGCTGACCTTGCCAGTCTTCTCCACAAGAATATAATGATCATATTCACCTCTTTCAGCAGACAGTGTTTATACAGGAATGAACAACAAACAGTTTCACATGGTATTATATCGTCAAAAGATATCAACATGCTCTTTAAAGTCTCAAAGTTAATGTTATCCCATGTTATCACAAATACATGTTTTTTTTCTTTTTTTTTTTGTTTTGTTCATTAGTCCATGTTTCTGATATCAATGATGTTGATTTTTTCGACTGTTCCATGAAATACTTGACGTGTCCAAAATTGTAGTGCTCCCAATATTGAAGTGACTCTGTTGTGCTGATCTTTGGTGTAGTAAAAATTCTTGTCCGTCTTTATTGCTCATATTTCACCAACTCCTCTGCACTCCTGATCACCATTGTTTTCATCTGCTCTGGAGAAAGCCCCTTTGTTTTGATGAAGATCCTGCAGGTGTTCGTCCAGGTGTTGTCGATCAGCCCATTCTTCTTCAGTTGTTGAGCTTTTTTAGCAATATCAGCATTCTTTTTGGTGAGATTCTCATTAATGTAGACATTTTTTCCTTTCAGTTTGAAGCCTTATTTCAGAAGATCAATCTTGTGTTTGCGATTGTTGAATTCTATCAGCACTGCAGGTGGTCTCCTACCTCCAGATGGTAATGGGTAACATGTCTCAATCTGGTCCGGATCTAGTTATCTGCAGATCCCTCAGTTGAGAACTCACTTGTTGCTCCAGAGATTCGATGTCAGCGCTAGCCACAGCATTTCTGTAATTCCTCGGCTTGATTTTGATTCCAGTGATGATCACATCATTTATACAAATGCGTTGTTCGAAATCATCCATTCCTTGTTGTCCGTGTTCCAAGACAACAATTCTTTGGTCTTTTTCATCCATGTCTTTCTGCGTTTTCTTCATTTTGTCCTTCATTTCTTCCAAGGTGTCTAGCACTGGTTTTAGCTTTTCTTCCAACTTCTTATCAAAGTCACTCCTTAACTTATCAAAGTTGCTCTTTAACTCACTCTTTAATTCTTTCATAGAGACCATCTGGTCTTTAGTATCCTCCGATTTTCCTTTTGGTTTCGTCATTTTGCAGAGAATAAGTGAGAGTCAGTCTGGGTATGAGTTAGAGAGATGGCTCCCGTTGAGAGCCGGAAGTGGCAATGACACTTTGAATCATTTAATGACTGTTTGTGACACGGGGACAAAGTCAAAGGAGCAGCATGTGGGATATATATGAAATTCTCCGACATACATGGCAACGAACATGGCTCCCGTAGTATCTACACCCACTTAAATACATTCATGTTATATGAGCTTTATATTTTTCTTATGTCTTGTTAGGAACACAAAAAGAGTGTACCGCAATCATGAGGAGATATTGCATTAAATGTGCCTCACTATAAAATTTCAGTGGGAACAAAAGCTGTTAAAGTGCGACAGATGGTAAGCAAATTAAAGTGGTGGAAGCATTTCTGTCATGTCTATTATTCACCATGAAAATGGAGCTTGGTATGGAGAACTATATGAACAGATGGGTTTCTAATTACAAACATTTGGGAGCCATTAATGTCAAATGTATCACCTTAGTGAAAAATGAAAGACAAGCACACATGTGCAAGCATTCAGTCCTAGATTGTACTGGACTATCCTTGAATTCACATATGTTCCTCACTCAAGACCTTTATTTTCTTTTTAGCACCATACAGAGTGACACATTACTCAAAACATGCCTTAAATCCTCTCTCAACAGACCCAGAAATAATGCATCTGTGCTGCAGACAGATATCTACTCAAGAGTTGCCTGGACAGGAGCCCTTCCGTTTATTGAAAGAACAACCAAACATCTAAGTCACAGGCTGGGCCTCTAATCTTGACAGACCAGGGTTGGGCAGGAAATGATGTCAAAGTCAGATGCTAATGTTGATAAGGTTGCTCTTCTTGGCCAAGTGAAAAGAGTAGACAGATAATCATCTTCTCTTTGCTCCTTTCATCTTACCTTATCAAAACGAGAGATGTTACAGGCGATAGCAGCTCCGACATTCATCACTAAGACAGGATACTTAATATCACCATTCCTGAGTCATATGAGATACATGTTTGGGTGTCTTCCAAGAGCAGGGTAACCTCAATGAATTATTATTGCTGACATAGCTTTTCTCCAAGTGTTTTGAATGAAAACAACCCACAGCATGTTGAAGTAATGAATGTGGACTTAGTGAGCAAATTAAACCAAGTACCTGATCCAAAATGTGATGCAGGGGTCCAATACCTGATGGGAAGTTAGCTTTTTCTCATCCTTTAACATCCATCCACTCATGATGAGTCATATGTAAACCATGAGTTTGTGTTGTTGTGTCTAAGTGAACACAGGAGTGGATGCAGGAGGTGATGGTTTGAGGTAAATCACTGAGGGGGTCCTGTTCGCTTGTTGTAGGGTCCCACACTCACTAGAAAGGAATGAGACAGGGAGGGAGGGAGGCTTCAGGGTTTCATCCTGCTGTTTGCGCGCGCGCGTGTGTGTGTGTGTGTGTGTGTGTGTGTGTGTATGTGTGGGTGTGTGTGTGTGTGTGTGTGTGTGTGTGTGCGTGTGTGTGTGTGTGAGAGACAGAGAGAGACAGAGAGGGTATGGAATGTATCCGTTTATGTCTGGCTTCAAAAATTTTGATCCATGGGAATGTTTATACGGTTACTTGATGAACTTTTTTGGGTGTGTACTCAAGACCTCCGGGTTTTGGCAGCATCCGTCTCTGTCTACATCTTCATGAAGTTTGTCCAACTGTGTTTATTTAGCATTTTTAAGAAACAATATCAGATTTTCCATTCACTGACTCAGAGAAGAGAGCAGCTCCCATCCACCATCTCTGAAGTTTGGCTCTCCAGCTCATTCGGTTTGAATGAAAGACAGATCAGAGCTGAGTGTCAGACCGCTGTGGCCCACTTTCATCCTCAGACTGACTGTCATGTTTCTGCTGGGCAGACGGGCTGGATCGTCTGGACCTCAACAATGAGTGAAACAAAAGCAAACACACGTCCTTTTTCTTTCTCATAAACCTGTGTCATAGGATGGAAAGCAGAAAATCAACGTTATTGGTTAATTTTAGCTCACCACAGAAAATCTCTTTTTCTGATTATGCCAGAAAATAAGAGCAAACAATAATGAACAAACAATAAAGATGTGTGTGTCCTGCACACACACACACACACACACACACACACACACACACACACACACACACACACACACACACACACACACACACACACACACACAAACATGACGGATCCTTAACATACAATTGCATGCAATGATACATTTTTTATCCATGAATAATAATTGCAACATTTCGCAGGGCCTCAGATATACAAAGAATTTTCATTGTCTAAATTTCATTCCTTTGGTTTTACAGTTCACTTTTTTATCTTTACAAAACTGAACTGTTTTAATTCAGGAAATAAAATGTTTTTGTATGTTTTTAAATGTAAAATTTTTGGATGAGGCCCCAATGGTCATGAGCTTCGGGTCATGACCGAAAGGACAAGATCCCGGATACAAGCTGCTGAAATGAGGTTCCTCTGTAGAGTGGCTGGGCGCCCCCTTAGAGATAGGGTGAGGAGCTCAGCCACCAGGGAGGAGCTCGGAGTAGAGCCGCTGCTCCTCCACCTCGAGCGGAGCCAGCTGAGGTGGCTCGGGCATCTTCCGGATACCTCCTGGACGCCTCCCTAGGGAGGTGTTCCGGGCATGTCCTACCCGGGGGAGACCTAGAGGAAGACCTAGGACAGGCTGGAGGGACTATGTCTCTCGGCTGGCCTGGGACCGTCTTGTGCTCCCCCCGGAGGAGCTGGAGGAAGTGTCTGGGGAGAGGGAAGTATGAGCATCCTCCTAAGACTGTTGCCCCCACGACCCGGCCCCGGATAAGCGGTAGATGATGGATAGATGGATGGATGGCCCCTGATCACTATTGTACTGACTAAACATGAACTTCCCCAAACCACAAATACAATTAGCAAAGAGAACAGTTACTGATTTACTAACAGCAGGGGGTTTGCAGGAAGGTAAAAACACAGGGTTGCTAATACTTGGGTTTGAGTGAAAATCCAAAATTTTTCCCATTTCTTTTTCAAGGTGATAATACTTCAGTTGGTATTTTGTGAAAACTAGACTGGCTGGAAAAGTCTGCATATGCTTTTAGTTCCCATAAGTATTTTTGTCCTTTATTGAAAAAGTAGGAAGAGGAAAAAAAACAAACAACAAAGAACAAATTGGGACCAAAACAAAGAGAAGGAATAGGCAACGGAACAGTACAAAACTCTTTCAAACGTGTTACCCTCATAATTTGTGGTTTAGGCTGAAAGAAAAATTAGCATGGCTATTTCTCTGTGACAGAAAAACATGTTAGGAATGTTCAACTGACTGCAGTTTCTGCCGCATGGGAAAAAACAAATCCAGCTAGGCTGAATCTTTCCATTTCATACTCAATGTCCAGATATAAATTCACCTGCTGGAAAAACAGAAACTCATGATTAAAAACTAATTTTCTTCGTGTTGATTTGACTGTAATGGAAATATTGATGGACTGTCTGGCGTTTGAATGAACGGAGTGGAGGCTGCTTGTCTGAGTCACCTCACTCACACTAATCCTCTCATCTGCCAAACTTCTCTGAATGTCTGAGTGAACAACTTCACTTCTTGTTGCTGCAGGTCTTACGTTTCACAGACTATATGTCCTCCAAATCCAGATGTAGAATCTAGTTGAGTGGGTGCAACGCCACATTCCTTGGGACTAATATGTGCGTACCACAGCACTTTTTGGAGGCCTGCTGTTGGCTTGAGATCCCTGCAGAGAAGGCCCCCTCTGTGGTGTCTCTTTGATACGAATCAAAGACTGGGCAGTCTGCCGGAAGACATAAGAAAGAAATGAGAAAGCCTGTGTGTAGACTGCGGAAATCTGTCAGGGATAAGAGAGAGGAGAAAGACTGACTGGGTCTTCTAAAAGCTTCCAGTGATTAAAATAGAAAGAAAGGGGCCAGAATGAGGGGCTGGATCTCTGCAGCTCTCTGAAGTCAGGATTGTGTGTGTGTGTGTGTGTGTGTGTGTGTGTGTGTGTGTGTGTGTGTGCGTGTGTGTGTGTGTGTGTGTGTGTGTGATTGTGTCTATACGTGAATGACAAATTACACGGGAATGTATGCATTGTTACGAACAGTAACACACACTATCACACTGTCAGTGCAGGTCTGTGCTCAGGCGTGCGTTTGTTTTTGTGCATCGATATTGTGTCTTTTGGTTTACTTGGGTTTGCAAAAGAGCCAGTGTATGTCTGAGAGAGTGGAGAAACTGAAAAGCCTGGAGGGGGATTTCCTTGGAAAGGGAAAGCTTTTTCTTTCCCCCTCCTTCTCTCTCTCTCTCTCTCTCTCCCTCTCTCTCCCAACCCAAACAGACCAGCCAGAAAGCCAAAGAGCAGTGAAAGAGCTTTGGGATCAGCAGGCAGCCTGACAACTTGTCGCTCTCTCTGCTACACACTCACAGAAGTATGGAAAGTCTACAAAGAATGGATATGACTTTAGTTCATTTTCGATCAAGACAACTCGCTGTCATGTGGATGTACTTCAGTCGACTTCTGTTGCTGATGCACTAAACATGGCAAGTCTCTCAGCTCAGAATCCGGGGAGGCTGTCTGGACAGGATTACAAGGACAAAAAATGAGTAAACTTTCTGTCTAAAAGAGGAAAAACTCCTTCAAGCAAAAATGGTAACATTTAAGTCTTACTCTTGTGCTCCATTGTTGTTTGTTGTTCCTATCTGGTGTGGTTGTGCTCCACTGACCCACTAAGTGAGAGAGTGGTCTGTATGGTCTGGTTGTGACATTTTTGTTTCTCCTTGTAGCTTTGCTATTCATCTGGGAATTAATTTCAAGAAGCCAAACACATTGTGACACTCAATTTAGACATTTCAATCTGTTTTTTAAATTTTTCAGTTGCATGATTTTCACTTTCTTTGTTCTATTTTTATAAAGAAGCACGATGCAAATGTTTCTCGACTCTTATGAGGTTTTGGTTTTCCTGAGCACAGCCGGTCGGTCTGTCTCACATCAATAGCCCACAACAGCTTTCTGAGAGTGTACATACAGATTCAGAAACAGTGACAGAGAGCCACATTGTCTTTTGTTTTGCAGTTCTAAGTCCTTTGATTTGGACTCAATTGATGCAAATGGCACACATTTTTCAATGACTGTTGAGTGTTCCTGTGTAAAATTATTTGAGTGCTTTGCATGTGCACATAATGTAATTTTAACCTCCAGTTTAGTGTTCAATGCTTGAAGAAGTTCAAACAAAACTGGCTTATGTCTAAAACATTTTCATCACAGAAACCAAGTAATGACAACAAATGAGCCACAAGACATGAACCTGATACACATGACTGATGGGTTTGTGGGAGGATGTGGTTTATTTGACCTTTAGTTTACTGGTTGTTGCTCCTGCGGGAATCATCAAATGCACACAGATAAACACGAAAATGTTGGTTGTATTCTGGCCTTAGGCAGAAAATTTTGGTCACTTGAAACTTTCATTTAATGTGTGGTATTCACATTTTGTTTTTAATTCATGTACCTTTATCCTTTTTATTGAAAACAGTCAGACCACTAACTGCTTCCATAATTTTCGAGAAACCAGAAAGTCATGCTGTTTAAAATTCAGACTTGGCTGCTCATCCTGGGCAGAGCTGCACTTTGTCCTAACATCACATCCACTACAGCACTTCTATGACCAGCTTTTACAGCCCTGACTATTAGTTTTACTTGTTGCGTGACTGATGTTATTTTCCATGACCACCGTCCCACTTACAGCCATGTGTCTGCATCTAAAGTATAAGATTACAACGCCGTGCTGGACCTGTTTCTTGCTACAGTAAACACCCAGAACCCTGTCTTGCCAGTGTGGACTGTATTTGCATATACGTAGTTGCTGTGTGCAGAAGGCATCAGGAGTAATTAATTTACCAGCAAGGTCAAGAGCTTTTCTGGAGGCCTTACAGCTGCGTTTTCTTTCTCGTTCATTGAACAGTAAACATGGTGCAAATTCTATGAGGTGTCAGAGTCCATATGAGGAGCATTTTAAAGTTACAATGAAAATTATCGAAGCTTGAATGAGAATTGCTTTTGGCTTCTAGATGTGCTCTCATCTTGTCAAAACATGTTTAGCTTGAGTGTAGCAGGTTTTTCTGTGATTCATACAAAAAGGTTAAAAAAAGAAACAGTCATGAGCATGTTTTGTCTGCTAGCAAACACTGTGAACGCACGACGCTTAGCTGACAATGAATGCTGTAAACAAGCGGACAAGGTACAGCTGTGTGTGTCTCCCCTTTAACATATAATGGATATTCGGCAATGACTTCCGCACCTTCCTGTAACACGTGATTAAATATTCCAATATTACTAGTCTGTGTTCTATCTGGCAGAGAGATTATGCTTCATGCCCACTCCTTCACTGGCTGTAACATCATCTGGACAGACAGACAGACAGACAGACAGACAGACAGACAGACAGACAGGTAGGGAACAGCAGATATTGTTTTTGTATGAGTCATATTACTCTATCTCTAAACAATCTCTTAACTATTTCTCTTTTCATTCCACATGTCAAAGTTCTGATAACTGTATGAAGCACATTTTCAGTGTGTTTATTATCTCTGTGTCAGAGAAGTGGGTCAAACTCAACAGAGACTGCCGTGCATTTTCAAAACAGAGCCATTGCCAAGTGGTGATTGTGTTGGTAGTGGTGGTGGTGCTGGTGGTGTGAGAGGGAATGTCTGAGCAGCTCTAGGCCATCTGTAAGTCATTTATCAGTTTGCATTGTCTCTAGAATCACAGTTGTCATTTCCCCTCCAGACTGTGTTTGAATGTTGCTGTTGTTCCTGCTTTTTTATGAAGATAACATTTGGAATATGTCTGATTAAGTGAGCAAGACGTATAAGTCTACTGTCAGAAGAATGATTTTACTTGGCTGAATTCAGAACCAGCTGGACTGTTTCAGTTGAACCTACTGAGGACAGCATGAGGTGTTAGATAGTGTGAAAAGTTAAATTAATTTTGTTTTTACACTTATTCGTGACACATCCTGTTTGTGAACTAGGCTTCCAAGATCTGGAGGAGTTTATAGGACTGATGCTGTTTGTTTATTTGTGTGTGTGTGTGTGTGTGTGTGTGTGTGTGTGTGTGTGTGTGTGTGTGTGTGTGTGTGTGTGTGTGTGTGTGTGTGTGTCAGCAGGAAACTCAAAAAGTATCGTCCTGTTTTCAATTTATAGTTAATTAAATGGAAAGAATATCAGTTCATTATGAATCAGAGAAATTGCAGAAGAAAGCATCAGTGTATGGACTTCTGGATAGTCACATGTCACTTTTGTATGTTACTGTACATTTAAGATTTTCAGCTTTTGTGGAACTTTTCGATATTTATAATAGTTAGTGCTCAGCTACTATTAAACCGCAATTGTCCCTGCGGCAAACCCGGTTTCACTTACTTGCCAATGGTGTCATCAGTCATTGGGCAACCAAGACTAGACGAGGAGAGAATGAATGGGATCATTGTCTCGGAGCTCAATGTTTCAAATCTTACATTTCATAATATTTAGTGTGCAACTGGAAGACAGTGTTTTTTCAAGTGATTGACTTTAGTCAGGAGAGAGAGAGAGAGACAGAGAGAGAGAGAGACAGAGACAGAGAGAGAGAGAGATCATGAAGTGCTGTAGAAACTGGCCAGTTTTCAATTTTTGAATGTGCAATGATAAAAAAATAAAAACCAGAAAGCTGACACAAGTTTTAAATGACCTCGTCACTTTGCAAACACACCTTGACTAAAAATTACAAAATAAATGAATAACAGGAACTGCGACAGTTCTGCGTTCTGTCACATTCACTGTGTTCTCTTATGGGTCCTGAGGAATGTACCTGTGACAAGTTTGAACTTTTATGTTCCTTTAAAGGATTTACGGCAGCCTGGCTGAATGGATTACACACACAAAGACAATACTGTCTCACAGCTGGAAAGGAGATGGTGAACGTTTGATGTCATCGTGGTGGAAAAGGGTAGGGAATAACAGAGAGATACAGGTAGCAGTCTTATAATTGTAACAAGACAATACCGTAATCTTGATCACAGTTGATTGGTTTTATTTGTAAATGAGCCATAATCATACACTTTGACTCAAAAGTATCAGAGACACAGACCAGAATCTGCTCATGGACTTGATTTATTTAAGTACTCAACCTTCTTTTGTAATACTATTATTTTCTCACCAGCCCTCTCAGTCATAACTATGACTGACTGCTGTTGAGGTTGAGTTCTTGGTGTGTCAATGGAGACTCTTGGGCATTTTTACATGTCCATACTTGCCAAATTCTGGTAGTCTTTAGGATTTACTGAGAGGCATTGACTGAACTGATACGTATATTTATATTTTCATTTCAGCCTGGGGGTCGAATGCCAGACCATAATTATTACTACCAGGATGTCAAGAAAAAGTGTTGACCGGTCAAGGTGTAGACACTAACAAATCCTACCTTAAGACCCCATGTTGGTCAGCTTACCTGTTCTAATCTTTTGATCCGTTTTGACTGAGGACACAGACACATACTTTGCATTACACATCTTGACAGCTTGTTTATACAAAGGCTCAAATCTGAGTCCTGACTTTATTTGGCCAAAGCCCAAGGCAATACAAAGAAAGCTGTAATTATCAACTTAATTCTCACCACTGCTAAAAACTGCCAGGGGGGCCTGAATGGTGGACAAGACAAAGGAGGAGTGAATCTTTACAACTGGCTATTGTCCACACCAGCCTGCCAAGAGATGTCAAACAATGATCTTTGTTGCAAAGAGGAGCATTTTCAGGAGACTGCACTGGATGAAAGCAAGCAGAGAGGGAATTCCCTTATGCTGAATGCGGAGGCGGTGGTGGAATGGGGATGTCAGCTGGACATCGACCAAACTGCTGTCTCTCCACAAGTCAAGATAAAAGTTCAGGATTTAAGCCTGATTGAAAGTTCGTCACTGCCGGACTGTGGGCGGAAATACAAAAAAAGAGTTAGTGACTGTGTGTCAACCAGACTGTCTCTGCAGCATAAAGACAGGGGAACAGATACTGTACACTGATATACAGTGAAAGAATGTTCTAACAATGTAGGGAGTGACTGTCTGGGTTCTCAAATGGTGCTGAACAAATTGCTGCGAAACAGGCATTTTCATGATGGGAGGATCTCTTGAAAATACAAAGGTGGAGTTAAATAGACAAAAGTGCTACTGGTGCAGAAAGGGTGTAATGTAGCATCAGGGTACATATTTGGTTGTAACCTCAGGTGGTTTCAGACCTCTTTTAGAGGTACTTAAGAAATTTGTGCCTTTTCTACACCAAATTGAACCAGAGATATGCTCTGATATACATCAGAATCATTAAAAACACACAGTACCACCCTGGCAGAAAAAACAAACTCATAGAAATACAAAATCCTGGCTGGTGTCTGGCTTGTAACCGGGGTCTAAATGTCTCATCTTGTAAGGAGCGGTCACTGGTGACAGAGTTAGGAGCACAAAGGCTCATGGGAATGTTCAAGTAACAAAGGGATGTTTTAGTGATGTTGGTTAATGCCTTAAGTGTGACATTTGGGTTTCTGCATGTGTGTTTCAGTAACAGCTTTAAGTTTTATTAGAAATAAGCCACCGTGACTGAGATTCCTGGTTCCTGAGGTATGAAGGCCAGTGTCGTCTAACCCAAAGCGCTACTGAATACAGGTGTTGATCTCTGCAAGCTCTCAAATATATTCTGTCATTTTTATGTTAGTCAAGTTAGCGAACTGGCTTTTAATGTTTGCTAGTTAGCAAGCTAACATTAATATGTTTTCACACTAACATAGCGGTACATGCTATATAAATCAAATCTTTTTGACTTCATCGAACATCAAGAAACATTAAAAAAAAATGTCCAGCCTTGGACTTGAATTGAAGACTGATGGGACTCCAGCATTACTGAGATACTGGGATCACTATTTTAAACATTTTGCAAGCTCTTCCACTCCACTTTACACAAACACACAAAAAGAGTTTCGCTCAAAAACAGACACAGTTTGTTGTGTATTTCCTGGATGTTTACACAAAATAAGATTTTCTGGAACTGAAAATACAAACTTTTAAAAATGTACTTCAGAGTGTAATTTCCCTACCAAACAGGTAAAATGCCACTCCACTGATGACTGTCACTATTAAGGCCAACCTTCTTCACTTACACAGACAGCCTGCTATGATCCAAACGACCACAAAATATCCCTTTGGTTTGTTTTTATAGTAAACTTTAAAAACAATTACAGTAGCTTTCAGGATGCACATCTTTTTTTGTCTCAGAAGAAGTCAAGTAGAGTTCTGGCCTTGACGATTGGGCTGTTTGGTACAATATATTGTCTAGAAGTCAGATATAATGGAAAACAGAGGAAATCTCAGGACCAGCTGCTACCCTTCTTACCCTCAGTTCATCTGGCTGTAGACCTGACTGAACTGGATTCAGCTAAGCAGTGCTTTGTAGAATCTCAAGAGGCTCTGACTCATGAGTATCACTTGTCCAACCACCCACAGAGAAGAGTTCCAGTCAGGGGGAAACGTCTTGTGCTTTTTACTTCCTTTGTTTTGAGAGGATTATGGAATCATAATTTGCCATTCAATCATTTCAAACAAGGGCCAATAAATTGTACAAGTTTTCATGAGTAAAAGCACCAACCTATTCCTTTTCAAAGAAAACTTGAACAGAAGGAAATTGAAAGTCTCAGTCTTGTACAGTAATTTAATAAATTTGTGTGGCATTATGTATGACCTCAGGTTTATCTTTGAGGAATACAGTAGAATCCAAAGTTAAATGGCTGCAGTCAGTCCATAACAGCTGTGATGAATTACCTCTCATCGCCTCCGAGGTATTCTACTCTCCATTTACTAATCTATTGTGACAGATGTGCACAATCAGACAAAGGAGGCATTCTTTCCCACTGAGGGCATCCAGTGTCTACAAAAGAAATGAAGGCTGTTGATTAGAGTGGACTTATTTTGGAGATATTTCACATGTGTGATTTGAACAAAACCATCTTGTATCCAAATGAATAACACTAACAGTTTAGCTGACGAGGCAATGACCAAACAAAGTGGTACAAGTTGAGTGATTTTCTGGATTATGTTGTGAACCATTGTTCCCACTGATGAGTTTTTTTGTTTATACAGTGTTCTTGTTTGCATGCATCCTTGCGTGTTTCACGCACATTTTTTGACAGAGACACACGATTATCAGTCAACGTGTGTCTCTGGGACGCAAACTTTAAATACAGTAAAAAAAAATAAAAAAATAGATGCTACCTTTTTCTGCGATATAATATGTTAGGAAAAAATGCACTTCCATTCAACAAAAATATTCGCAATTTACCCATTTCTCCACTTAAATTTCGAACCTGGAAATCGCCATTGTGTTTGGATCTCGCACGAGTTTCTCGTCACGAGCCTCATCTGCTTGAATCAGCCTTATTAAAATGAACCAGGGGCAGCCCGGTGGCACAGTGGGTAGTGCTGCTGCTGCACAACAGGGCGGTCCCAGGTTTGAGTACCGCTCTGTGCGTAGTTTGCATGTTCTCCCTGTGTCTGCGTGGGTTCTCTCCCGGTTCTCCGGCTTTCTCCCAATTCCAAAAACATGCGCTTCAGGTTAATTGGCCGGTCCCAAATTGACGCTAGGTATGAGTTTGTGAGTGCGTGTTTGCCAGCATCTCTGTGTGGTTCTGCGGCGCACTGGCGTCACGCCCGGAGTATCCATCTCCTTACCCCCTAAGATAGCTGGGATAGACAAATGAAGCAGTTGTGACAATGAATGAATGAATAAATAAAATTGACCAAACGGCAACATGACGTCTGCTCATTTTACACGCTGCAGTGAGAGAGCAACGAGTTAGTCCCACATTATAACCATGCCTCTGAAAAAGATGCAAAAGTTGGAGAAAACCCAAGTGACAATGAATGCTTTCCTGAATAAAAAAAGTTAATGAAAAGAAAGACAGATATTACTGATGACAGTGCGGAAGAAGATGCAGAAGAAGCCAAGAGAAAACCAGTAAAAATCTGAACATTTGTACCGCAATGGACGCGATTTTTGCCATGGTCGAGGCACGGCTAATATCAGCAGCCAAGACAAAATGCAGTTTACAAAAAATGTGTGTGGAGAAGGCTTGGTGCAGTGTCCAAAGGAGAATATATGAATTAAAGGCAAAGAAAACTACTGAATAAAAAGCAAGAAAAAAATTGTATTACATCTTTCTTTATTTCTTAAACTGTTTTGGTTGTTTTTTTAATTAAAAATGACCACCAGGCTGTAACATTTTGATAAAAATAATATCTATCTATCTATCTATCTATCTATCTATCTATCTATCTATCTATCTATCTATCTATCTATCTATCTATCTATCTATCTATCTATCTATCTATCTATCTATCTATCTATCTATCTATCTATCTATCTATCTATCTATCTATCTATCTATCTATCTATCTATCTATCTATCTATCTATCTATCTATATACATATATACATACACACACACATACACACACAGACATGAGAAGGGCATTCACATCTGTAAATGAAATTTGAACAACCTAAACAATATCAAGAGGCCTTAGTGTTACATGGACAGATGGAACAAAAAACCTTTAATGCATAAATACATAAATACAAAATACCTCCTTTTGACAGAGCATTGTGAAGGTTTGCCCTCCTCCCCCACACAGCGTATGCGATTTAGTTTGACAGTGAGTTATGAAAGGAAGCAGCACTAATGACTCAGTGGCCTCAAAGAAATTACACGTTATTTGTCATTCATGAATGTTATGTTTCATTCATTATTGTTTTTTTTATTGGTTTTTTAAAAAAAATTGAAACACTTTTTCATTGCATTTTGACAATGAAAATACCCTCAGAAATGGGGATCTCCAAAATGGTTAAAATACTGTAGTATGCATTCATGGACAATAACTGGGGGTGTGACCTCAAAATCAACACCACAGAGAAAGACTTAATACACTGAACAGAGTCTGAGGGAAAAACAAAACTGGAGCTGAACTTGAATCAAAATAGCTGTGAGCAAAGTGGGGCTTCGACATCGCTGTATTCAGAGAAACATCATTTAGCCAATTGGCATGGTGACTATAATGGTTGCATTAATGGTAAACGACACACTCTGAAGCCAGACTTAAAGTGTCTGTGTTTCCACGCTTCCAGACACACACAGCTGTCATGTAAACAAACAGCAAAACTGCAATGAAAGTGTAACGTTCAATGGACGAATCTATATTGTGTAAACAACTGCTTATCAGATGACTGCAGGTTTGATCCAGCAGCCTACGCTTAAACACAAACACTGAACCCAACATTGTGTGAATGAATAAATGACTTCTAGCTTCCAGTAGTGAAAAAAAATCCTGGCCCTCCTTCTTCAGCTGGATTCACTCCAAAATGTGTTCTTCCCTGCATGTACCAAACTCTGAACCAAGTTTATGACAGATCCTTGAATTCTGCCAAGTAAGTACAGTAAGTAAGAAAATCCAGGTGCACACAGGTTCTCTGCAGATATGTCCAAGTCATACATGATCATGATAATGCTTCCTGGTTGATGAAGGAGTATAGTTGTGCATCAGTATAGCTGGGGCGGCAGTAGCTCAGTCGGTAGAGCGGGTCGTCCAATGATTCAAGATCGGCAGTTCGATTCCCACTCCCGACGATCCACTCTTGGAGCGCTTGGGAGGTGCTAGCTCATCTCCCAAGCACTGCCGAGGTGCCCTTGAGCAAGGCACCATCCCCTCCACAAACTGCTCATTCGGTACACTCCAAAGATGGGGCTGCCTGTCACTCGGCCTCCCTGTATTTACTGCATGCCTACAGGCCCCTTGTGTGTACTTGGTTGCTTCAGGGGCCTGTACAAAAACATATATATGCATGTTAACTAATACACTAACCACGAGTGAAAACATAATAATTTCCCTACGGGGATCATTAAAGTGTATTTCTTCTTCTCTCTGATCTCTTCTAGTTTCCAATGATTCCTGACTCCTAGGTGTTTACATAAGAATCCGTTAGTCTGTCTGCAGAGTCCCAATGCTTACCAGTGTGAGCTCTTTGAAGCTGCTGTGCTTGTGTTTAGCCTGGACCAGCCTCTGGTTCTGGTTAGGCCATCAACCTAAATGAGGAAGGGGCTAAAAACAGCCTCCTGTTGTGCGGGGGGATTAACACAGAAGACTGTTGTGAAATGATTGCATGAACAGCACACCAGCTGCGGTCTGAGATGAAGACCCTTCCAGAGCCAAAATAAACATCAAGTACATATTTGTCACTCTGAACTAACCTGAATATTAGAGTAGAGTAGAGTATAACTTAATTTATCCCTTAAGGAGGTTCCGTCAGGGAAATTAATTTCTCCGTCACCCACAGCACAGTAAGTACACAAAACACAGAAAAAGCACACAGAAAGCACCAGCACATAGAAAATAGTACAACACCAAATAGAAAGATTAATAAATAACCCATCAAGAATGTATAAATAGAAAATCATGAATAGGCATAGGAATATAAAATAAACAGGCCTGGTTAAGTATGGGTATAGTGAAATGTCTATAGTGTTTGTATTGTTTTTGCGGTATTGTCTGTGTCATCCCCTAGCTCTCGTATGGACTTTCTTCTTCTTCAACTCCCCCAGAGAGGAGTTGAGTAGTTTATTAATGTTTCTTTTCATTACGAAGACGTTTACTTCTTCTTTTTGTCATTTCATATAATGTTGTATAAGTTGGCTGGTGACACATGAACCTATTTAATTTAAATATAGCCTGGCCAAAGATGAAAGAAGCTTTACATATTGTGATGGTCAGAATAAATCATTTGCAGATAAAGTTGAATAGCTCTCCATTCCTCTCCCTCCAAACCCAACCTTAACATGAACTTTTGCTGCGAAGCAAATAGTTACTACTTTTTTGTTTTTGTTTCTGAATGTAAAATATAGTTTAAACAAGCATAGTGAGTAATAAAAGTTCAAAAAGTATATCTATCTTCTCATTCTGAATTTTCTAAAGCATTCCTTCACTTGGCCGTGTGAACCGTGTGAACTTCACAATGATCAATGTTTTAGCAACTCTAATGTAAATACACATTTACAGTCACAGACCTGACTATGAGATACAGTCATATAGTCACTGTAAAAACGTGCGTGACCTGAACAACAAATATGCTTTACTTATTTAGTTTCCAACCAGAGCCAATGATTAACAACAACAATGGCACAATTGGTTACAGTGGAAGGAGAGCATTACTGGACCCCTTTGAGGTCAGATTAAACTTAGCTGGACCTATCCGAGGACTCATGGGACGTTTTTCGATCCAATTAGAACTCCAGCTTGGACCAGTGTTTCCCTGTCATTTTTTTCTGCTGTCAGGTTATTTGATATTTTTCATCTGCACACTCATTTTCCAATCAAAGTTAATGTTACTGGAATTTGCAGAGGCCATGAACCACTGGTCAAAGATTGAAGCAATATTTAACTCTATTAGAAATGAGCAGGTTTTCAGTTTGAGGGCAGTTATTTAAATTATATACATTAGAAAACAGTAACTATACCTAAATTATATATCTTATTGTTATTAATTGAAATTGAAAATTTAAAAGTCTCCACATTCACCCTGAATTTCATTTCAGACTGGGTTCATTTCTGCGGCTTTAACAAATGAGAGCATAATGAACATAAATTGTTCAATAGAAATACATAAATAATACAAAATACAAAAATGTATGTTTAAAAAATGTTTACAGAAATAATTAATTCCTCTGTTTTAACAGTTTGGTATGAAATGATTATTTAATGTCGACACACTTTACGTTGTCTCCATTAAATTATTTTTTCCCAAATAGATTAACAAACTGCATGTTTTTCATGTCAGAACCCAGAATCTTTGGACTCGTCCATCCAGAGCACCCTGTCGGCTCTCTTCCCTCCTTTTGAGGCCACAGCCCCCATCGTCCTCAGCCAGCTCTTTCGCTCCATTGAGGAATGGTACCACGGTGATGCATTACAGTGCCTGCTGGACTTCCTTATCCCATCCAAACACCTGCTAGAGAGTGTACAACAGGCAGCGTGTGTGAGTATCAGCACATTTCAGGGCGTCACACAGGGATCTTTCCTGTCTTTGAGCGTGTTGTACAAACAGTTGCTCTGAGATAAAGCTGGCATTTGAGTCCAGTCTTTGAGTAAGTCTCTGAACCATACTAAACTCAAGCTGTGAAAACCACTTAACATATTAAGGCCGGTGTTACTTTAAAATTTAATATATAAATCTATCTACTTAAAGGGACAGTAAACTCATTTTAAACTAATATATATTTTGTTTATTATTATGAAAAAATAAAAATAAAAAAATTTCCAGATGTCTGGCATCATCCCTGGTGTCAGGAAACCTTAAAATCTGTGCTGTAGCAGCATCATCACATGGGGTCATGCACCATCGGCAACACCTGTCGCTTCATCAGTCAGGGCAGCCATTACAGCACAACACGATCAATGAAGCGATACATCTTCATTTGAGATGATTTCTTGATGAATAAGTGTGATAATGTTGGCTTGTTATGTTGTCGCTTGCCGTATATTTATATAATGGCGCTGATATGGATTTACCCCGATGTCCACAGCTTCACTTCCGCTGTGAGGGAGCACATCGTAACTTATAATATATTTTGTTTGTCCAAGGTCCCTATTGATCATTAAAAAAAAAATAATGCCACCAAAACATTTGTTTAATTATGTACTTCAAATAATACCCACGTTCATTTTGACTTTACTGTCTCTTTAAATATACACTGCCCGGCCAAAAAAAAGTCACCGTTTGGGTTTCAATAAGAAATTTGCATCGTTATGATCAGGGGTTGCTTCGGTTGGTCAAGTCTAGGCTCAGCAATATTATTCAGCAAAAAAATTAAGTCAGCTGAGTATCTGAATGTACTGAATGACCAGGCAATCCCATAAATGGATTTTTTCTCCTGGATGGCACGATCATATTCCAGGACAACAATGCCAAAATTTATCGGACTCTAATTGTGAAAGAGTGGTTCAGGGAGCGTGAGGAATCATTTTGACACATCAATTGGCCCCCACAGTCCTGAGTTTAACCCCATTCAAAGAAATAAATGCTGTGGTGTTGTACAAGGTTGTCAAAACAATGCCGCGGTAAAGGCGCACCGCAATCAAAGCTACAGGCAGTCCCACAAAATATTAGAGTGTGTGACTTTTTTTTGGCCGGGCAGTGTACGTGGACAGCAGATCGTTGCATTTTATATTCAATGTCACTGCACACTTCTGAGACAGCAGCACCTCTTCTGTCCATTGCAATAATCTGTCCTATATTTCTTAACATTAAGAAAATGACACATTTACCCACAGATCTTGAGAATCATCACAATAATGTTCTTCTGTATCAGAATAATCCAGTTACTGCTATATGTCCATGGGTGCAAGTACTGTACACCTTCAAATTATTGGTGAAAATCGATTGAGAAAAAATAGGCAAGGGAATAGGAATGACAAAGTATGTTAACAGGCTATTAATAATACTAAGAATAATCTTTAATCACTGAGCACTTTTTAAAATCTAAATATCACATTATTTAAAAGGATAGCAAAAATAAAGCAACAGTGTTCACAAAGGTTAAACCAATTTCAGATATAAAATAAATAGTTAAAAGGAAATTAAGAGCTCAAGTAAAATCTGGAAAGACTGCAACAATTCTCCAACAAAAGTATGTTAAAAAGCAGGATTTCAAAGAAAAGACTGACTCAGTCAACCTCCTTTAGCAGATCAGTCTGGAGCCTCAGGGCACTAAATGCAAATGTTCTGTCTTTCATCTGCAGTCAGGCTCCTGGAATCAATAAAGGACCTTAGCCTGAGAACTTCAAACTAAATATCATTTAAAATGCTATTAAATGTTATTTTAAAAAAGTTAGATTTTAAAATCTGTCCTAAATTATATTGAGAACTAGTGCAAAGAGGCTGAAACGGCAGTGATGTGATTCCATCTCTTGATTCTCTCAGCTGGAATTTTGATTCAGGCACTAAAAAACATCAATGCAGTAATATTTATGTGAAGATATAAATGAGGTCAAATGCTCTCTTTGTCAAATAAAATCACACAACACTGAAACAATGCTATTTCACTTTCTTCTAGGCTGGATACTCAGATGTGGTTTTTCGTTGTGAAGGCTGGCCTCTGTGTCTCCATGACAAAACTGTCATCCAGTTGGCCTCTGTGAACCCTTTGCTGCTGCGTCCTGGAGACTTCTATCTACAGGTGGAGCCTTTCGGGGATCAGGCAGCTCGCATCGTGCTGAAAAGTCTGCTGGAGGAGGACTGCCGAGAAGTGGAGGAGACCCCTGTCCCTGAGACTTCTTATCCCTGCATCTTCACAGAAGAATGGCTGCAGGACATTAATGAAGGACGGCATGGAACGCCTCTGTCCCATTGCTTGCTTTGCTCAGATCAAGGAGTAATCAAGTTACCTTGGGCAAAAATTGCCATCCCAGAGTTTTTAGACAAGCCTAAGATTCTGCCAAATTTTCAAGAAGGTCCTCCTGAAACAAGACAGATTTCAGTTCCCTCCCATTTCAACTCCTCCACTCTCCCAGTTGAAGCCATTTTCCTTCCTTCAAAGGACAGGATGTCGGCATCTTTGAGACCTGTGAACTGTTCTTCCAGACTTGTCAAACTGGATCATGAAAGGCGAACCTCCAAATCTTGCTCCAAACCTTTAATCAGACCTGTCGGCTGGGTTTCTCCAAATACGTGGGACAGTCGAGATACATATCAAGAGATTGAGGGTGATTATGTAGACCTTGTTGATATCTACAAAGGCAAGGAATTTGTCCATAAACATGGAGGCATCCAAGTAAATCCACCAAATTCAGGTTTGTGTAAACCTGCCAGGCCATCTCCATCCATATTGCTTGAAAACAGTACTCCTTGTGGATGCACTCTTCAGTATGAAGAGAAACCTTGTGCATCATGCAGCCAGAAAAGGATGGGTCACGAGCCCAACGACCCAGATTCTAAGTGTAGGTACAGAGAGTCATATGTGGCAGCACTAAGGAATCCAGTTCCGTTTGAGAGAGGAAGTGTCGACCTCCTGGGTGCTCTGGAGGAAGTCGGCCTTTGTGAAGTTGAAGAGTTAAGTTCCCAAGGTGCATTCAAACCTAAAGGAGATAATTTTGGAAATCGTTGCAACCACTGCAATAAACCGCTGATAAGTAATGACTGTTGTCGACCAACACCGGACAAACTTGCATCTAGCATCAAAGATCATCGAACAGGTTTTGTTAGAAACCCAATGAAGGAACCGCCCATGGTTTTGAAATCAACACCTGGTTTGAGTCACTGTCAAAAAATTCAGATGAAACTCATATCCCACCAATCAGGACCTAGCCCCGGTGTAACGCAAGGATCAGATTTGTTCTTGGACAACTGTGATGGAGACGTAAAACCTCTTGAGATTGTTGAGGAAGTTAAAACAGCTGTAAAACATAAAGTTAAGGTCAGGTCTCTGTCCACTGTGTCAGAAACTTCTAAAGGTAATCCACCTCTGTATAAACTCAACAACAGGAGCCACAGTGACATCTGCCCTGAAACCATCACCAACATAATGCAGTGTAAGAGAAGTGAACTCTCAGATCAGGCGACTCAGAGACCTGACAGACGGAAGTCTCCTAAAAAAGGTATGTAGAGTCAACGAATCAAGACTGATCGTTCAGATTACATCTGATATTTTCTCTTGTCTTTAACCCTCACCCACATTAAAGGTTTGTACATCATCCTCACTCCAGACACAAGCTTGTATTATGATGTGTTGCTTGATGGTCACAGGGCTGCTGAACAAAATAGACTTATTGAAACACAACCCTGACCTTACATGCTTGAGGGAATGTGCTCCGCTGAACTTCACAGATTATTAGAGCTCTTTAGAAAGAAGGTCCAGAGCTCAAAGATCAGGCCAGAATCTAGTCCTCCTACCGCTGTCTGCTTTCTACAACAGCATGACTTCTTTCATGTTCCTCCCTTCAAACAGGAAGTGAACTAAATTACCATGGTGCACCCCAGTGAAAGAAAAGACCAGAACCCAGAACATTCCTCTATTGTAGAAACACATATCAGGGTAGAGGGAGGTTTCTGTGGGCCGTCAACCTCTCATATCTCATGTCCTGATGGGATCTTGTCTGGAGACATGCTTGTCATGGACTATTAAAGTAGTAAAGATAGAGAGCACAGATGATGCTTTGTTGACTAAAGAGAGGCTAATTAAGATGTCTGAAATCACATCCCACGCTGTATTTTGTAACAGACACCATGTCCAGTGGTTATGGGGAATAACAAAATAATGACTGTTACTATAGAAGGACAGTGGTTGATGGAATATAAAGTTGAAGTAAACTGTTGCTTTACTAATTGCAGCTGTAGAAACAGAATCTGGTGGACTACATTTGAGCACTTTCAATGAATAAAATTGAATTGATAATTTCAGAATCAATTACTTCAAGTAACATCAATTTTCAGCCAGACCGGAGTTTCCCCAGAGCATTGTCAATATGATATAAATGCTCACTCTAACTTCAATCAAGTACGTTAGCATACATCAGCAAGATTGAATAATTAAAATAATGTTCCTACTGTTATGGGTAAAACATGAATTTGTTTTCCATAGAGACTGTACTGTTTGTACTTTTTAATTGTTTAGTTGAACATCTCTTTAAACTGTGTTGTTGTGCAGTATATGTCCTCTCTTGTCAGTGTTTTTCTCTTGTTTGTGTATTTATCTAATATTTATGTGCATTTATGTCTCTGAGCAGTGAATACACACAATTTTCTCCAGGATTAATACAGTATTAATAAAGTGTCTGTCTGTCTGTCTGTCTGTCTGTCTGTCTATGTTATCTGTATGGTTTTCTTTTATTGTGTACTGTGTATTAATTGACATGCAGACTTCCTCACTTCATCAGGGAAGACTGACACTGCCCCCACCACAGAAGAATCAGGCTCCAAACTCCATAACTCAAAGACAGAAAAACTAGCTCTGCAAGTCGAGTTTTCTTCAACTTGTTCTGACATTCAGGAGCCTCCAGAAGCTGAAGAATCAAGTTTCAGAAACATCAGTGCGCTAATTGAACTGGGGATTATTTGTCTGCCAGGTACTTGACACACACAACTAGTCCTGTCTGTATTATTTGTGTATCTCGGTCTTCTTTTAAATGTATCCCTCTTTTTATTTAGCGAGTTTATTTTAAATTTTTTTCTACCATTTGACCTATTTGAACCACATGTGACCTCGGTGACAATCATGTCTCTGGTTTAGGATTTAAAATGAAATTTGAACGCCTTCAGCATAACGGGAAGTCATTTTTTTCACTGAGCTTTATTAGTAAACAGTGGCAGAATCAGTGTGAATTTGTGTGATAGGTTTCATGCACTTTATGTACCATAATATCTTAAAGCAAAATTCAACTTACATGGGGGATCCTGAAACACATCTTGCCAACTAAAGCTGTCATGGTATGAACTACGCCATTAAATAATCCCTGACATGTAAAAGTTTGGAATTTCAGAATAAGTTTGTCCATTATTCAATGTCTCACCGGTGACTTTATCTTTGTAAATATGGGGAGCCAATCATTTCATTAAATTTCTCTGTCCCTCAGGCAGCAGGGACAGGACAGGCAGGGCGCTGGTAGAGGTCCACGCTGAGAAAAAGGAGTGGGCGAGCCCTCTGGTGTCAGCCCAGAATATCTGTGACTTACTGCTGTACTTGCACTCCATACCAAGGTACAGCAAACAATACAACAAGGACTGAAAAATCAATCATCAGCATGTTTTAATATAACGCTTCCCTTTATTTGTTCAATTAGTAGTAATTTTAAGTTCCTGTTCCGTGGAGAGGAAATGTAATTCACTAAAGTCCCTGAACATTTTATGTAATAACTTTTATAACCACAAGAGGTCAGTAGATTATCATTTGATAAGCATCATGCGGCCAAAATAGGCTTTGAATAAAATTGTCTACTGTTGCACCGAGTCACGTGATCCTTAAAGTATCCTTTTTTTAAAAGCATACAACTAATAAAACTACGTTGTGTACAGGATCGAATTATTTTAAAAAAATGTCATCTTAATAATTGCTGCTTAATGATCAGCTGGAAGTTTCTCAAATTTGTGCTGACATTCATACATTCCAAATGTAAAATATGTGTCAAACCATGCAAGAGCATGCTTCAGCTGCTCTTTTTTTTACATTGGGTTTAACAGACTTTAAAAAAAATAGTGCACTACTGCTTAGACTTCCTCTTTCCTCAGTAAGGAAGCAAAGGGTCTCTCTCTGGCTGACTTCCAAATGTCTGGTATGCAGCGCCTTGATAGAATTAGCAGCCATGTCTGATGAAGGTTCACAGTAATACAAGAAGAGTCCATTAAGAGGCGGGTGTGAAGTAGAACAGAATACGGGAAAAAGACAGTGTGTATGTCAGAGATACATAGAAAAAATACTGGTGGTAGTGCAATAAAAGAGTAAGCCTAAAAGCCTTTGAGTGGTTCATTTGTCACACAATATACACTATGAAAGTAAACATGTTTGAATGTGTCCTAACAAGATTCAATGATTTGGTAGGAAAGACATTCGAGAGCTGGGAATGACTTTGGTCATCAATGCCAGGAAGAAGCCTCCTTCGCTTCATCTCTACAAAGCCCTGCTGATGGCTCAGGTTAAACCTACAGGCCTGCATGCACATGTTAGAATGAGTAACACCAGTAACGCCCCAACACACACGCACACACACACACACACACACACACACACACACACACACACACACACACACACACACACACACACACACACACACACACCACTCCATGCTATTTTTTTCTCATTCATTTGCATCATGTCTAAAGGTCGTGAATTATATCAGCCTGTTTTATTTGTAACTACAGGAGCAAGCCCTTCATGCTGTCCACAGTATCCTGATGCTGGTGGATAAAGACACGTGTCCTCGACCAGAAAAGCATCCTGGATTACAGGTCAGACCTGATAACTACTTCCATGATATCCTTTGATTTCACTCTTTTCATTCACTTTTGAAATTAGCTGCGCTCCATGCTTATCGCTGGCTTTATCTTTTGTCTACAAGATGGACGTGGTGACATCTATGAAAGCTCTTAGCAAGACAGCTGAAGCTTCTCAGCTCACTTCTGACCTGGGAGGGACCTTCACTTACAGTCACTCTGACTGGCTGCAATTCCATCAGGTACAGAATATCACAGTGTTACAGAACTGGTCCTGCTTTGTTAACACATTATGCAACCACTGGATTTGAGGACTGTTGTTTAACACAGCACTCACTTATTAAAAGTCAAGACTCGTACTTACACCCAACATGAATCATGTCTGTCGGCATTTATTGACAGAATTAGTTTTCTTTGAATACAGGATGAATGTGAAGATATCTGTCATAATTATGCAATTTTCTTATTATTATTTCATTTTTCTTTATAAATTGGGGAATTAAAATTCTGATCAAAGGGAATATTATCATTATGGACAAAACCCCTCAGCTTGTTTAAACATAAATCAGTTTTTCAACTACAAAAATAAAATAGCTTTTTTTTCATCTTTGCCTTTTGTTTTGAAATTTTTTGTGGAATTTTTTTTTTAATCCTAAAAATAAAACAGTCAGTGAAATTTTAGGGGTAAAATTTCAATTGAATAAGTTCCAAAAGACTATACATACTTAAACGCATTGTTTTACACACAGATACAGTATTCATAATATACAACATTGTGTGCTGTGACCTGAAAGAAGGCATGGTAAGACTATCACCACATATCTGTACATCTACTGCAGGAGTTCTGCAGTACTCTCTAGGGGAAGATATGCAGCGCTTCTTCCCCTCAGAACTCTTGGCTTGATGCTCATTTATTATAATCATGTCCACCTCTTCTGAATCTTAAATGTAATTAATTTCAGAGACTGGTTTCGTTTATGGCTGACCTGCGAGGGGCAGACAGGTTGTTGCAGAAAGCCATCAAGAAAGTGGATGTCAGCAGAAAGATGGACACTGACCAGGTAGAAGACGCACATTGATGCTGTGACGTTATGTGATTATTGCTCTGTATTTTTTCCAGTGTTATGTTTTTGCTGTGGCTGTTACAGGATGTGCAGCAATGCATTCAGGAACAAAGAGCCTCAATGAAAGAAGTTCTGGAAGATGCTCGATTGGTCAGTCTGCAAAGAGAAGGAGGGGCTGTGCTTGCAAGAATGAAAAAAGAGAACTTCAGGTTTCCACAGTCTGAGGACTACAGGTAGAACTTTATCAATAATGAGTACTTTTTGCTTTTTTTTGTCCAATCACTATTGCAGCTCATAAATGACAGACATGGCAGCATCATCATTTTGTGTTGTAGTAAAATTTGTCTGCATGGTATTGCCAAACTTACAGTATAGGAGTGTAGAATTACTATACACACACTGTCACACACACTGTCCTGAGGAGCAGACTAAATTATGATGGAGAACATAATAAAACATGGATGTATAATTATTGATTGAAGTAAAGGTCAATAATTAACTACAGTATGACATTCTGCTTACTCATCAATATTCCAGTATTAACAGGTTGTATATTGATAACGTAATGTAATATACTTTATTAATTCCCATAGGGAAATTGTTAGTCCACTCTAGTACACACTGGTAGTTAGTTGCATGCATATATATAGTGTGAACAGACCTATAAGACAACACACACACACACACACACACACACACACACACACACACACACACACACACACACACACACACACACACACACACACACACACACACACACACACACACACACACATGCAGTTGAGGGGGAGGTACAGCGGCAGGCAGCTCCTTCATGGTGCGCCCTAATGAGCAACATAGAAAGGGGATGGTGCCTTGCTCAAGGGCACATCGCCAGTGCTCCGGAGGTGAGCTGACACCTCCCACAGTCAGCTCATATTACACAATTGTATTCACATTTTTTATGCTAGTACCTGCACATTGGTACATTGTATAAAAGTTATTTTTATCCTCTTAAAAATAGTTTGAGATTGTGCTTTTACGGAATGAACAGAGAGCAAGCTCTAACAAATACACAACTGTGAAAGAACACATATTACTGAAACAATCGCCAACAAGTGTGTTTCACATGAGGTAAGGTTTCCATTAGTAGTTTATTGGTTTGTCTTATCTTCTTTGCAGAGATGCTCTAGAGTCAATAACAAGTCTGTACAACCAGCTGGATGAGAAGCTCCACACCCTGGTGATGAGATCCAATGAGTCACTGCAGCACTTGGAGTTCCTCTTTACCCTCAGGGAGATGGAGGCCAAAATCAACACGGTACTGCCGGATCTTTCAATCAGCTTAAAATTTAAATATACATTTTACGTTGAGAGCTCAAGCTGTGACGGAGAGACAGTTAAAACTAAGACACGTATGTCTTACTTAACTCAAGTTTTGCAAAGATAAATTGTACCACCATTATTTTATGAGGATACATGATGTTTCAGGCTGGAATGTGGTTCAATGCAGAAGGTGAACAGAGACTGAAGGACTCTCATGCAACAGATGAAACCCTAGAGTCCACTGAAAAGACACTGCAGCACTTTGAGGTGTTTCTCACACAGGCAAAGGTATTGAAACGATATAAAAAATATGTGATGAAATCTACCATATATTGCTTTTCACAAGAAGAAGCTTTTCCTTTTTTCCCCAAAGTTTTAAACTTCTAAATGCTTTCACTGTTAAAAGTAGATAGTAAATTGTACTTACATGGAGGAGGAAGACGTCCACTTGACATCTTATCATTTTCTCAGGAGAAACAGCAGCACGCCCTGACATTAGTGAAGGAGGCAGAGGGAATTGTTGGCAGAGGTGTCTCCGATCCTGCAGCAGATGTATTTCAGGCTCTGCTCAGCACTTTCAGATGTAATCTGGATGATTTTAAGTTGCGGGCAGAACAGAGGTACAAAGAATTGGACACACAGGTGCTTATACACCGCTTCTGTGAACAGGTTTGTGATTTGTCATGGCTAATCTCCCAATGCATACGGTTTATCAAAACTGTCTTCCTGCCCCTTGTCTGTATACTTTTGACTGATGGATATTTTTCTTTAGATCCATAATTGTAAAGCCACTCCTGTCTTTGACATTCTAGGCATCATCCATGGTCAAAGAATGCAGTTGTTTTTTGGAGAAGGTAGAGCAGGGATGTTACTCAGCTTCAACCCTCAGCACACTCCAAATGTTTCAAGATAGATTAGGTGGTGAATTCTCCACCCAGCACTTCCAAGCTCTGAAAGCTAAGGCTGGTGCCATGGGATCAGGAGTCTCGGGGATGATGGGAGTGTGGAATGCAGCTTTGGTCCAGTGCCAAGAAGTCAGACAGCGTCTTGAGAAGATGCAAAAGAAGAAGAAGAAGAAAGGTCCAGATAAGAACCAGACCCAACAGACCACACCAAACCCACAATGGGAAGGGACTGAGAAAGAGGAATGGAGTGAAGTAGGCAAAGGTGAATGTTCCCTAAACCAGAAGCAAACCTCCCAGAAAGAGGTTGACAAAATCTCAGAATCTGAAGGACAGAGCGCCCCTACTGAGTGCTTCAACAACCACTTAAAACCTTATCTGAGAAGGAGCAAGAAGTATGAAACCCAAGCACAGAAACTGATTGAAACAGTTACAGATGAGAAAATGACTCCTGTTTTTCCACAAAACAACAACAGTCATCCGGAAAGCAAATCAAGGCCAAGAGAGCATCACAGTGAAGCGGATCTGAGGAGTACAGACTCAGGTGAAGGAAGCAGCGATTTTCTATCCCATCAACCTTTAGGTCGCTCTTTAAGTGAGGGGTCCTGCTTGAGCTCCCGTCTGACAGGCATCTCTTGGTTTTCACCTTTGAATGTAAGAAACAAACACTGTCAAAGCAGGATACAGCAACTGGAGCAAAACTTGCAGCCCATTCCAAATCCGTCCATTCCCCAGAACCAGTGTTTAGCGTCAGGGAGCCTGAGCAGTGGGATGAAAAGAGACAGTAACGAAGAACAGGGTGAAGGATGTACAGCCTCCACCCAGGGACCTCAAGATTTAAGGACTGCAGAGACATCACTCACTCCAAGACAAAACAATGACAGCAATGTTTTGTAAGTAATATCTCCCCGACGTCTGTAATCAGAATGTTCAGTCAGACACTGTCCTGTACATTACAGGACATAGCTTATATTCAGATGTGGTGAAGGTGTGGCGCAACTAAGCAATTAATGAATGCTGTAGTAGCCACAAAGAATGTGGGACAAATGATTGACTTTAGTTTTCCTTTATGTGAACAGAAAACTACGGAGGATCATGGAGGAGCTTCTCTCCACAGAGAGGGAGTACGTGAAGGCTTTGGGTTACGTACGAGAGCAGTATCTCCCAGAGCTGGAGAGGGCTGACGTCCCTCAGGACCTCAGGGGCCAGGGGGGCAGCATCTTTGGCAACTTAGAAAAACTCCATGACTTCCACAGACTTCATTTCACAGATGAGTTGGAGAGCTGCATGAATGAGCCCTTCCGTGTGGGACGATGCTTCCTGCGACATGTAGGTGACACGTATTTATGGAGCGCAGTAGCATTGAATCATGGTTTGCTGCACATTGATGCATCGCATTTCAAAAATAGATAATGTTTCTCAAGCCTAATAACTGGCTCCATGACATGTCCAGGTTTTAACAGTCTGCCTAATGTTAAGTGGACATGGATTACCTTTTTGAGCCAAAATACTGTCATACTGCTGTATAAACTATTGCTAACAAATCCCGGTCCAGACATGTCCTAACTGTAAACTGATGCTGTGACTTCAGCTTCCAAGGAATCAAGAGCTTGATATCATGCCTCTTTAGGTTTTGAAAGTGCTGATAATGATAACTAATGGCATTTTCTTAATCATTTTCTTTTAGAGAGAAAGTTTTGCCTTGTATGCGCTTTACAGCAAGAACAAGCCTCAGTCTGATAGTCTTCTCATCAATCATGGACAGGCTTTCTTCAAGGTAAGAAACACTGCCAGCCTCTTCTGCTGTTTATTTTCTGTTTTCCAAGGTACGCATGAATATTCTTAAACAAGAGGAAAGATAATGGAATATTCAAGAAGGTATTTGAAACTCTGTCTAAGTAGAGCACTGCTTTGAACTAAAAGCTCAAACACCAGCTGTTTGGATATAGCTATCATGCTGATGTTTACAAGGTAACGTTTACCTCATTATTATTTCTGTATGGTAACCGACATCTACAAATATGTGCTTATTGCAAGTCTTCATGCAACGAACATAAATAACTGATCTAAGTTTCATAGAAATGAAAGTTGTCTTGATAGTCTACTTAAACTTAATTTTAAACAATTAAGAATTTATCATTTGGGGGATGTCAGACTGAAGCAAAGCAGTAGATCGGTTGAACGTCAAACATTCCTATACCTTGGGATTTGCTGCCAGCAGTGCTCATGAAAAAAAACATACTCCATCAAATCACCAAAGAATTGCAAATACAAATATTTCATCTCTATGTACCCGAATGGATCCCTGCCTCTACAATTACTCTTTTTACTCAACATGCAACAAAAATTATCTGAAGCTTGCTAGCTTTGACAGACCGCCTCAAACAATCTCTCTGCACTCCAGCAAAAGCAGCTGAGGCTTGGTGATAAGATGGACCTATGGTCGTACCTGCTGAAGCCCGTGCAGCGGATCAGTAAGTACAGCCTGCTGCTACAGGACATGATGAGGGAGTGTGGTCCAGAACAAACTAGAGAGATGACTGAGGTCAAGGCCGCCCTGGAGGTCATCCAGTTCCAGCTACGTCATGGCAACAACCTGTTGGCCATGGATGCCATCCACCACTGTGATGTAAGATATTTGATTTTGATTTTATAAACAAGCAAAAACTTTAGCAAGGAGGTGCATTGCGATTAATTTATAGCTTCTCATCCCACATTAAGAAAGACTTTTAGATAGATATGAAAGGGAGAAAAAATGGGAGAGCAACAGGCACAAGCCTGGCTTTGTTATCCCTCTGTAAATAACGTGTATCATGCATGTTTGGTTTTGCAATACCACAGATAAGTCATAATGACAAGATGGTCTATATTCTTTTCCATGGAATCAAAAGGGACGTGCAGATGAGCTAAATGCCATTATCAAACTTTATCTAGTTTAAACAGAAACTAATAAAATGGATCTGGACTCTTGGTCTGTGAGTTTTTAGACCTGCATTATAATCCAGGTTTTTAATGCATTGAACATGATATTATATATTCTTTGACACAGTGTGTGCTGTCTCATTGTGTTTATCTACAGTATGTGTGTGTTACATGTTTTTGTCTTACGCGTTTTAGAGGAACAGTGTAAACTCACTGACTACAGTAAGTCACTGCCAGTGACCTCTTCTGTGATTCACTGCAGGTCAACCTCAAGGAGCAGGGCCAGCTGATTCGTCAGGATGAGTTCTTAGTCACATTTCGGAAGAAAAAATGTTTCCGTCACATTTTTCTCTTTCAAGAACTCATCCTATTTAGCAAGACCAGGAAGACGGATGTGGGAAATGACACGTACATCTACAAGCAGTCCTTCAAGGTATATTGCCAAACATATACATATGTAACACGTGTGTGTGTTGGTGTGTGTGTGTGTGTGTGTAATAAATTCGAAGTCCAAAATTATTCATGTCTACCGGTAATACCAGTAAAAGCAGAAGTAACAGGAATATAAGGCTTTGTATTGCAAAAAAATCAACCACCTCAAATCAAGAGAATTCATTGTGACACACACTGGAATTGAATTCTCTCATGCAATGTTTCCTGTTCATATGCAGTGTAGAATGTACTTTGTCAGGCTGTGTCAAAAGTTTGAAAACTTGATAGAAGAACAACAAATGTACTTTATTAATCTTGCAATCAGAGACATTATCTTTTGCACTCATATACTGTAAACATGCATATACTGTTTGCGTGTGTGTGTGTGTGTGTATATACTATATATATATATACTGTATATATGTATATATGTATATGTGTGTGTGTATATATATATATATATATATATATACACATATATATATATACACATACACACACACATATATATACATATATATATATACAGTGCCTTGCGAAAGTATGTATTGGCCCCCCAAGAACTTTCTGACATTTTGCTACATTTCAGGCTTCAAACTTAAAGATTAAAAACTGAAAGTATTTTTCAAGAATCAACAACATGTGACACACAATTGTGAAGTGGAACCAAATTTATTCAACATTTTATACTGTGTTTATGAATAAAAAACTGAAAGGTAGGACATGCAAAAGTATTGGCCCCCTTTGAGTTAATACTTTGTACAACCTCCTTCTGCTGCGATCACAGCTGCAAGTCTTTTTGGGTATGTCTCTATAAGTTTTGCACATCTTGAGACAGAAATATTTGCCCATTCCTCCGTACCAAACAGCTAAAGTTCCTTAAGGTTAGATGGAGATCGTTTGTGCACAGCAATTTTCAGTTCTTTCCACAGATGCTCCATTGGATTGAGGTCTGGACTTTTGCTTGGCCATTCTAACACCTTTATATGGTTAGTTTTAAACCATTCCATTGTAGATTTGAATTTATGTTTAGGATTATTGTCCTTTTGGAAGGACAATAATTACAAATCCTGTAATTAATTAGATTAATTTTCTTAATCGCCTGACAGCACTAATATATACTGTGTGTATATATATATATATATATATATATATATATATATATATATATATATATATATATATATATATATATATATATATATATATATATATATATATATATATATATATACAGTATGTGTGTGTGTGTGTGTGTGTGTGTGTGTGTGTGTGTGTGTGTTTGGGATATATACATACAGTATATATCCCAAATTGTGGTCTGTGTTGTATAGTGTACACACACACACACACACACACACACACACACACACACACACACACACACTCACAAACAGACATGTGATGATTATTAAGTACATGGGGACGAATAAAATCACAACAGTAACAGACACTTCTCTGTGTATTTGCAAACATCTCAAACTGTGGTCTGTGTTGTTATCCTTCCTGTGTTTGTCTTTGGATTTAGACATCAGATATAGGCCTGACCCAGAACAGTGGTGACAGCGGTCTGTGTTTTGAGATCTGGTTCAGGAAGAGAAAAACCGAGGACACATACACACTTAAAGCAGCTAACCAGGAGGTGAAGCTTGCCTGGACTGAGGATCTGGAGCGGATCCTGTGGGAACAGGCGGTTCACAACAGAGGTACCAACACATACACGTGAACACTTCTGGTTGCATTTTGGGTTGACTGGTTATATTTTTAAGCAATGGCAAGAAAAGACTGCATGCCAACATGAGGAGAATTTCCACTGACCTGGTTACAACATGAAAACTAGAGATATGAGAAAGAGAAATGATGCTATGTATGAAAGATGGTACAATGAAAAGAGATAATCCTTTCAGTAAAGTGCTACCAAAAGCTATAAAATTTTAAATATTTTAGCAAGACATCAGAGGGCAACATATCACAACCTTTTGGCTCAAGATTTCCTTTGTGTTTTTTATTAGAGGTTCGCATGCAGGAGAGAGTGTTCATGGGCATTGGAAACAAGCCTTTCATGGACATCAAACCAAGTGATGCTGCCATTAGTGACAGAGCCATCAACTATGTACTGATGGGAAGAGGTGCAACATGTTCACTGTTTATTATTTTGATCTTGAGAAAGTTTTCATTCCATCTTTGGATTTTCACACGTCCTGTCATCAACTATACTCTCACATGATCTCTACAGAAAACAAAGTGCCGTCCTCTGTGGGATCACACGGTTCTCAGGACGGACTTCCTGCAACACGGCCAAAATCTGTTGGCTCTGGAAGCAGTTCGTCATCCTCATCCTCTGGAAGGGGGTCTCTGCCCCTTGTGGGATACCTGTGTGCGTCAATGCAAATGGTGGGCACGGGAGGAATTGTGGGATATATAGCCCCTCCAGGAGCTCTGGAGGAGGACGACCTAGACCATGAGAGTGGGAGCCAGAACTTACTGTGTGAGTTAACTGTGTATAATTAAATCAAACATGTCCTTAACTCATGTGACCGTAACAATGATCTCAACCTGTCCAATGCACACAAATGTCTTTGTTCCAGTGGACAGCTCTGAGTCATCCGGTGAGAGCGTGAGCGGTTTCAGCAGTTCCAGTCACAGCTTCCATTCTGCTATTGGAGGAGAGGTGGAGGACACACCTTCCGTATGTGCTTCCATGATCATCATTAAGGATGCAGTGATTGTTAATGGAGCTGAAGTCTCTACAGTGGCCCCAAAAAATCATCTGTCAGGATCCCCAGAAAAAACACAATCTCCACTGGCAGCCAAGCCAAACACTGATCCACAATGCCAGGCCGAAGCGCTGGCCTGTTGCAAGGTGCAGTACCAAGCTCTCAACCCGTGACTAAATTCTGGATTACATGAATGTGAAATGCATAAGGCAGCTCCAACCTATTATATTCACAGATGAATTGAACAGTCACAGACAATCTTGTATTTTCCAGTGTCAATAATCAATCCATTGTTGTAACAGTAAAGTTATGTTTTCTTGAATGTTTCAGGTTCAGAACACCACTGTTAGAAAGTCCACAGAGGTTTGACCTGTGAGATACAGCACAAGGTGAGTATCCTTGTTCAGCGGTTATTATTATCTCTGTATGAATGGAAAAAATGAGCTGCTGTAGAGAAGAAAAAATTTGCTTAATGATTTATTTTTTCTTTCAGAGATTTGGAGAGAAGAAGAAAGTTAACAGATGTCCTTTTATACCAGCTGCAACTGTAATCCATTACCACTGTGTAAATAGATCTTCTAATGTCACTGAAACAATAGGTCAGAAATAAATGTCTATGCATGTATGAGTTGTTGAATTAAAACAGTGACACATTTTTAGATGAAAACCTGACATGACTTTGCATGTTCTGTAATTTAAATGACTTTAGTATCTCATACAAAGAATAACAGATTCTCTCAATTCTCATGTGGCCAGTTAATCCCGATGACACCAGCAGTTCATCTTTATCCCAGAGGAGTTGAACATCTTGTGTCTTCAACACAATTTTTAGTCTTAGATGTGTTGCTTTAAGTGTCAGAGACATTAAGTGTAACTAATGATGGTATTTGACAGGAAATTGTGGATGTATTTGTGCCAGAAGCCACTATTTCTTTTTGGAAACCAACTGTATGTATAAATCATTAAATAATTCCATTCAACATAGGACAAAGTCATCTTAATGAATGTGTGTATTTCACAAACACAACCATTAATTAAAACATTTTACCTGATTTGATTTTGATGCTTGGTGTGAAACCAGCTGTTGTTGTTTTTTTATTTTACATTAAATACTTTCTTGTCTTTTCCTGTTGTGTCTGAACATCACTTCTACCCTTATGATGTCTTTTGAATTGTGAAATGGACTTCTGCTGTACAATTGGGATATTTTACACATACTGTACAGCATTTAGAAGGCACGGTCGCCTCACAACACGGCGGTTGCGGGTTCGAGTCCCGCTCTGTTCGGAGTTTGCATGTTCTCCTCGTATCTGCGTGGCTTCTCTCTGGGTTCTTCCCACCCCCAAAAGCGTGTGCTTCAGGTTGATTGGCCGGTCCCAAATTGCCCGTAGCGTAGGAGTGAGTGTTGAGTGTGCATGGTTGTCTGTCTTTGTGTGTCGCTCCACGGTGCACTGGCGTCGTGCCGGAGTGTCTCCCGCCTCACGCCCTATGCCAGCTGAGATTGGCTCCAGCTCCCCGTGACCCGCTACGGCGGATGAAGCGGCAGAAAATGAATGAATGAATGAATGAATGAATGAATGAATGAATGAATGAATGAATGTACAGCAGTTGGTCTGCTTTGGCAAAGCCCTTCCATTGTGTGTGTTTGGACAAGGTGTTCATCACAGAATTCACATAGCTGCAGTAATGCCTCACTCCCGATCTAAGCCTTGTGTTTTTGGTAAATATTCACTCCTCGGACTATTTCAGCCGTGCGACTGGGTTCATCCTCTCGCTGTTTTTTTACGGTGTTATAAAAATAAACCATCCGGGCATTTAGTAGATTACATACCACCGCCAAGGCCAAACAACCCATACTGTCCGCTTAGCGCTTACAGGACAGCAGCTAATAAATATCACACCCAACAAATACATATTTTGATCCAGCAGATCCGCATGATTGTTATCTTTGTTCATGCCAGTTTGTCTGTAGAATATCTCAGATGGACAGATGGACAGGAGCAATTCAAATATTCAACGTCACGATTGATGAGCTGTTACCTCTAAACTCAAGAGTCTCTTCTTCTTTTCCTTTCGGCTTTTCCCTTCAGGGGTCGCCACAGCGAATCAATTGCCTCCATCTAACCCTGTCCTTTGCATCCTCTTCTCTCACACCAACTACCTTCATGTCCTCTTTCACTACATCCATAAACCTCCTCTTTGGTCTTCCTCTAGGCCTCCTGCCTGGCAGTTGAAAACTCAGCATCCTTCTACCAATATATTCACTATCTCTCCTCTGGACATGTCCAAACCATCTCAGTCTGGCCTCTCTGACTTTATCTCCAAAACCTCTAACATGTGCTGTCCCTCTGATGTACTCATTCCTGATCCTATCCTTCCTGGTCACTCCCAGAGAGAACCTCAGCATCTTCATCTCTGCTACCTCCAGCTCTGTCTCCTGTCTTTTCCTCAGTGACACTGTCTCTAGACCAAACAACATTGCTGGTCTCACCACAGTTTTGTACACCTTTCCTTTCATTTTAGCTGGAACTCTTCTATCACACATCACACCTGACACTTTTCTCCACCCATTCCATCCTGCCTGTACACGTTTCTTCACCTCTTTTCCCCACTCTCCATTGCTCTGGACTGTTGACCCTAAGTACTTAATATCCTCCACCTTCTTGATCTCTTCTCCCTGTAACCTCACTCTTCCACTTGGGTCCCTCTCATTCACACACATGTACTCTGTCTTACTGCGGCTAACCTTCATCCCTCTCCTTTCCAGGACAAACATCCACCTCTCTAGCTTCTCCTCCACCTCTTCCCTGCTCTCACTGCAGATCACAATGTCATCTGCAAACATCATAGTCCATGGAGATTCCTGTCTAACCTCGTCTGTCAGCCTGTCCATCACCATAGCGAACAAGAAGGGGCTCAGAGCTGATCCCTGATGCAGTCCCACCTCCACCTTGAACTCCTCTGTCACACCTACAGCACACCTCACCACTGTCTTACAGTCCTCATACATGTCCTGCACCGCTCTAACATACTTCTCTGACACTCCAGACTTTCTCATACAATACCACAGTTCCTCTCTGGGCACCCTGTCATAAGCTTTCTCCAGATCTACAAAAACACAATGCAGCTCCGTCTGGCCTTCTCTGTACTTCTCTATCAACATCCTCAAAGCAAATACTGCATCTGTAGTACTCTTTTTTGGCATGAAACCATACTGCTGCTCACAAATGCTCACTTCTGCCCTTAGTCTAGCTTCCACTACTCTTTCCCATAACTTCAATGTATGGCTCATCAGCTTTATTCCTCTGTAGTTGCCACAACTCTGCACATCTCCCTTGTTCTTAAAAATGGGCACCAGCACACTTCTCCTCCACTCCTCAGGCATCTTCTCACTATCTAAGATCCTGTTGAACAACCCAGTCAGAAACTCTACTGCCACCTCTCCTAGACACTTCCAAACCTCTACAGGTATATCATCAGGACCGACTGCCTTTCCACTCTTCATCCTCTTCAGTGCTCTCCTCACTTCATCCTGACTAATCTTTGCTACATCCTGGTCCACAACAGTCACCTCTTCTAGTCTTTGTTCTCGCTCATTTTCAACGTTCATCAACTCTTCAAAGTACTCTTTCCATCTTCCCATCACACTGCTGGCACCTGTCAACAGACTTCCATTCCTATCCTTAATCACCCTAACCTGCTGCACGTCCTTCCCATCTCTATCTCTCTGTCTTGCCAACCTGTATAGATCAGTCTCTCCTTCCTTACTGTCCAACCTAGCATACAAGTCATCATAAGCTTCTTGTTTGGCCTTTGCTACCTCTACCTTCACCTTACACTGCATCTCCCTGTACTCCTGTCTACTCTCCTCAGTCCTCTCAGTGTCCCACTTCTTCTTAGCTAACCTCTTTCTTTGTATACACTCCTGTACCTCCTCATTCCACCACCAAGTCTCCTTATCTACTTTCCTTCCAGATGACACACCAAATACTCTCCTACCTGTCTCCCTGATCACATTAGCTGTAGTTGTCCAGTCATCTGGAAGCACCTCCTGACCACCCAGAGCCTGTCTTAACTCCTTCCTAAAGGTCATGCAATACCCTTCCTTTTTTAGCTTCCACCATTTCGTCCTCTGCTCTGCCTTTGCCCTCTTCATCTTCCTCACCACCAGAGTCATCCTACACACCACCATCCTATGCTGTTTGGCTACACTCTCACCTACCACTACTTTACAATCACTGATCTCCTTCAGGTTACATCGTCTACACAAGATGTAGTCTACCTGTGTGCTCCTACCACCACTCTGATAGGTCACCCTATGTTCCTGCCTCTTCTGGAAGAAAGTATTCACGACAGCCATTTCCATCCTTTTTGCAAAGTCAACTACCATCTGTCCTTCTGCGTTCCTCTCCTGGATACCAAACCTGCCCATCACTTCCTTATCACCTCTGTTACCTGCACCAACATGTCCATTGAAGTCTGCACCAATCACAACTCTCTCACTTCTAGGTATGCTCTGCATCACTTCATCAAAGTCCAACCAGAATTTCTCCTTCTCCTCCAGCTCACATCCTACCTGTGGGGCATACCCACTAACAACATTGAACATCACACCTTCTATTTCTAGCTTCAGACTCATCACTCTATCTGACACTCTTTTTACCTCCAGGACATTCCTAACAAACTCCTCCTTCAAGATAACTCCTACTCCATTTCTCTTCCCATCTACACCATGATAGAACAACTTGAACCCTGCTCCTAAACTTCTAGCCTTGCTACCTTTCCACCTGGTCTCCTGGACACACAGTATGTCTACCTTCCTCCTCTGCATCATGTCAACCAACTCTCTACCTTTTCCTGTCATAGTTCCAACATTCAACGTCCCTACTCTTAGTCCTATACTCTTGGCGCTCCTCTTCTCTTTCTTCGTGCGAACACACTTTCCTCCTCTCCTTCTTCGACCAACAGTAATCCAATTTCCAGCGGCGCCCTGTAGGTCAACAGCGCCGATGGCGGTCGTTGTTAACCCGGGCCTCGACCGATCCGGTATGGAAGTCATAGGTTTGATTCGCATCTTTGATTTGGCAAAAGTTTTACGCCGGATGCCCTTCCTGACGCAACCCTCTGTATTTATCCGGGCTTGGGACCGGCACAATAAGACACTGGCTTGTGCCCTCTTGCGGCTACATTACCTCTAAACTCAAGAGTACTGCATTAAAATCCCTGTAAATTTCCATTATTGTACCAATGGTTAGCGGACATGCTTGTCTTGTTATTAAAAAAAAAACACAAAGTGTGTGAAAACTAAATAATAAGTCGAAATCATAAACTGAATCACTGCAACAAACGCTCGCTGACGCACGCCTGAGGACGCGGTGAGGGCTGCGCTCTGTTTAGGGGAGGGTCGCATCACACCCACCATGTCATGCCTGGGGAGGACTATGAATAAAACCCAGATAACGGCATGGGGTGGCACATTCTACCCTTTGAACAGGACACAAACCGAAGCCGGTCAAGACAGAAGCTGCAGTCATGACGCAACGTAAGTTTTATCCTGATTTCATGCAGTTTAGTCAAAGACAGAGTTCTGTCTCATGGAAAAGTTTTGGGACATCACCTTCATTAAAAATCCACAATTTCTTTTTTAAAATTGGGCCATTACATGGGTTTATTTACTGCTCTGCTGTTCTTTCCAACGTTTTTATACGTCACTGTTTGAGTTAAATTGGGTCTAAATGACCGAATGGGTAATTCTATAGGAGCACTTATATCACTGAACATGCAGCGGACGCTGTCTAAGAATAACGAGATAAAATTATCGCAGGCAGCGCAAATCATTTCCCAGTATGAGCTGGTTTCAATGCTACGGGGGGAATTCACGCAAACATGCAATCATCAGAGATCTAAGGACATGTGAGTGCATTCAAAAATGTTTCTGCACATACTTGAACAGATGCTTGTAATGGCAGCTTGGGAATCCAACAAACCCTGTGTATGTTTGTAGACAGACATCATTCATCACCTTCACTTTTATACGTATAGCTCTGACGATAACATTCAAAACTCTCAAACAAGAAAGCCTCCAAGCCTCAAACCCCCAGGTTTGTTTTGAGTCACCTCTAAAGGTTGAAATAGTCGTTAACCTGTGGGGCAAAATGTGTAGCATACCAAAGATATCTGAAAAGTGGGTGTTAGGTGTACTTTGGTAGAAAAGGCATGCAGCTTTCACTGAACGTTTTTAACAGAACTTGTGAGCAGACTAGTCTAAATCTTCAATAGAAATACTCTCGCCATTTAGTAAATGCATTCTTCTAAGTGACAGGATGTCAGCAGGATGATCAGTGCAGCAACACATAGATATGAATATGAGCAAAACATCACTATGACATTTCTATGTAAAATACTCAACATTTATTTGAAATCGAAAATATCTGTGATGCTTTTAGGTAACACCCATGCTCCGGGTGTTGGAATGGGTGTTACCTGACAGACTGTAAGCTCCTCTCATATGATGGGAGTTTACATATTCATTTTTCCAGAATTTAAATAGCATCTTCTGCACTGGCTTCTGCCCAGTTACCACTGGCCAGATTTTGTTTGAATTTCCTTATAAGGCAGATGCTGCCCAGTACGTCTGGCTGATATGGGCCATCTGTCGGTCATGGTTGGTAAAGTGTGAGTGAATCATGCATGTTTGCAGTATGTTAAGATAAGTGAGGGTCGAGACTCAACATTCTCTGCCCATTCTTTTCATATTAGAGCATTGTGCTGCTGTAGCGTATGCAGCCCGACAGAACAAATTGCCAGCAACAGAGAACTGATTTGCCCAAAACAATGCAGTGGTTTGGAAGTGAATTAGAGCACATTTCCTTTAATGCCAATTATAGAACCACAAGAAAACCTTAAATTACCGCTGGGAGGATGATGTCAATGCCTTATTGCGGAATTTATATGCTTTTCCTCAGGGCTGTGGGTCAAATTATATTAGGTGATTTTTTCATAGTTAATAAGCACAGGATCCATTTTATTGGACTCCCTTGTTCCTTGTGGTGCAAGTCCAATTTAACTTTAACTAAAAAGTGAAAAAAAGCCATCTGCACATCTTGGAGTAAAGTTAGATATTTCTTTTTGTTTAATGGTTCCAATACCCCAATGAAATGAGGACATTGGTTTGATATTTGAATGAATCAAATGCGAGATCAAAGTTTACAGAGTATGCACAGGATAAAAAGTAAAGCCCTCATGATCCTCTGACTACCCTGTGAGGAATCTCCAGCTGTTCTAAATGTGGTGTTGCCATCTTTAGGGCATTTGCCTCATTTAACTACACTAACATGTCTTTAATTAGAAAGGTCAAGATCATCAAAACATCAGCCTAGTGCTAAGGAATGATCCCTGTGAGCTTCATGTGAAACAGCAGGAAGTCTTTGCAGCTTAGTCTTTGTTTGCTCAGACTTGACACCACCGCCTCATATATACAGAAAGGTTACGACATAACCTTCCCTGAAACAGCACAAAGAGTCTTCAGGGACCAAGAGCATGGTAGAGATATCATTTGGGAGGGCCTGGACATTTTTTAAAGGAAATCAGAGGGTGGGAGTCGGTCTGACACAAAGCACCCTTGAGAGAAGGAGTGGTTGAGTGTGCAAACTTCACGGGGAGTGACTTCTTGTTAATTTGAAAAAAGCCCTGAAAAAAAAAAATGTTACCATAAATGACTGCAAGAGTCCTGCGGTCTATATTTTTAGTAAAAGTCTGTTTTTTTTTGAAAATAGCAAACATTAAATCCTTACAAACAGATTAGACCTAACATTAAGTCATTATTGTACTTTGTTGAAACTATCTGTCATACATCTAAATGAATATTTGGGAAGAATCCTTGGAATTGCATGCATCCAAGATTCTTGAAAACTGTATAAGGCAGATTTTGTCAAGGTGCTTGAAAAGGAGAGTGGCTTGAACACCTGTCAGATGACATTTACTGTCCAGTTGCATTGTATCATCAGACAAACAGTATCTAAAGAATAAAAAACTTTCTCCATTTTATTTAAAATTATTTCTCTTCTTTTAAGCCCTCTACATTGAACGCTGGGACTTGGAATGTGAGTTCAACAACACCGACCATCGCACAGATCTCAACGGTGTGGACCGTCTGATCGTGAGGAGAGGTCAAACATTTACTATCAGCCTTTACCTTCGCTCTGGAACCTACCAGCCAGGAATCAGTTCTCTGGACTGCATAGCAGAAACAGGTGTTGATCTTTCTTTAGTGCTTCAGCACAACATTGTAGTCCTATTTGTACTTAATAAATGAAATGCATAAATCGTATTTGTACAGCATAACGTGAAAAAAAAAAAGTTCTTCATAATGTTTTAGAATGAATTTAGCTTGAAGGAAAAATATAGTGGAGGTCTCCTTTCCTCCAGCGAGGGCAGAGTGGAACAAGTACAAGTGGAACAAGTGTTTCTGCTGACATTATTTTCTTTGCTTCCTATTGTACTTTCAAAGATGAGACAGGAAAGTCTCAAGGAAAAGGAAACCCTTTTTCCCTGTTCTGTGATCAGTTATAAAACCATACATGCTTTAAGACCACAATTATCAACATAGTAGGATCTAGTGTATGTTTTTCTTTGGTTAATCTCAAATCCTCTCTTGTTATTCTGTTAATTCATCTGGTGCACCGTTTTCCGTAATTCTAATGCATTTAATGTTTCTTAGTTCATTCTTGGCGATACTTTTCATGTGGAATATAAGACAGCTGTCAGTTGACATCATATTCAACTGTTTAAACAGGAAGTTCTGCTTTCCAACAGGAAACCATGTGTTTAATGATAGATAAGGTTAATAACGGTTGAGAGTAAAGCATATTTGGATGGGTTGTTAGGAGTTGAAAACCCACCTGATGAGAAAATGCTGGTCAAAAACACCAAAAATACTCTTTGGATTGAAGAAAACATTGATGATTTTTATTTGGCTTACCAGAAATTACATCTGAAACGAGGGAGAACTCATTTCACAGTTATGCCATAAATGCGTGACATAAGATTCCAAACATGTTTGAACTAAATATAGGCTCTGTTGGGAAAAGTCTGAACATGTATTCTCAGACTGTTCATTCCATGGGCATAAAATATATTAACAAGTCATCTCAGGGCCTGACCATATGTTTGCTCTCACATGCAGGTCCTCAGCCTTGGGAGCAGTATGGCACCAGGGCCGTCTTTGGTCTGTCTGACAGCATTGACACGTCCCGCTGGAGCGCTGCCATCACCAGCCCTCCAGGAGACATGGCGACCTTGGCCATCTGCTCTGCCCCTGATGCACCTATAGGCCGCTATACCCTGACACTAGGGCAATCGGGGCGGATTGACTTCATCCTACTTTTTAATCCCTGGTGCTCAGGTGGGTGGATAGATCATACTTCTAGCTGTCATGCAGTTTATCCTCTGTAGGATCATCTTTCAGTCTAGAGTAGAGCAGTGACAGGAGATATTTAGGTGCACCGCTTGATGCATCATCAAGATTGTTATCTTGTTTTGTTTTTTTGGAGATGAGTATACATACAATTAGAGCACCAGCCAGTTAATTTATCATTCCATAAAAATGAAAAATAAGTTTGGCTCTCTCAGAAGGCAGGATAAACAAAACCCCCCACACAAACAAAGAACAGCATTTCTGAAAGAACATTTAATGCTCATACTTGTTTAATCCAAACATTGTGTGAACTATGAAGCTGAAGTTTTACAGGTCATTTGTCTCTTATCTTGGTCGGAAATAGTTCGTTCATCCAACGGATGCCAGCATTGAGCTATAATGTGTTATTTAATTAACAGACTGCTCCGTTCCGCAGCTTTTATTTTCCATTCCGTCTGATTCTCACGAGAAACTTAACCAGCTTCTGGCTGTCCTGTGGTTTACAATATTGAATGGGCAGAAATGACAGTGACATTGACATTCTAATATAATGCAAGAAAGTGAATATCATGTTTCTCCAACTGAAAAATATTTCATGTGAGCTAAGTAAAAGGTTCAAATTCTATTAAAAGGGAATCAGCGTAGATTTAAAAAAATAGGACCAATCAGGGTATGAATTAAGGCATTAATTGTATGGCTTATGATGTATCATGGCAACAGGAGATGCGGTTTACATGGATAATGAGAGGAACTTGGCAGAGTACGTCCTATCTCAGGATGGAATCATCTTTCGTGGCAGCTACAAATATACCATTCCAACTCCCTGGAATTTTGGCCAGGTACCAGCACCAACACTGACACTGAAAACATTTGCACAAAGCAAATTAGGATGGACAATATTATGAAAGCGCAGAGTCCAAGCCCGATAAAGCGAGAGCAGTGATGTTATTTCAAGCCTCTCCAATGAAATCTGATACAGCTCTATGTGACTGACTTTAGCAGCTCATTATTTCTAAAGTGACAGTTTTACAGTGTGGTGGAGATGAACAGTGACTTTTCAAGACTTTATTAAATCACATAGAGCAGTCACTGGCAATGAGTGTCACAGGCTCCCTCATACAATGATTTTAAGAAAAGTAACAATAGATAAATAAAAATAATTAACAAGATATAGGCCTGAGATTGGCATTAACAACAAAAGCACAGTTGAATAAAACAAAACAACTGTGCGATTTAGGAACAATGTAGGTGCAGAGCATTCTATACGCAGTTCTATGTAGTTTTATGACCTGAGGGATGACGCTGTCTCTGGGCCTGCTGTGTGGATATGGATGCTTCAGTACCATCAGCTTGACAGCAGCAGATGAAGCAGCTTGGAGTTTGGGTGATGGGGCTTTTTAATGATTCTGATTCTTCCTGCACTGCTGTCTGTGGAGGTCCTCCATGGAGGGCAGCATTGTCCTGGTGATGTGCTGAGCAGACTACTGTACCCTACAGGTGAGGGTAGTGCGGCTGTCGTACCAGGTGGTGATACACCCAGTCAGGATACATTCTACGAAGATGCAATCTAGTATCTTGGAATGTCTCACCTCTGTGGCTGGAAGAACAGCTGTTGTCTGGCAGATGTTGCAATGGAGTGATGACTCAAAATCATGTCTTCTTGTAATCCACCATAAACTCCTGGGTTTGAACCACAGACCTCACATCCGTGTAGGATGTAGTTGTCAGTATGTTCTTCTGTTTGTTCATAGTAATTTTTGTCCGGGGTATATTTTGCATTAATGAAAAAAAACAACTATAAATAGAAACCGAGCTATGATAACTAGTTTTTAGTTTTCAACTTTAATTGTTTTTTTTTTTCTGGGGGGGTTAAAACAAACAACACCAGTCTCACCAAGGGTTTGGAACTTATGTTAAACAAATATTCTTGTCAGGATTGATGTCAAGGATAAACTATCACCAACAAATGATTCTCATTTTCTAACACCTCCATAATTCTTTCACTGACAGACAACTAATGAGCATTAATTCCTTTTTAACTGAACAGTTTGAAAGTGGAATCCTGGATGCCTGTCTGAAGATTCTGGATATGAACCCCAAATTTCTGAGAAATCCTGGCAAAGACTGCTCGGGGAGGAGAAATCCCATTTATGTTTCCAGGGTGCTGAGTGCCATGGTAAGACATTTGTTTCTGCTTTATACATTCACTTTTCAGTCAAAAGTGAAACTGACAATTTTGGAGAAACTTCACTCCAATTGGAAAAGTAGACACTTTTACCGCCCTATTACCCTGTAAATCATACGAGTGAATAGTGAGCTTGTTGTCTTCCACAAGCTCTGCTTTTAGATTTTTTTTAGATGATTAAGTACATACTGTAAATAAACATAGGTGTTTAAAAAAATGCAGAATGAGCACAACCTAAGTAGCTTTCACAAGTACACCACAGTGCGAAAAGGTTGCCCAACTAAGCTATTACTGTTTGTTGCTGTGGGTGTGCGCCTTGTGCTAACATTACTGTTTGCCATTACATTGCCATCCATCTCTGCTACAGCAGCTCGTTCTTTACCTGAGAGGTTGTGTAACTTCCTGCGAGCACAATGCGTCAATGTCACAGCTGCCGCAATGTCCTCCATGTCTCATTCACAGCTGTCAAGCTCACAAGTTAGCTTTTGGCAATGTTTCTGCAATTTATAGGAAAGCAGTAAAGCTATAGCTTCTATAATACCTCATGGGGGTCAATGAACAATGAGCACACCTGCAGAGGCAGTGCTGGAAATGAAGGTTTAATTAGAATCAGATGGACTTTTTGAAGGATCCATATTTCTTTAGTTTGTTTTTTTATTGATGTAACTAATTTGATGTAATGATATTGATGTAACAGTGATTCTAAAATAAATTTCCAGCCCTAGCTTTAAAAAAGAGATGCTATGTGATGCTTCGATTCACATACAAAACCAGGTTTACACATTTTTCCTTTACCTGGCAGGTGAACTGCAATGATGACAATGGGGTGTTGATGGGAAAATGGACAGGGGGCTATGAAGGAGGTGTCAGCCCCATGTTCTGGAAGGGTAGTGTGGAGATTCTGCGCAATTGGAACACACAAGCCTGTCAGCCTGTTCGCTATGGACAGTGTTGGGTGTTTGCTGCCGTGGCCTGTTCAAGTAAGATAGTAGAAAATAGCCAATCAGTAGAAGACATCCTTCACTCTTCTCAAGTGGATACAACCCTAACAGCATATATATAAACACACACACACCCTCACCCAAACATATATATGTATATGTATTTGTGTGTGTGTATGTGTCTTTCACTCTCTCTCTCTTTCTCTCTCTCTCTCTCTCTCTCTCTCTCTATCTATCTATCTATCTATCTATCTATCTATCTATCTATCTATCTATCTATCTATCTATATCTATCTATCTATCTATCTATATATATATATATATATATATATATATATATATATATATATATATACACACACGTTATTATACCTAATATGTAAAGGGTGATGGATTTCTTGATATAAATTTCATACCTCTGATTCATCAGCAGTATCTTTTCTGAGATTAAAGCAAACACGTAATTTCATGTACAGTTAGCCCGATGAAATCCTTTCAAACCCCTGAATTTCTTACATTAAGGTGATACCTCAGTCTTACCTCACAATCTTGAATGTAAACATTTAAACACAATATGATGTTAAAAAGCGGATGAAGCGGTTGTTTCAATGAATGAATGAATTGATGATGTTAAAAAAGACAAATAATGCTTAAAGTATCCAATCCAGACTAAGATACATTTATAAGTAGTACTATTTGAGATGAGAATGCATTTTATCTTGTTTTGATTACTGAGGACTAAATATTTTAAGACAAATGCAATTCTGTAACTAAAATGAAAAAATGCCTGTTCAAAATTTTGCAACGCCAAACAACAACAAACAACAACAACAATGAAATTTTTTAAAAAAAATTAGTATAATGAATCTTACTTTGTACAGTATAAAAAAATTCTGTCAATGTTACATTCTGGGATCAGGAAACACAAAATTAGCTAACAGGTGTTATACCAACTAATTAGGATCCTTGAGGACAAAATGACTCGAGAACAGACATGTTTATTATTTTTATTCTTAGTTTCCAGAGCCCTTGGAATTCCCTGCAGAGTCGTCACCAACTATTTGTCAGCCCATGATTCAAACGGTAACCTGGCGATTGAACGTTTCATTGATGAAGACGGAAACATGTCTAAATCAACAGAGATGATCTGGTAAGAGCTCATAAACTATGTATAGTATTTACTATAGCATGAGGTAGGGTTATATGGTATTACACCATAAAATAGGGTATATTCTATAACATATATTACAATGAAATACTGTATAATAAAAGTTCTAATAGACCGTATCAGAAGGTTCAAGTGAGAAACTCAGAAAGCTGCTAAAAGCCATACATTCTCTGACCTTTTTCAGCTGTGATCATGCAAATTAGCGTATGTAGTTATTTGTTGAAAATTGTAAAATTTTTATTTATGTGCTCTACCAGTATAGTCCTAATTTAAATCAGATCGGTCTTTGGGAATAACAGGTCAGTTGTGTTGCTCATCTGAGCGTTTCCTTAATTTCATGATTAAATAGTGAATTACATTTAATGTGATTTGATCATATGGTTAAGAAGTGTTATATTGACCAACCCTGACAGCAAAAATTTGCACTTCAGATCTTTAGTTGCGATCTAACTGAAGTCAGAGAGTTTACAGTAACTTGGGACTGATATCAGAAAAATTCCACGTATTGTCTCGGTAGGAATTATCACTGCTGGGTGGAGAGCTGGATGACTAGACCTGACCTGAAATCTGATTTTAATGGCTGGCAGGCTAGCGACCCAACACCTCAGGAGAAAAGTGAAGGTAAAGAACGCGCTGCACTGAGACCACATTTGAGTGAGACGAATCCTCACAAACGAGGCTGCTCTAACTTTCTGCTTGTGCATTGTCTTCTTAGGGGTGTACTGCTGCGGCCCCGTTCCTGTCAGGGCCATCAAGGAAGGTGCCCTCTTGTTTAAGTATGATGCCCCATTTGTCTTTGCTGAGGTCAATGCTGATGTCAATACGTTCATGAAGAAAAAAGATGGCAGCACATCAAAGGTCACGTCTGCTACGGCGGTGGGCCAGAAAATCAGCACAAAGAGCGTGGGCACTGATGCCAGAGAAGACATCACTCATCAGTACAAATATCCAGAAGGTAAAACACACTGCTGGATGTACTCTACATATGGAATACCTGAAGTAGATATGATTGGGGTGGGTTACAGATATAAACTGTTTACATTATTCCAACATACATAACTGTCAGATGCACATGTGAGCCTCCCCTGGATGCAAGATAATGTTGGTCATTTTATACATTTCTACATTCCTCATCAGTGTCTGTTTATTTTAGTGCACGCAAAGGTATTACTCCAGTATACTGCCTGTAAAGAAAACCAGATGTGTTCTCCCTCACTCAAACAGTCATGTTAAATATGTAGACATTGACCATTTAAGAGTTCAACTGTTGTTTGGTTGTGTTGCTCCTGTATTACCAGGCTCGGCTGAAGAGCGCGACGCTTTCCAGAAGGCCAACCACTTAAACAAGCTGCTGCAGCAGCAGCAGACTCGAGGCCTGGACGTTACCATCAAAGTTGGATCAGACATTAGGAAAGGCTGCGACTTCGATGTCTTTACCGTGGTTGCTAACAACACTCAAACTGTGAAGAAATGTCGCCTATTGTTTGGGTCCTGTGCCGTGTCCTACGATGGGCTCCTTGGTGGGAACTGTGGCTTTAAAGATCTCCTCAATGTTGAGCTGTCACCAGGAGCAAGTGAGCTAAGTTGTCTTCTGGTGATCATGTCAATGCTGAAAAGACTGTTGACTGTTAGTATTTAATGTATTTAACTTGTTCTTTTAGTGAGGCGAGTTCCACTGAGATTGAACTACTCTAAGTACGGAAGTCTGCTCACTGAGGACAACTTAATCCGTCTGGCAGCTCTGTTGTTGGACTACGACACCAGAGAAACCTTCCTGGCTGTGAGAAACATTGTGCTTGAGAATCCTCAAATCAAAGTCAGAGTAAGTAAAGTCAAAAGGATACAGCAGTGTGCCGGAGCAGGAAGTCTTAGATTTAAAAATTAAATAAGAAATGCTAAAGTAACTCTGGTTAACCATTACAGTCATGTTAAAGGCCTATATTATATGTAAACATAGTTATCTACAAAGTAAACTGTACTATATTCAGAGGGGCGGCAGTGGCTCAGGTGGTAAAACAGGTCGTCCCATGATTGTAGGATTGGTGGTATAATAATAATTGGTGGTATGAAAAATGGAACCACTGTGAAGTGCTTTGAGTCTTTAGGATAAAGCGCTATATAAATAAAATCCATTTATATTATTATTCATAGTACTGTAACTAAAATTGTGGTGACTGTAACCTGCAGATCATGGGGGAACCAAAGGAGAACCGGAAGCTGGCTGCAGAGATCACCCTACAAAACCCTCTGCCAGAGACGCTGGATGACTGCTGCTTCAGCATCGAGGGGGCCAACCTCACCGGGGGACAGGTCCTTTCTCAAAGGTTGTATGATTTCTTAAAAAATATCATTCCTAAGTCAGCTCCAGCTGGCTGGTTGATAATTAGAACTGTAACACGACTTTTCTTCTCTGGAGGCACAAAAATACATGCATATTTATTAATTCATACATTATTCTGCACAACAACAACAACAAGAAACATCCAGCTCCCGGAGGCTTTATGAATTCTTACATAAAATTTGGCGACATAAATTAAGTGGACTCATTTCCCCAAAATATTTAAGTGATATAGAGAAACAAATTGATCATCCAAGCCACTCTGCCTGTTTGACTTGACAACATTCACTCAGAGCCATGAAAGATAAAGGGAAGCAACACGAAGGAGCAAAGAAAGACAAATTGTTTCGGTATATATCTGAAGTGCAGATGTGGCATTAGTTGAGTCTGTGTAAGGGGTCATGGTTAAGACGTTTTATGGTTAAGTGGTGTCTCATTAAGGGTTCATGTCCTTCCGGGTTCTGATTCAAAAACTCAACCCATCACAGAGGTGACAAAGTTGCCTGATTAGGAAGTCTGTGTAGGTTCTCAGTCATCCAAATTGAAGTAAATATTGTTAAGTTCAGAACTGAAGAAGTCTCTTGGCTGAGAGTTGAAATGCGTCTTCACCCAAACTTAAGTAAGTCTAGTTGATTCTTTTTTGCTCTTCCTGATATGTAAGGTTTCTTAAATTGCTATCTTGTTTCCATGGCCATGAAGGATCATTCATTCGATCGGTCTTCAGATACAGAGCATTCTCACCTGGGCTCAATGAGGGCATAAAAGCAAGCTGTTAGCTGGAATATCTCCATGATGTCTTTTCATTTTGAAAGGGGTTATGGATCCACCACTGCACTGTTTACACAGCAGACATTATGAAGTGTTTCAGAAGAAAACACAAAGGTGGATTTCAAAATAATCTCGACTGAATGTTAAAACATTTACTATTCAACCAGCCAGTCATAGACTAATACAGATCTAGGGGGGGTAAAAAAAGGAGCTAAATGGATGTGATTAGATTGATGTAATTATATGTTCTCAATTTGACTGGCAAACGCATTTGTTCTATTCATTTGCCTTGCTGTATTCTCCAGACGTATGGCTGAACATGTGTTTAGTCAGGACAGAAGCCAGATCTGATATTTAGAAAGAATTCTACTTGATGATGTGAAAGTATGTGGGCTGTTATTTTAGAAATTAGCCCGACTTCTTTGATCTCATTCGAGTGGGTAAAGTATGGAGTGTCCAGTCAGCCGCTATCAGCTGTCAGCCATTACCTTTGGGTTTTTGCCTGCATGAATGACACACTGTGTTTTTCAGGTTCAATTCTCTTATACTGTATGTCAGACAAAAAGAAACTGGGATTAAAAAACGCTTTGCTTCTTTTCACATTTTCTGTTTATCGTTTTGATTTCGAAGCAGCTCTATCTGCCTCATCTCCACAAATCATCAAAATTGCAAAGTACAGTGTCATTTGTAATCAACTGTCTATATTTATGAGATCAGATCTGATATTTAAATATTTACCACACAGGCTGGCCTCCTCAGTCGGTCCTGGGGAAGAAGCCAAGGTGAAAATTTACTTCACTCCCACCCATTCTGGGCTGAGAAAACTGGTGGTTGACTTCGACAGCAACAAGCTATGTCATGTCAAAGGATATAGAAACGTTATTATCGGAAAATAAAGTCTTCTTGATACTCACTTTATACATTTTTCAGAACTGCCAACTGTTCCAGCCTTTAAAGATTAGCTACTTGCAATTTCTTTGGAAGGGTTTTGATCTATAAAAGTAATTTCTATGCAATTGAACTCACAGTGTATTTGTTTTTATTCACATTCATGCAAATTTAAATGTGACATGAGAGCCCTTTGTATGCATTGAGTTTCATCAAATCCTGTATGTATCCTGTATACTTGTGATTTTCTTCTCACAATCATTAGTGATGTTTACTTTCGCAGTGCACTATAATCAAATGTAATTAAAAGAGCTGAAGTATGTTTGTCAATAGTTTGTTTGCCAATTGTTTATGTAATCAAGCTATAATCTTTCAGCTTGTTTGAAGAATTGCATTTGAGAAGATGATGGTGATGTGTCCATTTTTTATTTGCACGAGCATATTTCCCTTTTTCATGGCAAACTACATGTCTACTCTTCTACATTTTGCACTGCTGGTCCTGCAACCGCTCAGAAGTTTTTGTAAAAGTAAATTGCTACCCAGGCTCACAAATGTCTACAAGTTTTCCTACAGTAGAAATGCTGCCCTCCTCTGGCCTTGAACAGTCATTGTAAGGCCTGAGAACTTCCTCTTTGCATTGGTGTAATTATCTAATGCTGGGGGAGTGGGGGGAGGTAGAATTAAAATGACAGCTGAAAGCACAAATTTATAACAAACCAGAAGTGTATGAAATGAATAAATGTTATTTTATAAATGGATTAAGAGCGGTTTTGTTATGTGTGTATGTCTTCTGTGATGTATGACATAATGACTATGACAAAGTTTAAAGTTTGGAAGTTGTCAGGACTTCCTTTTGAAATCTTGTGGGTACAAAATCAAATCAAAGTGTGGACAAAAGAGCAAATGTAAGTTTACTTCTGAAAGTTTGAACAACTTTCAAACCCAACACGCTTCTGAAAACCAAATATGACAAAGATACATCTTGTGTTTCTTCCATTGCTGCTGTATCACTTATGCTTAGCAATAAGCTTAAGTGATTCACACTGACATAATGAAGATACTGTAGATAGCAGAGTCACATAGAATTAAAAGACACTTCAAGGTCAGTTCAATAAATATATTTAATGGAACAGATACAAAGCAGTGGCACTTAAAGCAAACACCAGATAAGAGATGAAAGCTAACAGACAGTGTTTCAACATAGATTTCATAAGTTAAATCAATAAAAACTTCTCAGGTAAATCGAAAAAGTGTCTTACTTCCAGGAAGCTTCCAAGCTGTATAGGAACACTAATAGTAAAGGAAATGGTCTTGATTTCTGTGCAAATCCTTGAACTTTTAATTTTGATATTTGATCAATTCTGAATACCCATCACCCAGTCGTGTGATTCAGTGTTTGTCTATTAAAAAAAAAAATCTGTTCAGATAAAAATAGATAAAAATTCTCTGTTATTACATTCTTGATTCTACATAAACACATAGTGCAATAGCACTAAAACCCAGTACAGACACACAAAAGACAAGTAACAAAGCAACAACAAGAACACAGTCGCATGTGATGTAAAAAAAAATGCACTTTTTATAGGTGTTCAGCAGCACTGGCATCCAAACAGCAGTAGTTAAAAGACATACAAACTGTGACACACCAAGCATCCAGTGATGTCTGAGATCTCAACTCTGGGTTGATGACGGTCCCTCTTTGGAAAAGTCATGGACATGCAGACAGGCAGGCAGACTTCCCAATCTAAAGCACACAGCTTTCATTACAGTCAGTGGTGCTTTCAGCAGATCTCATCTGATCCCTCCCTTCTGCCTGCTGATTGTGGCGCAGGTGGTTCGCCTGTGACCGGTGACTCAGCTCTTGCACCTCATCTGACCTGTGAATCCCCTCAGGCTCCACCCTGAGGTAGGCACGAACACGGAAACGCTGCTGCATGGTCCCACTAAAATCGATGACACAACACTCGTACGTCCCTTCATCTGACGGCTTGACACTGGAAAGGCGGAGCTTGTGGGAGATGTTGCTGCCGGCCACTTTGACCACCTTATAGGGAATGATTAGAATCACATGTGAGACTCCAACTGATGATATTCCTTGTATGAGATTTAGTTTTCTACATATTCATCATAAAGAACATGGTTGGATTCGCTCTGATATTGTCTTGGATTTGGGTGAGTTGTCATGAAGTGAACTTACGCTTATTTTGGTGGCATCTCTGGATGTTTTCTCCAGGGGTAGAATCTACACAAAAACAGAAAGAGCATCAGATTCAGGTTGTATGTTCTGAAAACATATCCTAAAAATACTTCAATACATGTATAATAAAAAAACCATGAAGCACTACAGCGGACAAACATACTGATATCCTCAGTGTTTTAGCTTCTCTGAAATACTGTTTTCTTATAGTTACCTTTATTTTCAGTAGTTGTGCTTTTTGTGCTGTTTTATTAGTATACTGTATATGTGAATATTCAAATTTGTGTGCGAGAACACATTCTATAGAGCCAAGAACACAACCTCTAAGCAGAGTGTGGATGACTGTGTGTAGAGACGCAGTGGTATTCTTTTGGGAATAGGTATGAATAATGCATGGAGCATCCAGAGATTTTGAAAAGCTTTGTCTTTTTCAGTGCCGATTATTAAAGCCGAAAGGCATGACAAGGGAGTGTGAGTTCCCTACGACGGGTCAATCTGTTCCCCCGGCACAGGCAAAAGCTAATCAGCAATTATCCTTTTGGTTTGGTGCCGGAGGGCGTACGTCGTGGCTTGTACTCTAAAATACAGTAAGCTATAGGTTCAGTCTGGCCGCCTCTGTCCAGATCAATTAAACTACAAAGACTAAAAAAAGGGAAACTAAAAATTGACTTTGAACTTCTACTTCACAGGAAAAAAAAGAACAGCTGAACCTTGAAGTCACATAACGGTGTGATTTAATAGATAGATGGATAGATGGATGGATGGACGGACAGACAGACGATAGATAGATAGTGTGGCGAATAGATAGACAGACAGACATATATATATATATATATATATATATATATAGAGAGAGAGAGAGAGAGAGAGAGAGAGAGAGAGAGAGAGAGAGAGAGAGAGAGAGAGAGAGAGAGAGAGAGAGAGAGAGAGAGAGAGAGAGAGAGAGAGAGAGCAGCTTACATTATTAGTCATCTCGGCAGGCTTCTCTTGCCCCTCCCTGTGATCCTTGATGTACCACCACTGGATCTCCAGGGAGTGGGTGGGAGAGGCCGCCCCACGAAAGGAACAAGCCATCTCCACATCCTCTCCACTCTGTGTCGTGATGTCATGAGGCACCTCTGTAAAAAGAGCTGCAAGAGGAAAAATTAACATGACATAAAAGCTGACGGAAAATGAAGGGCTTCAATATCCCTGTACGACAGCAACAAACAACGTGAATATTTCAGTATCTCAGGGAACATTTCCCTGATGTCATCGCTGAATCGCTCTGTCAAACGTATAAAGAAGTATGGAATTGTGGGTATGAGGTGTTGAAAGTTGATTAAATATAGCAGATGGAAAGTTAGAAAGTATGTAATTAACTAACCACTGCTACAAGTTAGATTGAAGAGGGAATAGTCGGCCATGTACATATAAGACAAGACAAAGAGCTTTATTTGTCATTATACACAGGGATGGTACAATGAAATTGAAAGGCCAGATGGACAGTTGGTCTAGAGCCGCTGCACCCTGGGTGCGCCGCCACTACGGGCCAACATGACCTAATATTCCTTAAATGCATGTTTTTCCTGATAATGGGGGGAAACCGGAAAACCCGGAGAAAACCCATTCAGACACGGAGAGAACATGCAAACTCTTCACAGAAAGGCCACGTTGGAAAAAAAATGATGGCGTGGCTGTGAGGCAGCAGTGCTAACCACTACGGTGGAGTAGTGGAGTAGTGCGGTGGAGTAGTGCCACAGTGGAGTAGTGCCGCCACGCCATATAATATTATTGTTCATCCAAAGTATAGAGTAAATCTTTGTTCAATGTAACAAACACACAAACAATTTAAACAATATCTTAACTTTGTATAATGAAAGCAGAAGGAAACTGGGCTTCAAGAATAAGCATAAATTATGCAAACCTTCAGTCAATAGTTCAGCAGCCTGAGCTTCTATCGACTCACCAACACTTCAATCCAATGACTGTGAGATCAACCACCACAGAGAACATCACTCTCTCTGCCTACTGCTAATGGCTAACAACTCAACAGAAACACATTCTTCATCATATATCATCTGACTCAGCAGGCGGTGTGTGTGTGTGTGTGTGTGTGTGTGTGTGTGTGTGTGTGTGTGTGTGTGTGTGTGTGTGAGGTGAAAGTAACTCAGCAAAACAAAAACAAGCAAAAAATTAGCACAAATCATCTTAATTGAATATTGTAATTAAAAAGGAAACGTAACAGAACATTTTATTTCTCACATATTGAGTTTGCGATGTTATTAATTAAAGTTGAGGAACAGAACAAAGCCTTTCTGCAGATCAAGGCAATAAGAGTGACAACTTCATTAAATAAGAATTATACATTTGCATTTTTACAATTACTAAAATGACTTAAGATCAACTTCCTAATTACACGTACGATGAATCAAAAAATGATAAGGTCACATATGGTGAAGACAATATTTACACATAGCTATTATTATTATAGCTATTATAGTATACCATATAGTAATGGTTTATACACATCATCTGAAGAGATGCATTAATGAAATGTAAAATACCGGTATCTCTGTTCAGCTCCTCTTATTCATTAGTTTGAATGACCTCCCTTAGATTCACCTATTTCATTGATTAATTTATTTATTGGACTGATTTCATTTAATCATACTGAAGAATAATTACTGAAAAAAGTACTGAGCAAATAATATAAAAAAGGCACTTTATCACTTAATTTATTCAGTTTTTTTCTTTTATTTTATATACTGATTTAATCCCCGAAGGTAAATTAGAGGCACACTCGAGTTAGTGGAATCATGTATGTACAGTACATATCTGTGTACAGACCCTGAACACACAAACGCACACACAGGAGGCCTGTACACATGCAGGGGGAGGTAGAGTGACGGGCAGCTCCTTCGTGATGCGTCCAAATGAGCAACTTGTAAGGGGGATGGCACCTTGCTCGAGGGCGCCTCGGCAGTGCTCCAGAGATGAACTGACAGCTCCCACTGTCAGCTCACACTCCGGGTGTTTATGGGCGGGAGCGGGAATCGAACCGCCGATCTTGGTACCGCCCGCTGTACCACTGAGCCACTGCTGCCCCTAAATGACAGACTCTAGACCAGATGAGCAAAGACAAAAGTCAATGACATCTGCATCTGGTCACTTGGATTTATGTAAAGCTGATCAGTGATGAGCAGGAAAATGTAGTGAAGAAAGATGAGAAAATAACACTTTGTTTGAATTGTTCCCATGATGCACTGCTCTCTATTGCCAAGGAGTGGCCACCTTTGTCAGGAAGAGTTTAGCTACAGGGTCGGAGCTGGATAATAGCCAATACGGATTGTGCATTGGAACAGGACATAGAAGGACAAATGTGAGTGGAACTGATGTGCGGAAGGGAAAGCGATTTTGAGAAAGATAGATGGAAGAGAGAAAGAGTAAGAGAAAATGCTAAGCAGACTGAATGAATCCACACATGCAGAAACTGTGATAAGTTGGAAACAGGACCTTTAGAAAATATTATAGCAAAGGAATGACATACAGAATAGCAGAAAACAGGACAGAAACATGCAAATCGTTCATGATACCTGGAGACAGCTGCCCACTCTGCACCCTGTAGGTTTGTAGCCAGAGAACCTGCCTGCGTTAATGGAAACGGATTGTACTTACACTGTGTTCCTCTGGTCCATCCCTCACAACACCAGCTAACATCCACCCATTTATAAACACACTTACATAATGTTGGCAGAAGTTACCATGAAGGCACCGTCTGCTCATCCGTATAGCTATTCACACAATGGCTGAGAGAATGAAATTGGAGTAAAGATTTACATTTTAAAAGAATTTGGGTGTGTAGTGTCTTTTCTAAGGTTAGTTTGACATGTGAACATCTGGGGCCGGAGCTCAAACCACACATCATCCAACAGGCGGGTACTCGCTCTACCAGCTCAGCCTCATTTAGTCGTTCAGAGTAACGTGGCCAACGTCATCATGGCATTTTTGCTGAGCCTGCTATATCACAGTACCTTCTCGTTCCAATAAAACAAATAGTTTTTTGCAATGCACAACATAATAAAAATATATATCACCAAGTATGAATTGTTAATAGCTAGTGATTTCTTTCCTCATAATTAAACAAAAATCAAAATTATTGACTTCAGTCACTGTTCTCCTAGTTTTGGCTCTCCTGAAAGCTGCAGACCAAAGTTCCAAAATTACTAACAGACTAACACACAATGCAAATAATCATTAAAAAAAAATATATATATATATATGTGTGTGTGTGTATACACACATATATAAACATATATATGTGTATATGTATTTATATATACACACACATACAGTACATACAGTATATATGTACTGTATATACATATACATAAGAAAATATAGATATATGTACTGTATATACATATATATAAAAAAACCCACAAAAAATGTGTTTTGGAGTGGACTCTTCAAAGTCTGAGACTAAACCCGGTAGAGATGCTGTTGCAGACCTGTAAAGAATCGTTTGTCATCTCTAACCGGTCAGTGTGGCTGCACTGGGCCAAAATTCCACCACATCACTATCAGAGACTGATTAAACTATTGGAAGCAATTAATAAGAAACTACAGATATGCCCAAGTCTGTATTATTAAAATAGTAGTATTGACATCATTACTGTCAATGTTACCTGGTTTGCCCATTAGATAATGAAAGCTTATATTTAGCCTCCAACAATGTTTAGTTCTAAGCATAATACAGTAAAAAAAACAAACAAACTACTGATTACTTGATGTTTTGACCCACTAATTTCCACATTTACACTGCTTTATTTCTAAATTAAAAATATTTTTCTGTTTTTCCATATCATCCTTATTCTGCCCACTCTGCTCCTCTTCACGTCCTTTTGCACCCAAAAATATTTTTTGTGTGTAGGAACACATCCTCCTTTAAAGTGACAGATGATGCTGTCTGTGCTGTGCAGCTAGCTGTTGATACTGTATCTTGAAGATGAAAAAAGCAGCAGTTCCAGCATCAGATACTGAGAAAATTCCAGAGACTGAAATGCCACCCTGAGTTGTTTTTCACTTTTATTTAATACCCAACGCATTTTCTGATATTCAAGTCTCCAGCACCAGCACTGCATGCTCAAATGCACTTTATCACAAGATACTGAGATAGGCTCATGGCCTAGCTTTCATGCTTTTCATCAGTCATCAGTGTGGAGTGCCAGTCTTGAATAATAAGATGTATATTATGCGCCAACAACCACCATCGTTTGTTCAGGAGGGGGAAAAGCAGAGTTCAAGGCCCCCACACCCTAACCTGGGCCCACTGAATGCAGCCAGGGACTGGCAGATGCAGGTTGACTTGGATCGGAAGCTCCTATTCCCCCCGGAAATCACAGTGACCACCCTGCGTCCGGACCTCGTCCTATGGTCCAACACCTGCAAGCTCGTCTACATTGTGGAGCTAACAGTTCCTTGGGAGGATGCCATAGAAGAAGCATACGAACGCAAGAAACTGCGGTACTCCAACCTAGCAGTTGAGACAGAGGACAGGGGATGGAAGGCAAGGGTGCGCCCGGTGGAAGTGGGGTGTAGGGGCTTTGTGGCTTCCTCAACTGCGAAGTTCCTTAGGGAGGTTAGAGTCAGTGGACAGGCGCACAGACAAGCCATCAAAGAGCTGGCCAATACTGCAGAGCAGACGAGCCATTGGTTGTGGCTGAAGAGGAGCGACACCATCTGGGCTGCCAAGGCAAACGCTTCGCTCTGGGACACACACCCAGGTCTGATCAACCTGTGGTGGTCCTGCCTCAGCTGAGGGCGTATTGTGATAACTGGCCGAAACGCTCGATGATCTCACACAACTGATGATGTGTCCCAGTGGCTAACCAAGGTCGTAAAGCAGCAGCTCCTCCTCCACTAAGGTATGCGGTCAGGCGCAAGCTTGGCTCAGGGAGGGGGACACCCCTGCCATGCATAGTCCCGGGATCTGTACCATCTAGTCCTTTAATTGAATCAGATGAAAAAAATCATGAGAAATAATAAGACTATCTCTGAATAAGATAGTTGATTACAAAATTTTAATATCTGATGTGAAATCATAGAGGAAATGTGTTTTCTCAGATATGTATCTTCACTTCAACCTGGATCTCTGCAGTATATACAGTATTGTTCACAATCTCATACCAGATTTATCTTTTTATCTAGTTTGGAGCTTTTACTGTACATATATGAGTCTTAACAAACATGGGGGTGATATTCATCTTGAGTCTTTGGGAAGGTGCACAACTATGAAATGGTAATTTTCGTTTCAAGAGGTTTCAGCCTACAAAAAAGCCTTTTTAATTTTCTTATTTCCTGACTGCATAGAGATGTCATACCTACTACTCTATATTAAAGTGTTTTCCAGCAATCTTTTGCCACCATGTAGTTGTAAAAATAAATTTTGCCATTCATTTCATAGACAAAGCTGATTCACCATTTGTCTTCATTTCATCAGCTGATCAAGATCAATTTATTTCTGATATTGTTTGCCTTAATAACCCCCCCACCAGTTTTCAAATATGCGAAAGAAGATTTTCTGCAACTCACAGTTAAAATACAAAACTGAAGAACAGGGCTTTGAACCAGAATTTTTTGCCAGTCAGTTCATTCCAAACAGAAATGGAATTATAATGTTTCCGGTTTTGCATTCCACCCATAAACTGACGTTCCCAAACCGGTTAGAACAAAAAAATATAGTTCCTGAACCGGTAAATGAGTTCCTTGTAAATATAAATATGTAGGTGCCGTATTTTGCGCACCATAAGACAAGCTTAAAAGCCTTAAAATTTCTCAAAAAACAACACTGCACCTTTTAACATTAAGCATCTTATGTGTACACTGAGTTCCAAAATCTGTAAAACTGTTTTTGTGTGATTTTAGTCGTCACTCCGCCAGCTTGACCATTTTCCACCGACATAGGACGTAATACATCAATACGTACGCCGGCAGTGATGGACCAATTAGAGAACATGACGCCGGCTACGTCCGGCACACCTCCGGTAGGTACCGGTATACAGTACAGTGTATGAGGCTACTATGCCGCAGGTATGCTGTTTACCACATTTGTTTGGCTAAAGACCCCCGACAATGGCATCAGCGAAGAGACACACTTACAACGCAACATGTAAACTCCAGGCTATCAGTTCCGTAGTTGTTCCGGTTCAGGTAGAGACCGGGCGGCTTTTTTCACGCTTCGCCATCTCTCTTGCTCTGTGACTCCATGCACACCCATACCACCGCTTCTGTCAAAAACCACGTCAAGCGGCTGAATTCGGAGCTTGCCATCATCCTGGGAGGATTAAGGAAAGCGCTCCAACCGCTGGACATTGGTGTAAACAGCCTTTAAAGTTGATTAGAAACGTGAACACACATTTACCAGGACTGGAGGCAGTGCCGAGCGAGTTACACCCCCACAATGTGTGCGTGGATTGCGGATGCCTGTCTGCTTCAACTTTTGTCTGATGTTTCGCAAAAGCTGGCATCATTACCGGACAGCCACCCTGAAACGTGACAGTCAGCGATAGTGAAATTGCAGAGCTACTCAATGCAGACCAAAGATGAGGACTTCGAAGGATTTAGCACAGATTTATTAAAAAATAAAGAAGTAAAAACATATTTAAAAAATAATTTCGGAGTATTTTTTAAAATTTAAATACGTAGTACAACACAGTTCAACCACAGTCACCTTTTTGCTTCCGTTAGCAAGCATGCACCGAACGATAAGGTGCACCATGTGTCCGGTTAAAGTACAGAAATGAACTCCGTTATTTAGACTGCGCCTCTTTATACAATGAGCCGAATGGTACGCAAAATACGGTAACTTAAGGACTTTTAAATTGGTAACTAAAGCAATTAGTGTTATGTACTATAATTATAAATATGCCCCTATCCTACAGTAAACAGTACCACAGCACTACACCTCTGCTTTATGCAAATTATATCACTGTAGTTTAGGCTTTTGCCTCCTACTTAGACACTACATGAAATAAGACAAGAATAACTTCCACGATATCGTTTATTGCTGAACAACAGATCTTCATTGTGCTTCTCCCATTGCTCAATATTGCTACAAAGCGCTGGCAGTACTGGAACACACTGCACTGAAAATGACTGAAGCCAATGAGTTAATGTCTAAATCATACATTTTTAAGATTGACATACTGCAGTGTTTACCTGTTATGAATAAATGGTGACTGGGAGACTGCCCTTTTCTTAACTGCGGCTGACAGCCCCTACTTCTCTCTGCTGTCATCCCGCGTCCAGTGAGTGACAGGAAGTGAAACATGAGGTCAAATATTTTTTTCAATAACAAAAAAACCCTCGGTATTAACTGGTTTACAATTATTTTCTGTTCCGATTCTGTTCCGGAACATTAAAAAATATAAAGTTTCCGGTTTTCGTTTTTGTTCCATGAACCGGTTCAAAGCCCTGCTGAAGAATGAATGAAGCATCTCAAACATTTGGAAACCACAGAGTGTGAAGTCAGATTTAAGCCAAGGAGAGAGTCCTCGTATACGGAACACATGGGAGTCCAGAGCTACAGTGAGATTGGTTTATAGCTGCAAGCTAATTTCTTTGCTTTCTCGTTTCCCCAGCCAGCAAATCGGTCCAACATTCTGCCAACACTAGATTTTTCTGTTTTCACCTCTTTTTCTTGTTTTTTCTCTACCTGCTATCTCTCACTTTGCTCAGTAACTCCTTCTTCTACTTTCCCCTTTTTGTTCCTCCTCTTCTGGAAAACAAGCAAAAAGCTTTGCCCATTTGCTTCTTTTTGATTACCAATTCATTCTTATATTCCACCCATTTGTTTCCTTCTACTTCTTTTTTCATTTTAGCACCCCCATACTCTCATCATACCTCTGCCTTTACTCGTTTCCACTCCATGCTGTGTTTCCTCTTTCCTGAGTCTATGGCTATCTTATGCTCTGTATGCTGTCTGTAATACAGAGATGCCTCCAATTCCCCACAACTTCTCCTGGAGCCATGCTCTCTGGCTCTGGCAGGTGTTTGGTGTGTTTGGAGAATCACCCTGACTGTTTTCACTGTGTGAGCTGCCTCCTGGGTTGTTGTTGTATGGCAAATACAGTATATGCAAATACTGTGTGAATTTGAAACAATGTGAGAAAGTGTTGCTGTTCACATTTTGTAAACTCAACTGTTCGTGTTTTACAGTATGTGCTGTACTCATGAAATAATTCTGCCTTCTCCTTTGCTTTTTCATCACTCATATTAAACGTAATTCAATTAGGAAATATGATTCCATAAAGATATTTTTTATTGCAGCAGATAATGTGTGAATAGCCTGTTAGATGGTCTGTGGCATCTATGAGGGCTACTACGGTGGCCATGATGGCTGATGACTCTGCTATGACTGACAACGCTGATGAAATGATGAAATGATGAAATTTGAGAGACTAGGCAATGATGGAGACCTGCAGCAGAAAGTTCAACAGCAGAAGAAAAAAAAGTACTGAAAGAATACTACTGAAAAAGACAACAGTGAGAAAGTAGGCCAACAATAAAAGTGCGGCATTGCACTATTGAAAAGATATGAACACCTGATATGACAGCCACAGACATTAAAAGCAGGAAATTAAGGTTGAGCAGTTTTAAGATCTGATTTTTATTATTCTTTAATACTGTATAATTATGATCTATGTGAGAACGTGGACATTTGTCCTTAACGATCATTTATTTGAGCTTAATTTTTTGTCACGCCATTTGAATCTTATATTTAACTTTGTTCCAAGCAGCCCCAGTAGTGTTGTTAACAATAATACAGGTAAAAAGCATTCCTCCATTACCTGGTTATCTCCAGACACCCGTTTCCTTTCCAAGATTTGTCAAAGCATCTGTTTCCCATCGTGGTAACCACAAATGATTTTTGAGAAGTTTGCTATCTGTTTTTGGTTCGGTTGTTTTGATTTTTTTCAACTTTGTTCTGTTGGAGAGCATTCAGTTTCATCCTGTTTCCACCTGTGTCCACTGGTTTGGAGCTGTTGAGATTCTGCTGTCTTGTCTTGCCTCAATCTGTTTGTGTATTCTGTTTGGACTATGTGATTTCTCCTACTTTGACATTTTAACGTCCTCTCTGCCAAGCTGCTTGTTTGCTTTTGCTTTTTGTTTCTGCCTGGACTGAACATTTTGAGTTTTCATTCTTAATTGTTTAAAGAGAGACATTAAAGGGGTCACATTATGAAAAACACATTTTTTCAGGTCCCTACAGTTGTCATCTCTAACTGTACCAACTAGAATGATAAAACAAACCGGTCTTCTATCGACTATACAGCTCACAAACTCCTGACATGGTGCTCAAACACGTGACATCACGAAAGAAGTGAATTGTGTATTTTGTGAAAACACAAAATAAGGGAACGTTCATCCCTCAGGTGAAGTTCATAAACATTAGCCTATGCTACTGTTAGCCATATCCTCTCTGTGAGAGGGGCATGTAACAGGTAGTCAGGTGTTGACACACAGATGTCAGTAGTATTCAATGGTGCTGGCCAGAAACAGCCTGTTCTCAGTACAGCTAGTTTGGGCAACTTTTAGACAGCTAAAATTCAGGTCCACCGATCAATTTGGGGCAAAACATTTTGAATACAGTATAGATGAACATCTGACAGCTGTAAAAAAATGGATCAAAGAGTGTATAATATGGGACCTTGAAACAAACAAATATGAGTATTCATTTACTGGAAAGAGGATGACATTCTGTGGTGACTCCTGATGGGACAAGTGGACAAGTTTTAAAATGTGAGACATTTGAAGTTTTTCTTATGTTTGTGGGTCCTAAAATTTGGTAAATATGCTCCTCAATATACAATGAACTCTTCCATACCAAAGAATCCACACCTACAAAAGTCATTATTTCATTATCAATGAATGAACGGACTTTTCCAGAGCTCTTAACAACAAACATTATGTTGTTGCATCCAAAAGTAACACTGCTATGATAGTTCTATTCTAATAAAACCTACCAGTCAATGGAATTACTTTATACCATTATTAGTTTGACAGTCAGAAAATGTATTATTTCAAAGATGGAACTTTTTTTTACAATGTAACTCTGAATTTCCTCTGTGTCAGGAGTTTGTGCCCACATTTCCAAACACAGTCTGCTTAGTTTATATTTAACTGACAAAGTTAATGAGACATCAGAGACTAATCTATACAATTGACTGTGCTTCAAGGGCTAGCTAATGACAGAACCCCCAGTCCTACCTGTTATAATTCAGTTTTACCCCTGTGGTGTAAACGAGGACTCACACTTCTACTTCATGACATTCAAATGGGAAAGTAAATTGGCAACTGAGACAAGCTGTACTAAAATGTACTAAAGCTAAAGAAGACACTTCGGTATGACTACTTACATTGACTTACATTTCACTTATATATATGTATATGTAAGTGATACATGAAAGAGAGAAAGTAATATTGTGGAAGTGTAAATATATAAACGAAAAAGGAACCATTCTTCAATATCTTCCAAAAGTCCAAGGATAAATCTAGCCTGAGTGCTGCGTAAGACCAACACATTGATCCACTTCCTTTTGCCCTCCCTACTGTGGCAGACAGCTTGAAATGCTGAGGATTACTAAATTACACAGGGCTTCTTACCATGGATGAGAAAAAGTGTGAGACAAATGTGTCTTTGCTTGTTTAAGTGTGATTGTCAGTGTGGCAGAGAGAGAGACAGCGAGCATGCAGGGAACACTAGTCTCCAACAATAGAAGACTGTGGCTCTTCTTTATCAAACCATTGACCATAAGGGTCGTGTAACTGCATATGTTTTTACTGTCAATGTATATCATGATAAAACCTAAACCAACAAGCAGTAAATACTCAGATCCCCTATTACAGGTGTGTTTCACTGGAGGTGAACTGTTGGATGGAAGCTTCATCCATCTTTTCTTATTTATCCATAAGTGGCACAGTGAGCAGTGCTGTCACCTCACAGCAAGAAGTTTCCGGGTTCGATTCCTATGTGTATGGAGTTTACATGTTCTCCCCTTGTCTATGTTGTTCTCAGGTTCTTCAGCTTCCTCCCACCTCCAACAACATGCAACTTAGGTGATTTGGTCTTACCAAATTGTCCGCAGGTGTGAGTGTGTTTATCTTTTGTGTGGCTGCGTGATGAGCTGGCGTCTCATCTGGGCTGTCCCAAACCTCTTGCACACAGAAAGCTGGGATAGGCCCCAGCAGACCCATGACCCATAAGGTGGATAGCTTGCTGTAGACAAGATGATTTCAACAATCTTGTCCACAAGAACGCGGATAGATGGATGTTGATAGAACATACACCGCCCCCATCTTACAGTACCACCATAACCTCCACCAGGGTGAATGCAGACAGCCTGTGACCCTGTGGAAAAAGTGATTTCACTAACTTGATGAATGACTTTAATAATCAGCAAAACCCTGAGGAAACAGTGGATATAATAACAAGGAGCTTCTGTAATAAAGACACTTGCTGCAGTTATTTATCTTGAACCTAAAAACCATTCTGCATGCAGATCACCAACCACAGGAAGCATACAACTTCATGAATATATGAATGATTTTTGAGGTTTATAGCACTGCACTGGGTTTCACCAGAGAATAATAAAATTATATTATTTCAAAACAAAACCAGACCGCTTTTAAGTTATGGTAATATTACTGATATCAAAACATATATATAGGTTTTTGAAACACAAATGAAAATGCAATTACCAGCTCAGCTCAAGTGTCCAGCTATTTCTATAAATTGCACTCACTGTACTAGTGACAACCTATAACAACATTCACTCATTCATCGTCAGTACCCGCTACTTCCACTGTCTTGGGTCGCTAGATTGCTAGAGCCTATTACAGTGGACTTGGGGCGTGAGGCAGGGTACACTCCAGGAACGACACCGGTGCACCCCAGAGCCACATGAAAATCAGACAAACACGCATGCACACACACCTTAAGTGTATGTTTTTTTTGGAGGTGGAAGGAAGCTGGATAGAGCGGGACTTAAAAACGGAACCGCCCTGCTGAACGGCGACGGCGCTACCCAATGCCCTACCGTTCAGCCCCTATAACAACACGCTGAGAATAAATGCAATAAGACCGATAAGCAAAAATAAGTACTGTAGGTATTTGCCCAAAAGTCATTAATTCTGTACTTGATTCAGAACCAGCAATGTGGCAAACAGACAGGAACTCCCTGAGGAAATAATGAAGCCTTCAGGCTCCATTCAAGGAGGAAAGTAAAATAGTGAAATGAGGATGGAGCCAGTAATCAAATAAGCAGCTGTCTGCCAGTTCTCACCAAAGCTTGGCGCCAACAGAAAGAATTTTTCATCACTCTGGGGATCCAATTGTCAGAGGTTATTTATGAATTTCCTGGGTGTGTAGTAACATGAAGCAGCACATGTTGTTGAAAGCACTTACTGAAGTCCTGAAACATATTTAGAAATGTGCAATATAATGGCTTAGAACTCCTCCTGGGATGAAAGACATTATTATGTTCTTTACTGGTCTTTGTTACCACCCTGTGGCCACAAAAGCATTTTGCAGTTTTGGTTTTACTATGAGAATACTGTTTTATGATCACAAGCAAGTCTTGGATCCCCTCAGATATGACATATAATGTTAAAAAAAAACAATAGCAATAAAAATAATTCTACCAGACTTATTTTTATAAGGGGTCCCACAGCAACAAGGTTCAATTAAATGGAGCCAGTGTGTTGCACCTCAACATAATTACGTAATAGCTGCACTGAAATCTTGTCACGAATCACAAATGTCAACAAAACAATTTAAAAAAGATTTTTCCACTAACTGGAAAGGCAACTGAAAAAAGCATTTTATTTTTCATGAACTCTGCCTCCTTATAAAAGCTTCTAGTGGATTCATTAAAGCCAATCAGCAGTCTGATTCAGATGTTTAGGTGTGTTGCTAGGCAACAGAGATGGATAAATCAAGAGCTAGAGGACATGCCAGATGCCTCTGTGTGTAATCATAGACAGGAAATAGCATGAATATATATACGGTACATACATAAGGCACTAGCAATTCCTGGGAAAAACATCAGAGGACACGGCCCATAATAATTACTCATGAACATATGAAGCTAGAAACTTAAAAGCAATTGTAGCACATCCCCCATAAATGTGTGCAACATTTTATGTTTACAAGCACAAACATCGTGTTTTTGTTATTCCTTTTTCTTTTATGCTGTAATATTCCCATCGTAATGAATAGAACTACTCACTGAGTGAAGCGGTTATCTGTGGTTATGTAGAATTTTTATCGGTGTAGGACTTACTGGTACTAATGGTACATTACATCTTTATGAAGAAAAACACAGCAAGATAAGCACAGAATGGTCCCCAAGTAAGGTTATGGAAAACAAATGATAGTTCCCACAGAAAAACACACAAACATTAATTTAAAGCTTGAAATAAACAAAAATCAACATGGCTCTTCTTGATGATATCATGAAAAATATGTATCTGAATCCATCAACACACCAGCTGCTGTGCACTGAGTCACAGGAGGAAGCAGCTGTCCCTTCGAATTACAGCAAGTTCACATCTATTCCAGTTTCCTCTTGAGGTTGTTTCTGTTACCCTTACATCCTCCTAGAGAGCCACCGCCAGCACCTAGCCCCCCACCCCCACCACCACCTCCACACCCACTCCCACACTTACTGCCAGAGCTCCATTAAAAGGAGAGCCAATGCAAACTATCTGGGCTGGCCGTCCTCATTAAGAAGACACTAAGAAGACGACTGGATCTCAGACATTTTGGATGCCTAATGAATTGGGAGACGCCTCCATTCGAAGCAAATATTCATTCATGATGAATGACAGGCTGAAGCCTGCCAAGAAGAACAACCATCAATATGTCCTGCTCTGAAAATGAAGGGCTCAGAATTGATGATAAAACCAAGCGCAGCATCATCATTTCCTTAACACTTCTCTCCTTCATCTTCTTGATTCACAAATACACACAGGAGGTGAAAGTCACACACCAACACATGGTTCATACTGAGGTGAAGACACTCATCTCTTTAAAGCTGCTGTGTTTCTTTATACAAAGAATAAAAATATAATTTTAGTTTGCATGAAATTTAATCTACACTTAGATTCCGAAGAAGAAACTGTGTTGAAGGGACTGATGAGACCCTCAAAGATGCACTTATTTGAATCAAATGAATCAGGGCTACACCCGACACTGTACGCTATGTGCATCCAGAACCTCTCATGGGCAATTTATCAAAGAGTCCAAATGAAAAAGTGAATAAAACCTAGCAGATTACTCATTATAAACAATACTGCAACTCTCTTTAGTGGTGCTATTGTTCATAAAGTTCAAATTTTGCTGACTGAATCAAGTTTTAAGTCCTCACCCAGTGGAATTATTTATGGTCCATCCGAGACAGTGACAATCACAGCACAATTACAACCAAATTTAATTAACATCCTGTGGGAGAAATGCTTCTGATTTTCTAAACTGTCCAAGACAATGAGTCCATTTGGAAGTGCTGCACACCAGAATCACAACCAAGCTAAAGCTAACCTGCTCAGTAGGGAGGGCGGAAGAGACAACTGATGAAGTGATTATCACATAATTCAGGCAAATGCAGGAAATGATAAATCTCTGTCTGCTGGAGAAAAGGGAGGTTTGCTCTCGGTGAAAATGTCATTCAGTTGACTCACGATAAAATAACGGATGATTTTACAAAAATCATTGAAATTTTTTTCAATGTTGCCAATAAGATGAAGGTTAAAACTGTTTGGTAGGTATTGTGAAACACCAGACTTTCGGAGGAAAACTGAACAATTAGAAACTTATCCTCTGAAATTTTCTCTTCTTAAACAGACCCACATGTGGCCATAACATATGAAAGGGCTACAACCTTCATCCACCTCCATGAAAAGCACACGGTGCAGAACTGTTCTGCTCTCTTCACGCACCAATAAGAGCTGCAGTTTCTGTCAAGTAAAAATCATTTTCCTGTTATTGTTTTTAAAGGCAACATTCACTTATATTTTCTTTCAAGTTTGTATTTCATGGAATGTTGAAGTCAAATCCCACCCCTAGACAGAATTTTATTAAAATCCATTGACAACATCGTAACATCTCTTAAACACAATCAACAAACCAACATGGGCAAAAATAGAACCTAACAAACCCTTTATACTATAAATGTTTAATCTGTGATTAAACTGATTTTAATTAGTTTTTATGCGGACTATGACATATTTTATAATGCCCTGCCTTTGAAATATATAAAATATAGTCATAATCAAGACACATTTAATCATAACGCCAAGTTTGACAATATTAGACTACTTTGACAAAGAAAAATTAAAACAAAATGAAATATTCATGTTATGTGTCATCATCCGTCATGCATTTAAATTACGGTAAACCTAATAAAGATGCTTAGTTGCCAACATTTTTATCATATAAAAATATATCACAGAATAAAAATATACCTCCCGATCACACTACAGTCCAGTGAACCAGACCAGTCAGTCCTCACGAGTTAATAAGAGACTAACGGACCAACAAAGAGGTGACAGGTTACCGTTTCCAGGGATGTGATTATCCGCTTCTCCGTTCAAGAGAACCGCGTTAAGTTGAAAACACAGTCCGGCGTACTGTAAAAACCTCAGTGTCACTCCAAACCCTCCCATTGCTTCGGCCGGGATCTCAAATAGTTTTATAAAATGGTCACATTAAATAGAAAGCATCGGTAAAATATCCCCGCCGGCCACGATCAGCCCCCACGGACATCCAGCAGAGGAGGTGTGAGAAGCTGTTGCTCCCTTCGGCTCTGCGGGAGGAGACGGTGTCGTGAGCGGAGGGAGACGCAGCGTGGATAGATGTGCGGCGGCTCCCATTGAGAGAGAGGCAATCAGCGGAGGGATCTCACTGAGACGGAATTGTTTTATTCTAGAAATGTTGCCTGTTTTCTAAAATATTGAACTAATTGATAGAAAATTTCCATCCAAAAGTCCAAAGTAAGAACATCTAATTCAGCTACTGAATGACAGCACATCTTTTACTTCTGTCTCTCAACAGAGTTACAGCACCAGGGGAGAAATACAAGATTTTCCATTTCTTTTTTTAAAAAGAGAATTAAAATAATAATAACACATAAACTGCATGAAAATGTTATGAACAGGGCAGGAAGATTGGATGCATGACAGAGAAGACTCAGTGCATGAATTTCTGTCATTTATCGTTCTGTTTGTTCTTCCCTTTGATTAAACCCTGAGGGCAGCAAATTTGATGGTGCATGCATTTTCAGAAAATTTTGATTGGGGATAGTTTTAATTAAATGGCACAGTACAGGCTTGGCAGCAATACACACTCTACCACACTCCTCACACAAGCCACACAATGTATGCAATGCATTGGGTTGCAAAGACTGCAACCCAATGTATGCAATGCATCACAGTACAGTATATCAAACGTCATGCATTCAATAAATTACATTTACATTTATAAATTATACTTTTTATAGGAATGCTGTTTTCTGCATTGCAAGTACACATCTTTGTAGATTTGGGCGTTCACAATAAAATAACCTGATTCCAAATATATTAATTTAAAAACAGCATCTCTGATAACAAACAACACAAAATTCTGTATAAGGACATTTACAATGAAATACATTATCAATCTGGTAATTCAATCCCCTTTTATTTGCTACCATTTGTATGGAATTTTGTAGGAGTGTGTAAATAATTATTTTTAAAGTGACGTGAATCATTTATCTTTCTTATTTTAACCCTTCAGTGTTAGCGCTCGACACGTGGACTTACCAATTCACATTTTTAAAAATCAAAGCTTGAACATATTCTGTCAGAATCAGATTGGCTCATACAATGTGTTTTTTGCTCCAACTCTATTGACATGTACATCGTATCTGCTTTTCACCATTTGTGTTAATAATACTGGAAAATCATTTGCTTGGTACTTAGAAATTTGGGACATTCACAGCTAAATGTGTGCATCCTCCAGGTGTGTGCACACCATTTGAAGAGGTTGGAAATCAATTCACTGCAATACAAAAAAAACAGTTAACCTTCAAGGTCTTTGAGAAAGCCTATAATTTTCGGTGTGTGCCTGGTCAAGAAGAGGCTGTTTAGTTTGCCTCTTGGTTGGTGCTGTCATCTGGACCATTCCTATATCAAACATAGAGAACTGAGAGTGAAAATGATCCTAATGTATGCAGTCGTGAGCCCCTAAGGTGGATACAATACCTGCCCATTAGCTCCAGAGCTAGCTGTGTGTGTGTGTGTGTGTGTGTGTGTGTGTATGTGTGTGTGTGTGTGTGTGTGTGTGTGTGTGTGTGTGTGTGTGTGTGTGTGTGTGTGTGTGTGTGTGTGTGTGTGTGTGTGTACACATATACAGTAAATGTTTTGCAGTTATACAGAGACCTGAAGACACTTGATTTAACCAGGGAGTGGATTTCAAGGCCAGCAGCTTTCAAAGAAGCTTCATTCCATCCATTATTTATGAATTTCTCTTTGACACTTTCCACCACTTCTTTTATTGCTGCATTATGACTGCAGGAAAGAGGAATGCACTTCTTCTCTGACCAAAACGATTCAAGCAGTGAAAAGGGTATATTAACTGCTCTTTATAAATGTTAACGAACCAAATAATACAGCAGTATTTATCAGATTTTGTTTTTTGTTTTTTAGTGCATGTTGGCTTAAAAATATTTTTATTTCTCTTGTACTCTTTCTTATAATGTGGACCTGTGGATTATGATCAAGTATATTTGTTCAGTTTTTATTCATCCAGGTCTAGATAAATCAAGAAAAGAATCAACAGTTGATTCACAGTCAGTCCCACCTATGGGTAATTTGAAATGATCAACTCACCTAAGCTGGATGTTTTTGGATGTGGGAGGAAGCTGGAGAACCTGGAGAGAACACACACGGACACAGGGAGAAGAAGATGCAAACTGCACGGAAAGGATTTTTCACCCAGAACCTTCTAGTTGTGAGCAATATTCCCTCTAATTTTTCATGTTTCTGGGCACACACACAAGCTTCCTGAGCACACTGAGGACCACTGTGAGCAGCATCAGATGTGCACGCTGTGGCCAAACACCAGTATCACACTTGTTCAAAACCTTGGATCATAGCAAGTTACATGGCTTATTAAAAGAATCAAATTACAGCAGCAATTTTCATTAGTTTACTTTTTATATAGTGATTTGGCCCACTTGAAATGAAAAAGACAAAAATCTTGTTTCTCATGAGATGTGTAGTATGTTATATGTGAGGGTCCTGCTTTGGCCATGGGAAAAGTGCTGCTTTGGCCTGGGTGAGGTCTAGTTGTTTCTTGGCTTAGGGTCCTGTTCTGGAAGAAATGAGACATATACACCTTTCAGACATCACATTTTGTTCACATTATGACATTCACATTTTGCACAATGATGTGTGCTTTTGCTTGTGATACAGTGTAAATTCCTGTTACTTTGTCTGTAAAATATCTTATTACCTTTTTTATTAGCATTTCTACTACCCATAAATTATCTAGTAGTGACGGCATTAAATGATCCATAAATAAAAAATCTTGATGAATGTCAGTAGGATATGCACAAATCTTAAATTTTACCTTATTTTTCACGTGGTTGTACACTTTGTCCAAGTTAATGACTTTTCTCACTCAAAAATGAAAACATCTCCCCCAGTTTCACCGCTTGTTCTTCTATTCGCATAAACTCAGACAGTCATTCCGTCTTAAAAGAGCTGCAATTCTTTTTTACTTTGGCTTGGTGAGTGGATGTATCGCTGCCCATTCGTTTCACCATGTTAAAAGGTTAGCATTTGTGTCGCACTGCCGTTAGCTACCTAACCAGCATGTATGTATGTATGGTATGGCACAGCAATATGGCAGTTCTCACATGCAGGACCGTCAATGCTTTGATTGGCTACTTAGCATCAGTGAACCTGATCGCATCATGGGCTGGACATCTTTCACTCACTGAGTTACAATGCAAAACGGTACAGAAAACAATATTATTGTTCTAATTTATTAATTAGATTAGTTCTAATTAATAACCAACTTATTTCAAAAGTTTATATTCAATTTTATTTTATGCGCTGCATAGATTTTCTTGTGTGCTGAGAATGTGCGAGCAGTGCGCAATTTCGCAAGCGTGCAGCTTACACTCAAAAAAATAATACTGCTTACTTAATTCAATCAGTGAAACTTTTTTACACTTACAAATATTGAGTAGATATGAAAGCTCTCCAATCTGTTAAAACAAAACCTGAGTAATGAGTAAATCTAAGTAATATTTTCAAGTACGTCTGAATGAATTGATTTGGTTCAATTACCACATAAATTGAGTAAAGGTAACTGAAATACTTTTTTAACCATATGGAAAACCTGAGTAGAAAGCACCAAACAAAATGAGTAAATATAATTGAAAACATTTGCAGCAGATAATTGCAAATTTCCTAATGGCTTACTAAAAAAATGTGTTGTACCAACTGATTTTTTATCTTAATTTTTAATGGAAAATATTGTGTACTATAAACCAATATGACCAAGAACTCATAAAACATGAAAGCTTTATTTTAAAAAATATTTTCCATAATCTACAGCAGTACTTTCGAAGCTGTTACAGGACAGGGAATTCAGGATACCAAAGATCAAATGCTTCTGAACTAAAATGCTTCTTGCCAAACAGCCATGAAAAAAGAAAAGATTCAAATTATTGCAAGATGTAGTATTCACACTAAACATATTGATGACTAGTAGCTAGACCTATAACAGTTTGTTCTCTCCTACTCTCCTCGTTTCTCTTCACTCCTTCTCCTTCTCCTCCTCATGCATGATCTTGTGTTGAATACAAGAGTACTGAAGTAGTAAATTAGGTTCAGAAGAAAGAGGAGTGGTGACACAGGTGGGAAAAAGAATTGTCTCAACAGAGGAGTAAGCTCAAATACCTGGAGTAGAATATTCATCTCTGCACGATGCCTCTCTCCAGCAGCACCTTTCTTGGCTTGGAAGATGGCAAGCAGTTTAGGGGTGTAGTGGTCCAACATGAACATGAGTTTGGCCTCAAGATTTACAGTAGTAATTCGATGGAAAACAGCGTTGACCTGAAGAAAACAGAAAAAGACAAAAAGGGACACGGTCCAAATTACAGACTTAGATTTTAAAAAGCTGGCCAAAGTCCATGTGCGTTAAACGGATTTTTTTTCTCACCTGTGACACGTCGAACAAGGCGGGCCACCTTTCTTTGATCTCTTTGACGCTCAGTTGAAGACTGATGACATCCTGTCTTCTATGGGCAAAAGTGTTGGACATTAATTCACTGACGGTCGCCCTCTCTCTCTTCTTTAACCCTTACAGCCCTATGATCACATGATGTTTTTAAACCATTCTTAAATAAAGTCTGTCAAGTGGATTGCTGTGCGTATGTTTAGATGACAGTATAGATGTGAAACTGTCTTTCGGTTTTTATTTGGAGCCGATTGACCCCGGAGATATGACCATTTACATTTGATCTAAGACAAATGGTTCAAATGGCTCCTTATAATCAGACATAGAGGTAAGATCCGGGCTGGGTCGGGCTCAAAATGTCAATAATTACGTTCGGGTTGGGTCGGGCTTTAATACCCGTGGGCTCGGGTTGGGTCGGGCTGGATTTTGTAGGCCCAATCTTATCTCTAATCAGACGGCAGGCGCTGTTTTTCTGTCCATGTAGTCGCCATCGAACAGGCGGTGACACATATAATCACGTCATTTTGTCACGTGATGCAAACATGTACCGTGATTGATGTATTTTGTCATGTGACGCCAACGTCTTCTTCTTTTCCTTTTTGGCTTTTCCCTTCAGGGGTCGCCACAGCGAATCAACCGCCTCCATCTAACCCTGTCCTTTGCATCCTCTTCTCTCACACCAACTACCTTCATGTCCTCTTTCACTACATCCATAAACCTCCTCTTTGGTCTTCCTCTAGGCCTCCTGCCTGGCAGTTCAAAACTCAGCATCCTTCTACCAATATATTCACTATCTCTCCTCTGGACATGTCCAAACCATCTCAGTCTGGCCTCTCTGACTTTATCTCCAAAACCTCTAACATGTGCTGTCCCTCTGATGTACTCATTCCTGATCCTATCCTTCCTGGTCACTCCCAGAGAGAACCTCAGCATCTTCATCTCTGCTACCTCCAGCTCTGCCTCCTGTCTTTTCCTCAGTGACACTGTCTCTAGACCAAACAACATCGCTGGTCTCACCACAGTTTTGCACACCTTTCCTTTCATTTTAGCTGAAACTCTTCGATCACACATCACACCTGACACTTTTCTCCACCCATTCCATCCTGCCTGGACACGCTTCTTCACCTCTTTTCCCCACTCTCCATTGCTCTGGACTGTTGACCCCAAGTACTTAAAATCCTCCACCTTCTTGATCTCTTCTCCCTGTAACCTCACTCTTCCACTTGGGTCCCTCTCATTCACACACATGTACTCTGTCTTACTGCGGCTAACCTTCATCCCTCTCCTTTCCAAGGCAAACCTCCACCTCTCTAGCTTCTCCTCCACCTCGTCCCTACTCTCACTGCAGATCACAATGTCATCTGCAAACATCATAGTCCATGGAGATTCCTGTCTAACCTCGTCTGTCAGCCTGTCCATCACCATAGCGAACAAGAAGGGGCTCAGAGCTGATCCCTGATGCAGTCCCACCTCCACCTTGAACTCCTCTGTCACACCTACAGCACACCTCACCACTGTCTTACAGTCCTCATACATGTCCTGCACCGCTCTAACATACTTCTCTGCCACTCCAGACTTCCTCATACAATACCACAGTTCCTCTCTGGGCACCCTGTCATAAGCTTTCTCCAGATCTACAAAAACACAATGCAGCTCCCTCTGGCCTTCTCTGTACTTCTCTATCAACATCCTCAAAGCAAATACTGCATCTGTAGTACTCTTTTTTGGCATGAAACCATACTGCTGCTCACAAATGCTCACTTCTGCCCTTAGTCTAGCTTCCACTACTCTTTCCCATAACTTCATTGTATGGCTCATCAGCTTTATTCCTCTGTAGTTGCCACAACTCTGCACATCTCCCTTGTTCTTAAAAATGGGCACCAGCACACTTCTCCTCTACTCCTCAGGCATCTTCTCACTATCTAAGATCCCGTTGAACAACCCAGTCAGAAACTCTACTGCCACCTCTCCTAGACACTTCCAAACCTCTACAGGTATATCATCAGGACCGACTGCCTTTCCACTCTTCATCCTCTTCAGTGCTCTCCTCACTTCATCCTGGCTAATCTTTGCTACATCCTGGTCCACAACAGTCACCTCTTCTAGTCTTTGTTCTCTCTCATTTTCCACGTTCATCAACTCTTCAAAGTACTCTTTCCATCTTCCCATCACACTGCTGGCACCTGTCAATAGACTTCCATCCCTATCCTTAATCACCCTAACCTGCTGCACGTCCTTCCCATCTCTATCTCTCTGTCTTGCCAGCCTGTATAGATCAGTCTCTCCCTCCTTACTGTCCAACCTAGCATACAAGTCATCATAAGCTTCTTGTTTGGCCTTTGCTACCTCTACCTTCACCTTACGCTGCATCTCCCTGTACTCCTGTCTACTCTCCTCAGTCCTCTCAGTGTCCCACTTCTTCTTAGCTAACCTCTTTCTTTGTATACACTCCTGTACCTCCTCATTCCACCACCAAGTCTCCTTGTCTACTTTCCTTCCAGATGACACACCAAATACTCTCCTACCTGTCTCCCTGATCACATTAGCTGTAGTTGTCCAGTCATCTGGAAGCACCTCCTGACCACCCAGAGCCTGTCTTAACTCCTTCCTAAAGGTCATGCAACACTCTTCCTTTTTTATCTTCCACCATTTCGTCTTCTGCTCTGTCTTTGTCCTCTTCATCTTCCTCACCACCAGAGTCATCCTACACACCACCATCCTATGCTGTTTGGCTACACTCTCGCCTACCACTACTTTGCAGTCACTGATCTCCTTCAGGTTACATCGTCTACACAAGATGTAGTCTACCTGTGTGCTCCTACCACCACTCTTATAGGTCACCCTATGTTCCTGCCTCTTCTGGAAGAAAGTATTCACTACAGCCATTTCCATCCTTTTTGCAAAGTCAACTACCATCTGTCCTTCTGCATTCCTCTCCTGGATACCAAACCTGCCCATCACTTCCTCATCACCTCTGTTACCTGCACCAACATGTCCATTGAAGTCTGCACCGATGACAACTCTCTCACTTCTAGGTATGCTCTGCATCACTTCATCAAAGTCCAACCAGAATTTCTCCTTCTCCTCCAGCTCACATCCTACCTGTGGAGCATACCCACTAACAACATTGAACATCACACCTTCTATTTCTAGCTTCAGACTCATCACTCTATCCGACACTCTTTTTACCTCCAGGACATTCCTAACAAACTCCTCCTTCAAGATAACTCCTACTCCATTTCTCTTTCTATCTACACCATGATAGAACAACTTGAACCCTGCTCCTAAACTTCTAGCCTTGCTACCTTTCCACCTGGTCTCCTGGACACACAGTATGTCTACCTTCCTCCTCTGCATCATGTCGACCAACCCTCTACCTTTTCCTGTCATAGTTCCAACATTCAACGTCCCTACTCTTAGTCCTATACTCTTGGCGCTCCTCTTCTCTTTCTTCGTGCGAACGCACTTTCCTCCTCTCCTTCTTCGACCAACAGTAATCCAATTTCCACCGGCGCCCTGTAGGTCAACAGCGCCGATGGCGGTCGTTGTTAACCCGGGCCTCGACCGATCCGGTATGGAAGTCATATGTTTGATTCGCATCTTTGATTTGGCAAAAGTTTTACGCCGGATGCCCTTCCTGACGCAACCCTCTGTATTTATCCGGGCTTGGGACCGGCACAATAAGACACTGGCTTGTGCCCTCTTGCGGCTACATTGTGTGACGCCAACGTCTATGTGACGCAAATGACTATGCGCACGATTCACGCATTTTTATGCACGAATCGTGCACATAGTCTTATTTTGAAAAACTCATTTGAAAGTGGCACACGTGACACAAACTGTATATAATTATGTTAAAAGCCTATGGCAACCTTTTGGAGCTCAAAATCAATTTGATGAACATTTTTTTGGTTTTTATATGCAATAAAATACAATTTTTCCATTTCCGAATTTGACTGTGTGTCTAATTTGCCCCCAATATGTCAATATAATAAGTTACAGGGAAATAAAAATATTTTTTTCATATAGCTGAAGTTGTGCTGAAGATAAACATACCAAGCATGGGTATGTTAAATAATTTTTAATGTGGTATACAGAGACAAATATCAAAAGTACCAAAAAACGGCCAAAATAGGTCCTGACATGGCTAGTTTAACCACCCGAACTAATTAAGCCCATATCTGTAACTATTTGAGTACATTATCATTTGAATAAAGTAAATTGGGCTTACACCATGGTGAAAGTAAACTCCACATACCAATTATCATGAAAGACTTACCCCAAAAATTCAAAATCCAGCCTGTAACAAGACGAACATCCACCTGCATGGTGACCCGACTCCAGAGTGAGTGACCAGCACCCCAAAATCCTAAAAAGGCGGGATCAGTTCCCTTCTGTTTCCTTGATGTTTTTAAGTTGTTAGTTACGTCTCCAATAAAATGGAGTTGACTTGTTTAATAATTGCACTTATTAAAAGTGCAATCTGATATTTGTTAATATAGTCTCAAAAATGTTGGTGAAACATACACTTATTACTACAAATATCTACACCATGTAATCTGTGTGTCAAATAATAATTTATTTTAAGCAAGTAAACTTAATTAACATGTGTCTATTTCACACAAATATTCCTGTTGGAGTTTTACTAATTAATTTTGATGTAGTCAAATCAAATACTCATCATGATGATATTCAAAATTTTTACTGAGCATGCATACCTATTTATTGCTGTCACATTTACTAGGTCCTTGAATCATTTCTTAGAGTGTAGAGGGAACATTGGTTGTGAGGTGATGGCACCAATCACTACACCACCATGCCGCCATTTAGGGAATTGGTCACACCAAATAACTCTAACTTATAACTATTCAAAAACACGACAAACCAAACACGATTTCAACTCAACTAATCAAAATCCCCCAAATGAAGTTTGAAAGGAAGATACAGTACAGTATATACTCAGGGGGATGACTCCAAACAATAAGTACAATTTGACACAAAAGAACTCCGATTTCCCCTCCATCCCCATGCATGCTGTCAAAGCTGTTTGTCCAGTTCTTGGTCTGGGCCTCTTTATAATCCCCATCTTTTGTCCAAACCAGGAAATAACATGTATGTAACTCAAGAGGAAGAGGAATTAGTAACTTCTCAAACCAAACAATCCCACCATATGTAACTTAAGTGAGTTTCAAAAAACAGTGTTGTGAGAGTACTAAAACTAATTAGAAATTACACTCGTTCTGTCATCTGTATTAAAGTGTATGCAAATGAAACTGAACATGTGGTGATGGGGGTGTGTGTGTGACCAGCTTAAACCTTAGACTATGATGTTGTGGCTTCAGTCATCAGAGATCACCCTCACTTTTAATGCACGAGGTGAAGGGTTGAAATCTGTCAAGTCTCTTGTGTAATCGTTGCTTCTTTTGTTGCCATGGAGATGCCAAATGCCAAGGCTTCTCCTTCTGTATTTTTTGCAGTGGCCAGGGCGTTTAGCATGTAGATGGTAGCCATCCCCTGCTGAAGTAAAGCTTTTTTTTTTTTCAAATGTTGAAAAATATTCTCATGCACCACTGAGGACTTGTCGGGTTTACGCTGTTAAACTGTCCTCCTCAAATTGTAAAAGGTGCTTGGAGGAGAGTGAGACTAATTTCTTTCAAGGCCAAGTCTGTCGAATAAAATAGTCAATGTGATTCAGAAGTACACCACAAGCATCACACAGAATGCAGGAAGCTAATCCTATCTCCTAACTGTGTGTACACTTAACAGCTAAACTGTCTTTAAAAGGTTGTTAAGAAAAAAATTTTTGGAACACAGATGTTTTGTGTGGCTGAAAATTTTCCCTCATAGTTGACAACGTGAGAAATACACCACCTTATGCAGTACCATCCACGAAAACCAGGCCCTTCATGAACATTAAACCAACTATTTCTCTCAACAGGAGGAAAGTATTTTCACACTCCACAGAATTCATCACCTTCCAGTCAGGCATATCGCCGGCCATCCTCTTCCCTCTCTCTCTACATGTCATCTCACTGTCTCTTCAGGAAAAATTATACCATGACGAAAACCTTGCTGCCATTTCCTGGTTCACTGGACGCGACTTCACGCTTCAGTGAATCTTTCATGTTTATTTCTGGCACAATTTAAACTGCTGTGGCTGAGAGGCGAGATGTCAACTAGCATCTCAGCAGTAAGAGGTGCTGCACATTAACCTTCTTCCCATTTAGCACTTTCCTTTTGGGTCTAATGTGGCTTGACAGGAACATGCAATGAATGCAGATTGCTCAGGATGTGTCACTGATGAATGTATTGTGCATCACATGCAGATGCATCCATCCATCCATTTTCTGCCGCTGTATACGCCGCAGTGGGTCACGGGAAGCTGGAGCCTATTCCAGCTGGCATAGGGCATGAGGCAGGAGACACTGCGGGCACGATGCCAGTGTGCCACAGAGCCACACACAAAGACAGACAACCACGCACACACACACTCACTCACTCCTACGGTCAATTTGGGACCTGCCAATTAACCTGAAGCGCATGATTTTGGAGGTGGGAGGAAGCCGGACAACCCAGAGAGAACCCACGCAGACATGGAGAGAGGATGCAAACTCCGCACAAAGTGGGACTCGAACCCGGAACCGCGGTGTTGTGAGGCAACAGCGCTACCCACTGCGCCACCGTGCTGCACATGCAGATGCAATAATACTGAATATAAATGGAATACTAAAATGTATAGTTGTGTATTTGTTTATCACAGAAAGTGTATATAAAATGTTTTTTAAAAAAGGAAACTATCCTTTAACTTCATGATTATCTAAAGCAGACATGGCTTGGTGAAAAACAGCTCTATAAAAGCCATCTTTGTGAACCACACTAGCTTATTGTCTGTGAGGAGTTGGGTAAGCAAGGGCCTTTAATACTATTAAACAGCCATGTATTATTGCTGCCTCATTACAAGCTTTTTTCAAAAGAGACGAGAGAATCGTCTACGTTCACGTATCAGATCATAGCAATGAGCTCAGATTCTGGTCAATCACAAGACTTGTGAAGAAAATGAGTTTGGAGATGTGGGCTGGAGTTTTTTGAGTTTGCTCTGTACAAGAAAGAATACACTGATGTAAGCCATGCTTTACCAAAAAGAATTATCAGACCGTCCATAATAAAGGATTGTTGATTAACATTAAGCTGGAAAGGCTTATGAAGTGTTTTTGAAGACTTTCATTCAAAGATTTAGCTGGTCATTCTTTTTTCACTTTTTTCACTTTTCTTTTTTCCATTTTGAATGTTGAATAAGTGTGTCCAATAAAGACAAGAAAGTTTTTAAAAATTATTTTAAACACATTTGTCAATATCCTTGACTTAGATGATGTGAAAAGGTTAAAATAAAATTATTTAATGAACCAAGAATTTCTCAAACCCTTTGCAGAGGGGACTTTCACATAAAAAAACAAAAACAACACAAGGGCCGATAGATGCCTCTCAAGCCAACAAAGAAATATAACAAAGTGAAGACCTCAAAAACATGGCTAAAGGTTTTTGAGAAGCGTGTGGAAAGGAAAAACCTGCCAAATACACCTGACACAATGATACAAAAACAGTGAGCACCACCCCTACTCACAGAAAGATTAAAACAGTGAGATACCATTAAGCTGTAGACAATTTCCACATACCTAGGCCCCATTTCACAAGGTGAACTCAAAACACCACACAATTTAAAAACAAGCCAGCAAGACTGGCTGTGCACATGAAACCAGCTGAATGTCTGAACAGCTGCTCGGATTGATGCCCAGGTTTTGGTCTGAGGGAGAGCATGCTGCATCAATCAGGAGCCCGGGGTGGAACCAGGAAGTTGGAGGAGCAGGAGAGAGCAGGGAACCAAACAGAGAAATACACACAGGCTGACGCACACATGCAGGGCTATGACATTGCACTTGAAAATGTTTGCTGTGGATGGTTTTCCTCACACACTCAAAGAAAGAACTCTGAAGTGAGTCCTTGTTGAACATTTCACTCTTACATTTGCTGGATGGCTCAAAAATCAAAATGTTGAACTGTAAAAATGAAATGTATTAAAATGATGGGATTTGGAGTATGTACAGGGTTTTGCAGTGTGTTTGTTCTGTGACTCTCATCCCTTAGTTCATCAGCTGGGAGACAGAAAGAGAGAGAAAAACAGAGAGTGACAGGCAGAGAAAAACCAAAAATTCAAGCCACATTATGCAGTCAAACATTTTTGAATTTGTATGCGCCGCTACTTCAGTCCATTGCTGTATCTTGTTGTCATGACAACAGGATACAAATTGCTACTCCTTTCAAAAGGGAAATGAGATCTAACACTGAGCATTCATGGCTGCTGAAATTCGAGACTGATTGACATGAGCAAATGTAGACGATGTGTCAGCTCCCTCAAAATTTTAAGATTTTTGTCATACAAGAAAGCTCTATGCAAAACATTCCTGGCAGCAACATCATTATAAAGCCTGTGTAATGAATGTCCGTATAAACTGAAAAAGCTGACTCTGAACTGTTGGCCAAACTTTATCATACTTGCCCCTCACTACGTCACACAAAGTGCAGAAGACAAGCCTTAGTTCTGACGGAATGGTTCAGTGTCAGTTCTCATTATATTAACAACTTGGCAGAGAAATAATTGCCAAGCAATTTTTTCCAAGTCCAAAGTCCAAGTTCATTTAATTTTTTATTTCACATTTTATTTCACAATTTGTGTGTTAAAGCTTTGGATAGTCTCAGATGGTAAATTGTAAATAATTGTAAAATGAAATCATTGCTCCAGAACTTGTTACTCAACACGGATCTCTGATTCTATGAATGGTTTCTAAGCTTTTTCCACAATCACAACTTTGTACCTTAAATCAGGCAGGAATGAGATTAACAGAAGCACTTAACTGTGAAGGCATGAAACTAAATGGTGACAAAAATATGTGTAATGGGTGCGATGGACTCACTCCAGTTCGCCTATCAGGCCAAGGTTGGGGTTAGCGACACTGTCTTGTACCTCCTCCACCGTGTGCTCTCCTACCCAGACGCCGGCAGGGGGCTGTGCCGTCAGGGTGCTCTTCTTTGACTTTTCGAGTGCCTTCAACACCATCGAGCCCCGGCTCCTGCAGGATAAACTGACCTCCAAAGCTGTGGACCCCTACCTCGTGAGCTGGATCACGGACTACCTAACAGACAGACCCCAGTACGTCCATATGGGGGACTGTTTGTCTTCTATGGTGACCAGCAGCACGGGGGCGCCACAGGAGACCGTACCCTCCCCCATTCTCTTCACCCTCTACACATCGAACTTCAAGCACAACTCAGATACATGCCACATACAGAAGTACTCCGATGACACTGCGATTGTGTCATGTATCCAGGAGGGTGATGAGGGGGAGTACAGGGCATTGGTGGCTGACTTCGTGGAGTGGTGCCAACAGAACCAGCTCCAGCTCAACGTCTCCAAGACGAAGGAGATAGTGCTGGATTTCTGGCGGGCACCCCCCTCTCCACAGCCTGTGATCATTTAGGGCAGTGAGGTGGAGGTGGTAGGAAACTATAAGTACCTGGGTCTGAAGCTAGACAGCAAACTGGACTGGTCACTCAACTCGGACTCTGCGTACAAGAAGGGGCAGAGCAGGATGTACTTCCTGAGGAGGCTAGCCTCCTTCAACATCTGTCCTCAGCTCCTTCTCATATTCTATCAGTACGTAGTTTCCGATGTGCTGTCATATGCTATTGTGTGTTGGGGTGGCAGGGCCAGGAAAAGAGATATGGACTTAACAGACTTATCCGCAGAGCGGGCTCAGTGATCGGGCTGATCCTGGACTCTGTGGAGACGCTTCTGGAGCACAGGACCATGTCCAAAGTCATGGCTATCATGAACAACACCAGCCACCCCCTGCACACTACCTTCTTCCAGCAGAGAAGGACTTTCAGCAGTAGACTGCTGTCTCCACAGAGAGGCTGAGGTCCTCCTTCGTGCCCCATGCCATCAGGGGGTACAATGACTCTCTCAGGAGGAGCGGGGGGGAGGCAGCGATGTCAGCACATGGTTGAATAGAGGGGAGGAGAAGGGATGTCAACCTGTGCTGCAGTGTAGTGGGGCCAAGGTGTTGTGATGTTGTGATATTAGATAGTGGCTTGCCTAACAATGTAAGAAGGGTGTACCTTACCCACCATGTGGGCCTTCTGCTATTTTCACTTTCACTTTTTGTTATTTTATTTTATTTTATACTGTTTATATTTTAGTTTTAGTTTAGTATATGTCCTGTTAGTGCTGCATGTGTTTGTTAGTGTAGTGTATGTCCTATGGTATGTCCTGTGGTGTCAGTGTTCCTTTTTCTTCTGGTGTTTATCAAGTATTTATTCATTATGTAATGCCTGAGCAGTGGATACGTGCAATTTCCTGCAGGATTAATAAAGTATATATATATATATATATATATACACACACACACACACACACACACACACACACACACACACACACACACACACACACACACACACACACACACACACACACACACACACACATACATACAGTGTTTTTATGTATGAGGAAGAGTCTAATGCTCTCAGTCTTTGGACAGGACAGACTGCGACAGTTCCTGGATGCAGGTGGAAATAGGTGGTCTCTAGACAGATCCCAGATTATAAATAGCAATTTATTGATCCTGTTTTACTGGAGATGATGTGAATCTAATGCGGTGCAACCCAACCCATTTACATGAACCAATTGTCTCTTTGTAGAGTGACGTCAGTAGCGAGAATAGTTTGAACACACTCTCACTTCATAATCTTTATTTTTTAACACAGGGTATTCCTCTTGAATCCCAGCTCAGAGTCATTATCTGCAGTCAGGCTTGCAGAAAGTAATTCCACCTGGAGCAGTGTTTCCACATCAGGCCATCCTCCCTGAGAGCTAGCCCAGTCAGTATTTCTGTGGTCCTGTTATTGATCCTGCAGAGGCTCTGTGGGATTTGACTGCTCTCCAGAATTAAAGCAGCACTACTGAGTAAATTTTGGCTTCATTCATACTGAACATCTCTTTGCAGTTCCTATTCTGTCTGAAACTCAGGCTGCTTACATTGATGCATAAACTTATTTTTTGAGTTTACTAATACATCTATTGTATGAATATCATAAAGTGACACACTCTAAAACCACAATGCAATCTGAGATAAAAATTCCCCACTGACAGTACTTCCTCACTGCGTAGAGGAATGTTCTGTGAATCTAACAGTAAACTGCAGAGAATTCTGGGAATGTGGCAGAGAAGTGTGGGAACTAAATTTGAAAATGACACAGATGTCTTTTCACACACCTGTACAAAGCTGTATTGCTATGACAACATTCAGTGAAAAGATTCGCCACGAGTTTTCCCCTCAATGTGTAAATGTTAGGAAATAACATACTAAAATTAAAACACACATACACTATAAATACACACGCAGTCTGTGTGTGTATGTGTGTGTGTGTGTGTGTGTGTGTGTGTGTGTGCGAGAAATACGCTAGAGTATTTTGAAAAAATACTCCACACCATAAATTCAGAGTAATGTTTACAACAGAAACCCCCCAAATTCATTTTGCCATTTCGTTAGTTAATTAAAGACATTCTAAAGCAAACACATGCCAACGTACAGGGGCCATAAACAGAATTATAATTTGTTATTCCCTTTTTGTCTTTATGAAATCATTAGTTAAATTGGCAACATGCAATTTATTGGCAAACTTACTTCCCCAGAAATTGTTGATTTGGCAATGATTTTGTATCACATTTACTGTATTTGTTTATTATCACATTTGAATGTGAAATAAAATTGAACATTCAACAATCCAAAAAAGAAAATACCTCCTTACAGTGGGTGGACAGTTGAGCTTTCAAACAATGAAATCAGGATGATGATGAGAGGCTGGTTTAGGACAAAATGTATAATGACATTAAATGGTGCAATAAAAGTTCAATGGAACTGCTGGGTCCCAACAATTGAACAGTAAAAATTCATCATGATGCATACAAAAAAATGTTTTGAAATTTTAATGGGATTTTCATATTAAAAAATGTGCTTTATGTGTACAAGCATATTAAAATGTGTTTTAATATCGAGATAGATGGTTTTTGTAGATAGACTGAACCCATGCAGTGACCCCAGAAACTAATATATCAAAATAAGGGCTAAATCCAGTCTGTGTCCACATCTCTGTTTCACTCTTTAGTGAAAGAACAAGTTTACCCAGAGGAACTTATTAGGCAAATACTACACACACAACTCTCCCCATGTGTGACCTGGAAACCCTTTTCTCCCTGATCAACTATTTCTAAACAAATCTCACTGCTTCCCTCGCAGGCTGTTCTGAATGTTGTGTACAACTGTTTCGTATGCCTACATGTGTATTTTGTGAGTACTGTGTGTAGGTGTGAATGTGCATGTGGGTGTATGTGGGAGAGATGGGTGTGGTGTGTCTGTGTCCTGTGTTTTGTTTTCTCTAGGCCCAGAGCACCCAATCCAGCTCCAGTGCCTGCCTGGAGCTGTCCAACAAGTAGCTTCCAATTTACCTGCTGATCACTCCACCTGCAGCCAGTTACCACAATTACCTGAAATTGCATGTCCCGCCCCAAACACACCCGATATATAAGTTCTTTGTTTGCCATTCAGAAGAGAGCTACATCTTGAATCTGTCTCATCTCCAAAAGCTACATCTTGAATCTCTCTCATCTCTCAGGTTTTCAATTATCTCACATCTCATCTCAGCTCTCCTTCTGTCTATCTCGGTTTCATGTTCTGTGTGGTGAGTACTGCTATTTTAGTTTAGTTATCCTTTGTTAGTTATTTGTATGTTGTTAGTCCACGGCCTAGGGGTAGCTAGACAGAGGCCTCTATACATTACCACACTTGGTATTCCTCTGTCTAGAAACACTAGTTAGGAGGATGTTGTCTTTCTATTGTATTTTTGGTCAGTTTCTGACGGTCTCGGTAGTATAGGTAAGCAGGGTTATTATTTTCTTGTTTAGTTACCTGCATTGTTTAGTTGGTGTTTCTGTTCTAGATTATTTTTGCTAATTTTGACAACATCCATTGCCCTAGACCATGTGACATTTTTAGTTTGGCAGTCTCACCGGTTTTGTGCTGCAGTCTTGTGTTGAAATATATAAAAACAGCCGTTACAACTGAAAAGTCTTTTGTGTTTGCTCCACTTTATTTCCATTTTCAGCTGCTCGAGTTCCTGTTTACTTAACATCCGGGTTTTTGGTTTGTTACTGCCATTTATTCACACACCAGTCATATTCAGCAGTCAACAGTCAAGAGAAAACCAGTGTAAACAAATACAGTTGACTAAATGTAATGGTTTATAACTAGTGAGCACTAGGTCACTATCCTGAAACCCTTTTTATAGCAAGACTGTTTTCCTAGTTTGGAAAAAAAACAATGACACTACATTCAATACAGATATAGAGCAGACCTGGGAAAAAAACATACACTGAAGATGGTTTTGCATTGTGGCAACTTGGTGTGTGACATGAGGAGAAACACACTGACAGTGTGACAAACTGACCACTGCTTAGTGTGGCAGGAACAGCCACTTGGTCATCAGAGCAACCCATGAGCAGCTGCTGTCAGGAACACGCACACACCCACACATGCACATGCACGCACACACACACACACACACACAGTATCTAATATATTTACAATCATATAATAGTTGCCGATTAAAAATATGAAATTATTATCCAATAAATATATTATCCAATAAATATATTCTCATATTCAAATGGGAACTGTATGCACTGATGTATCTGGATCACAATCATATCACAGTGCAACTCAAAAACTATCTCAGGTTTCCTGCTGCAGTCAAATCCAATTTTCTTGAAAGGCTTGCCCTTTTCCTGTCCTCGTGCTTTATTCATATTTTTTTATAGAGGAATCTTACAGCATCTGAAATATGGACATCGTTTTGGTGTTTGCATCAGACACGTACGTAAGATTGCTTTGCACATACCAACAGTGTGACAACACCCACTGAGCTTAAGGGTAAGATAGGGTGATTCTATCAGATTCTCTTATCCTACTTTTTCAGCATTCTGTTCAGCTCAGCTCAGTAATATTCCAGTATATCAGTGATGCCACCTGCACAGCAGTCAGGACATCCTCCTCGTCCTCACTGAACCACAGAAGACCCCTGTTCAAATTAAACATGAGCTCATCAGATCAATTCCTCTAGAGTGATATGGAAACAATATACTGGGTTTAGAAACCTTATGTAATGTGACTCTTGGAGCCATTTCAAATAAACCACAATTTTCACATTTGACCTGGCAACTAGATAAACTTACTGTAGATCAATTCAGGATACCTTGGCTTGGTTAAATCTAATTTCTTAGAGTACAGACTTAATTTACACTACTTCTTTTTCTTTCGGCTTTTCCCTTCAGGGGTCGCCACAGCGAATCAATTGCCTCCATCTAACTCTGTCTTCTGCACCCTCTTCTCTCACACCAACTACCTTCATGTCCTCTTTCACTACATCCATAAACCTCCTCTTTGGTCTTCCTCTAGGCCTTCTGCCTAGCAATTCAAAACTCTGCATCCTTCTACCAAAATATTCACTATCTCTCCTCTGGACATGTCCAGACCATCTCAGTCTGGCCTCTCTGACTTTGGAGATAAAACCTCTAACATGTGCTGTCCCTCTGATGTACCCATTCCTGATTCTATCCTTCCTGGTCACTCCCAAAGAGAACCTCAGCATCTTCATCTCTGCTACCTCCAACTCTGCCTCCTGTCTTTTCCTCAGTGACACTGTCTCTAGACCAAACATCATCGCTGGTCTCACCACAGTTTTGTACACCTTTCCTTGGACTTTAGCTGAAACTCTTCTGTCACAGACCACACCTGACACTTTTCTCCACCTGTACCATCCTGCCTGTACATGCTTCTTCACTTCTTTTCCACACTGTCCATTGCTCTGGACTGTTGACCCTAAGTACTTATAATCCTCCACCTTCTTGATCTCTTCTCCTGTAACCTCACTCTTCCACTTGGGTCCCTCTCATTCACACACGTGTACTCTGTCTTACTACGGCTAACCTTCATTCCTCTCCTTTCTAGGACAAACCTCCACCTTGAACTCCTCTGTCACACCTACAACACACCTCACCACCATCTTACAGTCTTCATACATGTCCTGCATTGCTATAACATACTTCTCTGCCACTCCAGGCTTCCTCATACAATACCAAAGTTCCTCTCTGGGCACCCTGTCATAAGCTTTCTCCAGATCTACAAAAACACAATGCAGCTCCGTTTGGCCTTCTCTGTACTTCTCTATCAACATCCTCACCAAATAATGTGGTGAAAGCACAAGCAGAACAACTGTTTCAAATCAGGGTGTCTTTCTATTTGTATCTATTTTCTTACACAGACGTACATGCTGCACTGAGCCATATCAACGCACGGAAGGCTGCTGGCCCAGATGGCATCCCAGCATGTGCGTACGAGATCACAGGGGTTTTTACGGACATTTTCAACCTGTCCCTTGCCCAAGCAGCTGTACCAGCATGCTTCAAATCCACCTCCATTGTTCCAGTGCCGAAACACTCCAGCCCAGCGTGCCTGAATGACTACCGCCCTGTGGCACTCACACCCATCATCATGAAGTGTTTTGAGCGACTGGTCCTGGCACATCTGAAGAGCTGCCTCCCACCCACACTGGACCTGTATCAGTTTGCCTACTGCAGCAATAGGTGTACAGAGGATGCAGTCTCCACTGCACTGCACTCTGTGCTCACACATCTGGACAGTAACAACACATACGCACGGATGCTGTTTATTGACTTTAGCTCCGCATTTAACACTGTCGTCCCCTCCAAGTTAATCATTAAACTTGGTGATCTAGGCATCAACACCCCCCTCTGTTACTGGATAATGGACTTTCTGACAAACAGACCCCAGCATGTTAGGTCAGGTCACAACCGCTCAACCACCATCACACTCAACACAGGGGTGCCACAGGGCTGTGTGCTGAGCCCATTCCTCTACTCCCTCTTCACCCACGACTGCAGACCTGTACATGGATCCAACTTCATCAAATTTGCAGATGACACAACGGTGATTGGCCTCATCAGTAACAACGATGAGACAGCCAACAGGGAGGAGGTACAACACCTGGCCGCCTGGTGTGGTGACAATAATCTGCTCCTTAACACCAGCAAGACGAAGGAGCTGACCACTGACTACAGGAGGGTGAGAGGAAGCACGCACAGCATTCACATCAATGGGATGGCTGTGGAACGAGTCTCCAGCTTTAAATTCCTGGGGACCCACATCTCTGTGGACCTCTCCTGGTCCACTTACACCTCCAGCCTGCTCAAGAAGGCTCACCTGCGCCTCTTTTTCCTGAGGACATTAAAGAGACACCACCTGTCTCCAGCCATGCTGGTGAACTCCTACCGATGTGCGATTGAGAGCATCCTGACCAGCTATGTCACTGTCTGGTATGGGAATTGCTCTGTCGCAGACCGCAAGATGCTTCAGTGGGTGGTGCAAACTGCCCAACGCATCATAGGAACTCCCCTACCAGCCATTGAGGACGTCCAGAGGAAACGCTGTTTACGTCGAGCTCGCAGCATCCTCAAAGACTCCTCCCACCCTGTCCACAGACTGTTTGTCGTTCTGCCCTCCGGCAGATGCTTCAGGAACCTCCGGACCAGAACCAGCAGGCTGAGGAACAGCTTTTTCCCCAGAGCTGTTGCCCTACTGAACTCTGCCCCCGCTGACCCCTCCACACATCTCCACACATATCTATCCCACCAGTAAAATATGTCCATACTACTTAAACATGTATAATATATTCACACCACAACAACTGTTATCCATCTGTATATTATGTATAGTGTATTTCTCATCTGTAAAACATGTCCATAGTACTTCTGTATAGCATGTTCATATCACTCATTTTATCCATATATCCATATATTATGTCCACTTATACTCACTGCACTTTAGTCTGTATACTGATATTTTCCACACTTGATAACCACTGCATTGTAGTCTGTATATTCCAATAACCGGTATACCATATTATGTACAATATATTCTTGTATAGTTTGTCCATAGCACCACACATGTACATATATACTGTATATCACACTCAAAAATCTGTTTATCTGTATATCCTGCAATTGTACTCTAATTGCACTTCTGGTTAGATGCCAAACTGCATTTCGTTACATTGTACTTGTACATGTGTAATGACAATAAAGTTGAATCTAATCTAATCTAATCTAACATGGATACCAACTGGATCTTCTTCCCAGAGCTTCAAATGCAGCCACATACCACCAAACCACGTACTTTGTGCACAAACTTCACCCAAGTTTTGCGTCTGTTAACAGTGAAGGAAGTAGAACACAAATTCATACACCTAAAAGACAAAGGCTTTATGCACAAAGTGTTCTTTTTGGCTCACAGTCCCATACCAGACAAAAAACAGGTGAGATCACAAGCTGGATTAACGCAATAGAGCTCACCCGACTGTCGCAAGCTTTATCACAAATGGACACAGATGGGCAAGGAAACTAAAGGGAACAACAGCACACAGCTGATAACAATAACAGCTATGGACAAGCATGGTGGATTAGATCTAAAGATAAAATGTCATCAATAGATTAGTAGTTTACTATTAATATTTATAAAAATATATTTATTGCCAAAGTGGCAATGTTTTCTATGCAATAATATCCCTTAACTACTAAAATAACAGCACAAAATAAAAAAGCAAGTGCAGTTAAATAAGATAATGTGTGTGAAAGCTGTAATAAAACATCACCTTAAGTGGTGTCCTCGAGGAAGCACTGAAGTGAAAGTGAGGAGATAAGTCAGAGAAAGGGAGGGAAAGCACTGCTGCAGATTTAGTGATGCTGCTGCAGAATTGAGATTGATGAGGAGCTTGTGAGGAGAGAGGAAGGTTGAGAGGAAAGCAGATGAGGAAATAGTGATAGGGAATGGTGGAGTGTGAACATCGACAACCACACGATGCAGAAGAAACAAAAAAAATCATGAGCACATAAAGCACGTATGTGTGTGTGTGTGTGTGTGTGTGTGTGTGTGTATAATATATTTGCGTCTCCCCACCTATATATTTGAATAAGCTCACTTGAAAAGCTCACAGTGTCACGTTTTAACTCCACCAACTACCTGTCAATCAAGCGTCTAACCAATCACAGCGCCCAACCAATCATCCAGAGGGAATCTGGTGAACAATATGGCGTAAGGCATCGGGAAGCGAGACTTTTTGTTGCGGTTATGCCTTTCGTCCACACGACAACGCAGATATCCGGGATGGAAACACTGGCCAAAGTGAAGTTTTTTGAAAACACTGGGTCTACGTTGTCGTGTGGACGCTACAACCGAAACGTTTTCTATTTGAAGGGCATCTCTCTGCGACAAAAAACGCTGTAACGTCATGCATGTGACCCATGTCGACATGTACACACAGAATGGACGAAGTTAAAACCGTCTATTTTCTGATGTATAACAGCTCCACGTCGAAGATGCGTTGATAAACATGCTTGACAGTTGAATATTTGTTTATCTGTTTATTTCTTTATGAGTCATAAAGTTTATATATTTATTCATTCATTCATTCATTCACATTTCTCACCAAAGTCGCCGACGCCAGTTCTGGGTCAGACCGGGATGCGCTGCCTGCTGGTGGGTGAACTCTGTGATGGGTGCACTTGCTTTGTAATACTAATAAATTTGTTTCCATATGTTTGGTATGAACTCTGATATTATTGTTTTATCGTGGAATTTCCATGGGCTCCCACTAGCATACAGTATATATAGTCTTACTCTAAGACTAGACTTTTATACTGAGACAGCATGTTCTCACCTTCATTTGTAATAGCATGATGCTGTAGCTTCCCCCATTCCCTTATAATTTCTGGAACAGCTCATGCACGGGTACAGTATAAAGAGTGAAAAACGGATGAATTGGTCTAACACAGCATTTTCTGTAGTTATAATTTGATCCACAGTTGCTTTAACAACACAAAAGCTTCCTGTATTCCCTCTATTGTGTAAACACAAAGACCCACAGCACAATATACAGTGTGTGATTGTGAGGCAAAGCACAAACAAGCGCTGGTCCTCTGAACAGTGTTATGTGATATAAATCCTAGGAGACTGGTTTCACATTAAGGTCAGCTTCCCAGGGCTTCATCTACTTTGACGTTTGTTCATAAATGTGTGTTCAGGTCCAATAGTGTCCACCGTACAACAGGCCTCGCCTGCCTGAGCCTCTCAAAACAATATGTCTCAGCCTTAGAAGTGAAATTTATAACAATAAATATAGAAAAGTATAAAAAGTTTTTTTTAAATATTTCGCATGAAGTGAGTGAATGACACCTCCGGTGGACTCACCACCTGCTGAGGAAACCATAGGGGACGGGTGCAATGTGGATTGGGTGGCAGTCGTCAGCATGGGGCTCCACGACTCAATCCCCAGACAAAGAGTCTAGCTCTAGGGACATGGAATGTTACCATGGGTGGAAAGGAGACGGAGCTTGTGAGGGAGGTTTAGAGGTACCGACTAGATATAGTTGGGCTCACCTCCACCCACAGCTTGGGCTCTGGAACCCAAACCCTCGAGAGGGTTCTGGACTCTCTACTTTTCTGGTGTTGTCCAAGGTGAGAGGCGGTGGGATGGTGTGGGCTCGCTTGTAGCCCCATAGTTCAGTCTTCATATGTTGGAGTTCACCCCAGTAACCGAGAGGGTCGTGTCCCTGCGCCTTCGGGTTGGGGACAGGTGTCTCACTGTCGTTTCGGCCTGCGGGCCAAACGGCAATGCGGAATACCCGGCCTTCTTGGAGTCCCTGGGAGGGGTACTGAATAGTGCTCCGACTGGGGACTCCATTGTTCTCCTTGGGGACTTCAACGCTCACATGGGCAATGACAGTGAGACCTGGAAAGGGGTGATTGGGATGATTGGCCTCCCCGATTTGAACACGAGTGGTGTTCTGTTATTGGACTTTTGTGCTAGTCACACTTTGTGCATAACAAACACTTTGTTAAACCACAGGGATGTCCATAAGTGCACATGGCACCAGGACACCCTAGATCTGAGGTCGAGGATCGACTTTGTTGTTGTATCATCAGACCTCCGATCGTGTGTGTTGGACACTCGGGTGAAGAGAGGGGCAGAGCTGTCAACCGATCACCACTTGGTGGTGAGCTGCATCCGCTGGCAAAGTCGGGGGCTGGACAGACTCAACAGGCCCAAACGTGTTTTGAGAGTCTAATGGGAATGTCTGGCAGAACCCTCTGTCAGTGAGGTCTTCAACTCCCACCTCTGGGAGAGCTTCTCCCAGATCCCGCAGGAGGCTGGGGACATTGAGTCAGAGTGGATCATGTTCTCCACCTCCATTGTCGAAGCAGCTGCTCATAGCTGTGGTCGCAAGGTCTCTGGTGCCTGTCGCGGAGGTAACCCCTGAACCCGGTGGTGGACACCAGAAGTAAGGGATGCCGGGAGTCCTATCAAATCTTGTTCAGTTGTAGGACTCCAGAGGCAGCTGACCGGTACAGGCAGGCCAGGCTTAGTGCAGGCAAAAACTCAGGTCTGGGAGGAGTTCGGGGAGGCCATGGAGGAAGACTATTGGTCAGCCTCAAAGAAATTCTGGCAAACCATTCGACGCCTCAGGAGGGGAAAGCGATGCACACCCAACACTGTTTACAGTAGAGGCGGAGGGCTGCTGACCTTGACTGAGGATATTGTCGGGCAGTCGAAAGAATACTTTGAGGATCTCTTCAATCCCACTGCCATGTCTTACACAGAGGAAGCAGAGGCTGAGGTCTCAGAGGTAGACTTGTCCATCACCCAAGCTGAAGTCACTGAGGTGGTTGCCAAACCCCTCTGTGGCAAAGTGTCTTGGGTGGATGAGAGTCGCTCTGAGTACCTCAAGTCTCTGGATGTGCAGGGACTGTCATGGTTGACACGTCTTCATGAGTTTCAGCCGCTTGAAATGAGTGGCTGGGCACACCCTTAGAGATAGGGTGAGGAGCTTAGAGTAGTGCCACTGCTCCTCTGCCTTGGCAGTGCCAGCTGAGGTGGCTCGGGCATCTGTTCTGGATGCCTCCTGGACGCCTCCCTGGGGAGATGTTCCAGGCATGTTCTACCGGGAGGAGACCTCGAGGAAGACCTAGGACATGCTGGAAGGACTATGTCTCTCAGCTTTATTTATTGTCTCCAACAGGCATGTCAAAAGTGCGATCCAATCATCGACAAATTTTTTGCTCAAAAATGAGTCATTTAAGGTGCTCAAGTTGGGTTGGGTAACGTCGCCTGTCGACTTTCAGAAACTTTCAAAGAAGAATAAGACTTAAAACCACATTTTTTTCTCTTAATGTGGAGATTCAACAGTTTATACTGACAAGGAACAACCGATTCAAAAACTGTCAAACGCTGGATGGATTGCGGACTTAGTTTCTGTCATAACAAATGCTTCTGAATGTCAACCTTCAAGGAAAAGATCTGGTAGTTTTCTGTCTTTCTTTCTTGCTTGCTTTCTTGATTTCTTTCTTGCTTTCTTTGTTAAGTCCCATTGAGATTAAAAATCTCTTTTGCAAGAGAAACCTATCTGACAATTTGCACACATCACAGCCTTTAGGATGAAGCTACAACTTTTCCTATGCCACACATGTTCAGGTCTACAACATGTCATGTTTGGCAATATGTGTTATGCAGCAGTCATTGTGTTACCCACTGGGGAGTTCAACAACTGCTTTTGGGATATGCTGCTATCAAAATGGACGTGTTGTTATTCTCCTCTCCTTCACCGTGGATTTTGATGACGCTCTACCTCAACTACAGCAGGCGCTGCATTCATCTCGAGTGTCTTTTTTACCTGCAGCTAGATAATATAAGACAAGATATTCTTTTATTAGTCCCACAGTGGGGACATTTCCAAGGGCAAGTTTCCAGAGATGTGCACATTTAAAAATCAATCAATCAATCAATCAACTTTTATTTAAATAGCGCTTAATCACATCATCAGACATTTCAAAGCGCTTTAACAGACATAAAACCAACAGAATGTCCCAGAGCAAGCATAAGCGGTGGTGACAGGGAAAAACTCCCTCATTGAGGAAGAAACTCCGGGCAGGACCCAGAGTCTGGAGGGTGGTCATCTGCCTTGACCGTTTGGGTGGAAAAGAAATACACTGGGTTTAGAGACAGGGCAAGGAAAAGAGAGAGACAGAGAGAGAGTGGCAGATAGGCCAGATAGAATTTGCAGTTCAGATTGTGCTGTTGTTGCTGAAATGGGGGCGGGATTTCCAGGCCTTTGAATTTTCCTGTCTTCCATGCTTGTTCCCCACCTGTCGAGCAGAAGCACAAAGACAGCAACAGTATCTTGCAAACAAAAAGTATGATTTAATGTCAGTAGCAAATTAGAAAAGCAAAGAAAGAGAAACGGCAGAAGCTCCAAAGTAACTCCCTTTAACGTGAGAGACAGAAAAAAATATCCTCAGCAGCCTAGGCCTTTAGCAGCATATTTAATAGAATCTGTGTTATTTCTAATTGTAGTCTCTATCAGTCTACTCTTGAATGAGCTAAGGCTGTCTGCCCCCTGGACCAAGGCCGGGAGATCGTTCCAGAGTAAAGAAGCCAGATACCTAAAGCTTCTGCCTCCTGTTCTACTCTTAAAGACCTGACGGATTACCAGAAATCCTGCATCCTCAGATTGAAGAGCCCTGGGAGGATGATTGTTACGCTCAGTCTTGGAGTGCCTGAGCCGTAACATGAACACGATACAGTTCAATGAGATCTTCAATGTAAGATGGAGCCTTACAGTGAAGAGCTCTATATGTGATCATGAGGATTTTGAATTTCATTCTAGATTTATTCATTCATTCATTCATTTTCTTCTGCTGTATCCACCGCAGCGGGTCACGGGGAGCTGGAGCCTTTCCCAGCTAGCATAGGGCGTGAGGCGGGGGAAGACGCCAGTGCGCCACAGAGCCACACACAAAGACAGACAACCACGCAAACAAAAACTCACTCCTACGGACAATTTGGGACCGGCCAATAAACCTGAAGCGCATGCTTTTGGAGGTGGGAGGAAGCCGAAGAACCTGGAAAGAACCCACGCAGACACAGGGAGAGCATGCAAACTCCGCACAGTGCGGGACTCGAACCCAGAACCACCTTGTTGTCCAGTGACAGCGCTACCCACTGCGCCACCGTGCCGCCCATTCTAGATTTAATCGGGAGCCAACGTGAGGATGCTAGGAAAGGAGAGATGCGCTCTCTCCTCCCAGTTCGAGTTAGTATGCAGGCAGCTGCATTCTGAGCTAATTGAAGAATCCTAATGGAGGAGCTTGAACAGCCTGACAATAAGGAATTGCAGTAATCCAATCTAGAAGTAACAAAGGCATGAATGATTTTTTCTGCATGTTTAAAGGATAAGAAATTTCGCAATGTTTCGCAAATGAAAGAAGGTTGTCTGAGAAACAGACTTAATATGAGAGTCAAAGGACAGATCTTGATCAAAAATCCCTCCCAAGTTCCTGACATCATTTGTAGAGGATAGTGCAATGTTATCTAAGTGAATTACAGTGTTAGAAAAATTATTTCTAAGATACTTAGGCCAAATAATAATAACTTCATTTTTGTTACTGTTCAACATGAATAGATTGTGAAGCATTCAGGATTTAATATCCCTGAGGCTGGTCTCTCATTTAATTAGTTGGCCAGATTTGTTTGTTTTAATTGATAACTATAATTGTGTAACGTCTGCATAACATTGAAAATTAATGCTGTTATATTTCCCAATGGTCTTCTTCTTTTCCTTTCGGCGTTTCCCTTCAGGGCTCGCCACAGCGAATCAGTTGTTTCCGTCTAACCCTGTCTTCTGCATCCTCTTCTCTCACACCAACTACCTTCATGTCCTTTTTCACTACATCCATAAACCTCCCCTTTGGTCTTCCTCTAGGCCTCCTGCCTGGCAGTTCAAAACTCAGCATCCTTCTACCAATATATTCACTATCTCTCCTCTGGACATATCAAAACCATCTCTGACTTTATCTCCAAAACTTCTAACATGTGCTGTCCTTCTGATGTACTCATTCCTGATTCTATCCTTCCTGGTCACTCCCAGAGACAACCTCAGCATCTTCATCTCTGATACCTCCGGCTCTGCCTCCTGTCTTTTCCTCAGTGACACTGTCTCTAGACCAAACAACATTGCTGGTCTCACCACAGTTTTGTACACCTTTCCTCGCATTTTATCTGAAACTCTTCTATCTCACATCACACCTGACACTTTCCTCCACTCGTACCATCCTGCCTGTACACGCTTCTTCACCTCTTTTCCACGCTCTCCATCTCCATTGTAGTATTTCAATACTGGAACTTGTGTTATCTTGACTTTGATTCTTTCAAATGCTTTTTCTTGTACATCTGTCCATTCCCAGAGACTTTCTTTGTGTGTGAGCTGTCTTAGTATCTCACAATCATCAGACAGGTGCTAGTAAAACTTGGACAAATAGTTCACTAGTCCTACTAGTCTTTGAACACCTTTCACATTTGTCGGTGCGGGCATTTCAGTGACCGCACGCACCTTTTCTGGGTCCACTTTGAGTCCCTCTGCTGTGAGCAACTGACCAATGTATGGGACCTCCCGTTTCCTGAGCTTGAGTTTATCCGCGTTTAGCTTAATATTTCTGTCTCTGCATCTTTCCAGGAAAAGTCTCAAGTTTTTGTCATGATCTTTGACCGCATCCTGCTTTGTGTCACCTTCGCCTGTGATCAGGATGTCATCGGCAATGATGTAGGTGCCTGGCAGGTTCTCGAGGGCCTGAGTTAGTTTCCGTTGAAAAACTTCCGGTGCAGGACTGATGCCCATTGGCATTCTCAGCCACTGAAATCGACCAAAGGGAGTTGCAAAAGTAGTCAAGTAGGTCGACTCTTCATCTAGCTTCACATGCCAGAAACCATGCTTTACATCGCACACAGTGAAAACTTCTGCCTTTTCTAGATCTGGTAGAATGTCGTCTATTGTCGGAAGTGGAAAGTGGCTTCTCTTCAGAGCTTTGTTGAGTGGTCGAGGGTCAATACAAATTCTGGATCTGCCATTGGGTTTCTGTACTGACACCATGCCACTGATCCACTCGGTGCTGCTTTCCACAGGAGCTATTATCTGTCTGTCCACGAGACTTGCGAGTTCCTCTTTAAGTGGTTTCATCATTGACACTGGGACCCTGCGCTTTGGAAGTTTGACGGGCTGTACAGTTGAATCAATTTCCAGTCTATATTCACCTTGTGAGCAGCCGTCACCAGTAAAGACGTCCTGAAACTCAGTCTTTATTTCTTCCAACTGCCAAGTGTCTCTGGTCACCGGCTCCTTTGTCACAATACTGTCAAGTGCATAGATGTTGTCGTATTGGACCTGAATGAGTTTCATTGCTTCACTTGCACTGCGGCCAAGTAGAGGTGTTTTACACTCCTCTCCAACAACTTGAAACTCGACTCTGTACTTTTTCTGATTCCTTGGATTTGTCATCTTTACTTTGCATTTGCCGAATGGACACAGCTTTGACTTATTGTACATCACAAGTACCTTGTCCGTGTGCTCCAGTTTCACATTTGGATTCAGCAGGTTGATAGGAATGGCGTTGCAGGTTGTGCCGCAATCAATCTGAAAGTTCACAAAATTGTCATTAATCAACATCCCAGCTAATAGTTGTTCAGTTTTACCGTTTTGTTTCTCTCGGATCTGATTCACGTCTGCTGCTGTGGATGTGACTGCTGTAACTGTCATTATGTCTTCACATGACTCTGAGTCAGTCTCTGCCACTGCATGAACTGCTTTCTTGTACTCCTTTCCTCCTGCTTTGCTTCTGCATGCCACTGCAAAATGATTGTCTTTGCCGCATTTCTTGCATTTTTTCCCAAACGCTGGGCACTTTCGCTTGAGCCTTTCATGCATTTTTCCACAGCATTTGCAGGAGATCTCATTGCTCTTGAATTTCCTTGTTGCATATTTGATCGCATGAACGTCCTCCGCGCCATGTCCTTCTATTGTTTTACTGTATTCACGTGAAATCTCCATTGACCTACAGATCAGTAAACATTTGTCTAGGTCAAGTCTGTCTTCCCTGAGAAGTCTTTCTCTCCAAGTTGAGCTGTATGCGCCGCAAACAATCCTGTCTCTAATTAGCGAATCTTTCAGTTGTGCAAAATTGCAGGTACTTGCCAATGTCCTCAAGTCAGTCACGTACTTGTCGACAGATTCTCCCGGAGCTTGATTACGTGCAAAAAATCTGTACTTTTCCACGGTTTCATTCACCTTCGGGTTGCAATGATCATCCAGTTTTGACATCAAACTGCTAACAGTCACTCTTGCTTCTGAGCCTATTAGCGTCTCACAGAGCTCTCTGCCCCGTTCCCCGATGAGGTAGTAGAAAAGTTTTACACGTGCCTTATCCTCTGCTTCCGGCGTTGCTAACTCGATATACAGAGTAAATTCTTCTTTCCGTGTCTTCCATGACTTGGCAAGATTTGCAGAGTCCATACACCACTGTTGAGGCGGTTTTAGTCCTTCCATTCTCACGCTCGGACTTTCTCGCTGGGTGTCGCGAAGTTATGCTAACGCCACTTAGCTTCTCGTAGCTTCATTCATGCAGTCGTTTCGCAGTACCTTTCTAGTCCGAACCGCTCAAAACAAACCGCTCAAAGCAAACCGCTCAAAGCAAACCGCTGCCACCATGTTTCAGCTTGTTCTGTCTCTCAATGACTATACAAACTTCACCCCTGTTCACAGGGAACTTTTATTAACAGCTGCCTGAACAACAACCGGCCAGCACAGCACCATGTTGTGCGTCACACTATACGGTCCGGGTAGGAACAAATAAACACTCTAGCAATTCCTATTGCTACAGTTGGGAGATCAGTCAGTCAGTCAAACTTCAGAGTTGACAGAAAATTCATGATTTGCTATGTTATCGTAGCCGGTCACCGGTGTTCTCTGCAGGCTGCTCTGCCGTCAAACAGCAGGTCAGTGAGAGTCGGCACTTCGGCCACGCCCCTTGACTACCGTTGTTAGGGGGCGTAGTACGGCCTGAATACTGTCTGAGGGTGCCCCTGGTGGCGTAGTGCAGCACGACTACCGGCCAGACTGTCCGCTTTTTTTCAGCGATCTCGTTTTGTAACCACTACTAATATTAATATTAATCCATATACAAGGTGCATCGGATTATCAGGCGCACTACGGGATTATGAGAACATTATAGGCTTTTAGGTGTGCCTTATAGTGTGGAAAATACGGTACTTACTGAATTACATACTTGAATTAATTGTTAATTTCCCTGACAGAACCTCCTCATGGGATCAATAAAGTTATACCCTTGTCTACTCTACTCTACACCCAACAGTGACTGAACATGAGTTCCTCATTTAGCATGGAACATAAGACACCTTTAACACGCCATGGGTTCGTAGAACTGTCTAAGTCATTCATAGCTCCGAAATAGAATCGATTCCGATTCTTGTTTGACGAGAGAGAGAGAGAGAGAGAGAGAGAGAGAGAGAGAGAGAGAGAGAGAGAGAGAGAGAGAGAGAGAGAGAGAGAGAGAGAGAGAGAGAGAGAGCAACAACATTTATTTCGAGGTTAATTTTTCAAGGCCTTGCAGCATGGAGATTTGATTGAGAAATTAGTGTACATACCGGTATATGTAGGATTTTATTATTTTCTTATGTTTTTAATATTCCATATGAAGAGAAAATAGTTGATACTACTTGTTAAAATCTGTTCACTCAATTCTTTATATGGGAGAGCACATTTCTGTAGAAGTTTGATTGTGAAACTTTCTCTGTTAGAGAAAAAGACTACATACTATATTTGAATTGTGTGATAAATTAATTAGTTTTGTTCTTCATGAAAATTATTAAAATGAAATGGTACAATTTATGCTGTTTAATAAGAACAAATGGGAAGACTTAAAGCTGAAGGAGTCCAAATTTCTGTTACATTTCTGCTGAGGTTAATTTTGTTGCTGCACATCACTGTCTGTTTTCAGTTTTTTTATCACAATACATCACAAGAGTCAAGTGTACGCTATGAAAACAAGTGCAATGATTTCTTTTTATGGAGTAGAAACCTCAGCAAAAGTTGGCTGGAGTCTAGTGAACTCCTGGTGGACTGGGGCTGTCTGTATGACTGATGTTCTGTGTTTGGAGGAGAACAAATGAATTTTCTATATTTGTAGCTGATCAAAAAGCAGCATTCAGTCTCCTCAGACACGGCAGGCTACTGGATATGGGTAGGTCCCATGAGAGAGGGACAGTATATGAACAGAGGGCTATTTGTTTCGATGGCCCCTTGGTCAGACAAGCTGTCATTTAGGTATATTGATGGAAGAGTCTCAAAAATTTGTTACTTTCTTATCAGATGAAGTTACTTTTTTGAATTTTGTATTTTACAAAAACTATTTTCCTTTATCTAATTGGTATTGTTAAAAATAGGGTGCAGCAGGTACACAGTTTTTTTTTTATTTTTGGTAGTACAAATATATTTTTCCTTTGCCTTGTTGTACCACACCTGTCCACTAGGCGTCCTTATTATGTTGCAGAACTATCGTAACTACCTGACTATCCTTGAGATCCTTCTGCCTGCACAGCTGCTTAGTCCTCTTACCGACACATTTAGTCACCCCACTCAAACTATTTTGAAGTCACATTGCATCCCACCATTGTAGTATGTGTATTTTATGTTTGTAGACTTTTAAATTATGTCAAAATTTACTTTAAAACGTATGTGTCAGTCCATGTCATCTCTTTTGCTTTTGCCTGAGTGAGATAATCTTCTCCATCTGACAGGTGTAAACTGTCACTATTCCCTCTACCGCTAGTGCTTCGTAGTTTGTATCACAAAAATACATTCCTCCCAGCAACTGTCAATTTTGACTGTTAAAAAGATGGATCTTTATAGAGAGCTGAGATATGAATCTTAAAAGATATTGTGAAACCACAGTTACAGATGCCCAACAACAGGGCTGGAAAGCAACAGTACACTCAGTGGAAGTGGGCTGCAGAGTATTTATAGCCACCTCAACATCCAAGCTACTCAGGGAGGTGGGAGTCCGAGGGAAGGCCCACAGGCAGGAGGTCAGGGACCCCAACAGGGCATCTGAGAGGGTGAGCCAGTGGCTGTGGATGAATAGAAAGGGTCCAACCTGGGCCTTCAAGTGAGCTGATGGCATCTAGGGAGTGAACCTGGAACGCTGTTACTCACTCTGAACCCTCTGGGGATGTCGTGGGTTGATCAGCAAACATCCATGAAAGAGGGCGCCCACTTGAAAACCCAAAGGATGCCATCACTCATTTGAACTCCACAGAGTCTCATTGGTGCGGTAAGTATTAATCTATTGATGGATATGAATATCTCGTCCTACACAACAGATCGTAACCTCACTAGCACCACCAAATGTGACTTGGTTATCACTGGGTAGATATGTCTTGACAATAAAATATTTTTCAGGAAAGTGCTTAAAAACAGGGCAACGTTTTGGTAGTTTTATTAAGTGTAGTTAAAGGAGTGTGATGGTGTCATATATTTTTTGGAGCTACCCTCTAAGTTTTATTGGCCTAAATGGATAAATCACTTACTCATTTAAGTAATGCTAGATTAGTGCTCAATTTAAAACTATTGTCACCAGAGAATGCTATAATTTAAGTATAAATACAGGTTTGCTGAAATGGCTGATGCTGCACTTTCTACCAGCAGCATCGTTCTGCAGTGTTGTTTCTAATCTAAACCTGATCTCCAGCTTTTCATTTTTCTCACAAAATTTTACAGGTGTGGACACCGGGGTGACCGAGCTCAAATGAAGTGTTGGCCAAGACTTTTCTTTCCCCTCTGATGGCATAAAAAATGCTCTATAGGATGGAGGGCAAAAATAAAACCCAGAAGAATTACCAATTCTTCCACTAGGGGCTATTTATTACCAGATATGGTCATCACTTATTTGTTTTCTCAAAGAACCTCTCAGCTGGTGGAAGTTGTTCTGTGGTGGTCAGACAGAGAGAAGAACTGGATGCAGTGTGATTACTTGAGTGCCTGAATGAAGAATGGAACTGTTTTCATCTGCACATGCCAAAAGAAATCGCAAAACATCTTGACAGACTGTATCCAGTAAGGGCTTCAGTTCAGGAGTGAACTGAACAGATTCCTGCTATGTCATTTGGTCTGGTGGCTCATTGCATACCAGGGGAGAGAATTTATTAGTTAAATGTAGGCCAAGGCTGTGAAATACATCATCACTGACAGATCTGTCTCATAAAAACGACCATCAAGGCAATTCAAATGCCGATTGTATCTTCAATTCTTCTCCAGGTAAACTGGACAGTGTATGTTGGATTTTTAGATGTTGTATTTTTAGAAAAACCCTATTAATTAACACTTTAATATCTTCTTAAAATAGAATCTTGATTACTATTTTATAGTTGCGTAGTTTCAAAATGAACCACCATTGACTGCAATGTAAATTAATAAATTTACCAGTGAGAGACATGTAATTGTTCACAAGATGCACTGAACCCAGAGACATACTTCTTCACTATGTTTTACAGAATAAAACAAAATAGATTTGTGTTATTTATTTCAAGTATTTTAAGTGAAGAATTTCTTTTGCTATTGTTCTTAGCTTTTCAGCTTCTTCTGCATGCTCTGTGACCGCTGTTGCACAATGTGTCAATAGCAGCTTTCATGCAAGAGACTGCAAAGTCAAAGACACCAATCAGCATCAGCAGCTACTATTGATTCTCATAATGAGTCCAGGCAGCCTGTTTCAATGGTGTCCCTTGGTGTAACATATTAATAGACACAGCTTTTGAAACTTAGTGTCTTATAAACTTGTGGTAGAGAAATCTTTTACCAGTAGTCACATCTACTGCTTAGACTACTCATGTATACCCCAAACTTTATCAGTTCCTAAATTGCAGCAGCTGTAGTCACTTCATTTGAATCCCCCCTTGAATCCCTTACAGAATAATGAGTGTAAAGCTGAGAAATATTAGTCCCTGGAAAAAGATAGAGATGTACAGTTAAAGGAAAGGGACATGCTACCCTGTAGCAACATTGCTAAACTTATAAGAAACAAGTGTGCGAGCCACGGCCTAATACAGTATGACCACTGTGAAATTGGATGATGCCCACTTACAGTGGTTGGGCAGAAGTAAGGCACTTTTATCTTTCCAAAACAACTTTACTAAAGTGACCCAATTAAATGAAATTGTCTCGTAAGCAGGTCTGTGAGAACTGTTGAGCTGTGTTGAGATATTACCCCGAATGGTGCAGTGAGTAACAGGTAAACGTCAAACTGTGGCAGCACAAGACTCAGATAACATTATGGTCAAGTCACTTTGAAAACTTCAACGTACTCTAGAGATTTATGTTGAAACCCAATCATCTTATTGGTGAGTTTAAACAGTTGTGGTTGTTATTTAAGTCCCTCTAATGAAAGGCCTTAGATTCCCTTAGATTCGCCCTGCCAAATAAAACTTCCATATCTATACCTCCAAAATCAGTCCGACTCTGCTCTATGTTGTGTAAAAGGCGAGGCCACACTTTCTGAAATATTTAACAAACAGAAAAAACTTCAGTTGTGAAGAAATAAATCATTAGCAGTTTGTCTTTCTAAATGCTCTCAGTAACCTACAACATAAATATATAAATTTTGATGACAAAAAGAATCATTAAAATGTATACATTATTCATCTGCATAAATCTGCATAAACCCACAAACCATGTTATGTAGACAAACATCAGCTCTATTTCTCCTGTGTAAATGTACTGCGTAGCATCTTAGCCGTCACTTAATGCCTCATGTGTGCAAACAAAGCTGCAACTGTTCCCTCCAATATGACAATGTACACAACAAGTTTTGACTGACTTTAACTCTGCGAATTAGTAGAAAATAACATTAGAAAACAGTACATTTTGTTATAGATTTTCATTACTTATAACAATCCTATCACATTACATTTTTAGGTAGCTCTCTTTAATATCAAACCAAATATAGCATTCATTTTCACACACATTTTCATTTTAACATAATACTTAACATCTTTGTTGTGAATAAAGTCAACTGGACTTATAGTTATCTTGTCCTGGATGACAGATTCTGCATAGACGTAGACACACGCCTAATTTATTGAGCATATCAGGCATAAACTTGCTTTTTTTAAATAAAAGAAAAAATTCTCCAGTGTTCAGAAATCATTGAAGCCACTGATTTGCCAATCACAGCTCACCCTTGCGCATTCGCGCATCAACGCTCGCGACTTCACCTCATCGTGGATTTTTGGTAGGCAGTCACGTGATACCATACGTGCATTCTATTGGCTGACAGCATCCAGAAGAGCGCTCGTTTTGTGAGTCTCGGACTTAGGTGAGACACAAAAGTGCTTTAAACAGTCAATAAGAGTGTGGAAAAAGGTAATACAGATAAAAAGGGGTTTGATATCAGTATGGGGAGGGTCATAAGTGTTTAAATTACTGTAAATAATAACATAAATAGTTTGTTGCGCTATTGCAGAATTCGTTAATAGCGTGTGGTTCCTGGAACGCATTAACCGCAAGGAACGAGGACACACTATAATTTAGTAATGAGGCAGCTGCTCAGTGCAGCTTATAGTAAATACTAGCCGTAACCCGTGGAAATTCCACAATAAAACAATAATATCAGAATTCATACCAAACATATGAATACAAATGTATTGGTATTATAAACCAAGCACACCCATCACAGAGTTCTCCCACCAGCAGGTAGTGCATCCCGGTCTGACCCAGAACTGGCGTCGGCATCTTTGCTGAAGAATGTGAATGAATAAATAAATAAATAAATATATAAACTATATTACTCATAAAGAAAGAACCAGACGAACAAATATCCAACTGTCAAGCATGGTTATCAACGCGTCTTTGACGTGGAGCTGTTGTACATCAGAAAATAAGCGGTTTTACCTCCGTCCATTCTGTGTGTACTTGTAGACACGGGTCACACACACTAACGTCACAGCGGTTTTCGTCGCAGGGAGACGCCCCCTGGATAGAAAATGTTTTGGTTACAGGGTCCACACGACAACGCAGACCGGTGTTTTAAAAAAACTTCACTCTGGCCAGTGTTTTCGTCCCGGATATCTACGTTGTCATGTGGACGGAAGGTGTAACTGCAACAAAAAGTCTCGCTGGCCGATGCCTTACGCCATATTGTTCATGTGTTTTCTTCTGGCAGATGCGCCCTGATTGGTTGGGCGGTAGTGGTTGGAGTTAAAATGTGACAATCATCTGTCCCCAGTCCACAGACTTAGCTCAGTCAGTCATTAACACAGTCATAATTTTACATGTCTTGGCGTGTGGAAGTTAAAATAGCATTTAAAGCACATTTATACAGGTGAGCACAGGTCTTCCCCTTGCCCCATTTACCCATCAGTGCCTCTGGCAACAGAAATTTACTTCAGAGTTTAAAATTAGCCTGGACATATATCATTTCCAACTGCCTGAAAAGAAATGGTGTCTGAGCACTGGCATAGGTAATCGATCTCCACACTGTTGTTGGTCCCATCTCAGTGCACCATCACTCAAACACACAGACTTGTCACTGAGGACAAACTTGACACTTGCAGACCTGAATAATACTGTTTTGAGGATCATTAGTAAACACACAGTTACCATATACTCTAGTGTAGACTTCCTCAACTGACGATGTGACATCTTTGGGTGATGCCAGTAGTCTTTTCTGCATTTCAAAGTCCAAATTTTATAGATTTGTTACGGGAAAATAAAGTGTCATCCGGCACTGGGATAGCTTCAATGTATAGAGGTCTTCAGTGAAATGAAGAAAAGACATTTTGGTAAGTACAAATTGTCATATAGTTTCAACTTTACTAAAGATCCATCATTCACTCTCCCTGCGTGCTCGGTGTGTGTTATGAAATTGGCTATCTAAGCAGTGATTCCAAGAAACATTACAATGTCGATACAACCAACAGAAATACTTGCCTGTGCTGGCACAAGAACATCTGGCAGAGATCACAGCAGATCATGCTTTCAACATAACATTTCAAGACATGGCTTTGGCCAGACTTTAGATATCATTAGACCAGGAGTGCCTAATTGTTTAGAGTGGTACTGTTAAAATGGTAGTACAGTGCCATTTTGTGAAGCCGATCCCAGGGAACATTTGGCGAGACGTGAGACACACCTTGGACAAGCGGCCAGTTCATTGCAAGGTCAACACTTACTCACAGTCACAACTACTTAAAAGTGCTGCCTGAATTTCAAGATTTACAGTCCTTCCTGTAGTAACATGAGATTATGATCTCACTTTAAAAGTTAAACCTTAGTTTTTTCTATTTAATATCAGGGCTAGTTTGAGCCAGCTTTTTTTTGGGGGGGTGGGGTTGGCTGGCATGTATGTCTCAGAAACGATAGTTGTCTTAAAGCTAAGAGAAGTGGAGTCTAATGCAGTAAGAAACACTCCTCATAGTATTTACAAAACTAGACAGTAGTCTTATTCAAATTCAAATGAAAAGAGACAAAGAAAACAATGAATGATTAATTATTCACAGATATTATGGTAGACAATGGTTGCATCTCTGTTCTGGCCATTTGCACCATGAGCATTGCCACTTTGTGCAACAGTGTTTAGATGGATGACTACCACTTAATGCAGCTTGAGAAACAAATACCTTGCAGTATAATGAGAACACATGACTCAGATGCTGTAAATCATCCAGAACCAGCCAGCCCACCCCGAGCTACCAGCCTTTTTAACTGCACATTTTGGGATTCCTTCACAGGAAAAAGTATCTGGCTACATGGACACATAATTTTGTTTATATAATTTCTTGTATTCTTTGCAGTAGACACATTTGTATTCAACTACATTCCTTAAAGAGACATAGGAAGACCATGTAAACTCTACACTTAATAGCCTTCAGGTTGATTTCAAGCGTTTCACACAAAACTGCACCACAAGCAGAGGTTGTTATGTAACTGACTTCTGACACTCTCTCAAACACACTTTCTACTCACACACACACACACACACACACACACACACACACACACACACACACACACATAAGGCCACATACACAGGGTCTTTCCAAAGGTCTTCATTTATGCAACGCCTCAACCTCAAATGCATAACCAAACTCATGGGTATGAGAAGAGAATATATGGAAAATAAAAGAAGCAATAGCATTACAACAACATTATAAATCCTGTTCTATGTGGTATTACCTCACCATAACGACAGTCACTAAATGATCCTGAGGCACAAGAATGAAATCGAATCAAATACTGCACATGTGCATGCGCCAGTTATTCATGTCACATAGACCGAAGAACCTGTGTCTGGCTCATGAATCTTTTTCATAAAAAGATTGTTCTGCTAACTCATTTTAAACATTTTTTGTTCAACCTAAACAATACAAGGGTAAATCATTAAGGTTACAGTGTATCATTTTAAACTCTGGCATTCTGTGAGCTAAGGAAGCATAATGTTTAACCCTGCAGCGTCAATATCTATTCTGACATCTAACATACAGAACGCTTTGAGCAGTACTTTGTAATGAATTTTTACACATGACAAAAAAATTATTTAGCTTCTCGTTTCATGACTACTTATCATGTCCTCCAATCATGTGATTAAGGAGCTGTTTGCCATGTTGTTCTGAAGACCTTTTCATTTAACTGTCTTCACTTTTGTGTTACAACTAACTGGCTCCATGTCTCCTATTTTTACCTTCAAAATGTATCACACTAAGATTTTTCTGGCGCATTAAAGGTATGTCTCAGAAATGGTTTTGAACTAAAGACTCCAACTCTCTAGCTTCTATAATTGCATCTACAACATGTAACTGCATCTTTGATGTGTTAAAAAAAAAGTATAGGAATATATGAGAGGATTCTGGCCTCCGGGGGAAAATATCACTGTCAGAAGCCTTGAGAACATACCCTGAAGCTGAGGATGAAAACGTTCTTCTTACTCAAGACATAGTTCTCTGGGCATGTGGAAGCATGCGTAAAGTCTTGAAGGAGTGACCAACCACACCCTTTGTGAAAAAAGTTTAGCAAGTGGGATTTATGTCATTCCATCTCAACTACCCCCTGTAGGGAGTTTCAGAAGTGAGAGGGACAGATTGTTCTACAATAAGAGCTGTCTTGTCCTTACTTTTTACTGTTATACAAACAGACTTAACAAGAACCAATGCAGTCAGAGAATGCAACATCCCGCGACACCCCTGACCTACTTGCATAGGTCAAAGATCAAAGCTAGTGCTCTGACCTACTTTCATAGATCAAATCAGTAGCTTTGATCTACGGTCTTACACTGGCCTTCTCCCTCGTCTTGCTATCTTATCCAGTTCCTGAATGTACAAAAGATAAAATGTGACTTTGACCTAGTTTTCTCAAGGTCAAGGTCATCATCTCATTTTCGTCCCTGTCCATCCATCCGTCCGTCCATGGACGGACGGATGGACTAACGGACTAACATACAAACGATGACAATTACAATACATCACCACTTTGAAGCAGGACGTAAAAATACATGGACAATAATAGTGCAATTTGTAGTACTATTCTCTGCATGAGACTAGATAGTTGTCCTTCTAATGTTGGAAACTAGGTTAGTATGCTTGAAAACATCAGAGTTGTTTGAGATCATCAACTAAAAACAATCACAACAATAAAACTCAATTTACATGGTTTGATTTGATGACAGTTTTTTGAGTGTGAAGCAGTTGGGCTGAGGATCAGCACCTCGAAGTCTGAGGCTGTGGTTCTTGACTGCAAGAAGGTAGGTTGTCCACTATCTTGGTCTTGTTCATGAATAAGGGGATGACAGAGCACAAGACTGACATACAGATTGAGGCAGTCTACACAGCGATGAGGGTGTCAATCTAGTCTGCTGTGTTGAAGAGAGATCTTGGCCGGAAAGCGATATAAAAGCAATCTGTGTCCCTACCCTTGACCCCGGTCACAAGGTCTAGTTTGTTTTGTTGCTGTTGTTGCTTTTATCTCATTTACCTTACTATTTAACTTTTACCACTTCATGTCTTTACAGGCTTCCCAGACTACCTCTCCTCCTCTTCACTAGTGTCTGTTAAGCTGTGATGCAGTGAAAGGCCACTGTATGAAGCCAACATGAGATTGTTAGAAAGGACAACCCTAAAGCAAAGCCTTGAGTCAGCTGTTTTTTTGGACTGACAATTGTCTCATTGGACCTCCAGAACCTGCATATTGTAGTTTTCATCTCCTGTTTATAGGGATAGTAGTCCCGTGATATAGACTTGTTGTACAACTGAGTCAGTGATGGGAAGGAATTTTATATGTGTTCTCAAACTAGGGGCTACTGGGATCAGAGAAGAATGATAAAACTTTTGAATCTGCAGCACTTGACAACGCCATGTTTACCATTCCTTAACTGATTGTAGTTTGCATGTTTCCTAAATGGCCACTCCTCTGCAGAGAATGTGAATGGAATACTATTTTCCTGTCACCTGAGACGGCTGCTGAGTTATGGGGCATACCTTTAAAAAAAATATAGGTGACAGCGTTTTCAGTCTTATCATATAAAGCTAATCACTCGTCTGCTACCATATATGTACATCATTACACATATACCTCAGTTCACAGCACCAATCAACAATGGAATGAAATGAACGTACGGCAGATCCAACACTTATAGGTTCTTTTTGGTTTCATTTACAGTTTTACATTGTGCTACAAAGAAGGATGGAAACATTTTTCTTTTTAGATGGCGCAATTCAGACCCAAAACAGCTCAGAATCATTTTTTTTACATACATTTTGATTTAAATACACTTGATATTTTACCCATGGAATTCCAATATGGCCATTCATGAGGCAAAATGAAGTCCCAGTAAACTGCAGGTATTCTGTTATGTGCTTTCACATACAAACACAGCTACCCAAACAATGACAAATATTTTTAACATTGCACTGAATGTCCAGCTAAGAGCAATAACATGATAAATGAACACGCTTGTTGGATAAAATCAAATGATTCAATAAATTTGGGAAATGCCCTTCAAATAGCCACAAGTGTTTTCATTTATTATGGTGTTTCTCAACCACACACACACACACACACACACACGCATACAGACTGTTGCAAACTGACAAAGACACTAATTGATTTGACCCTTACTCACTCCTCATCCAGCACACTACTCATCAGTGTTCCCCTTTGTGGCTGCTGATATCCACTGATATCGACTGAGACGTCAGTTTGTGGAAGGTGCAATGCTTATTGATCATGGCTCTGTGTTCGGGTTATAGGTAAGGTGAATCTTTTAAATTGTCTCTGAGAATTTCTTCCAGTCCTGTGGATGAGTTGGCCTCAATCAATAACTCATTATCGTGCCTCTTTACGCAGTTGTAAGGGCAAAGAAAACAAAGGTCAATTATTATGGAAAGATCAGCCTTTTTTTCCACTGTGCAGTGATTGAGATGCTCTAATTCATGGGATGTGCTTTGGGTTTTGTTTTGTTTTTTCAAATCCCCATGGATGAAAAAGTATAAGCTGAAAAATGCTTACTAAAAACACCAGAATATTGTAATATTCACATAGTCATCCATATTTCTGTCTAAATGTCAAGCATCAGTATGTTTTCGAATGATTTTACCTTCCATCCATCCATCCATCCATCCATCCATCCATCCATCCATCCATCCATCCATCCATCCATCCATCCATCCATCCATCCATCCATCCATCCATCCATCCATCCATCCATCCGAGATGACTGTAATCTCTACATCTCGTCTACAGCCACTTATCCACCTCGAGGGTCATTGGTATTGCTGGAATTTATCCCAACTCGATACGTTCGAGGGGTGGGGTACATCCCGCGTGCATCCCCAGCGCCTCTTGCGTCACACACATAAAAACAGCCAGTCATGCACACACTCACACCTCAATTTGGTGTGACCAAATCACCAAAATAGCATGTTTTTGAAGGTGAGAAGAAGCCAGAGAACCCAGAAGGAACCCACACAGACATGGGGAGAACATACAAACTTGACACAGATAGGAGTTGATCCTGGAAACTACTTGCTGTGAGGCAAGGCCTTGCCCCCCTGCACCACCATGCCACCGTTTTTAACTTGATTTTACATTTTCCTCTTCACTCACATTTATTGTTCCTCTCTGTCCCTTTGTTTAAGAGAAGTATTTTCTTAATCACCAGGAACTACACCCCAAGCTGCCAATAACAAAACAGAATTATCCAGTTTATTGACTTGGCGTTCCAAGTTTAGATGGATAAATAGATAGCTTGACAGATATTTGTATTCATTCCATGGGAAATTTATAAGCTCCTGTCACTCTCTAAATACTAATGAGACATTGCCTCTTTTTAAGTCATATGTATTGTCAGCTCAGATTACATTTAAAGATGGCAAAACGAGCCTTTTCATTGGTAAACCTCCTGGACAACATATAAATATCTTTACTTTGTGGTAGTGCTCCTGCTCCTCCCTCTGTGGAATCATGTCTTTTATTCAGTTATCAAGGGTGTTTACAAGCACTGTTACAGATTTGTGGTAATCTTTGTCTAGCATGTAATAAACTAGGTCCACATGGCTTTCATGTAAATGAATGGTACAAGTTGGAGCTGGCAGTGCTGGCATGATGGTAGACATTGATGACAGATTTATAAACAGGAAAAGTAATTTCCTTTTCCTTTTCTAATTGTTAATGTAACCTGTTTTGTTAGAACCTGAACACTATAGTTATGAATAGAGTTTGATGTATTAATTCATAAACACTATGAGTCAACTTTAATAGTTCTGGTTCCTAATTCATGAATTAATACATGAAGGCAGCCAGCTTTCTGAGCCTGAGGGCAAAAGATGTCTCCTGTTAGTTTGCCAATACAAATTGCATGTCTAAAAATACACTATTGTGGATGCAGATGATGATAAAAACAGTCTCTCCATGGCAGACACGTGTGTAAGATGCATCATTACTAAAGCCTTTATTACATGTTTGCAAATTGTTTGAAGTAAAATATGAAGGGAATGCAATATGAAATTTGATTTTAATTTGAATATTCATTAACTTCATTAATATTTACATATGACCAGCATTTCATGCCACTGTCAAGACTAACCACATCTTATTTCATTCATTCATTGTTGTATTTGTGCACTTGGGTAACTTGTATGTTTGTGAAAGAACCATAAATGCATAGAGGTTTTGGAGCAACATATGTTGCAAAGCAGAAAATGTAATTTTGGTTTGAGCCAGACCACAGTCTGCGTTACAGTAGCATTTCCTTAGAAAAGGAGTCTGGGTATTAGCAGACCTGCTGTAGTCCTGACTCAACAGACAAAACAGATGTCATGAACAAAAGGTGACCCAGAACTATTTTGCAGCTGGAATCCCACATCAGACAACAATAAGAAAGCATTAAGCTTGAATAACAGAAATTGGTCTTCTCAGTTCCCAAACGCTAGTGCTGTTCAAAAGAAGAGGTGATGCAACACATTGGAATACAATGAAAATATTCTGCAAGGCAATTAAGTTGTGCTACAGTTTCAAGGCATTTTTTTCTCTTTTCTAAAATGACGAATTACTGGCATATTTTCCATGCATGGTTAACAAGGGTTTCTGATGTTGAAGACATTGATAAACTCAAACAAACTGCCTTTGTACAGACACTAGTGAAGAAATATTTAAATTTCCTCCCTTGGTTAAAAATGCTACATTCAGAGTAGACTTTTATCTTCATTGGAGTGCTAATCTTTTCTCATGTTTCTGGTTATTTTTTTCATGATTGTATTGCCAGATTGAAATGGTCAGATTGTATTGCCAGATTGAAATGGTATTAAGTCACTTTTTACTCACCTGCTGTGGATGCATATCTGGTTGACTGCATAACACAACAAGAAGTGAGTAGTGGGGACTCAGCACAAACTCTGCGAAATCCCAGTGTTAAAATGCCATAGTGCTGCTAAAGTAAAACGTTCTGGAGACTGAAATAGTCAGGCTGTTTTCGTTCATCAAAAAATAATAAGAGCAAGAGGCAAAAGAATTTTAGTTCACAGATTTATTTTATGCAGATGTATTTGATGTAATTCACCACAACATTCATTGGTCATGTCGCCAAGAAGGCCTTTAAAAAATAAATCTGGTTTTAAAATCTTGAAAGAAATGCAAAACTAAGCAGGGAAACATTTGGGAGAAGTCGGAAAAGCAATTCAACAGCCAGTTGACTCAAAGGTAGACTGTAAACATGTTTGTCACACGAAATTAGCATTGTTCATGATAATTAGCATTTCTCCAGTGACCAGGCTTGGTTGTTGGATTGCTCCTCTGACTAACATCAGCACTCAAATGTAATACAAAGTGTCTTAGTTGACAAAACACTGACAATCAGCACAGAATTTTCAAACAATGTCCTTGCTGAGTTTTAACATTTCATCCAAACCTTTTTTCCCTTTATCTCTTTTGATGTATTTTCATAAAGGAAACAAGCTTTGTTTTGTTTGACCTTGTGTGTTCAAAGCCAAATTCACCTTCAGAAACTCCCAGATTTGGTGAATCGGATTTTTGGGATATTCAACTATACCTGACCATGTTTGTATTGTATAGCACCAAAATAAGATAAAAATTTGGATCAAATTTAAGAGTTTCTAAAGGGGTACATGGTGGCTCTCCTTTTAAATGAGTCTCCTGGAACTGACGGATGAGCTGGTGGACTTGGTGATGCTCGGGCCGTAGGTGCTGCCACCAAGGCCGTAGCCGCTGCCACCACCATAGCCGAATCCACCGCCAGACTGGAGCAGTCCTGAAAAAGGAAAACACATTTATGTTAGTGTTCATCCATCTGTAAGTGTGACCTAATGTTTCAGGTATTACATGTTATGATGATAATGATGAGGAGGAAAAACTCTAAAGCATACCTCCGGTGCTCTGCTGCACATGGATGGTTGCACTTGAGCCGCCGCTGGCCAGCCTAATAGTAAAATAGAAAAACAGGTGCATAATTTTCAGTTGAGGCACACGGTACAGCCATAAAAATTACATCAAAATGTCAAATCTATCCTACCTGGTCTCCTCTCCTTCCAACAGCTTCCTGTAGGTGGCGATTTCAATGTCCAGGGCCAGCTTGACGTTCATCAGCTCCTGGTATTCACGTACTTGGCGGGCCATGTCCTGCTTAGCTCTCTGCAGAGCTTCCTCAAGGTCCTTGATGCGAAGCTTGGCATCCTTCACTGCCAGCTCACCACGTTCCTCAGCCTCTGCGATCTGTGCCTCAAGGTTGGCTCTCTATGAAATATTAACATATTGTTAAATTACTGTAAATCATCCTATACATAGAGTGGAGTGGAATGTATTAATTATGAGTCATCATCCATGAGAACTTTTGAAATTTACCTGTGCCTTGACAGCATCAATCTCATTCTGAATACGGGCGATCATGCGGTTAAGTTCAGCGATTTCAGCCTTGGTGGAACGAAGGTCATCACCGTACTGTCCAGCAGAGGTCTGCATCTCCTCATACTATTATAGCAAAACAAGGTGTGTCAACAATAAGATCTACAATGATTGCATAGGTTTTTTCAAATGTTTATATTGTGAAAGACATGGGGTAAACCTCAGCTTTGCTGTGCACTGACCTTCGTTTTGTACCAGTTCTCTGCTTCAGCCTTGCTACGTGCAGCAATGTCCTCATACTGAGCACGCACTTCAGCCACAATAGAGTCCATGTCCAAGTTACGGCTGTTGTCCATCTCCACAATGACTGATGTGTCCTTAATCTGGCTCTGCAACTCACGGAGCTCCTGTATAAACAGTGTTTGCACATCCATAAGCTCTTTGACTTATGATTTGTGATTATGCTTTTACAGTAAAGGTTATGAATTTCAAGTACATACAGCCTCATAGACGGCCCTGAGGAAGTTGATTTCATCCTGAAGAGCATCAACCTTGGCTTCCAGCTCCACTTTGTTCATGTAGGCAGCATCAACATCCTGGAAAGAAAGGTATTTATAATAGAGAGGGTCATTACTTGCCATATTGTATTAATTTTTTTTTTAAAATACACTGTTATAAAACTGTAGCTTTTAAATAATACTGTTATAGTCGTACCTTCTTCAGGAGCACAAACTCGTTCTCAGCAGCTGTGCGCTTGTTGATTTCATCCTCATACCTGTTGTAAAACAATGAGAGGCTTGATTACATCTGCATCAGTGTGATCATCTGGTCACAATATCAAGTAAACATGTCAAAGAGTGCCCATGTGCAAAAACTCACTTGGTCTTGAAGTCCTCGACCAGGCCTTGCATGTTCTTCAGTTCACCCTCCAGCTTCACCTTTTCATTGCCCAAGCCATCGAGCTGTCTGCGCAGGTTGGCAATGTAGGCCTCAAACATGCCTTCAATGTTGGAGCGAGTGGTGGTCTGGTCCTGCAGGAGGCTCCATTTGGTCTCCAACATCTTGTTCTGCTGCTCCAGGAAACGGACCTGTGGACACATAAAGCCAGGAAATATGTTTGAGTGTATGTAGTATAATAGTGTGCAATAGCAAAAAACAAAGTCTTTAGAGAAAAAATTAGTGCAGAGACTCTCGTGTTTATATGATTGTAATTACCTAGTAGTTACTTGCATGATCTCAAACCTGAATGCAAGAAATGCCACACCTTAGTTACAATTTACTTTTGACAAGTCTAGTCATTTTAATACTGACTGCTGAGGGATAGTTCCACGAGGGCATTTTTGAAAATTTGAATGCTTACACAGTACACATCTGCTTAAAACAAATAGCACAGTTTGTTCTAAAAGTCAAACATATGTATGTAGCTTCAAGTGTTCCACCTATTGTATTTCATCTATGGCTGTGACTCATCGTGCAGGATCTGTTGCTGTGAGGCCCACACAATCAGCCATAAAAAAACTGGGTGTGGCAGATAAAACTGCAAAGATAAAGCGGCAAGGTAACATTGGATGAGAGCTTTGTTGAGTCATTTTTGTGGCAATTTTTTGTGCTTTGAGAGTCTCAATCTAGATTACAGAAATTAAATATACTTTTTTAACCAAGTATTAGTGCAGGCATATAACTGTATCACAAAAAACAAGAGAAAGTAAATTCACTGCTCTGTACCTAATATTCTTGTTGTTCACAACAACCAGGTGATAAATGTATATTGCAAATGACAGACTTTGGACTCCATGAGCCTAGTGCTGCTACATCCCTCCTTTCTCTGGCAGTGTCCCAGGTAAGCAAGTTCAGTCCCCACCTATGTTTAAATAATGGTCCTGAGACACAGTAACAGGCCCCGAAGGGTCAACAGGCCAACTGTGTAACTATAATAGGTTTTGGATAGTCTTAGGTGGGGTCAAGACCACTGCAGATTTATAAATGTTCATTAGTGTTTCTTTACCAGAGGCTGTAACACATTGATGGATTCAATATCACAAAGATAAGCATCGCATCTGTTGTGCTTAGTCAGTCTTGTCAATAAAAAGAAGTTTGTATCTAGTGAGCAGTGGTCAGCAGTTGCATTGTGAAAGAGCATGCAGATCAAACAGTTTGCTAACTTGTACATAAGACAGAGAGAGAGAGAGAAACAGAGAGAGAGAGAGAGAGAGAGAGAGAAAGAAAGAAAGAAAGAGAATACATGGGGCTGACCTTGTCGATGAAAGAGGCGAAGCGGTTGTTGAGGAGCATGATCTGGTCCTTCTCCTGGGTGCGGACAGCCTGGATGGTGGGGTCAATATCCACCGACATGGGGGTCAACAGGCTCTTGTTGACTTGGACAGCAGTGATGGTTGGCGTGAAAGCTGCTTGGCCAGCGGCACCACCGAAGGCGGACATACTTCCACCCATACCCATACCTCCAATCACACCCATACCCCCACCATAGCTGCTACCTGAGCTATAATTAACCATGCTGGACCCAAGTCCACCATAGCTAGATCTTCCCACAGAGTAAGTGGAGATTGGTGCTGATGCTACGGACTTCCTGCTGGTGCTGTAGTTGGTAACTGAATGTGCTCTTCTGCTCATGATTGTGGCGGATAAGGTTTGTGAGCTCTAAGCAGAGGAGATCTGAAGATGTGAAGCTTCAAAAGGAGAGCCAAGTCCCTCTGAGTGTCTGACAGCAAGTGCTGCTTGCTTTTATGGCTGAGCGAAGCCAAGGGGCGGGTCTTCCTCAGCAGCTACAACCTGTGCTCTCACTTTTACTGTCGAGCCTCCCCTCCGCCTCAGTACACACACTTCAGGCTCTGAATGGCAGGAGTGGCTATTCCTGTTAAACAGGTAGGGAGGGAATGTTGGAAGATAAACTGTGACACACCCTGCACAGAAACGGGCCGAAGGGAAGTAAAGAGTAAGAGATAAAGAAGTGGAGGAGTTATGTGATTAGGTTAGCAAAAAGACACGTTGTGCAAAACTCTTGTGGCCTACTGAGTGGTCACGAGATAGTGAATTCAATATTGAATACATGGCTAATTCTGGCCAGAAGTTGACTCAAAGCCTACTTTAGAAATATGGCATATATACATTTCAGCCTTTAGAACACAACCCATAAAAAAATTTGCATAATGTAGATAAGTTCAACCTCTAATATTAATTCCAATGTATGAAATCCATATTGCAGGATGTGTGCTTGAGTGTAATAAAGTTGAGGTTTCTTTTAGTGTGTAGAAGTGAGATTAAACAAATATATTTCCATTAACATTCATTGATCAAAACAGCCAGGCTACAGTACTTAATTTGTTTTGTTTCCTATTTTATACTCTTTTTTATCTACTATTGATATTGTTTCCCTCTCTGCATATTATTGTATTTGCCACTCTGATGCTTAAAAATTCTTCTCCCACCAGTTAGACAGCAAATGATATGAATTAATAAGGCTGATTCACATAGCTCATTGTGATTGTTCTCTTCAACAAAATGAAATACATACTTATTGGGATATCATGTAATATGAGAATATAAATATAATTAGCATTATAAATATACTTAGCATTGTAAATATAATGTAATATATTGTAATTTCAAATGTATTCAAATGACTAGACACTTCATGTTAAAAATGAAATCCGTTATTTCCAATAAATATTCCCTCATTCATCCTGGTTATGTTTCTGGATTTTATTTATGGCTTTTTTGCTTTCATTTTCACATTGGTGAGATATGATATATCAAGGCATATAATAAACATGATGTCGTATAAGTTAGAGGTTATTCTTTATGAGTGCCTCAGTTTTTCAGATCAAAGTACATGTTTCTTTTTCCTCACAAAAAATATGCATCAATCACTTGATCTCCAATTGACCTTCTGTCAATGAAATACTGTTCTCTGAAATACATTCTCTTTAAATCTGACACCACATTAAACAGCATGTTGTCAAATGTGGCATATTTAGTAGATATTAAGGAAGAGTGCATCTTACCAAAAAATATGTGTGTTCAATGAACGTCACAGTGTGTATTACATCCATAAACTGAACCAACTAGTCAGATCATGTTCAACCTGCATTACCCTGTCTAGCCTGTGTGGTCACACTGGCCTATCAATACATAGGTATGAAGTGTTTATTAATTACTATTGAAAAATATTTTCAAAGCACAACCAGAATTATCAAAGTCATTTGGAAAAAATCATTCAGGATTCTGTGTAATATTATGTTTACTGTATTTTTATTGTATAAATACAGGATAGATTTTATTCACATTCTTCCAATGACCAAATTCTGAGGACATCATATTACTTCATGCATTTGCACTGAATATATTTATCTTGAAAGCAAGACAGCATGAGTTTAAATAAATAAGAACAAGTAGAGACACATTTTTCCTACTACAAACTAGGTTTTCTTTATTAATATGCAGCACATTAATCCAGTGCACTCTTCATAGTCTCACTTTGTCTGGAATGACTCATTTAATGGATATTTTCATGTTTACTTAGGTTGTTTTGGCTTTATTTCTTTTCTATCCTCATGCCAGCTCATTATTTCAGGTAAATGCATAAAGTTTTACATTTACCATGGTCCTACGTTTTATAAGTCATTATTTTGTTTTTAGAGCAAAAGCGATTATTGATATGCTGAAGTCAACAATTACAATTTGAATGTCTTGACTTTCAAGATTGAAATCGATCTCTTTATTACATGGTTCTTTACTCTTTGTCTACAACTAACAACTTAATAACGAGGAAAATTTCCGCAAACATTTTGTAGTCTACAGATCTATAAACTTCAATTAGCACATATCCTCAATCAACCAGCACTTTGTGATATTTGAGAGGAGTGACTCCAGGCCATAGGCAGGACACAGCTCAGCAAGCCAGCCCCTTGGTCGAACCACAGCTAACATCCATCTTATTCTTTCATTCTTTTAGTACTTGTTTCAGAATCCACATTTCTGGCATAGCATACAAGAGGCTCACATGTTTTTAAAGTTTTTTCAATCAAAATGTCAGGAAGATGGGTAGGTTAAGAAGAAAAAATGTCTTTAATAAAACCAGAAAGTTGCCACATGAACTTAGTCTTCGAACTTACAGTGTGATGTATTTTATTTTTTTCTTGTATTGTGCCACAAAAATCATATTTGTGAATCAGTGATGTGCATTACAGATTTTGTAGTTCTTTTCTCACTTGATATGGTCAACCACACCCAGTTGTTCTATACTCAAACACTGCTGCAATTGTTACGTCCCTCTGCACCTTTGGTGTAGGTGAGGCTGCATTCTCTTTCATTCTTCCCTAACTTTTCACATGCACATGCCTTTAATTTCTACTATGGTGTGGAACTTTACTCTGAAGCTCAAGACTTTGCTGTCCAACAGTTATTTGGGGAGAATTTATGTTCTGGTTTTGCATCTTATTAAGTTTGGATACAGAGGCAACTGTGACCTGATACTATCAATAAACAACCAAGCACATGCTGATACTTTAGTCTTTCTTACTACCAGATTTTAACGCCAGTACTCCATGAACATATTCATGTGACTCATACATAAACTTTTTCTGAGAGTGCCAGAGGAGTTCACACTCATTAGGAGCTTTGTCTGTGCTTGTCTGAAATGTTATCGGTCATGGCTGACATAACTCAAGGCTGGTCAAGTCTGGATTATCTAAAGCCATCTAAAAGCTCATGTTTCCAGTTTTATGAGATGGTTGGTTTCTTGTTTTTGAACCAGTTTATGAATCTGGAGTAAAAAATTTAAATGAGGTTACATATAGGGTGGGGCAGGGTAAGGGTCTACAAGTTCATGTCTGGAACAATGCAGCATCCACCTGTTAATGTGTTTCCATGTTTATTTCTGATGGGAATGTGAATTGTCTTAAGCAGTTGTTTAGTTTGTAAAAAAAAATATTCTGGCAGTTGCCTCAAGAATTTATGTATAGAGAACTCTCTTTCTCTCTCTCACACACACACACACACCACACATGCACGCACGCACGCACACACACACACACACACAATTTACGTTTATAAGCTTAATCCATATTTTTTAATTCATTGTCACTAGTTTAAATCAAACCCTCAACAGTTCTTCTTGTATGGATGCTTTTCTCAAGACATCAAAACGCAAGGATGCTTTCAAAGTGTCTGAAGAATTCATCTCAGCTCCTACCTTGTGCATTCCCTGACCTTTGTTCTCATGTTTATCAGTCTGACAGGCTTTAGCTTCCCATACTTTATTTGTATTCTTTATGAGGAAATGAATCACATCAGAAAAGTATTAGCTCATGGTGTACATTAATGTTTGAAACCTGATAGCTCAAGCAAGTAGTAATGTGTAAGTGTCAAGAATGTGACAAATCTTTTCTCCAAAATGCATCAAAACAGAGAAAAAACACACGGAAATGTAACTTCACTGATGATTCTCGTCTCACCTAACAAATATAAACAAATCAATTGGTGTAGATGGAATGATGTAAAAATAAAGCTCACAGACAGTTGTTTCTGAGGTGTAGTTTCCTCATACTAAATATTTTAATAATTGTCCAACAAAAAACAGAAATGTTAGCTTGCAATGTGAATAAAAGGCATGTCAAACGTCCAGCCTGTCAAATTATGTGTCAGTATATACATTGTGTCATTTAAAATGCACTTGGGATACCTTTCACCGGTTTTCTGCAATCCTGTCCTGAGGAGTTAATGGCAAATGTCAAGTCAGGTCAAAGGTCAGAACAAAGCCCTTGCAGCACCTGTATGACAAATTCATGTGACATACTATATCATTGCAGTATTCTAAAATACAATACTTTTTACAACTTCAAGAGGAAGTAATTTGGCATATGTGCAGCACACAAATATGCACAAATCTTTCTCAGTTTACTTCTGGGTATCATTCCAAAGCTGCTTGTAACACAAAGAGAAAATATTTATTACTTACTATGCATATCACTAAAAATACATCCATCCATCCATTTTCTATTCTGACAGGTTTAAGAATCTAGTGGTGCTGAAAGACACAGGGAAGGTTAAGAGTCAAAAGCTGAGTGCAGCATTTTATGTGAGTCTTAACATACAAGCCCTGTATATCTGCAACTCTACAGATACACAGGAACATATTGCTCCAGCACTATTGCCGGTCGTGGGGATCTCCCAGCCGACTGGGGGAGTGAGGCAGGGGAAACACCGGGCATGACACCAATCGGAGCCGCATGTAGACACAGATCAACACTCACACACACACTCACACCTACGGCCAGTTCATACTGGCCAATCCGCTTGACGTGCATATTTGTGGAGGTGGGAGGAAACCAGAGAACCCGGACACGGGGAGAACATGCAAACTTCACACAGAGTGGGACAAACTGGGAACTGCCTTGCTGTGCGGTTACATCACTACCCACTGCGCCACCGTGCCGCACTAAAAATACAGTTAAGGTAATTAGTTTGTAAATATAAACATTAACACGCCACTGCAGGGGGAGAAGGTTTTTGTCAAACAAAAATGCGGAGTAGAATCATAAATACAAATACGTACAGAGTACAGCTTGAACTACCATACTACTACATGCAAAGAACTATAGACTCCTTTGTGCCCATTGGAAGAAACAGTTGTAGTAAAAGTGAAGAATGAAGAGAATGAGTGTTGTTTGATAGTAGTCTAAGTCTTCACACCCAAAGGCTGCAGATGGCAGCTACACAAAAAAAGGAATTCCATTTGTCAAGCCTCGTACAAAATGTTGCACTCAGCTTTTGACACTTAACCTTATTTGTCTCTTTCAACACCATTGGATTGTTAAACCTGTTGAGTAGCTCTGACATACGCAGCACAATTTTTAACTGTTGTTTTTTTAATGTCACAGTTTTTATTATATTGGAATGTTCAGCTGCTATTATCCATGGTTTAAAAAATACAAACATGTATACATACAGTATATATACATACTGCATGTGCACATACATACATACACACAAAAATACACACACACACGTATATATATATATACATACAGTATATATACAGTGTGTATGTATGTGTATATATATATATATATATATATATATATATAGATATAGATATAGATATAGATATAGATATAGATATAGATATAGATATATAGATATATATGCATTGTATGTTTGCATTACCTTTGGGTGGGGCACATTCTTGTCAAAACAAGTCAGAGGGTGTCTGGAAGACGTGAGCAGTTTGCATTTCTGACAATTTAGACAAAAATAAAATATATTTTCTAACTATAAGTTTGACTTTCTACTTGGTTTAAAGGTCACAGAAATCACAAGGCCTTTGCCAGTCAATTCAGGTTCAGTGTCGCTCTGATGCCTCTTTGCCTACTTTGCTTTGCATTTTCATGATGACTGGGCTTTGTGCAACACGTGTTACATTACTGCGGCCTTTAAACCATTAGGGGTAAAGACATTATTGAAATATATGGCTATGCCTTCCACAGATTCCATTGTCTTCCATTGTCTTGCTAGTTGTGGTACTTTGGTAGACAAAGGAGACTTTTATTGCATGACCATGGCATTATTTGACTATCTGGGAATGTAACTCAACATTCAGTTATCTACCCAAAAATGTCCAAAAAAAAAGCCAAATGCTGATACAAACAGAAGGAAGGAACTCACAAGAAAACATGCACACATTGCAGTTGTCTGACAATGAAGATTGAGATTGTTCATCCATTCATTAGGATTAAAGATATTTAGGAATATTATATATAGTATACCTTTAAGCATATGATTCCATGGCACATATGTGATTGAATCCAAAGACATCCACATAAATAAATTTCTGCGGCTTCGTCTCTAAAGCATAATTTAATTCTAGCCATTGTTTCAAATCCTATTCTATTCACAGGAAAGAAAATGAAATTACAAAATCAATCTTGTAGCAGTCAGTAAACATTTTGATTAAATATTACTATGATTTATCATTTAATAATAATTTACCAAATTTACTGCACAACAGCCCACCTTTTATATTACACTCTTATCTTTATATTCACTATAAATTCACAGGTTGTGTTTCTTTCATTTGGTTCACTGAAGATTCACTGTAGCACAGTGCAGAGGTGAAATGTCATAACAGATATTAGTGTAAAATCAAGCACTTCGACCACATGGAAAATAATGAACACAAATAAAATAGAAAATAGGTAGCCTTTGGACACACATACACACCCCTTTGTGCTTGTTTTGGCATCCCCGTAGGAATGAGGGTGTGGTCATCACAAGGAAGAGTTGCTAGATTGGACTTAATAAGGGTTTTAGTCATACTACCTGAGAAAAGCACACACTTTTACAACACAGTGACAGCAAGTCATGCATGGACCTGTCTTGTGGATGTGAGGTTATGAGAAATCTGGCTAACCTACAATGAAAGTGTAGAGTTAATCAAACATTGGTGATGTCATACAGTAGCTCATTCTGTGTACGCCCCACTAGTATTTATTGATCTGGCCCAAAGAGTGTTGTTCAAGCAGAAATGTCAAAGGAGACTGACTTTGACATATGACTTTAGAGTTCTAGACTTTAAAACCTTGCCTAAATCACACACAAACACACACACACACGCACGCACGCACACACACACAAAAACACACACGCACAAAAGGTCTCTGTTGAAAGAATCAGACATGAGACGTCTGAATCTACTAACACAATCCTACATTTGTTTACATTTTCGTCAACATCTGCTCATTCACGAGGCCACATTCAGTGTCCTTGGCTGTATGTTGTTTTGTACAGCATTATTCCAGCATTGTGTGTGCATGTTGGGTTACCTCCTGACTTGTTTGCTTTTTGCCTGAGATGACAAGCAATAATAATAATCTGAGTTGGCGTCATCCACTAGCTAACAGCAACTTACATGTAGTTTTGTTTGCATTAATAATACATTACATTTTGTCACTTTCAACATTTTGATTGTTATAAGTTGCTCTGGTTGGGAGTTCAGAGACTATAGTACTGGACTGTCACTATTCACTGAAACCTACGGGAAACTTGTCCAAGCAGGTCTATTCTGCCTGCAGTGAATACATTCTTAGTACTACCACCCACCAAGTCAGTCAGCCTCAGTGCTGCTTAACGTGTTGAAATCGTTCACTTGCCTCAGTTCCTCACTTTCAAAAGCAATGAGGATAATTTAATGCCATGTGCTTCTTTCACACACTGAAACCTATGGAATCTACACATTGTGTCATGAAGGGTGTGGCTGCTCAGCGGCTTCTGAGACAACAGCAGAATAGCATGACATCCGTGTCAGTGCTGCAGCTATCTATCTATCTATCTATCTATCTATCTATCTATCTATCTATCTATCTATCTATCTATCTATCTATCTATCTATCTATCTATCTATCTATCTATCTATCTATCTATCTATCTATCTATCTATCTATCTATCTATCTATCTATCTATCTATCTATCTATCTATCAGTCTGTCAGTCTGTCAGTCTGTCTGTCCGTCCGTCCGTCTGTCTGTCTATCTATCTATCTATCTATTTAGTATCATGACATGAGAGGTGATGTGCCTCATTGTCATTATAACATGTTTAATGTTATTTACCAATTTCTTTAAACTGACACAAGTTGTGTCATGTCATTAGGACATGACATAACTTGATGCTTTTATTTAGTTAGGTAGTACAGGTGAAATACAAAGCAGGTGAAATGGGAGACTAGTTCAATGTCCTGAAATAGGCTATAACTCATCGGTCTCCTGTTATCATGACAACATTCTCTTCCCACCATTCACTATGACAGATTTGTTGCAACGTTGTGTTATGATTGCTGCAGCACCTAGCAACCACTGTCTTATCATCACATACTCATCACTTGTAAGGTGTGTGTGTGTGTGTGTGTGTGTGTGTGTGTGTGTGTGTGTGTGTGTGTGTATGTGCGTGTGTGTGTGTGTGTGTGTGTGTGTGTGTGTGTGTGTGTGTGTGTGTGCTACCATAAATTTTTATGTTGTTATTTTTAAGTTGTCTGCATACTTTATTTATCTTTATACTGTATATTTATATAAATTTACAAAATGTTTTTCATGATGATTCCTGTTTTAGGAATGATACCAACACACACAGAAGCACGGATGGTGGACTGATGGTGAACCAGTAATCTAAGCATTGTTCAACATTAGGTTATATTGAAAATGTTATGGTTAAATTTCATTCACACTGTTAAAAAAAAGGAAAATAACAATAGAGCTTGCCAGTATCGTAAAACATTTTCACTGTCTGGTTTATAAAAATCAGTCAGTTTGACTCCAATATGAAAGCATTCAGTTGTTCCATGTTGTCTGCAGGACCAGGAGACACACCCACCGTCTTTACTGAGAACGTTGTAAAAGACACAGACGAATAAAGTGTTTGTTCACATCAACCACTTCTGAATCATTCCCTCGTGCCTGGACATACCTTCCTGGCACGTTCTGTCTAAAAAGATTATATTAACATTTCAAACATTAGAGGCAAATGACTGAAGCCAACATAAGGTTTAATATATATAATGAGTTTTGGTCAAAAATCTGAGAAAGTGCTTGATCCGGTTACAGAAAATCACAAAATCTTGCAAACCACATTAACAAAATACAGTATTATTTTTACTGCAAAAGGTAAAAATGTGTTCAATTTTCTATCAGGAATAAGTGCAGAATAGAGAAAAAAGTAACAAGTAAAGTCCACTAATTGCAATTATGCAATATTATTCTGTGTTGGTGTCTTATTTGTAATGACTGTTGACCTAACAGCATATGACTTCCAATTTATTCATTTGTGATTCTAAGTAACCCTGAGAATGCTGATTAAATGTCATTTTCTCTTTCAATTTAACAAGTCTAGCCTCTGGGTAGGGCAGTCGCTGCCAGATCATAGCTTAGATACATAGTGGAAAATAAACTGGTTCAGCTGACAGGTTGGTTCAGCTGCAGGGTGCCCCGAGTTGCACAGTAATTTACCTAGAAGTATGTTTTCACCGCTGCTGTCGTCTTGCCCTGAGGGACTGAGCCGTCTGTCAGGTTTAGCTCATAGTGACAGCTGATAATATCCATAAACCAAGCAGCTTCACTGACAGGTCATAGAAACCAAACACAAGATGTTTAGAATGGTTGAGAGTGGCGAAACTGCGTAAGCATGATTAACATACTGTGAAGGTTTGACTTTAAGAATTTCAAATTTATTAACTTGGTTTTTTTTTGTGGCCCAATTATTTTGGATTAAGAATTCACTCCTGGGAAACGACATCATCGGCCAAGCCAGCAATTTCCTTAATGACTGTGTGGGATTGTGATGAAACATTTACTACATGGAGTCTGTTGCCGAAGCACAATCACACAGATCAGCTCATCGAATGCTCAACAGCAGTGTGTTCAAACTGTTAAAGACTCCCAGTTCTCCCTCAGTCTGTGCCGCCACTTGGGTTCTTGTTCTGCATGTTCTTTAAGCAGTTCCACCATCATAATGTAGGTGCATCCACCTGTGTGATTCAGGGAAAGTAATGCTCTCACGCTATGCTACCATTCTGCTTTAAAGCACTTGTATGTGAGCTGCAAACTGAACATCATTTTTGGGAACACAAATGTCACTCTTGTAGACAGAAAGAAAAGACCTGTACTTCATCCTATTGTAACTTCATTTGTTTTTGTTTTTTTGTTGTTTTTTTTGCTCTTGTTATCTTTGAGAACTTCACTTTTTTATTTTGTGGTTAGACGTTACACCCATTGTGCACCTTCCTCTGAATGGTTTATTTTTAATCTTTCCCTTGTGTCTATGTGTGTCTGTTGGGTGTGGCTGATCTTGGTGGTGCGGGTTGGTGGTTCTCACACACACAGACACACACACACACACACACACACACATGCGTGCACACACACGTTACTTATCTTCAGTGAAGCCCAGTATTATTTAAACCTGATGTCTATCGCTATTCTGACACACCATTGCCATCAACATCAGCCACCATCAACCACTTAATGAATGAATGGCACACTAAACGTTCTAAAATCTTAAGAGTATAGTTATTTACCCCACAAATAATATTATAAATCTGGAATATGTGTTAGCTTTTCCAGTTTGTGTCACTTTCTTTAAGCTTGAAAATAAACAGAATAATTATTACACAAAATATGACTTTTTTAAAAATCTGGAAAGAGGATAAACTCCATGTTTAATTTCATGCTGATGACAGTGATATCACATTTTATCATGCTAGAAAGAATTTTTTGCATGTGTGTATAGAATATAGATCTCTGGGTTGAATAAACTTATAGCTAAAGCTTCTTCAGTTCTGAAGGGATGGTGGGATGTGTAGCTGAGGCTAAATATCTGGACCACCCACTAGTCCTTAAGGCACACCTTAACTTACCATCCCAGGACGATGAAAGCCCCCTCTCTGCAATATTTATATCTACAGTCTGTTAGTAATCTCCACCCAAAGAAAGCAGAAGAATTTGTTCGGTTTCTCAACCTGGGAGAAGAGTTATTTTCTTTGTTATAGTATAGAAATGCTTCTTTTTTTTTTTTACAAATTTAAAAGTTCTATATAAATAATCCAAAAAGAGGCCAATTCACAAGGGGGTTAATTGTGTTGACACTGATGCAGTTTTAATATGTTCTGTCAGTTTACATGATTATGACATGAAACACTTCTATTGAATAAGACATCTTTTTTTAAATTTGGCATTCATCCATCCATCCATCCATTCTCTACCGCTTATCCGGGGTCGGGTCCCTCCTCCCGGTAGGACGTGCCCGGAACACCTCACCAGGGAGGCGTCCAGGAGGCATCCTGACCAGATGCCCGAGCCACCTCATCTGGCTCCTCTCGATGCGGAGGAGCAGCGGCTCGACTCTGAGTCCCTCCCGGATGACCGAACTTCTCACCCTATCTCTAAGGGAGAGCCCGGACACCCTGTGGAGGAAACTCATTTCGGCCGCTTGTATCCTGGATCTCGTTCTTTCGGTCACGACCCACAGCTCGTGACCATAGGTGAGGGCAGGAACGTAGATCGACCGGTAAATCGAGAGCTTTGCCTTTCGGCTCAGCTCCTTCTTCACCACGACGGACCGATACAGAGTCCGCATCACTGCAGACGCTGCACCAATCCGCCTGTCGATCTCCCGCTCCATCGTACCCTCACTCGTGAACGAGACCCCGAGATACTTGAACTCCTCCACTTGGGGCAGGATCTCATCCCCAACCCGGAGAGGGCACTCCACCCTTTTCCGACTGAGGACCATGGTCTCAGATTTGGAGGTGCTAATTCTCATCCCAACCGCTTCACACTCGGCTGCGAACCGTTCCAGTGAGACTTGGAGATCACGGCTTGATGAAGCCAACAGCACCACGTCATCTGCAAAAAGCAGAGACGCAATACTGAGGCCACCAAACCAGACACCCTCAACGCCTTGGCTGCGCCTAGAAATTCTGTCCATAAAAGTTATGAACAGAATCGGTGACAAAGGGCAGCCTTGGCGGAGTCCAACCCTCACTGGAAACGAATCCGACTTACTGCTGGCAATGCGGACCAAACTCTGACATCGGTCGTACAGGGACCGAACAGCCCTTATCAAGGGCCATATTCCCGTAGCACCCCCCACGGAACCCCCCGAGGAACAAGGTCGAACGCCTTCTCCAAGTCCACAAAACACATGTAGACTGGTTGGGCGAACTCCCATGCCCCTTCAAGGACCCTGCGGAGGGTGTAGAGCTGGTCCACTGTTCCACGGCCAAGACAAAAACCACATTGCTCTTCCTGAATCCGAGATTCGACTTCCGGACGGACCCTCCTCTCCAGAACCCCTGAATAGACCTTACCAGGGAGGCTGAGGAGTGTGATCCCCCTGTAGTTGGAACACACCCTCCGGTCCCCCTTCTTAAAAAGGGGGACCACCACCCCAGTCTGCCAATCCAGAGGCACTGTCCCCGACGTCCACGCGATGTTGCAGAGGCGTGTCAACCAGGACAGCCCCACAACATCCAGAGCCTTTAGGAACTCCGGGCGGATCTCATCCACCCCCGGGGCCCTGCCACCGAGGAGCTTTTTAACTAACTCGGTGACCTCAACCCCAGAGATAGGAGAGCCCGCCTCAGAGAACCCAGACTCTGCTTCTTCATGGGAAGGCATGTCGCCGGAATTGAGGAGGTCTTCAAAGTATTCTCCCCACCGAGTCACAACGTCCCGAGTTGAGGTCAGCAGCGCCCCATCCCCACTATACACAGTGTTGATGCTGCACTGCTTCCCCCTCCTGAGACGTCTGATGGTGGACCAGAATCTCCTCGAAGCCGTCTGGAAGTCGTCCTCCAAGGCCTCACCGAACTCCTCCCATGCCCGAGTTTTTGCCTCAGCAACCACCAAAGCTGCATTCCGCTTGGCCAGCTGGTACCTATCAGCTGCCTCAGGAGTTCCACTGGCCAAAAAATTCCCGATAGGACTCCTTCTTCAGCTTGACGGCATCCCTTACCGCCAATGTCCACCAGCGGGTTCTGGGGTAGCCGCCACGACAGGCACCGACCACCTTACGGCCACAGCTGCGGTCGGCCGCTTCGACAATGGAGGCGCGGAACATGGTCCACTCAGACTCAATGTCCCCCGCCTCCCCCGGAACGTGGGTGAAGTTCTGCCGGAGGTGGGAGTTGAAACTCCTTCTGACAGGGGATTCCGCCAGGCGTTCCCAGCAGACCCTCACAATAAGTTTGGGTCTGCCAGGTCGGACCGGCATCTTCCCCCACCATCGGAGCCAACACACCACCAGGTGGTGATCGGTTGACAGCTCCGCCCCTCTCTTCACCCGAGTGTCCAAGACATGCGGCCGCAAGTCCGATGACACGACCACAAAGTTGATCATCGAACTGCGGCCTAGGGTGTCCTGGTGCCAAGTGCACATATGGACACCCTTATGTCTGAACATGGTGTTCATTATGGACAGTCCGTGACGAGCACAGAAGTCCAATAACTGAACACCATTCGGGTTCTGATCGGGGGGGCCGTTCCTCCCAATCACGCCCTTCCAGGTCTCACTGTCATTGCCCACATGAGCATTGAAGTCCCCCAGCAGAACGATGGAGTCCCCAGTGGGAGCGCTCTCCAGCACCCCCTCCAAGGACTCCAAAAAGGGTGGGTACTCTGAACTGCTGTTTGGTGCATAAGCACAAACAACAGTCAGGACCCGTCCCCCCACCCGAAGGCGGAGGGAGGCTAGCCTCTCGTCCACCGGGGTGAACCCCAATGTACAGGCGCCAAGCCGGGGGGCTATAAGTATACCCACACCTGCTCGGCGTCTCTCACCATGAGCAACTCCAGACTGGAAGAGAGTCCAACCCCTCTCGAGAGGACTGGTACCAGAACCCAAGCTGTGTGTGGAGGTGAGCCCGACTATATCTAGTTGGAACTTCTCCACCTCACACACCAGCTCGGGCTCCTTCCCTGCCAGAGAGGTGACATTCCACGTCCCAAGAGCCAGCTTCTGTAGCCGGGGATCGGATCGCCAAGGTCCCCGCCTTCGGCCACCGCCCAGCTCACAGTGCACCCGACCCCTATGGCCCCTCTCACAGGTGGTAAGCCCATGGGAAGGGGGACCCACGTTGTCCTTTCGGGCTGCGCCCGACCGGGCCCCATGGGTGCAGGCCCGGCCACCAGGCGCTCGCCTTCGAGCCCCACCTCCAGGCCTGGCTCCAGAGGGGGGCCCCGGTGGCCCGCGTCCGGGCAAGGGAAAACGTGCTCCACTGTTTTGATTCATCATTAAGGGTCTGTGAGCCGTCCTTTGTCTGGTCCCTCACCTAGGACCTGTTTGTCATGGGTGACCCTGCCAGGGGCACAAAGCCCCAGACAATTTGGCATTCAGCATATGTGAAATATTATTTTTCTTTGTCGTAGATGGTGCCCAGTTGTGTTGACTAGCTAATTGGGTTTTTATTATTTTTATACTTTTGTAATAGCTACACACTACAGGGATTTCTTTTTTTATATGATGTATGACAGTAAGTCTGCACTTTTATTTTGAAAATTTACCAGATTATGTTTTTCTTGTTTCCGACTTTCTGAGATCAACTTTCTTTGTGTAGTTTTACATAATGACTATCAATGTGCCTGCTGGAATCTGAGACTTCTGTGGTACAGACATGAATGATAACATCACCCCAGGTCTCATTGAGTTTGTGGTCTAGTTATTAATAAGTACATAACAAGTGCTTAATAAGATCTCAAAATGCAACCTTCAGGGATCCTGTAAAGCCCGTGGTCTTTAATTAGAAATTTTTAATATTTGCTCAACAAGTAATTTTCCAGTGGAAAGTATGAATATCCTGTCTGTGCTGCCACGTTTGAACCTTAAGTCATCGCTGCTTTTACTCACACTTGGCCACGACTTACACGACTTAAGTTTTTCAGATAATTGTTGGACAGATTTAGTGAAATCTGAGCAAAACTGATTTAGATGTTACTTCAGTCTCTTGCCATCAGCTGTAAAGACATTTGGGAACTTTAAACCAAAGTGGTGTTACACTTAAAGGAACAGTAAAGTTAATTTTAAGTGACATATATGTTATTCATCATTGAAATCATGAAAAATCATGAAAAATAGAAGAAAAAATAAATTTTTTATGTGTAGCATCATCCGTTTGGTCAAAATAGCTTAAAATCTGCGCCACAGCAGCTTCAGCATTCAGTGGTCACGTGGGCATCATACATCACTGGGGCCAAACTTAGTTTAGAAGCCATAAGAAACAATGCAATTCTAGACGCGATTAACACCAAAAGTATCATGGTTACCTGTACGGTGAATGGTTGTGTCAACAGAACAGCAAAAAGATGCGACTTTCAAATAAATTCACTGTGGAATTAATAACAACTAGAGTTGTTATAAATTCCACACAGTCCAATAATAATAAATGGCGGTTAGCTCAATGCTAACATAATATGGACAATCCCATTGAGGGCTACCGCGTTAGCATTTTCAGCGCGATACCTTCCCAGAAGGTATTCTAAAGAACGACAGGTCCTTGTCTTTTTTTGCTGTTCTGTTGACACAACCGTTCACCGCGCAGGTAACCATGATACTTTTGGTGTTAATTGCGTCTAGAATTGCATTCTTTCTTATGGCTGCTAAGCTATGTTTGGCCCCAGTGACGTATGACGCCCACATGACCACTGAATGCGGAAACTGCTGCGGCGCAGATTTTAAGCTTTTTTGACCAAACAGATGATGCTACACATATAAAATTTATATTTTCTTCTATTTTTCATAATGATGAATAACATATACAGTATGTCACTTAAAATTAACTTTACTGTCCCTTTAATAAAACCAGGTGCACGAATTCTTCTTTTCCTTTTGGCTTTTCCCTTCAGGGGTCGCCACAGCGAATCAATTGCCTCCATCTAACCCTGTCCTTTGCATTCTCTTCTCTCACACCAGCTACCTTCATGTCCTCTTTCACTACATCCATAAACCTCCTCTTTGGTCTTCCTCTTGGCCTCCTGCCTGGTAGTTCAAAACTCAGCATCCTTCTGCCAATGTATTCACTATCTCTCCTCTGGACATGTCCAAACCATCTCAGTCTGGCCTCTCTGACTTTATCTCCAAAACCTCTAACATGTGCTGTCCCTCTGATGTACTCATTCCTGATCCTATCCTTCCTGGTCACTCCCAGAGAGAACCTCAGCATCTTCATCTCTGCTACCTCCAGCTCTGCCTCCTGTCTTTTCCTCAGTGACACTGTCTCTAGACCAAACAACATCGCTGGTCTCACCACAGTTTTGTACACCTTTCCTTTCATTTTAGCTGAAACTCTTCTATCACACTTCACACCTGACACTTTCCTCCAGCCATTCCATCCTGCCTGTACACGCTTCTTCACTTCTTTTCCACACTCTCCATTGCTCTGGACTGTTGACCCTAAGTACTTAAAATCCTCCACCTTCTTGATCTCTTCTCCCTGTAACCTCACTCTTCCACTTTGGTCCCTCTCATTCACACACATGTACTCTGTCTTACTGCGGCTAACCTTCATCCCTCTCCTTTCCAGGACAAACCTCCACCTCTCTAGCTTCTCCTCCACCTCTTCCCTGCTCTCACTGCAGATCACAATGTCATCTGCAAACATCATAGTCCATGGAGATTCCTGTCTAACCTCGTCTGTCAGCCTGTCCATCACCATAGCAAACAAGAACGGGCTCAGAGCTGATCCCTGATGCAGTCCCACCTCCACCTTGAACTCCTCTGTCACACCTACAGCACACCTCACCACTGTCTTACAGTCCTCATACATGTCCTGCACCACTCTAACATACGTCTCTGCCACTCCAGACTTCCTCATACAATACCACAGTTCCTCTCTGGGCACCCTGTCATAAGCTTTCTCCAAATCTACAAAAACACAATGCAGCTCCCTCTGGCCTTCTCTGTACTTCTCTATCAACATCCTCAAAGCAAATACTGCATCTGTAGTACTCTTTTTTGGCATGAAACCATACTGCTGCTCACAAATGCTCACTTCTGCCCTTAGTCTAGCTTCCACTACTCTTTCCCATAACTTCATTGTATAGCTCATCAGCTTTATTCCTCTGTAGTTGTCACAACTCTGCACATCTCCCTTGTTCTTAAAAATGGGCACCAGCACACGTCCATGCGGTAAATACAAAAGTTCATTCATCATTTGCCCTTGATGTCACTCCCAGCATGTAGGGCAGTAACAAAATCTCTCCAGTGCCTTCTGGCCTGTGTTGCTGTCTGGATGCCGTTCCCCATGTGGTTGAAACTCCAGCTGTGTTCTCTTCCCTACTGGTGTCTACTATAGTGCTGTTCTTCTTATGTCATTTTCTCAGCACATATCCAATCCATTTCCACTTATTTCTAAGCAGGATGTTTTCCATTAATTCTTGTTTACATGTGTTCTACAACTCCTCATTCGATAGAGTGTTTGGCCAGAAGATATGGAAAATTCATCGTAAAAACTTTGGTATGAAAAGTTGACAGTTTGTGAAGATCTTTTTTTCCCATTATCCAACATTCTGAGTTGACAGGACCCAGCTTTGCTACAGTTTAATTTTTTTTTTTTTTTTGTAAAATACTGTTGTGATCGGCTGGTCCCAAATTGACCGTAGGAGTGAATGTGTGTGTGAGTGGTTGTTTGTCTCTGTGTGACTCCGCGGTACACTGGCGTCGTGCCCGGAGTGTCCCCTGCCTCGCGCCCTGAGACTGCCGGGATAGGCACCGGCTCCCCCGCGACCCCCGTAAGCGGATTAAGCGGTTAAGAAAATGACTGACTGACTGACTGACTGACTGTTGTGATCTCCAAATGTTAGTCAGTACATGAAATGCATTTCTTGCTTCGAAGAGTTGGTTATATGCACCTGTATGTCTCTATTTTGACCTCCATCTTAACTGACAGTACCAGCCTGATTTCTAAAGTGGACGTAGGTTTTCTGAATGTATTTGGGAAATATTTGAAATGTTCAGGGTCATCACTTCGGTTTTCTATTGGCTGATCTTCAAACCAATAGTTTGACCAAAGTGTCTAAGATGAGAGATTTTCTCCTGCATGTAGCAATGGATGTATGAAAGCAGAGCAAGATCATTTGCATAATCAAAGTCTTAAAGAACTGAGAAAATTTTCCATTGGATGCCTCTGTTTTGGTCTTTAGGAGTTTGTTTCAAGACCCAGTTAATAGCAATGTTGAAGAGCAATGCTAACATCACATAACAATTGATTTTACATGTAAAATTCATAAACTATTTCCACCTTTGCATGAAAAGTCACTGTAAAGACCTTTCATTGATGGACTGAGTAATATGAACTAAACTTTGCTAATTTATGGTCATTTTTATGCACACATGTATTTAACAAAAAAAAATTATGCTATGGTGGTAATGGTATATTGTTGGAAGACCTGTTATACAAAGATTTATTCTACGAAGCACAACAGACTGCATGAACATGTGCAATGCTAAAACATGACAGCCACATTCTTGTTAAAGCAGAGAGAAAAGTATTCACTACATTTTCTTTCTTCATTCAGATGTAAAAGTATTGACATACGGATGGTTTCCAAAAATCTGTAGCAGAGACATATGGAATGGATTACATTCATTGCAAAGTCTGCATCTGTACACGCCAAGCTGTTGCCCTCAGGTGTGTTATGGAATGGGAGGGTCTGAGCATCAATCAGTCACAGCACAATAATTTTCCCATGTTAGTCTTGTCACTGCAGCCTCACCCCATGCCTCACACTTACTTAACCAAAGAATCCTTTGTATTTTGTCTCAGAATTTGTTTGTTAAGACTTAGTTTTTCACTAGTTTTCACTCAAAAGTTTCTTTCACAGTGGTTGTTTATGGGAAACAGAAGATCACATTATGGTCAGTCATATCTGCTACAACAAGAACAGAGTACAGAGGTTAATCCACAATGCAGAGAAGAGTTTGCTGCATGGTTTAGCATCAGAATGTCATTCGTAGAGGAACAGCAGAAACTATTTACCACACCCAGTCTACAGGTTGATTGTACAAATGTTGGCGAATGAAAAAATGTTGCAACATCCTTCAGTACAGACGGCATAAATTAATTGCTACTGATGAAATGAGCAGCAGCAGGAGGCTAGCCTTGTAAAACCAACAGGCCAAAGAGTACAGTAGTAGAAAAACTAGCAGTGCTGACACACCTATGTGCTGTATATACAGAACATATGACTGCTTGAGAAAGCAGATTCTTCTGCAAGGCAAACAATCAGGTTAACTCTCAAAAGACTCTGTAGCTTAACATCTCAGGTAAAAAGTAAGAGTAGATAAAATTAAAAATGGTGCAGGATAATATGAATTGTATTCCAGCAGAGAATGGTGCCTTTTATAACAGAACATAGACCTTCTGACAAACATTCCATTTTATTCATTTAAACTCAATGATGCGTGATAAATGTGACTTTTTCATTCATCAGCTGCAAGATGAGATCAGGACATCCTACAAAGCAAGACAGAAACTAGCTGCAAAAAAGTAAAGAGTAAAACTATAGAGGAATGTTGCGCTTCCAGTTACCCAAGCCGCCCTTTAAGACCTGTTGAAAAGAGAGTTTACAGTTTCTTTCTGGTGAAATTTATGTCTATATAACTGATCTATAGTGGATATTATTGGTGTGTAGCCTCTATTGCTCACTCTCGTTATCTCGCAGCATAGTCTCTTGTTCTTGCTATCAGACTATTTTAACTAAACTAAATGTATACAGATTATCTCCATTGAGACTTTTTTTCCCTATTTTGACAGCTCTGTGGGGCTTGCTGACATTCCGATTGCATATTTTTGTATCTGGTTGTCATGTAACTGCAGCGTTTTATGCTTTGTTTTCAATTTTGTTAGAATCTTTATTAAAATTTGATCTTTCTGCATGTGTTTTCTCAAACTGCAGGTGGTGAACTACCATGATCAGAAATGCTAAAATTATGTCAATTTTCTCCTCATTGCCTTTTTATGCAGTCATCTGATCACTCATACTAACCCTCCCACTACAACAGTGAGAGTTCTGATAAATGACTGTTTTTTTGAGTTTTGCGCTGTGTTCTGTCCCAGACTTTGTGAGCACTTGTATAGCCGCCAGCAACACCTATAATTCGTGCTCAAACCTGTTCGTTCACCCAGGGCTGAGAAGTCCTCTTATGTAAGCATTTGCTGAGAGAGAAAAGTACCCTTCATTGCATAAGTAACTGCATTGCACAGAGATCCTATTGAGCATTCCTGGATAGGACTTTGTTGCGGCATGTTTGATTTCAACTAATATAATGTTTCTCATTTGAACTGAACTGTAATTCACCTTTTTTTTTTTTTTTTTTTTTTTTACAGCAAATGCTTAAGGGTAACACAAACATCGACTTGATGACCCTCAGATTACTTTCTAACAGGTGAGAACTTTAATTGGAACGGATCCAGGCAACAGCTGGTTGGAACACGTCAGGTGTTCTACATCAATATGTGAAATATCACTGAATCAATGCTGTTTAAGTCATTACATCCTTGTGTGTGTGTTTGTGTGTGTGTGTTTGTGTGTGTGTGTGTGTGTGTGTGTGTGTGTGTGCATGTGTGCGTGCGTGTGCGCGTGCGCGACTATGCAGTTGTTGACACAGTCTAAGTAGACAGGACGCCCTACGGGCTGATTAGAATTTTCTTCTTTTTGCTCTTTAATGCCAAGATAAATAAAGTATGACTTTTAATTGAGGGTGCAGCTACATAAAAACTACACTAAAACTCATTTCCCAACAAAACACAGAAAACAACACAAAACACCTTTTTGAGGAAGATTTATTACAGAGCAAACAGGATTCCAGGAGCTGCACAGTAGCACACATGTAGAAGTCATGAAAACACTTGTGACTTTCTGTTTAGCTTCAGCGTGAATTTGCTCAAATCCTTCCGTGAAAGGTGCTCATTAATTTCAGGTTTCCATGCAACGCATCACGTAGACCCAGTAGCAAGATGGAGCAGCTCAAACAAACATATACATCTACGCCACCTGCTGGATAAAATAGTGTAGTGCAGTGTTCACTTAGCAATGTGACTCCAACGCTTGACAGTGAAGACCTTTTCATATGTAACCCTTAAGACTTTTCAGAAACCTGAAAAAGACCCATTCAGTAGCACTTTTTTTCATTAATAACATCTGGCAGAAAAATGATTGGACCCCTCACAGCAGAGACACCCTTGATCACCCACAAGAAAGACTTGATCATCAAAGAATGGGACAATAGGACAGAATAAATGTGCTGTTTGTTAACCTGCAAAACTCCTAAACAATCAAATAGGGTCTAAAGCATTATTCCTCAACCACTGCTTCAGACTCTGTCTGCTCTTGCTGGTCTTCCTTTGCAGCCACAACTTCAGACTCTGTCTGCTCTTGCTGCTCCTCCTTTGCAGCCGCGGCTTCAACCTCTGTCTCCTTTTGCTGCTCCTTGTTTGCAGCCGCAGCTTCAACCTCCGTCTCCTTTTGCTGCTCCTCCTTTGCAGCCGCAGCTTCAACCTCCGTCTCCTTTTGCTGCTCCTCCTTTGCAGCCGCAGCTTCAACCTCCATCTCCTTTTGCTGCTCCTCCTTAGCAGCCACGGCTTCAACCTCTGTCTCCTTTTGCTGCTCCTCCTTTGCAGCCACAGCTTCAACCTCCGTCTCCTTTTTTTGCTCCTCCTTTACAGCCACAGCTTCAACTTTTGTCTGCTCTTGCTGTACTTGTTTTGCAGCCACACTGTTGACTTCTGTCTGCTTCTGCTGTTTCTTCTCCTCAGCAGCTGGCTCCTTGATTGTTGTCGGCTTCTCTGTCTTGATTGTCATCGTTTCTGTATTCCTGATTATGATTGGTGCTTCCTCGAGTGCAGCTGCAGAGCCGCTGTTGGCCCTGATTCCACCAAAGGAGGTTCTGACATAGGACGGGGTACGGGAACTCTCCAGACCGTAGGCACTGTAATTCATAGCTGCACAAAAGTAAACGGGATCACTGATACAGATCTAGAGCAGTGAGAAAATAGATGTACTGTATTACTAACTGGTAGCTGTAAATGTTTTCAAAGGAGTTTGTAAACTTCAACAGGAGTGTGACAGAAAGACCCATTCAGGTGGTCTGACTGGGGTTGCAGTGTTCACAGTTACCCATGCATGCATATGTTTTACAGTTCTTTACACCATATTTAGAATTTTACCTCTTTAACAGTGTTCAATTCATCAACACATCATTAATTAATGTGGGGTTTTATTGCTTTTCATGGCTTTTATACGAAATGCATATTTCATTCAATCATTTATTCATTTGTCCATCCATCCATCCATTCATTCATTCATGTATTATCTTGAAGACAGATACTGCATAATCGTAATTGTGTCGTTGCAGGAGCTTATAACAGCTGACATCAGGCAAGAGAAAGTGTTAGGAGGCGATGCCAGCTCATCACAGAACTCCATGCATCTTTCATTTTCAGTGATCTCTCATTCTCACTGTAATTGAAATCTCATTTAGAGTGACAGTGTCTGTCCAATGTCATAACAATATTACAGCATTTTAGATGATATAAGAATTCATCAGATTTCAATTCAGCGGCTCAGAAGGCCATTAGAAACATGAAGATATTTCCTTGATCACGCTTAATGTTGGTCATGTCAATATTTCTATCAATTTAAGACACATTTTCTGTTTTTAATTTAGAAAATTCTTGGACAGCGGTAGCCAATTTTGACAGTATTAAAAAAGCAATGATATATATCTGATATATGGCAATCCACAGATATTGCTGCATTATTGCTACAGGTTTTTTGTAATTATTTTATTGAATATTATGTTTATACTGCAATGTTCTCGAAACACAAACGGTGAGCGCCGAGGTCAAACATTTACTTACAAGTCTGCTTGGATATAGTTGTCTTGATTCCAGTTGCTAGCCTGTAGAGAAGCAAGCAGAGTGTCATGAGATACACACAATCATGCGTATGTTTTCTCTTCCACAGCAGCAACTCACCTGCTTTCCTCCCCTTCCAAAAGTTTTCTGTAAGTGGCAATCTCAATGTCCAGAGCCAGCTTCACATTCATCAGTTCCTGGTACTGACGGACTTGAAGGGCCATGTCCTGCTTGGCTCTCTGGAGAGCGTCCTCCAGGTCTTTGATGCGAAGCTTGGCATCCTTCACTGCCAGCTCACCACGCTCTTCCGCCTCTGCAATTTGAGACTCCAAATTGGTTCGCTAAGAATTGAGGTACGAATAAATTCATGAGTTCCAGATAAGGAATTAAAAGTCATCAAATCAAAGGAGTAAAAGTTATCACATATTCCTGTAAATAAAATATTGACAACATGTGAAACTCACCTGCGATTTAACCATTTCTATTTCAGACTGAAGCCTCATTATTATCCTGTTCAGGTCCGCAATTTCAGCCTTGGTGGACTTCAGATCATCACCATAGTTGCCAACAGACTGCTGCATCTCCGCATACTGGTAAGACAAGGACAAATCAGAACAAAGAATCAAATTGCAGTACATAATTTTAGATTTATTTTAGATTACTCTAAATTCTGGTGTCATTCTAGGTGTTTCCATATTCCAGATTGACTTGAATAAAAGAAGAAACATATTAATTGTTAAAGTGCTGTGCATTCAGTGGATTTTTTTAGTGTCCAGCAACATTTAAAAAAATAATAATAATTTGTGTGGAATTATACTCATATTTTTCAGTTTCAAAAACATTAAAAAACAGAAGTTAGCTGGAGATACTGTTCTCACAGGTCATGGATGAACTGTGGGCATAAAGCTTTAATTCAAAAGAAAAAGAATGGACTCACTTTTGTCTTGTACCATAACTCAGCCTCTGCCCTGCTTCTGTTAGAAATGTCTTCATACTGGGCTCGCACTTCAGCAATGATAGCATCCATATCAAGGTCACGGGTGTTGTTCATCTCTACAACCACAGATGTGTCCTTGATCTGACCCTGCAGCTCTTGAATCTCCTACATTATATGAACATACATTGAACATCAGCAGAGAAAAATTGGGGGGAAAAAATTTGGTATATACTCTTTTTTTAGATGATATATATAAATCCATTATGCATTTAAGAGCCACCAAAAAATGAATGGTTTATTACGGCATTGTATATCTGCCTCAGGAACTCGATCTCATCATTGAGTCCGTCCAACTTAGCTTCCAGCTCTATTTTGATCATGTAGGCTGCATCTGTGTCCTGAGTAGGATAAGGTATGTAGAATATCCATTGTCACATGCAGGTCCAACACAGAGGTGCAAAAGGTATACTGTGTGGCCTCAGTCCACTAGTGAAGATGGATTATACTGTATGTTAGAAAAGATAAACTCACCTTCTTTAGGAGGACAAAGTTGTTTTCACACTCATTGCGTTTGAGGATCTCATCTTCATACCTGGAAATGAAGAGAAGTTTTCAAATGTTTATCTTCCCTTTAAGTCACAGTGGATTTTACAAGTGTATTACTGTCATCCGATTGAAATGGAGATGCACATGTAATTAAGCCTTCATAACACTTTACGTAACGCTGATAATCTACAAAGGTTTTATGAATGTTTTGTTTTTCGCAGACATAAAACCAACACTGGTGAGCAACATAGTGAGCCTATTAGCTCTTGACTTCTTGACTAGTTATACATCCAGCAGACATGAAGTATCATAAGTTTATAGTTGGAGCTGTGTCACTCTGTTTTGATCGATACAAACTATTTCAGGTCAATCATATAGTTACTAACCGTAGTTATATGTTCATGAGTACTGTTGGCTTTTAAAGTTTTTAACTATAACTGTGGTTCATAGCTCATGAAAAGGACAGTGTCAAGATGGGTACATGAAAACAGTGTTGTGGACTGTATATAACTGGCTTTATGTATTTGTAGTTATGAGCAACCCTTTGTAAAATGGAATAAACACAGATAATTTTCCTCAGCCGCAGTACAATGGAGGGGGGGGATTTACTGGTAACATTAAATTATCAACAGGATAAAACTAAACGTTGCAAATGTTATTTCACTCACTTGTTTTTGTAGTCCTCAACCTGGTCTGATGTGTGTTGGAGTTCGGAGTCAAGTTTGAGTTTCTCATGACCCAAGTGATCCAGCTGCTTTCGTAAATTGGCAATGTAGGCTTCAAACATGGCATCAATGTTAGAATGAGATGCAGTCTCTTCCTGCACAAGTTTCCACTTTGTTTCAAGCATTTTGTTCTGCTGCTCTAGGAAGCGTACCTGCAGACAAAAATGAATAACCAATATGACAGATGGTTATAGTCATGTTTTAGACTCGATATATAAATGTGAATAAATGTACTGATGATACATTTATATTATTATGATGTATGGAGAGAATGACGGCATGTCAAGAGAAGGTGGAAGTCACTTAGAGAACATGAATGGATTCACTTTGTTTCATGATGGACAAAGAAACCCCTGAAGATGGACTGACAACTTGAACGTCTCTCACCTCCAACTCTGTCAGAACGTCCCATCAGTTACTACTCATTCAGCTGAAATCCATAATTCTGCATTTCAACACAAAGGCCAACTGTCTCCTGGCTGTGACACTGTTTGCACCCTTTACAACTGTTCCATTGAAAACTTTGACCTTGGGTGGGGACCTGGGTTGGTCCCTGCTACCACTTAGCAAACATAAGGGGAGATACATAGCTCTGCATGTACGCTCCATACCATGGTGGCATATAGAGCAGAGGGTTGGTCTGTTGTTTTACGATCAGAAGGAAGAAGTCAGAGTGTGACTGATTTATGCTTGAAGTTGTATCACTACTCCAGGTTTCATCCTTAAACAGCAGCAATGGGTGGCGTCTAAGGAATCTGACTAATCTGTCATGGTGATGAAAGCTAACTCCTCTGTGCAGATACACTTTAGGATTCTGCGACTATGATGGCTCATGCTGCCGTCAAGAGGAAGACTTCCTCGATTGTTGTACAGCCTCAGGAACTGGGTGTTGTTCAGGCTATGGTGGACACATGCTGCACTACATTATGTACAACAGCCATCTTATGTAATTTATGTTTCCTCAGTTACACCCACTGTTACGCTGTAAATGTTGTTCAGTAGAAGAAAAAAATAGACCACACAATTTTGCACAAAAGGAATACAAAATATATCAATATTTTTCCTTTTATTTTTACAACCACTGCAAAAGTTGCTTAGATTGCAACGCACCCAGCCCTCAAGCAATCTCACCTGAAGGTAGAATCATGAACGAAAACATTGTTCAAAGTAGTCTTTTGTCACAGTGCATGACTTGCAGGCTGCTAAGTGATGCAGCTTTTACAAAGTTTTCTGCAGATGTTGCCCATATTGGAATCAAACCCCTTTCACCTGGGGCTAGCTTGGCTAGTATTACACAAAATTTCCTTTGTGATTCTAGATTGATTTCTGTGGAATTTAATATCCTCACACCAACAGGCATGGTAACCTCCAGAAACAAAACCCAGAAACAACATACAGTAGGTGATGTTTGTGTGCAGTTTACCACATGCAGCTCTAATGTCATAAAGGACAGCATGTTCTGCTCAGACAGTAGTGTATGTATCTTAGACTGTGGTTGACTAACCTTGTCAATGAAAGATGCAAATCGGTTGTTCAGGGTCTTGATCTGCTCCTTCTCCTCAGTGCGGACTGTCTGGATGGTGGGGTCAATCTCCAGGTTCACGGGGGCCAGTAAGTTCTTGTTTATGGTCACCGCAGTGATGGGGGGAACAACTTCATTGGCAATGCCACCTCCAAAACCGCCACCAAAGCCCAGGTAGCCAAACTCCATTCCTCCTCTCTGCCCTGAACCCCCAGCACCATACCCACCAGCCACTTTAAACCCCCCAGCACCCATGGCTGCACCACCGCTGCTCACACCCCCATAGGAATTGCGAACAGACAAGCTCTGCCTTCCACCACCCACACCATGGTCACCATAGTTAGAGAAGGAGCTACTACTGAAGCCCTTGGAAGGGCCTCTGGAGGAGTAGGTGCTGGTCCTCACGGCGATCACAGACATGGTTGCAGACTGTGTCTGTAGTACAGAGGTGGAGCAAGAGAAGAGCCTCTGCAGGAAGAGAGAGAGTCAGGGTGATAGACCCACGCCTGTCCCTGCAGCTCTTTATTAGAGCAGGGGAGGAACCCTGCTGAGATTTGATTGGCCAGTGTCTTCAACAGGGGGGTAAAGGATATAGAGTGGGGGATTGAGGGAATGGCAGAGAAGAAAATCTCATCGTGTTCCAAAATTTTAGCACAAAAGGTTTCCTAGTTAAAGTACAAGAGTTACATAAGACCCTGTGTGTCAGTTTCTATAAAAAGACAACAGAAAACACCGGAGTGAGGAGAATTCTACCCACCTCTAAGATGATCCTGAAAAGGCATTTTCTATTATTTAAATATGGAAGGACTTTATCTCATAATGACAATGCCTTACTGTACTCACTATGCATATTTCTGCACTCCCTTCCAAACCCCCCAAAAAGTCCAACCTTGGGTATAATGAACAAGCACATAATTTTATGAGCCTCTTTCCTACTTTGGAGGTGTTCTCATAGATGTGACATATTACAGAGTAAATTGTGGTTGCCCAGTGTGATGTACTTTAAGTGCTTTGTGGCCAATGATAATATGTCTCATAATTGTGCTAGAACCAGATTTACACACTGAATATTTCCACTGCGTCCATTAGGATTTATAAATGTTGGAAACATTCTTGCATGGGAACATTGCAAAAAAGAAACGTATGATTAACAAAAAGTGTTGTTGTTTTTTTTTTACAAATATTATCATCTTAATCTCCAAAAGTAAAACCTTGTTTTTAAACGTGTATGTATAAGGTGTAGGTATACATCATGCTGGATGTATCTATTATTAGCTGTGAACACACACACACACTGGAGTACTGATGAACATTCCTACCATATCAGCCAGTTAAAAGCAAACAGTTTGTCTTTCACTCCAAAACCTGCCGTGGTCTGAGATAGATAGATAGATAGATAGATAGATAGATAGATAGATAGATAGATAGATAGATAGATAGATAGATAGATAGATAGATAGATAGATAGATAGATAGATAGATAGATAGATAGATAGGTAGGTAGGTAGGTAGGTAGGTAGGTAGGTAGGTAGGTAGGTAGGTAGGTAGGTAGGTAGGTAGGTAGGTAGGTAGGTAGGTAGGTAGGTAGGTAGGTAGGTAGGTAGGTAGGTAGGTAGGTAGGTAGGTAGGTAGACAGACAGACAGACAGACAGATAGCTAGAAATTTGTCGTTTTCCAGGGTGTGACTGGCAGATTGTTCACACTTCCTGCTCTTGTGATCTTCTGCTTCCAATCATCCAGTCACATCTACCTGGTGTCTTCAGTATTTACACCTTGGCTCTCAGCCATGTCTTTTCCAAAAACACCTGTTGCACACGGTCGTCAGGGGAGACACTCATGTGATTCTTGAGTGCTTACCTGTCTGATCATGTATCCTTGTCTCTTCTGCTTCAGGTCTTTCACTTCATGTTCCAGTCGCATGGATTTCTGTTTGCTCTCAGCGACCTGTTTTTTATAATTTAGTTATTCTTTTTTTTTTTTTACATACACTATCACCTGCCCATTCTGCTGTCTAACTAGTCTGCTCTTCATCAGTATTTCTTGGACATTGCTAATATAATTTTAATAAACTTTTCATCAATGACTGTATTCTGCATTTTGAGTCCAGTGATCCCTGAGAAACAACAGAACATTTCAAACTGTGGAAACATGATTCACTAGTCGCTGCAGAATTGTGACTCATGATTTTTCCTGGGAAGTTTCATAATTTTTACCTGATTTGCACCACAATTAACACCTCGCTGTTGAAACCATTTTTATTGACACCTCTATTCCTTTGTTTTCAAGGATTTATGTTTTATGATTTAAACCCCAGCACACTGTTTACCAACTATTGAAAATAGCAAATTCCCAAGGTGTCATGCTGAGTGGAAAATAAATGTGAGTGGGCACATATTGTGGAAAATACACATTAACTTTTGAGAAACTTTTAAATGTTTTGGAGCAGTCAGATCCTGTTTGGCTTAGCTTTTCTCAAACAGTGACGTGACTCTTCACAATGGACCTGCTGTGCTAAACTTGGAGGCGACCATATATGTACAAATCAACCAGTCTTTGTTTGCTTAACTAGGCCTATCCAACAAATGCCCCAACCAAAGAACAGAGGTGTATTATTCACAACTGCTTGCTTTCAATCTTTCTGTATGACAAAAATAAGATGCTAAAAGAAGACGCTGCCCCTCTCTGACCCCTAGTCTCTTCAGAAGCAAGTGATGCTTGGGTTTGTATAAAGCTGCTACGTGACAAAGCAAGCTAAGAATGTGCTGAGAGGAACACGTACCTGCTATAAGACGGAGGGGAGGTGGAGTGAGAGGATGAGCGAGTTATACAGATATGAGAATATACCATAATATACAGTCAAAGACAAAAAGCAGTCCTGTTTCACAACTTCTCACGGATTGCAATGTACAATACAAATCACATATGAACATGTACAAATAGTTCTAAGAAGGGTGGAACGGCAGTGATGGCGATATGACGTCTGACTGTTTCTAAATTATATGTTTTATGGTTATAATGAAATGATGCCTGCCATTAAAGGCAACAGTTAAAGGGAAAGACAAACTTCTAAAATAATTTAAATAACTAATTTGTTAAGAATATAATAAAGAAATGTGTTCCAGATGTGGTCTTAATGCGTGACTGTAGTGTGCTGGAGTACAATACCAAGCCCTGAAACATATCAGTAAAATCAGTTGTAAAATTCACTTCCTGCTTCCACCAATAATGCCTGTACAAACATCTTCCACTGCTATCACAAATGAAGCTCAGGCCTGTTGAGAGTTTAACAGAGGGAGTGTGCATAAACCCATGTTTATGAGTAAAGGGAGAGCGGTACAAAATGCTATTATTCAATGTTCTTCTTTCTCTTGTAGTTTTGCTGGCTCTGAGAAGCTACACCTCCTGGTGGCGGGAATGGGAAACATATTTTCAGTCCTGAAAAGGAGCGTCAAGTTGTGGTCACTCAGTGTGAGCACAAATGCTCTTTGTTTTCGGTCTCATCCACTGAACTTGATACATATCAGAGACTTTTGATGATCCTTCTATCTCAACTACATGAGGAAGGGTTTAAATATTTACCGCAGTCTTTCCCCAGAAAATAAATACAAATGAATTAGGTGGTGACATCACCTTCGTGATGGAGACTTATTTTTGAACTTATAAACTCTCCAAAGATAAGAGTATGTATTTTCACTTGTATTTTTATTGAAAAATGAATATAATATTAACTTTATGTTGGCGTTTATTAAATTCAGTCTTCTAAAAAAATTAATCCTTTGAATCTACTTGAGAAAGGGGAGTGCGAGTGACTCCAACGGTTCTAAGTCACTGCTTGTTTTATGTCTTCCTGTGAAATGGCTTTGAGCTAGAAATGGATTTGACATCCCACAGAGAAAACGCCCCTCAGTTAGACAGCAGTGTGACTCCTAAACATTACTGGCCTATAAAACTGGAAAAGAGATGGGCTTTACAAAGATGAACAAAGTGAGGCTTTTGATGTATTTTTAACATTATGGATAAGCCAAGGAGCTGGTCAGGAATGGAAGGGAGAATGTCTGGTAAGAATATACTTGCCATTTCTTTATATGTATAGATGCTCACACTTATATTGTTTTTTTTTTATATGAGCATGTGAGAACTCTCTGTCCGCAGTGAAGTTGGAAAAAGAGGAACAAAACTCAAACGGGGAAGGAAGTAAAGATCATTCAAGGCTACTCTAGGCCGATGAAGGTAACTATCTCATAGTCCAGACTTTGACAATCCCATAAACTCCTGTGGTGTTTTCCAGATTCCTGTTGTGTGTGGCTCTGACTCAGCAACTTTTTTCCTGTGTCCTTTTTCATTTTTATTGCCTGTTGGAAAGTAAAATCTGAGTAGCTGCTGTTCATCAACAAATATTTTTTATGTGATCATCAGGTATAAGAATGATTGAAAATTCTAATTTAAAAGCAGGAGATTTCAAATAAATATGCATATTTACTAGATTTTGCATGTTATATAAAACTATCTGGTAAACATGCATTACTTTTCTGTTCTTTTTTTGTATTTCTGCAAACTCACGTTGAAACAAATAAGATACAAGCTAATTGAGATGGTGTCATGAGATATGAGTCATGCTGATTTAATTTCTCTTTATACAAACTTCTCTCTCTCAAGGATTAAAGTTATTGGTGTTTCTTTGCTTTTCTTTTTGTGATGTATGTTTTCTTCTTACTGAAAGAGAAGTAAATTGCAGGAGCTGTTGTTGTGAACCATAAGAGACAATGCAACTTGATCAACCATTAGGATGACATAAGCATCGGGAAAGAAAGGAAGTAGGTTGTGTGAAGCTCAGGAGGTTGTTTAAGCCTTTGCCAGATTTCCCCTGGGGGTGGTTTATTTTGTTACCCCATTCTCTGGGGCCCAGTGTGAACATCTTCTTTGACCAGAACTTAAAACCTGTGTGAGCTTTTCTGTGCTGCTACTGTCTGTCAGATAAATGACGCAAAGGCTTCCCCTTCTTTTTTTCCTATTTTGCAGTGAATCACTTCATGTAGGAATAGAAGGTCAGAATTAGATTATCAGCATGAAGTTTAGTCACTATGAAGCAACAAAATGTTGAAAAGAGTATAAGTAGCACTAAAGCATTGAAGAGCAATCAAAGGTTGTTCTCCTTGCTTGTAACACATCAGATAATCCACTGTGAACTGATCTAATCACCTGCAGTATGATCGGGGAATGAGGTCAGTTTTTCTGCCCTTTCAACGGTATTCAATACAAGGTGCTATTGACTTTCTTTTTGTCTTTGTGCATTCCATCTCTTCTCATGTTCTCTATGTACACTGAAAGCCTGGGTGTAGGTTAACAGTGTGGCAGATTTCATTGTTGACATGGTTCAACGTGACTTTCTGGAGAATTTTAAAATTATTGTAGCTTTTTGGATATTCTCCCAGAAAAAAAAAAAGTAAAATTTCTCTCGTAATATCTTTCAGATTCAGAAGTTAAAGTCATGCTGCAGTCCCTAATTCATTTTTAAACCATTGTGTTTCCCTCCCTCTCTGTGTTTCAGCTGCAGGAATCTGTGTTACAGTGCCTTATCACACTTGAGTTGAGTCTAAAGAGGAAGATTGGAAAGATCTGTTTATTTTGGGGCCTGGCTCACCACAAACTGAGACGCTATGCAATCTGTAGATATCATGGCTTTGAGAGTCAAACCAAAGGAATTTGGTTGCATATTTACAAAGTGAAGCTCAGTTTTAAAGGATCGCTCCACTGTTAACGGATGGGTTAGCTTGTACTCCATTTTGTCACAATTGAATCATGTCCTTTACTCTTTCTAACACTTTTATTAATGCTTTCTTTAATTTGCTGAAGGATGTGTTTTTACGTGATCTACATAGATCAGTTGGAAAACCTCATTTGTTCTGGGTGAACAAAAGTGAACGTTTTTTCACGGCAGAAAAATGCCTAACAGATTCCCATGGAGACAGAATATACACTGTGAAAAGAGGAACAAATGGGTGAATGAGAGCCTGAGAGTTCAGGGAGGGGGAGCAGGAAATGAGGACTGGGGCGATGTTCAAGTGGGCAGGGACTGAAAGACCAGCTGTGATTGAAGGAGAGAAGTGGGAGTATAAGTTCCCCACTTTCCACTGCCAGCATCACACTATAAGCCGGCCAGCACCGAGTCTCCATCTTACTTTTCATCTCATTCTCTCTCGTGACAAAACTTCTTCAAAATGACCTCTAGACGGATCAACGTGCAGCAGACTCCCTTCTCCCACATCTCCATGACCCGTTCCACACCACAGTACCGCTCTGCCAGTGTTTATGGTGTTACTGGTGAACATGGCGTCCGAATTTCCACCGGCCTGCCGACTAGTTTACGATCTGCTCCCCCACTGGCATCTTCATCTACTTCCTTCAAGCTGAGCAGTGGGATGGGTGGTGGAATGGGCACCAGTGCATCCATGGCAGCTGGCGGAGGTGCTGGGATCATTGGCAACGAGAGGGGAGCTATGCAGAACCTGAATGACCGCCTGGCCAACTACCTGGAAACAGTGAGGAACCTGGAACAGGCCAACAAGGAGCTGGAGATGAAGGTCATGCAGGCTCTGCAGAAGGGAGGAGGCAACATGAAAGACTACAGCAAGTATGATCCAATCATCGATGACCTGCGCAGACAGGTAAGCTTGGCAATAAATAACAATTAATAGTATGAATGGGAAATGTCTTTCTGCAACACTGTGCATCAGCCAACAATGGTTGATATGACTAAGACATGAAATAAAAAAAATAGTGTTAAAGTTTTGTTCTGTGAATATGACAGCATTCTTCAGCACAGTCAGTGACCCAAGTCCAGGCCAAACTGTGTAATAATTTATCTCCAACTGCCGATAATGCTTTTGCTGAGATGAGCCACAGTTCCCTTCTATGTTATCAAATTTCTTGAGAGAGAATGCAGGGTGTGGTTGCTGAGTTTTAACCCTCCCCCAAACCAATTCATGCCCACAACTATAATGAATCACCAGCATGAGGGGAGCATGGGAGCCTGACTCAAAGCTCCCAGACAACCCTCACCAGGAAAAAGCATTTCCAAATGGCCCTGTTTGTAAATGGTGGTTCAACAAGCATTCCTTGGTGTAGGAGGCCCTCAATGTAAAACAGATGTCTGGTAATTACACACACCACACACACACACACACACACCACACGCACACACGCACGCACACACACACACACACACACACACACACACACACACACACACACACTCAAAGGCTCTTGGATTGCCACCAAAAATGTGTGCGCATGAGCGTACTGCTTGTATAACAATGATCTTCAGTCAGCAGAGTCAAATATCACATTGTTCTGTGGACTCCAGAAGTTCCATGCATATAATGGCACATTGATGGTGGCACTAAGGGACAAGTATAAACCCTTTCCTGTGATGCAGGATATAAATGCCACATGAAAACTTTGAAAAAAACCCACAAACACATTGCTCGAAGTACATGCGGGGATATACAGTACAAACACAATGGGGGAAACAGAGTGAAGAAAAAAGTATGTATGACTTATTCTGAGAGGAAACCATTTTTTCCAACTAAACTAAAAAAAAAAACAGATCCCAGTTTGGAACTGGAGAATCCCCCGTTTCCTGTCCTTCATTCTGTGGTTCCTCTTTCCACTGAATGCATCTGTAGACATAAGAATGTTGTGTTAATGTGAAATTTTACTACGCCTTTTCTGTTTAGATAAATTAGATAGGATTAAAATCATAGGTTTCATACTTCAGTTGTGTGAAACATGAAGACAAATACAGAGGGGACCAATAGGTTTCACATTACTAATCAGTTAAATTAGACCACAAAATAATGTTTGACCTGTACTGGTTAAAAATACCATCAAAAATCTCTTTATTAATCTTTCTTTTTTTTTTGGTCCAGATCTTCGATAAGATTGCGGAGAATGCCCGTTTTGTGCTGCAAATCGACAATGCCCGTCTTGCTGCTGATGACTTCAAAGTAAAGTATGTTGAGTTCAATTTACTGTATTCTCTTTACTACATAAATATGGCATGTTTAAGCTCACTCGCCATGTTGTAATAAATAACACTCTTTGCAAATAAAAACCTGTGCAGACTTTATAGGGTGCATACGGTTTAGTGCGAACAAGATTTGCCACTTTGAAACCAACTTATTCTGGAGAAATAATGGACTCTGTTCTCTCCTTTAGGTTCGACAATGAGACGGCAATCCGGCAGTCTGTGGAGGCCGACATTGCTGGCCTGAAAAAAGTCATAGATGACACCAACTTGTCCAGGATGAACATTGAGAGTGAGATTGAAGCTGTGAAGGAGGAACTGGCCTACCTAAAGAAGAACCATGAAAACGTGAGAAAACAGAAATCCCACACAAGTCATACTTTGCTATATTGGAGCAGTGGCTCGTAAATCACAGCTCCTTATGGTTTTGTGCATTTCTTCTTTCTGTCGTCTTATAGGAGGTGATGGAGATGAGGAATCAGATCTCCCAGTCAGGTGTGCAAGTGGATGTTGATGCTCCCAAGGGTCAAGACCTTTCCCAGATCATGGAGGAGATGAGGACCAACTATGAGAAAGTTGCTATGAAGAATGCAGATGACCTCAAAAGATGGCATGAAAATCAGGTGAAGACATCTTTAAAAGGGTAATTGTTTACACAGGAAGTATTTGATTTGTTGGCTAACACATTTTCCCCTGCTCCTTAGATGGTGGAAGTTCAGATGCAGGTATCACAAAACACAGAAGCACTCCAGGGAGCCCAAATGGAAATAGGCGACTTAACCAGACAGATACAGACCCTGGAGATTGAACTTGCATCGCAACAGAGCTTAGTAAGCATTTATTTTACAAGCATTTCATATTTTGCTTTGGCTAATTTTCATCTGTATTTGACAACGCCCACTGAGAGTTAGAACTTTCCCATGCTGTCCCTCAAAAGACCAAAATGAACCTTTTTGCATGCCTTTGATTCCTCCTTTTTATTTTCTTCCTTTAACAGAAAGCATCTTTAGAAGACACATTAAAGAACACAGAGCTACGAAACAATATGGAAATGGAGAAGTATAATTCCATTGTTATTCATCTGGAGGAGGAGCTTACCAAACTGCGTGCAAATATCCAGCAACAGACCCAAGAATATGAAACGCTACTCAACATGAAGATGAAACTTGAGGCTGAAATTTCCACTTACAAGGGTCTGCTGGATGGTGGAGACTTCAAGTAAGAGTTAAGAAGATGTTATGGATTCTATAATTTATTGTATCTCCAGATGAAGTGAAGCGGCAGTTCCAGTTAAATCACATGACACATTAATGTTTTTAAAATCAAATGTGTTTCATTTGTATTTTACACAGGCTCCAGGATGCACTGGATGAGCTGGCAGCCACAAAGTAATCTGGATTAAAGAATATGGGACCATCCCAACAAAAAAAAAAAGCAAAAGCAGAAGTACCAGAAATTCCATTATGGAAAAAAAAACATGCTTGGCTAATCAACTACAGTCAATTTCAATTTAAAATGACAAACCATCTAATTTTATCAGTTATGAACAACTGCATTTGACTCTGACGAGAAACACCAATTTTACAAGCAACCATTGATATGAGAGCAAAATGAAAGTGAATAAAACCACCTACCAAATCAGTCACCACTCTTGTATTTCTTGTTGTTGCATAATGGGTTTTGTAATGATTAATGTGTGTGCGTGGTTGTCCATCTTTGTGTGGCTCCGCGGTGCACTGGCGTCGTGCCCAGAGTGTCCCTCGCCTCACGCCCTATGTCAGCTGAGTTAGGCTCCAGCTCCCTGTGACCCGCTATGGTGGATGAAGCGGTAGAAAATGAATGAATGAATGAATAATCCCATTAACTACATTAAAGTTTACAAGAACTACATGGTTTTATTGATGATCTATCATCTTAGAAAGTTATTGTTAATAAATAACATGATTTTAATTCTGATGATGTTTGGTCACTAAGAGGCTGAAAAACTTTTTTTTTTTAAAGAGCAGTTAACTTAAGGAGCCAAATACTTTCTTTTCTTTCTGTTTCTGAGTCATTCTAGTACAACAACGTACAAAAAGACACAGATCAGATAAAGTTTTCTTACTGAAGAGTCATTTCCTGTCTGTCACATTGATACCACCCCTTCGGAAAAGAGTCTGTTCTTTCCAGTGGGACAAATGAACACAGATTATGACCGTATGCTTATCCTACCGTTACCAAAGCAAATACTGGACCCATTTGTCATCAGTTCCGTGTTTTTCAATCATTCTGATACTAAAATTAAATTTTTAGATCAGAAAATGTGGTAAATAAACTTTGAACTTTACTGTCTCTACCCCAGCAACAAACATTTGTGAGATCTGCGATTTGATTTATAAACTACAGACACATGTATGCAAAAAGGTGAATGTAGTTTCTAGGTAAACTTTGGAGTTTATAGTTTACATAATATAAAGGGAGATTTTGTGGTCCTTCACAGGACCTCAGAGAAATGAGAAGTTACAACTTCTGTGGAATGGAAAAAGGGAGGAAACAGCAATTTTTCAAATTGATATCGATGTCTAAAATAAATACATTGAGTGAATACTGTCGATCTTGCATTACTTATGAAGAATTTATTTACAAATATATTTTTGAAAAATTCTCATAATAAGTAAACAAACTGTAGCAAACATTAAATAGCATTTTAAGAGGCTAAGCCAAGCTTTAAGCCGCTACGGTATTCCACCAGACTTTTGTGAATGACACACTGATACGCTTCCTTGTAATCAAAAGTCCAACATGCCACTTTTTGCTGGATTACTCTGTTTTATTTCCATTACGTTTCTCAGCTGACTCGACCAATAGTTAACATCAAATGGTAAAACATTCAGAGTTCAGCGTTCAAAAAACTGTTAATACTTCTAGACAGAAATCAAACCCGCCCAACATTGGTTTCTACTTATATCTGAGCACCAGTTATTCCCAGGAGACCCAATACATCATTTGGTTTCTGCGAGGGGACAACCCTGTCAATCATTTTCTCACAGGTAGCCTATGGTCTATTCTGCTTGTGCAAGCTTTCAACCTGACCCAAATTATTGTCAGTCTCGATGTTTGTGAGCGTTCCCATGCACAGAAATGCGTTGTGTGTTCGTTACCTGCTCACAGAGTTGTGGATAAAAGAAGGACAAAACGCTGCGGATGATGCGGCAATAGGAAAACCTAAAAAGGTCAGATGAAGTCCGACATCAGAGCAAACTGTTCACTTAGTCTGATATTTGTCGAGTTATTCTGACATGACATGTGAAATCTTAATGTTCATATTACATTTTACATACCACTCACATACATCCTGTCGTAATATTGCCGTGATCGGCCCTTATCCATGGTCCTGAAGCCTGATTAGGCCGTCTTTCACAATGTGGCAGGCACAGAGAATTAAATGTTTCATGTCTTTTTAAGTTTGTACTAAATATGAATGTTCAACTGAATTTAGATTCATAGGACCTACCACTAACCTAAAAAATAATTTTTGAATTTGTTATTTTTTCATGATAAAAAAAATTCCCCCTTCTGTTTTTTTTTTTTTTTTGTTTGTTTTTTGACAAATCGCACCCTGGATACGTTTAATAAAATTTAGAACTGGGATGTTGCATTTACAGTGTGTGAATCATCAAACATTGGTAATAGCTAGTATTACTGGGTGTCCGCTCCGGGCCGCAAGAAGCTTCGATGCGGCCCTGTCCAGAGGTTTGCGTGAGCAGGAAGACAAGGGAAGGGTTGTATCCGTGAACGGCAATGCGCGCTCCCGATACCAAACCTCTGACGCTTTCATCCGGGTACTGATACGAACTCGCTCTCCAACATGGCGGCGTCAGGTGAGGTTTATGAGGTTGAACGATTGGGGTCGGCTAGGGGTATATTTATCTATTTATTCGTTGATATGGTTAAATATCTTAAGTTTTAGAATTGCTAATGAATCATAGTATTGATTTGTGTCGTTGTCGAGCGTGTATAAATAGGTTAGTGCCTGGTTTTGAAACATTAAACACCCAACTGCTGAAGGCGAATGAACGAGGCAAAGACTTGCTCAATCAGGCAGTTATGTTCACTTTATGTGCGGTGTTTTACTTTGGAAACGATTTTCGTGATGTTGTATTTACATTCTTTTGAGTTTAGACTTTATGAGACGTTTGGGACATTTTGTGACATGCTATGAAATGTTATTAACTGTGCGCAGAGCTGGCACATTGTATGCCTGTCGCGGGACTTGCTGTGCCGCTCAGCGCAGATAATCATCGGGCGCAAGCGCGTTTCGTGGAGGAGGGGTTGGGCCGACAAGTGCGGCCAGCCCGGGGACTCTCCCCACGTGTGCAGCCTGGCTTTCTGGTGACTGTATGTGTTGAAACGTGGTAGTTGCGCCTGTTGGGCCTTAAAAGTTATGTGGCAGCGTCACAACTTTCAACTATCCTTTCCTACTGGCCAAATCTTACCTCGATCATGGCGCACTTGGATCGTGGCGCTGCGACGTGCGCTAGGCCCCAAAACCTAGCCTGCTAAGTAGCGATAGTTCCCCGTCAGCAGTCCTTTGCAGACTTAGCCGTCGTTGCTCTATACACTAAAAAAGACATGCGTATGTATTTTGCTAACACCCTGAGTTTTTAATGTATTATTTCTTGATGACTCACACAAACGCTATGCTGTTGTAACGTTAGCAAAACTAACTTTTGCCCTGAGCAAACGCTGCGCAGCTCTATAGCCCGCTAATATCACGTTATTGCTGAGCGCTAGGAAAGTTACTACACGGTCATTACACCACATGTGTTCTTTACATGTGTGTTTCAGACGGGACAGGCCTCCAGTGCCAGTTGTTTGACGCTGTTGGATGTAAACAATGACTTAGCATTTGGAGCCGGGACGTATATGTAAACCTTTGTAGCGACACGTGTAAAGAATGTCATGACAGCCGGGATTTTCACAATAAAGCTCAAAACCGTCTTTGTCGCTCCAAACAGACCAGACCTTTATGAGACGAGCTGTGTGGTCTGACCGGTACCTGTTTGACGTGCAAACAAACACTATACCAGCATGTCTGACTCATATTGGTGTGTCTGCAGTGTAAAACGCCATTACAGAACATGTGGGTTTTCTCTTGCTGAGCACAATACCTATAAATATCTTGTTAGAAATGATGGACAGTCTAATGCAGACGATAGCAGTAAGTGTAACTGGGAAAGACAAGGTTATAAATTTAATAGATGAATGTGGAATGTCCTGCATGTACTGTCTTGTCCCACAGCAAAAAAGGCAAGGAATTAATGTATTTGTAATTTCCAAAAGATATAATCTGTGACGATGAGTTTCTTTTGTTTTTCAGTGTGGGCTATTTCTGATGTCAGATAGGGGTTACATGCAAATTAGATTATGAACAGCAACAACATCTTATTTTAGTAAATATATATTATGTAATTTTGTCACTTTGATCTCTGGCGTGAACGTGACCCATGAAAAATGTTTTTCACTGTATACATAAGTCAGTGATTCAAACAGGGAGCGTACCTTGAATTTACAGGTGGCTTGGCAGCGTCACACACATCACACTCAAATCTTGGCGCCCAACAAATTTAGGCAAGCCTTGACTGGTTGACTTCTGGGTAGCCCTCAGACAGAATACTTACTGTGCTCAATTTCCAAGGGGACTATAAGTCAGTGTTGTTATCTACAAAATGCAGTCCTTTCTTTATCTGTGTTGCACTACAGATATTTAAGTGGACAAACAGTGAAGACTGTTAAAGTAATGCTTTAAGGATTGAATGTTAAAGAGCGTGGGTTTCATTGCATTGTCTGTTTCTCTGGGAAATGTGGAATAAGTAACTTTGAAAGTTAAATAAGTCGAATGAAAAATCAATTTATCATTATGTGAAGTATAACGTTTGTCTCAAATTTTAAAACTAAGGTAATAAAACGATTTTCTGAAGTAGGCGTGAACGGAAGAAAGATTTTAAGACTTTCTTTCCATACAGATAATCACACATTACTTGCTACATTTCTTCCATGGCTAACTCTGCTCTTGTGTTCATCTCCCCTTTAGCTAAGAAGAAGAACAAGAAGGGGAAGACCCTCACTCTGATCGACTTCCTCGCAGAGGACAAAAGTGGAGGAAGCAGTGGGGCTCCCAGCTATCCAACTAAGTCCACCAGCTGGGCTGATGAGACTGATGACCTGGATGGAGATGGTGAGCAAACAAAAAAAGAGAAATAGTCCTCAACATACAAACATAATTGTTCCTAGATCAGTGAAGGACTCACTGGTGTGTGAATGTGCGTGATTGTTCCAGTGGTGGTCGGAGAGGCTGTGGCTGTGATCGGCAGCCACATTTCCGTCAGTCTGCCTCGGGGCACCTGTGGTTACACATGTAGTTTACCATAAACAAGTATGAATGAGGCGTGAATGAATAATGAGACGCTTTACAGTGTCTTTGAATGTCTAGAAAAGCGCTTTATAAATCCGTAATTTTTATTATTATTATTATTTGTAGTGAAAGAGGACATGAAGGTAGTTTGTGTGAGAGGAGGATGCAGAAGACGGGTTTAGATGGAGGCAATTGATTCGCTGTGGTGACCCCTGAAGGGGAAAGCCGAAAGGAAAAGAAGAAGATGATTTAAATACAATTGCTACTCTACTGTAAATATGAAAGTACTATGTCATAAAACTTACCAGAAATAATTACAGGACATAGAAACAACACATAATAAAAGGAAATACAGGTGCAGGTTGTTTGGAGTCAAGTCGTTCTCAATAATGCATTGGTTTTCCAAAAAAATGCAAGGAAAGATAATAATCAAGTTCACATCATTTCACTTGACTTCAGGTGTGTTCGCCATAAATTTTACTCTTAAAATCACTAGAAAACAAAACAAAAAAAGCACATAATATCATGTTATTGTACAATAAATCAGAATAAAAACATATATTAAAATAAGTACATATAGTTCCAAAATCTACTGTTGAGCCTCACTTGTAATTTCTTTTGAATTCAGATTAATTTACTGTTAACTTTTGCTCCTTTATAATTTAATCCTCGAGGAGGAGGAGGAGGAGAAGAAGGAGAAAACACTTGAGGGAACTTTCGACATCCACAAACAATCAGAGACAGCTGTATATGTTAACAATCTAATGTGCAGTACTGTGACTCTCCTTTAGAGCAAAGGAAGCGGTGGGGGAGGGAGAATTATTGTCGGTGAGAGGCAGAATTGTCATCAGAGAGATGGTTGCCACTTCCACTATGATCACTAGCCTTTGCTTTATCATCCTTGATAAACAGTAAAGTTTCCAGAAGTACGAAGCTGGACCCACTGAAATGCTCACAGAGACAACAGCAAACAACAAGAGGGGAGAGACGGGTGTCGCTCAGTGGAGGTTGTGCTAGAACGGGGAACTGCAGTACAATAATCAGATATGGGGGCGTGCAGTTGTTTGTATCTCTAAATGTTTGTTTGTATGTTGAGGACTACCTCTAGTTGTTGTGTACTTTGTATACCTTGCATTTGACCTGAATTTTCTATGTAATAAAAAGTCAGTGTCTCCTTATTTCTTAAGGTTTGTTTGATTTGAATTGTGCTGAGGAATGAAATCATGTCTAAATGAGATAATGAGGTGTTGATCAGGAACTGACAGTTGGCATTTACTCAAAAGTGTTCCTTTTCTTATCTCACCAGTCTCAACCTCATGGCACACGGAGGAGGATAGCTACCGGGCACCACCCATTGACCGCTCCATCCTGCCCACAGCACCTCGCTCTGCTCGCGAACCCAATGTAGACCGGTCCCGACTGCCCCGCAGCCCTCCTTATACAGCTTTTTTGGGCAACCTGCCCTATGATGTGACAGAGGACTCAATCAAAGACTTCTTCTGCGGCTTGGCAGTAAGTAGAGCAAGCAAAGACCCATTCTCTGTACAGTATGTAGCTTAAGTGGGTAAATTACTGCTACTACAAGAAGTTCCTAAAAACAGTGGAAGCCATCTGACAACTTCGGTGTCAGTTTTTTAGAAGAAGCGGAACACCATAACGACATAACATCGTGTCAAATCCTGTTTAGTTCGCTTGTGCAGCTAATTTAGAACAGAACACATTAGTGCACTTTGTTTTGTTTTTCTTCTTTGTATAGACAGGTGATAAAACGGTTCAACCTGTTAGCACAGGAATGCTTCTGAACCAGTCGGTTTCCTTGTGTAGCCCAGAACAAGGAGGGCTAACACAAACATCTCTTAATCTCTCTAAAGAAGTTAGTCAACCACAGAACACCTGAATCATACGTAGTGTATACACACCAGTTGGTAAAATATGTCCCATGATCACGCCATGAAGGTCTTGGCTTGACCCTGGCTTCATTAATAAAACCCTGGATCCCTGCACTTGAGATACACAACACGCCTGCAAAACACTTCTGCTACACCGGTATGTTTTATTAAGTTTACCCCAATACCATGCTGTTCACCAGCAGTTCAATTTTCACATCTGCAGGTCAGCCACAGATGGTGAATATTCTGTTGTAAATGAACCCAGACAAATACATCTACAGCAAACAACCACTGTTAAAATGTAACATTTAAGTTGACATAAATAAACACTGAAGGGAAGGCAGCAGTTTTTACATTGCTAAGATTCTCTCATTTCATGCTGCATGCAGCAATGTTCCTGTCAAGAGTTTGACTTGTGGCTCAACAAAATAAAGTTCCATGTAGCATGAATGAAATAGATGATAGCTATCATTTATTGATAGAAAAGTGCCACATATGGCTGCTTCATTAAGGTAGAATGCAGGAAATTATAAATATTCTCATCTGGCATTTTTTTGCACTTCATTGTTGAGTGAATTCCTTCATGATTTTAATTTGCAAACTTGCGTCTCTTGATTTTGTGTAGCTGAACTGTATTCTGCTCTATTCTGTTATTCATGTGTTGGGCATATGTTCCTCTCCAGATCAGTGCAGTGCGTCTGCCTCGAGAGCTCAGTAACCCGGAGAGACTGAAGGGTTTTGGCTATGCTGAGTTTGATGATGTGGAGTCCCTCCTGAGAGCCCTGAGCCTCAATGAGGAGGTGAGAGGATGTCAACTTTATAGAGCTGAATTGAATTTTTATTCCCTCAAGTATATATTGGATTTTGTCATCACTTCTCCAGCTAATGGAGTTATGTACAGCTATCTTTGTTCATTTAGTTGAAGTTGGTGAATCATTTGTCCCTGTGTCAAAAACCTCTGGAAAGAATGGGATGTCATTTCTATTGCTCATACAAAATGTGTGAAATTATATGTGTGCATTTTAATTTTACAATTTGTAGGCACATCAGAACTTTGTGATTTTTAAGTCAGTGTGGTCACTTTGTCGTATGGTTTATTCACATCTGTACAAATTGAGTATTTCCCTTAGTGGGATGCCTGTGTCCTTGGAAGCAAAGTCAAGTTATTTATCACCTGGAGCTGAATTAACATTTGTAAAACTTGACCTGTATTGGTATTGCACAATAATATCTTGCCTGAGTTATTTTTCTTAATGAGGTTTTCATTAATTTCTTTCTCTCAAAAATGCACATAGGAAAATCACTAACTGTTGTCATCCTGTCTGTCCTCACCAACAGAACCTGGGAAACCGAAGAATTCGTGTGGATATTGCAGATCAGTCCAACGATAAAGGTGCGAATTTTATCATTCAATTTTCCTCAGTATAACATCACTGCAGTCCAGTAGGCCACTAATATGCAACGCACCTGCCCAGTTTAGGAATTGTGTATCATGAAGGCTACAGTCTGCTTTTTTTTCTTTTTTCGTTTGGCCAGGCTCAGTACATCTTCTAAGAAATCTACTGAGGCCATTTTTTACACATTGCAAATTTACCTTTGTTTACTGTGGGAGTGGGTCTTTCAAACGTGAGTTGTTAGAGGCTTCATCACAGGGCTGACAGAAATGGTCATACACAACTTAAAGGGATCACACATGTCACCTAGGGTAAATCTTTGTCATTCAACACGCTTGTTATTTAGAATTGTGTGGAATCCTGTCTCACCTCTGCAACATGACAGTGAGATTTGTTTGATTTGTATTATTTGCTTTGCTTGTTTGGTTGTTAGACTTCCTCGCTGAATGCTTATGGTCAACTTTTTTAAAAGTACTATTTATGTATTTGCTATGTGTTGTATTAGTAGCTACTCAGTTTTTATAGTTTTATTTACAGGGCTGATACACTTTAAGTATTTAAGTTACTGGGCTTGCACTAGGAGGTAGTATGACTAAGCCACTGTGGCTCAGTGTAAAAGAATTGAGTAAGCCACAAAAAGCCACATTCTCTGTCCAAGACAGCGGCTTGCTATAATAGCAAGTAAAACTTACAAGTAAACATTGAATAATACCAAGAATCAAATTTATTAAAATCAAAGTGTCTAAGTCAAAGTTAGAATACATTTTAGCTTTGACTTAGACAACACCATGCCACAGTATGCCATAGTTTAGTTTTTTTTTTTTATATTCGATAATATGATTTTTCATTTCAATTTAAAAAGGCATGAAAAATAGCAAGCGAGGTGAATACACATTTACATGCAAGTTATTATTTGCTGGTTATTCCTGCCGGTCATAGAGATCAAAAGTCTAAGCCCCCGTCCACACGATGATGGATTTTTTTGAAAACGCAACTTTTCAAAAACGCATCAAACGATTTGCGTCCACACGACAGCGTTTTCAAAAAAATCTCCGTCCAAACGAAAACGCACCAGTGCATTTTCGAAGACGGCTATAAGCATGCCAAACCATGTGGTGGCAGTATTGAGTCAAATTTTATCCAATAGGAATCCTCCGTGTTTTGTTGTCACAACACATGGGCCCATAAATATGACGTCACAGAGGTTTTCGTCGCAGGCAAGACGTCAGCGTTTTTAAAAAGTTGCGGATACCCCGTCCAGACGTCAACAGAGACCCAGCGTTTTTAAAAAAATCCACCTCGGCCAGCGTTTTCGAAAAGTTGCGTTTTCGTTCCGGATATCTGCGTTGTCGTGTGGCCGGAAGGCATAAACGCAACAAAAAAGTTGCGTTTTCAAAAAACCCGTCATCGTGTGGACGGGGCCTAAGACTACAAAAAAGTATTGACAATATCTTTCATTTACTTTCTGATCCGTCTGTCACCACTCCTACCCCCTCTCAGCATTCACCATTTGTTGTTCAATTAGAATTTTAAAGCAAAATCTACTATAAAACACTATTCTCATTTTCTTTCAATCGATTGTCCTCGCCTTGTCGTACACCAATTCGCGGGTTTAGCTTGTAAAAAAAGAAACCTGTTTTTTTTTAGTGCTGTCAGGCGATTGAAAAATTAATCTAATTAATTACAAGATTTGTAATTAATTAATCTAATTAATCGCATTTTAATCTCATACCTGCTAAAGGCCCCCAAATAAAGAATTTGAATTCAAGGACATTACAAAATTGTAGTGCATGACTAATCAATAGAATACACCAAGAAGAGAGGATTAGAAATCCACATTTTTATTGGTTAAGTGTGCTTTATAAATGAAATTCAAAAGAAAAAGGGCCAAGCACATCAGCAAACCAATTAGGTGCATTTCTCGAAAATGCAATACGAATACAGTTAAATAAAATTCAGAAATAAAATAAGGCTGAGTCTCAAATAGGCACATAAGCAGACTCCCAATCAAAATGAATACTAAACCTGACTCAATACAGCAATTCAAAAGGAATAGTATAATATGCCTCTAAATAAGGCAACTAAATAGCAAGATGCCAACAGGCTTTTCCTTTAAAAGGGTAAGCTAAAGTTCAACTCTGTGTCCTTGACATGTTTTGCGTTTAAATGATACGTTAGGCTGGAGCTGCTTCGGTAATATGAAAATTCTCTTACAAAAGATACAAATAATAACAATAATAATAATGGATTAGATTTATATAGTGTTTTTCTGAACAGTCAAAGATGCTTTACATCGGATCCATTATTCATTCACTCCTCATTCATACTTGATGATGGTAAGCTATGTGTGTAGCCACAGCTGCCCTGGGCAGACTGACGGAGGCGTCTACAGTGCAGATTGGCAGTGCAGAATCACTGCGTTTTTCTTGATAGTCCCGTCTTTGTTCTTTTTATAAATAAACTTTCCACCCAAAGGTCCGAGTGGGCTTGCCTCGCTCTCCTGTGTCGCGTCCATCTCTGTAGGGAGTGACGTGCCACTGCAGCCTACGGGTCACTCAATGGGCCAAATTTAAAATGCTTGCGCATTGACTTGCCACTCACGATTAATTGTGTTAATTTTTATAGCGCGTTAATTTGCAGCGTAATTAATTAATCTAATTAACGCGTTAAAGTGACAGCCCTAGTTATTTTTTTATTGGGCGAGAGGCGGTCATGACCTGAGTGCATATTTAATGATCGGGAGCGTTTGGGTCACTTCGGCTATTTCCGTCGGCATGCGGAAATAGCAGCATGCTATTGTCTTCTTATGTTATCGCTCGGGGATTTTTGCGAGTCCAGAAAAGTTGTAAGTTTTAGACTCTTTTTCCTAAAAATAAGAACACCACTGAGGCTACACAAGCTAACAACCTTGTAGCCATATGGAATTTACTTTGCCTATGGCGAAGTGGCGAATGGCTAGCACAAGCCCAGAGTTAAGGTATCGTAAACATGTTTTTCAAAAATTTTTGGTGATGTAACAGAGGTTCCCCACTCACATCCTTGCGGTTCAGTGGACTTTCTTAGTACAGTATTTTTACAGTGCATTGTGTTCTGCGTCTTGATTGGCTGTGTTGTCAATATCCTCCATGATTTAAAAAAAAAATAATTCGGTGTCGATGTTTTGAGTTAATGTTATCAGTCTGTCGCTCTGCATGTGGTAAATTGGAAATGTGGTGTATTTGCCTTAATTTTCTATAATTATACGTATTATCTTTGTATTTCACTAAACCTCAGAGAGAGACGGTGGAAGTATGGGGGGCCGCGACCGGGGAGGACGGATGTCAGACATGGGACCTGACAGGACAGATACTGACTGGAGGGCACGCCCCAGTGTAGATGTCGATGATGGGCCCCATAGAAGAGATGATGGCTTTGGAGAGAGTGAGTCTTTTTGATTCCTACTTTTATATAAGGCATTTCTTACTATTAATATTATCAGTTCCAATAGAAACAGATGGTTTGGGCCATGACAAATATTAATTGGAACAATTTCTCACAGTAGATCTTTTTAAACCATATCTTCTCACTCCCTTTGTGGAATGACAATTAGGTTTAGGATATTTTTCAGTGTTTCTAAGGTGAAGCATTCGTAAGTGTTATATGTACATGTATATCTCATCCAAATTTCTGAAATCACAAAATCATGCAGACTATCTATGTGCCCTCATACCAGCAGATTGTTGCTGAGGAATTCCATGTAAAGCTGCATTGTTTTTCATTGTTACAGGATCTCGGGATCGTTATGAGATGGATCGTTACAGAGATGGGCCACGGCGAGACAATGATCGCTATGAAGGAGGAAGAGACCGCTACCGTGATCGCTATGACGACAGGGACCGCAGAGACTACGATAGAGGAGGTGTGGCATTCTGCTTCTCTGAACCTGTGTTGGGATGCAGCTCTTCTTGTGTCCTTGAACGTGCCCGTACTAAACGTCCAGTGCGCTGTCCTTCTAGGTTATGACTCTCGTGGTGGTGGCGGAGGTCGTCGGGCCTTTGGCAGTGGATTCCGCCGTGATTATGATGATGGTCGAGGTAGCAGTGATCGTTACGGTGATCGGGATCGTTACGGTGACAGGGACCGTTACGGTGACCGTGATGACCGATATGAGAGGCGTGAGGAAAGAGGTGAGAGTTCAGTGTTTGGATTCTCTATTTGATCAGTAGTGTTTACTAAGTATCTTTGATCAGATTATCTGAATCTTGTGGGTTGAATGAGTTATATGTGAGAAAAGATTAAAACAGTATAATAAAATTGAATAATTTCTTTAAGCTACAAAATCATGTTAACATATTTTTGCACTTAGGAAGAATGCGTCTAAAAACGTACATCTTGACTGAAGTTCCGATATTCACAGCTACATCACTCCAAATTAATATTAATCTTTCCTTATGTCACACCAGCACCTCAGCAGAGACCCAAGTTGAACCTGAAGCCCCGTAGTGTGCCCAAGGAGGAAGAAAGTAGCAGCAGTAACCCTCCAGTTTCAGCTCCAAGTGGCAACACCAGGGCCTCGTCCATCTTTGGTGCAGCCAAGCCAGTTGACACGGCAGCCAAGGAGAGGGAGGTGGAGGAGAGGCTGAAAAAACAGGAAGAGAGGCTGCAGAGACAGCTGGAAGAGGACAAGAGCCGGGGACCTGACAGACGGATGCGAGACAGGTCAGGGTTTTACATCATGGCCATTTATATTTATTTTTTAACTGGTGAATAACTGGTCTGTGCCATAAAGTCAAAGTGCAGAGGTTTTGACATATTGGCTGTTTACAGACTAATCTGAGTAGTATTTTAATCATTAGAGTTTAATTGGCTTTTTAAACACTTTCTCTCACTCGTGCATTGAATTTTTCTCATTTTGTACAAAAAAATATTCCTAGTTGACGTTTTTGAGTGTATGGTTTGCTTTGACTACAATTTTAGGACTTATTTTATTTCTTCACCAAATTGTGTGTTCACATCAGCCAAATGTTTTAATGTTGCTTTTAAATCTAGCTTCTTTTTTGAAGCACATCTTGTAAACTTTGGAGATTGCAGATCTATACAAAATTATATTAAATATTTTGATTTATTGTTAAATTACATCTTTTCCTAATTAGAAATTCTCATATTTTGAGTTTCCGTAACAACAATTTGGCACATGCGTGAATGTACACTTTTCTTTGCCATTTGATAGGAATCATGAATGTCCTTTTTTGTTTTAGTTTTTTTGTTTTCCTATGACAACATGTTGGACTGTTTTCATAGGTGGTACAAAAGCATGATTTAGGGATTTATTTCTAATTAACTGTTAAACTGAAGCGCTTGTGTTCATGTGAATACTGTGTTGGGATATGGCATCTCCTTTTAGCTCTTATTATCTATTAATTGCAGGGACCCAAGCTGGCGTAATGAGGAATCACATGGTCAGCGATCTCGCACAGGAAGTGAGTCCTCACAGCCCGGAAGCACTTCTGGAAGAGGTGAGATACTTCTACATAAAACTTTATATTGTGTATTAATAAAGCTTTTCACTTCTATAAGTCAGGGAAAATAAACTAAAAATGTAAAAAGGATGGAAAAGAGATTACAGAAGCAAGAAACACATGCTCCTCTTCTCGTCCACCAGGGTCTCGATGTCGAGATGGTGAGCGCTCTGGGGAGAATGAGGTTTTCAGTGGGAGAGACAGTGACCCCTCCTCCCCTGGGGCCTCCCCACACCCCCCCTCAACCGGCTCATCCAAGGAGCCGCTGAAGGTGATGCCTGCACCGCCTCCCAAGGAGAACGCATGGGCCAAGAGAAGTGCAGCCAGCACAGGCTCTTGTGATAGCGACGGACGAGCTCCAGTCTCTCCTGTCTCACCGAGTGGCTCAGCTCCTCCCAAGCTGAGGTGAAAACATGAATGTGATACACAGCAGTGGCATTTCCACACAAATTATGAGGGAGTTTTGTGAAGCTTGTGAAGATTTGAGGTGAAAATGGAGCATTGAGGAAGGATTATTTTCATCTCTTGTCACATTTACAGGACTATCATCAGCTTTATGACAAGAGAAATATGTTGCAGATTATAGGTCACAAGAGCATGAGAATGTCTGCCAGTCCTTTTTATTGAGGCTTCTGAAATTTCACAAGAACATTAGCGTATAAACAAGACTGTGTAAAGAACAAGTCAACAGCAACAGGATGCTGTTGTTGTGTCAAATCAGAGCTGTTTAAGGCCTGATTGTTTCTGTTTTTAGTGTGAAAACAGTGTTTACGGGTATTACTTTGATAATTTTACAGAAAGATATGAGGAAGACTACATATTGTGTAAAAGAAATATGTGGCATTCAAGGATAAATTGGTATCCAAGAGCACATGAAGTAAGAAGGTGCAGCACCCCAGTTACCTAGTGTAACAAAAAACTAAGAAATGGATTCTGAGACATTTCATATGGTTGGAAAATTTTGTTTTTTATCCCAAGAAATAACTTAAAGAAAAGTGTAACTTCTCATGTGAACCTCTCCATGAACCTTCTGTTTCTTCTTTTTCTTTGTCTCCACTAGTTGTGCTGATGAAAGAGGGTCTGGAAAAGGTAAGACATCCTGATAACTGCAAGAAACAAACCCAAGCAACCGATCAAACTAAACAAGTCATGTCAGTGTGACTGTTAATAGAAAACAATGCGGGCAACTGAAGGATGACGTTAAAAGAAGCAGACTTTTTGCATACATTTGCCAATAATGTGATAATGGAGACATATTTACAGCCCTGGGACATTGTATGAACTTATCTGGTTGATGGAGATAAAAATATCCACTGTAGGCCCAGGCCACAAGTGAAGAAGACCTGCAGATTGATTTTGTGGAAAGGCTGTGGTCTTATCTTTATGCGATCCTCTGTGCTGTGGCCGTTTGGGACATCTTAAACTGCCTGCGTGTACTGCTCAGTTCTTCTGAGGTTGTCTGATGTTCTTTGCTGAAGGCTAATGTTAACATTCCAACAGCGTAGAGTTTGTTAACGTGAGTGTGTCAGACACCAGTGTTAACATTACAGCAGATCATTACTTGTAGAGTTGATTTGCTGAGGTGGTGGATTTGAGTGACTGACCAATAGATAATGATCTTTGTCTCGTGGTCTGTTCAATGGTTTGTGAGATCAGTGATGGACCTGTGATCGGGTTTACAGGTCAGGTTTCAGGTTTTGCTTATCACCCAACAACAAACAAACATATTTGTCACCACGAGAGGGGAGGAGGTCGCTCGTCCTGTAGGTTGTGTATTCATTGCAGGATGGGCATCAAATGTTGCATTAGTGTTGTCAAATAAATACAAATCTAGTTTTTATGCAGGACAAATGTCCAAATACGAAAACACTGAACAGCTAAATTATCTAGAATTTCTGTCAGAAACCTCTGAACTCTGAAGCCAATATCAGACGTAAATGATATGTGTTCCTCTATACAAGCTCAGCTTCAATTGAAGAAACCCACTGGCTTTGTGTGCCTCAGTGTGTTGTGAGTGTAGTCTTCTGTATGAAGTCCTCCAACCTCTCTTCATTCAAATGTCTGGCCTCTCCTTTAAGATGAGAACAAGGCTGACAGTGTGCGTCGGGACCATGGGCCCCCACGGGTGCGAGGGGGGCCATCAGGACCTGCAGCAGGGCGGGGCCGAGGAGAGGGGCCCAACAGAGATCGAAGAAAGGAGGCAGACAGGTCAGCCATCCAAAGCTAGCAACTCCCAAAACCCTTAAAAGGGAGGAAATTTACTGGGCTTTTGTATAGAGAGGCCTCTGTTCAGTTAACGGATGACACAGTCATTGTGCTCCGAGCATTGTGGACACAAGGACCTTTACTGTGTGCACATTTAATATTTATCATTGCAAAAACAGTAATTCCAGTGCTGAAACACCAATATTAGGTCATAAATCAGTTAATGTTTTTATTCTCAAATTGAGGACTGGGTCCAGTGTGACCTGGGCTCCAAACACTGCCAGTGTTTTCAGATGCAAATCAGCATCGCTTTTGTTCTTCTAGTTATCCTTGAACAATACAGGTTAGCTTTCCAGCACAGCACTCAGCTGATTTTAACCTGTGTGGCAACTCTGATTGTAGAAAGGATAACAGAGGAGACCGAGACTCCCGACCAGCCCCAGAGCCAAAGAAATTTGAAGAAACCCCAACCCCTGTAAGTCCCCCACTGCCCAGGTTTAGATTTGATCTCACCAGAAGTGCTTGTAAAGAAAAGGTTTCCTTAACGTCGAAAGTACTTTTAGCAGCCCCTCTCCTCTCGCATTAGTTTACAAAAAGCATACATTAAAAGATATATATAATCAGTCATAAATTGTTTGAAATTGTTCATAATAACTGATTCAGGGTCTGTTTTAATTTTGCAGAAGTTCAGCTCAGCCAGTAAGTACGCCGCTTTGCTAATGGATGGAGACCAAGGAGAAGATGCAGAGGACATAGAATAGAGAGAAAATGACAAGACGCATGGCAAGGAGAAAACGACAAACGCAGGAAAAAATAATCTCACATAGCTTATGAAAAAACTCTATACATGGAAGAGGATGTTTGGACACCACCCCACCCCCCTTCTTTCTTCCTACAAACCTGTCCTTTATTTTCAAATCACCCACCTATCATCCCTCCCCTACCCCACATTCAAGACTATTCTGGTTTCAAAGAATAGTCTCATACTGGACTTGTTTTAAATGGAAAAACTAAGTAGCGGAAAAATGGCAAAGCGATGAACAGATTGAAATAATTGTGATAAATAAAATGGAAAAATTGAGGAAAAAATGAATTTTGTATATTTGTGAATCGGGTGTGGTGAGGTTGGATTGTTGATGATTTAGTTTAGCAAATGTGGCCTGTTTTCTCCCGCCCCCACCCCCCCCCAAAAAATATTGACTCCATTCTAAATTAAATGCATAGACATTAATTGTAACCCCATTTCATCACTACTAAACGATGCTAAAGATTTTTATTGAATTGGTTCAATAAAATGTGACTTCATTAGGAGGTTCCCATTATCAACAGTGATAAGAGATCAGGTACTAATTTCAGAAACATCTCGTGTGTGTGTACTGTTCAACCAAACTTTATCTCTTCATTTTGGTGGACACTTTGCTAACAGAGAGCATTGTGTTGTATGTAGATTTCAGTCTTGCAGGAGCGACATACTGAAAAATAAAACAGTTCTCACACTGTTAGTGGATGAAGTTCCATGTCTGTCACTGTACAGATGTCCATTTTTGCACCTTGAAATAAGCTAATTATTAAAATCTTACGTTGGTCATAAACAGTCATCTTCAAAATCATATACATGTAAACCCATTTTCAAATTTGTATTAAATGGGCTTCGTTATGAACATTCTAATAAGTGATCACTGTATAGGTTTAGATCAGTCATTGGAAAAACTAAATTTAAAGCTGATTTAGTGCTTAGTTCCCATAGTTTACCAACAAGCTAAATTGTCTTGCAGCTTCTTTATTGCCAACATAAAAATGACTTGGCCAAACTTAGTTTTGGCATTTCAAACAAACTTTGCCGTATCAAATGCATCACTTAATGTCGTACAAAAAAAAAAGGGATCAGGCACTTTTAAGAGTATCCATCAAAAGATGAGGTAGACTTTTGTAGTGGCTGAATCATTAAAGCTAAATCTTTAAAACAAAAAAAAGCATGTGTTGATCACCAGGTCTTCTTCAGGGTTTCTCCCACTGGTGTGGTCCAGGGGTGATGTTTCTTTAGTGTCAGTCCCCTGCTAAGGGCTGGAATTCTGGTGGCAGCTGGATCCTGCTGAGCTTCACACAGACAGAAGGACATCCTCAACTCTAGAGCCCACTCTGCTCGGCGGATGTCAGCATGCTAGATACCTGTCTGTACTGATCAATGAGAGTGAGAAGGCAAGCTGCACATTCAACGCGTCATATCAATCAGCTCAAAAGGGTTTGCTGATGCTGTGCTGATGAGGAAGTTAAAAAGAGTAAAGAACTATCCATGCTGTTTTGTATGGAGGCGTATTCCTATCATGCCAGAAAAAAACATCTGTATCGCGTTACGACGTAGCGTAACAATATTTTACATATAAGATATTTTCATAGTTATAAACTACAAACTTATCCAATTATAACAAACTTTTTTGTTAACCCTGTACAATTTATGTTCTTGTAAAATGTTCACATCATAAAGTGGAAACGTAAACTAAATATTCCACATGATAGCCCGATACATACTATGGTTATAATGCATTCAGTTGGGCTATCTTGCTTTAGATCATAATGATTTGATCTCAATTTGGTCACGATGTAATGTTTCATGTTATAGTTGAAGGACCAGGCTATGATATTTTATTTCATCCAAATATTTTATCACAATTAGAAGGAAAGTATTCAAACACCATTGTCCATTTAAGTTTATTGTCAAAATATACTTTTTATCAGCTGTTTGAAATACGCTGATGCAAGGATAGTTTAAAAATCAGATATTGCAAGTAATTTTTCCAAATATAAAACAAAATGCTTTTGCTTTGCTAATCTGCTCTCAGAGTTATTGGGCCCCTCAAAGTGTCTGGTACTCCCAGACGCTTTGAGGGGATCAGACACCAGCCTGTGGTTGTTTTCCTGGGGAGTCCCAGCCGAGTCTGTGACGAAAGACTGCAGGTTTTGTCCTGCTGTTTCCTCCTTCAAATCCCATCAGAGATCTGTGGGATTCAAGTCAGGCAATTATCAACCACTAGAATAATTCACAACTTCTGAAAGCAAGACTTAGTGGATTTGAGGGTACCAGGATCCCTGTCCTTTGGGATGTCCGATGATACCCAAGCCTCACAGACTGCGAGATGTTTTCATCTATGCTGATATTGATAGAATCCCTCCTGTCCTGTACACATCAAAGGTTTCTAGAGCCTAATCGAGCCATCGCCATGCTTCACTGTGGGTAGACTATTCTTTCAAGAGTAACAGGTTAAGAGGCCTCAAAATTTGATCCATTGCTCCATATAACAGCATCACACAGAGGTTATCAGAGTCAGAATCCTTTAATAGTCCCAGAGGGGGAAATGCTTCTTGTTATAGTCACTCCGCAGTGAAACAAAATTGACAGGAGTAGATAAATTAGAATTAATAGAGCAAGGAGATTAGAGGTAAATAAAAGAATAAATACACTTGTATATACAGATACAGTTATCTAAATGATAAGCATTTTGAGCCATCTTTGGTTGTGTCTTTGGGTCAGCGATGAGGAACATCTTGAATTTTAGGCATGGAGCTCTTGTGTAAATTTAGATAACGCATAATCCTTGGCCACTAAACTGTTTTGGTAAGACTGTAAAAGTTGGTTTTGTGTTTTAACAACATCTGATTTGAAATTGTCTAAAATTAAGTTGCATTTTTTTGTTGAATATGGAAAAACTTGATTTCTGTTTGATGAAACTCATCTCATGCAAACAGCTGGTATTAACTAAACCGTATTTTGCCAAATAAAACTAATGTATGATGAGAGTCTCATCACTTTGCTTCCAACCTAAAGATAAAACATTGTTTTGTTGTAAAACAACTAAAGTTTCTTATAATATCGTGATAAGTTTGTATGTCATCATAATGTGAAAATATGTTATAATAAAATGTTCACGTTACAATGTGATACTGACTTTTTTCATGGTGTGGCAGCAATACGTGTGGAGTATGGCATAGTCTGAGAAGTCCTGCAAAAAACCAACAGTTTTTCTCTGCGATCAGGAGCGTTTCGTTGACTTATCAACGTTATTTGTCTATATACATACATACATTCTATCATTACTTTTATTCATTTCAATAGTGACTACAGTATTGCTTCTACCTCTGTGTCTGCATCCTAAAAGTTCTTGTGCACCCACCCACCTCCAGCCCCCACCCCTGCTGTCATTTGGATCAGCAGCTGGTCACACAGGAGGGTCCTCCCTTCCTCCGCTTCCAGCTACAACTTGACAGGTTTGCATAACTTTCAGTCCCTCGGAGACAGATGAAGTAAAATTTCCCATGCATTTATCATTTTTCAAGTACTGTAAATGCGATTGACTGATGCACCTCCTTATTGCACAGAGGTCTTTCTGTAGGTGCAGGAAAATTTTTAATTAGTGTGCCAGTTAATTGTGATGGACTATCACTTGATTTAGCCTCGCAGCCACAGATTTGTCTCACTTTAAACCAAAGAGCGCCTTGTATGGTGTAACCAGGGCCCAAAAAGAAAGAGCTTATTGTTGGAGATTTTCCCCTCGCAACTCTGAAAATCTTCATCTTAAGGCAGTATTTTGTCTGGAAGACCCAGTTTGAGTAAAAACAATTAAGTGTGTGTGCGAGTCATAGTCTAAAAGGAATTTCACGATGTTAGTTTGAAACACAAAACTCCTCATTGTTTTCATTTCAGCAGAGAGCAACTGAGGCAATCAAGAGGATGTTAGCATTGTTTGGTTGTTTATATCACCAGAGAAACTGAGTCCCGTTTTACATTTTAACATCCAAGGGAGATGCTAATCTTACAAAATTTTCCATGGCTCCATTTGTGGACTAAAAATCCAAGCAAACAGATGGTGAAAAGTCCTCACTACAAGCTGAGGAGGAGGAAGTGGGCTCAAGCCTATGCTGTGTTCTCATGTGCAAAGTTAAGGAGTCTGGAGGGGTGACGTGTGTGAAAGACTCTCTATCCAATGACTCCCATGAGGTAGAAGAGAGCAAGAGGGGAAGCCAAAGGAAAGGGGAAGGGCCTGACATCAACGAGCCCAAACAGCTGCCCCCTTCTCCCCCATGGAGAGACAGCAAGAGGAGGCTGACTGAGAGAGAGAGCAAGAGAGGCGAAGACTGGAGGGTCTGTAAGTGTGAGAAGAGTGTTCATAAGGAATATTTGAGGGCCTATAAAGGTGAAGAGAAGAGGAGGTATTGGCAAGTGGACAGGGGGAAGGGAAGTGGAAGGTGGTGAGTGTGTGCTTGCATGCTTTCAGGGTGAGGTTTGCCAGGGAGCGAGGGACGGGGGGGACAGGAAGGTCTGACAGTTCTTGTTGGGGAAAAAGAGGGGTTGTAACAGGAGAACGGAGGAGGAAGTATCTGAGTGAGTTTCCAGGCAGGCCGATCTCAGAGAGACATGTAGAGGTGTGAGGGGGCACCGAGGAAGAGGAAGCATGTTGGAGAGGAAGGCATGAGCTGCTGCAGAAACATAAGGGGGCTGTTCGAAACATGAAGCACTGAGAGGAGGAAAACCCGGAGAAACCTTCTGGAGTAAAGCTCGTGACTGGAAGGAGCAAATCGGACAGACATACAAGGCAAAAAAGCAACGTCCGCTGGAAGTATGGGCTGCATTCACAGCAGAAACATTGGCAGGTTGAAGAAACATGGACCTGATACTGACACCGGGGGGATCTCTGTGAAGGCAGAGCCAGACGAACATCCTGAAATTCTTCAGCTCGCTGAGGTAAGTCAATCACCTCTCATCAGGGACCTGTGGCGGGACAGAAATGTGACACTCAAAGGATGTAGAGTATATTAATAACTGAAGGGAAGGAGTAGTGTGAGAATAAACAAAAAAACGTCAGATGTTCCAGAGAAGACTTCAACCCTCCCCAGCGGTCAGCCCAGAGTCATGTAATGAGGACTCCAAACCGCCTGCAGGTGTTAATGTCAGTGTGAATGCGTGTTGTTTCTGGGTGTCGGCCTTGTGATGAACTGGTGACCTGTCAAGAGTGTGTCTCTGCCTATCACTGGATGTCAGCTGCGATAGACTCCAGCCACCCCCTCCATGTGATCCTCCAGGATATTCTAGAGCTTCACAAAATATTCCTGTTCGGTATTTTTGTTACCGTCAAGTAAAACAAGCGTCTCATGCTGCACATGCTGGCATTCCAAAGGATAAGTGTGCTCTACGGGTCCCATTTAGATAGGCATCACGAGCACGGATCCCATGCACTAGTAATATTTGTAGTTGATGTTAACACTATTATTTTAATGGTCACATAAATTAGCATCTCCTTCTGTGTACACAGGAATCAGTGGTAATGAACAAGGGGTAAAAAACACACATCACCAGCAGAGAATCTGCTTGTTAATCAGGTCCCCCGAGGATCAAGGCTCAAGAGGCTCAAGAGGAAGTGGTTTAAGTTACTCCTGGTCCTGACCCGTAGTCTGTCTGTCTGCTCACTCTATTTAGGTCTGGTTTTAGGAGCGAGCCACATTGCTTCACATGTAAAGCCTCTGAAGGCCTTTTATAGAGACCTGTTGGTTCAGCACCAAGGCCTCGAATTGGAACATGAACATTCATTTAGAATTATTTCACATTATTTTGCCAACTTCAATGTTTTGCTCATATACATTAAGTACATGTATTTGTGTACAGTAGTGTGTAGCTTACCAGGGCATCTGTATCTGTAACGACTGATCTACTGCAACAAAAAGACTATTCAGATCACATGTGACTTCAAATCCTCTGATGCCCTGATTTGGCTTGTGTGTGTGTGTGTGTGTGTGTGTGTGTGTGTGTGTGTGTGTGTGTGTGTGTGTGTGTGTGTGTGTGTGTGTGTGTGTGTGTGTGTGTGTGTGTGTGTGTGTAAGTAATCAATGTCCCAAATGAATGGGTGGACTCCGCCGTGGAGAGGAATGAAGTATGTCATGCAGGCAAACAGGCTAGGAGTTCTTTATTTTGTTCATATTCTCGTTTTTCTCTCTTTCTCTTTCTCTTTCTCTTTCTCTTTCTCTTTCTCTTTCTCTTTCTCTCTCTCTCTCTCTCTCACACACACACACACACACATATACACACACTCCTTCATGCACACAAACAAACTGTAAATTAATGCAGAGTACAACTACAGATTATCTTGGCGTTAAAGGTCTTGGTCTGCAAGTGTTTTTTCACTGACACCTCACAGGTGATGACATGCAGGGAAGCAGGAATAGCAAACACGAATACACAACACACACCCACACCCACATCCAGCCACCCACCCACACCCACACACACACACACACAAACACACACACACACACACACACACACACACACACACACACACACACACACACACACACACACACACACACACACACACACACACACACACACACACACACACACAATTCACCCAGGACGTATGGCAGCAGGTGGCCAATAAGGGGTATGCATGTTATTTATAACCTGCATGAATAGTGAGTCGGGGGTGTCACCTCTAAACAGCCATGAAAATGCTGAAAATAGGTGTGTGTGTGTGTGTGTGTGTGTGTGTGTGTGTGTGTGTGTGTGTGTGTGTGTGTGTGTTTTTCTTGTAGCTGCATGTTTTCTTACCATTTATGTGCAGTAGCACAGTGCTATAAAATGCCTCCAACAGGTGTTTTGTTGTGTATAAATGCATTAAATATTTTGTGTGCAGTAAAACACTGTTATGACTGATGTTACAGCAGCACATCATCCTCTCACATATACATTAAATAAATTACTTCTTGCAGCTTGCAATAAAGACAACTTGTGTTGAACAATCACTCTTAAAATGTTCCTGCTGTCGTCACACTGATGAAAAGGTTATGCAGTTGTAGTCATAAGGAAATCCATTCAGTTGATGCCTGGTCTTCTGTGAGAAGTGGAAGTGCTATGTGCGCTCTGTGGGGGTCAGACATGCTTGTAGAATGACATAAATATTGGCTGCAAAAACTGCAAAGGGGGCCGGAGTTATGTTATACTCCAATACTCTAACTCTGCTTTTGTTGCTGGGAAACACGGCTGTCTAAATGTTCTTGTCTTGTTTTCCATATTCAATGAATCATCCACTGATTTACTCTTTATAGAAAATTACGCATTTACTTTTATATCAATCTGCTTTTTGTCAGTATGAAAATGTCCCCACTGTGGGATGAATATAGGATTATCTCATCTCATCTCATCTCATCTCATCTCATCTCATCTCATCTCATCTCATCTCATCTCATCTTATATTATCTTTCAGGGTTAGTAACCTACTGTGGAGAACAAAAAAACTTTTACCTATTCACCTGAAAATTAACCTTAAAATGTGCAAGGAATTAAGAACAAATTAGAATCTTAAATATCATTAATTGTAAATAACTGACCAGAAAAAAAACAGTAGCTTCACAGACTAGTCTCTCCCTTTTTTACTTGTCCCGATCTTTCTTCCTGCAGTACTACCTTTTGTCCAACAGGTGTCGTCCTGTGTTTTTAGTCAAAATGTCAAACTGAACTGGATACCATGGCTCGATAAAAAGCAACGTTTTTGCCACATTTACGGCGAAAATTTGTATAAGATGACCAGTTACATTACACGTATTAGTATATCACTTTTCAAAAACCACTGTACAAATATTAGACATTTCATTTACAGGTGGGAATTCAAATTTTTTTGAATAATAACTTCTGGGGGCCATGAATGAAAACTTTTTGTTTTTCCAAAAACTAAAGGTCAAGTTTATGAGGCAATACAATTTCGACCCAGTTAGCTATTACATGATTCCAATTGAGTGAAGTGCTAAATTTCCTATTATGTAATAATATTTGACATGTGAATCAATAGAGGGGGTGATCATCCTCTTCTCCTCCATGTTCCCCCCCCCATATATTATCACTAATACAGACCCAGACACCCAGATTCAACATAATGACTGGATTCCACAGTATATTGTAGCTACCATTCATTTGAACACATAGAGTCAGTCAATAACCCTATGATCCTTTGCAGCTGTGATGCTCAGATCAATACATAGAGCATAATTGTAACGTGTCCCACGCCCGCCCGTCAGGACTCACTCAGTCTGTAAGCATCACAAATAAACATTGTTTGACTAAAAAAGTGAAATTACTAATATATTGTTGTTATTATTATTATAAAACTGATTTTAATTTTCCCACAACAAGGAACCCTGGACTAATTTCCAGGACCTCAGACCCTTATGAAAATAAAAACCCGGAATAGTTTTCATAAGTGTGGAATCACACTATGACTTATCGTGTTGTTCTCAAAGATATCATCATTTGTAATTAGGGGTGAGTACATACAAAGCATATACTCTTGCAATCCTGCTTATTTATGAAGTGTATATAAACAGTATAATATATAACTATTATTATTATTGTTATTATTATTATTGTTATTGTTGTTGTTGTTGTTGTTGTTATCACTTGCAGTGGCCCTCAAATACATTAAAACAGGTGTTGCTCTTTTAGACTCGGACCTTGATAAAATGATATCTTTCAATATATTGTAGTTCTGACTAGTATTCACAACTGTCATATCACTCATGCACAGCTGGCTGTTGAACACAACAGAGCAGATATCTGTCCCAGACCAAAAAACACAGGAGCCAGGCTAGTCATGTCCTTCTGTCCTTAAAATCCTAGAGCGGTCGTCTCCTGTCTCTGGTCCATGTCAAGTCTGTGCAGCAATAAATCAGCCATCACTCATCAATAAAGACTCAAACCGCTGACTGTGGAGTTATTGATGGTTTGTTTATCATTTGATTAATGAAACGTTTTCTTTGTTGTAGATCAATCCAGATCAACCAGGTTGGAACATTTATGGAAAAGAAAAGCATTTACAGTTTTAATGAAGTCAAGTTCTGTAAATTTCTCATGTTGTTGGTCGTAAAGTGTATTCAGAAAGAATCAACTCACATTTCCATGTTATATAACCACACAATGCTTAGGACCACATAAAACATGAATTATACATCTCTAGTAGTAAATGATTTAGACTGCATACACTCCACTTCAGAGTCATGGAGGTTTTATAACACACTGCGGTAACCTTAATCTGTTGGCGTCCTCTCACAATTCAAGGCGACAGAAGAAATGGGGCTCCAATGTTGGATACTATGAGTCCCAGCCCTACTCTTCCATCTTCTACACTTAAGATCAGCGTCCTCCCATTTGAAAAAATACCGACTTGGAAAAGAAAATTTAAATGAACTGAGTTTTGTCCGAGAATCAAACAGTTGAACAAAAAGAGGCACACTGTTTATGACTTCCACCTCCCCCAAAGCCCCATTCAGCACACACACACACACACACACACACACACACACACACACACACACACACACACACACACACACACACACACACACACACACACACACACACACACACACACACACAAACATCCCTCTAGAGTACTTTTCCATTCCTCTTCTTTCTTTGTTTGTTGCTCAAGTACAGATTTCACACTTTAATTTTCTCCACATGCGGTCAGCAGACTTTGTCCTGCAACACATCAGCATGAACTTTATGTCAATATTATCCAGTTTATTTTCATGAAGTTTAGAGGTGGCTCATGACGACAAAAATGTAATGATTGTGACTTCATTGAATTGGGTAAAAAGTCCAGTTCCTAATTTTAAATTGTAATTGAGTTTAAGGTTTGAAGAAAGGTGAATAAAAGCTTCTACGGATCTGCCTGTATCAGATTTACCTTCATCTCATTTTTTGCTTTGCCCACAGAAGATCATGTCTCATGTTTGAACAGCTGCCTTAATGGTTCAGTGTGGTGTCCCCTTGGAGTGTTGAAAGATAATTCATAATAACTGTGTCTAGATTACAGGCTTACAGCAGACCTGACTCAAGTATTACCCAGAGTTTTAGTCAAAAACCTGGTTCAGGTTTGTGTGAACATTCAGTTTCTCTGTGGATAAACAGCAAAAGATTTGTCCCTGTGGTTAGCTCTGAGTCTGACCACATTTTATTGTATTATTCATTGTAATAGGACGCCTGTAATGGAAAGGGGGGGTGGGGGGGTCAGGTCAACAGAAAGCACTTAGGCTCTGTGAGGTATTAGTTAAATGCCAGCTCTAGCATGACAACATTTTAGCAATCACAACAACAATGCTGGCACACTAATGTTTATCACACACATTCACCGTGTTAGTGCAGGGTGACATTTTACAGTTGCAATTAAACAAAAAAACAGAAATGTGCCTCATACTCTTGTAAACATTTAACCATAAACCAAAGAATTGGACAAATTAGATTGCAACCCAACGTTTGTGCCTGCAGAGAAAAGTCATGGCGTCACCAAAGTCATTAAGGTTATTTCTCTGGAGTTCGTGACCACGCATTTGTACATTTTTCTATATATTTTAAAGTGGACGATGTTGGACTGACATTGTCAGCTGCAGAGTCATTGAGGAAGCTAGCAAGACTAATACAAACACTAGTGCTGACAGAGAAACACAGGCAGGTAAGGAAACATGTGGTACCAACTATATCCTAAAGGTCACCACCATAAAGCCTATTAATTGATTTCACCTCAGATCACCTGTGATTACACACAACGTTAGAGGAGACCAGCAGCACAGAAGCGGCTTGTTTTTCATAATTTCTGCTTCCCAACAAGCTGAGACAGAATGAGGACAAGTTAACAAATAACACAGTGGGGTATCTTAAAATCAGTGACGTGTGGTGAGGTTCATGGCTGGTGAGGCACTGACTTCATCATAATCAGATGAAGATGTTTACAAATATACTAACCTACAGTGTAGCTTAGTCACCATTAAATAAGCAATGGTGTGTGGGTTATTTTTAAAGTCTCATAGCAGAATTATTTACAACACACAAATAAGCACATTGATTAAAAAACTTATGTTGTTACCGACATGTTTTTTTATATGTTATGTTAACTTATAAATGAAGTCCATGCACCGCTTCTTCTGAACAAAAGCATCAAAAAAACTTTGAGTTGAGATATATCTTCTTCTTCTTTTCCTTTCGGCTTTTCCCTTCAGGGGTCGCCACAGCGAATCAATTGCGTCCATCTAACCCTGTCTTCTGCATCCTCTTCTCTCACACCAACTACCGTCATGTCCTCTTTCATTACATCCATAAACCTCCTCTTTGGTCTTCCTCTAGGCCTCCTGCATGGCAGTTCAAAAGGAAATTATTTGTGTGTGTGTATGCTACTCTGGTGATTGAGTACACTGTGTAACACAGCGCTGGCACTCCCATGGCACCACCTTTTTACATGATCCACATCCACATTTATAACAGTGAATACATCGCAGGGTGGCGTGGTTGTTTTTACATTGAATGTTCACCTGACAGCGAGCTCTTTTGCCGGGGCCAGGTGAGGGAGGTTGTTGCTGAAGCAATTCTTCCTCCCGTGCGAGAGTCCCCCAACTTCTTCAGTAAGTCCCACCGTCTCTCCTTCCTCCTGGTGAATGCTCCGTACAGTACATACCCATTCAATGCTGCCATGTCAACCATATTGTAAAACACAGCCACTGGCTGTGGCCTTTGCTTTCAGATGAATTTCTGGCTCTCCTGGTCTCTCAGCCCTACCTCCACACCCTACACTGGCCAGGGCCCAGAGAGAATACCTAATGCTAAGTTGTGCTTACTAAAAAAATGGAATCTGCATTTCCATTGAGTGGTGTCAACCACATTTGCAAATGAATTGTAGAATACCAGGCACCTTTGGCTAGCAGTGACTTTGCTAGCCAAAGTCAACGGCAATCCTGGCTGCACGTCTGCGGGTCCTTGTGTCGATTCTGAGCCTCATCAAGGAAACCTGATCACTTGATCACTTTGCCATCTTAGAAAGAAGTCAATAGGCAGAAGTCGTAGGCCCACATTAAAAAACCTGACATTAAAAACTGGTTAAATTCATTACGAGTGGACCACTCAGTTCGAACAGATTATTCAGATTATTTCCTGATCTGAAATTCGAAGCAGATATTTAATCTCCGACGTTCGTCTTCATCTATTAATTAAATATTGGTTCGATCGATCGGTAGTCCAGTCGGAGGTGAGGTGCAGCTATTTGCTGCTGTGTGTCCTAAGCAATTTTTAACTAGTTTTTAATGTCAGGCTGTTAATTTACTGGCAAATGTGACGCTGTTTTACTCCTAGAACTGACTTTAACGTCAGTGTCTCACCGCCGTGAATCTCACTGCATGTCGCTGCCATACAGAATACACAAGTCAGCGCCTGCCCAGAGCTATCAACTACATTTGCAAATCAATGCAACACACCAGGCACCTTTGTCTAGCAGTGACTCTGCTCTTGAAATTTCAGTAAAGGCTGGAAGTTCAGCTTTGAGGGTCTTTCATTCGCCTTTATGCCAGTTACTCCGTGTGTTTCCGCAGACTAATAGAATGGACCATCATTAGAATCCAGATTACAGCACAATGGCATTTTTTAGACCAATTAAGTTTAAAGTGGGTTATTTCCAGCGCCACAGTGGTTGGGAAATACTGTCAGTCAGTCAGTCAAACTTTGTTAATAAAGTTGTTGAAAGTTCCTTACATTTTGCTACGTTATCCGCCACTTTTGCGACGCCTTTTGACTGCTGTTGTTAGGGGCGTAGGCCCGAATACCTTGTGACGATGCCCCTGGTGGCGGAGTGCGGCATGACTGCTGGCCATACTGCCGGCTTTTTTTCAGCTAACCTGTTTTTAACCAATACTAATATCAATATTAATCCATATATAAGGCGCATCGGATTATAAGGCGCACTACCGGATTATGAGAAAATTATAGGCTTTTAGGTGTGCCGTATAGTGCGGAAAATACTGTGCTCTTTCCCATAACTTCATTGTATGGCTCATCAGCTTTTTTCCTCTGTATTTGCCACAACTCTGCACATCTCCCTTGTTCTTAAAGATGGGCACCAGCACACTTCTCCTCCATTCCTCAGGCATCTTGTCACTATCTAAGATTCTGTTGAACAACCCAGTCAGAAACTCTACTGCCACCTCTTCTAGACACTTCCAAACCTCTACAGGTATATCATCAGGACTGACTGCCTTTCCGCTCTTCATCCTCTTCAATGCCCCCCTCACTTCATCCTGACTAATCTTTGCTACTTCCTGGTCCACAACAGTCACCTCTTCTAGTCTTTGTTCTCTCTCATTTTCCATGTTCATCAACTTTTTAAAGTACTCTTTCCATCTTCCCATCACACTACTGGCACCTGTCAATAGACTTCCATCCCTATCCATAATCACCCTAACCTGCTGCACGTCCTTCCCATCTCTGTCTCTCTGTCTTGCCAACATGTATAGATCAGTCTCTCCCTCCTTACTGTCCAACCTAGCATACCAGTCATCATAAGCCCCTTGTTTGGCCTTTGCCACCTCTACTTTCACCTTACGCTGCATCTCCCTGTACTCCTGTCTACTCTCCTCAGTCCTCTCAGTGTCCCACTTCTTCTGAGCTAACCTCTTTCTCTGTATACACTCCTGTACCTCTTCATTCCACCACCAAATCTTCTTATCCACTTTCCTTCCAGATGACACACCAAGTACTCTGCTACCTACCTGTCTCCCTGATCACATTAGCTGTAGTTTTTCAGTCATCTGAAAGCACCTCCTGGCCACCCAGAGCCTGTCTTAACTCCTTCCTAAAATTCATGCAACTCTCTTCCTTTTTCAGCTTCCACCATTTCGTCCTCTGCTCTGCCTTGACCCTCTTCATCTTCCTCACCACCAGAGTCATCCTACACACCACCATCCTATGCTGTTTGGCTACACTCTCGCCTACCACTACTTTGCATTCACTGATCTCCTACAGATTACACCGTCTACACAAGATGTAGTCTACCTGTGTGCTCCTACCTCCAACTCTTATAGGTCACCCTATGTTCCTGCCTCTTCTGGAAGAAAGTATTCACTATAGCCATTTCCATCTTTTTTGCAAAGTCAACTACCATCTGTCCTTCTGTGTTCCTCTCCTGGATACCAAACCTGCCCATCATCTCCTCATCACCTCTGTTTCCTGCACCAACATGTCCATTGAAGTCTGCGCCAATAACAACTCTCTCACTTCTAGGTATGCTCTGCATCACTTCGTCAAAGTCCAACCAGAATTTCTCCTTCTCCTCCAGCTCACATCCTACCTGTGGGGCATACTCACTAACAACATTGAACATCACACCTTCAATTTCTAGCTTTAGACTCATCACTCTATCTGACACTCTTTTTACCTCCAGGACATTCCTAATACATTCCTCCTTCAAGATAACACCTACTCCATTTCTTTTCCTATCTACACCATGATAGAACAATTTGAACCCTGCTCCTAAACTTCTATCCTTGCTACCTTTCCACCTGGTCTCCTGGACACACAGTATGTCTCCCTTCCTCCTCTGCATCATGTCGACCAATTCTCTACCTTTTCCTGTCATAGTTCCAATATTCACGGTCCCTACAGAACCTGACACCTACTCTCAGTCCTATAGTTGAGATATGTAATCTCAGCTATAGGACTATGAGTTGAGATATGTAATCCTCCATTTTTATAGTAAGGCAAGGGGAACGGAAAACAAATGAATTGCTGCACTTGACTCGCTGACTGTAGATTGTAGTTTGCTGTCTCTTCTTCTACGGCCGAGGAAGAAGAATCCTCGGCCGAATCCCTGGGATCACCAGCGCCCCCTACCATGAGGCACGAGAACTGCGTGCCTCACTTTGTGCATTTTCCCAGCAGTTTCAGGACCGCTCAACTCAAGAAAGACGTTACACACATGCAGTTGTTGACAAAAAAAAACACTGTACATTATATACATTAGCTAAATTATGGAAATTTAGTTCATAGAGCAAACGTGTTTGAACATTTTAATAGCGACTTAGAGAGAGATAGCATTAGGGTCTTACTGTATAGCAAGCCAGCACCGCTCGCCGAGTCATTGCACAATCCATGGTGAGGCTCGGCTGGCTGGTGCCTCATTGCAGGTCTCTTCTCAGTATTTCAGCAGTAAAGGTGAAAATTCAGCGATTTTGAGTAAAAATAATGTAAAATTGGTGACGTTATATGGAAAATAACTATATAATACACATCACTGGATAAATATAACCATTTAATTTATTTTTTCCATTTTCCATTTTTTTCTTTTTTAATGGCAGGTGAGACCGTACCTCACCTGCCTCCCATGACCGCACGTCACAGCTTAAAATGCAGGGCGATGTGACAGGTATTGCTTAAGTGGAGGAAGACCAATTCAGAGAATGTACAGTATTTCATCAGAGCTCATGTCTCAATGAACCCACGAAATGATCTTTTGAAAAAAACAAACTTTCTAGATTTTATCAATGTCATCCTTTGAGCAGTGGCAGCTGTTGTTTGATTGGCTTTAATCATTTGACCTGAAAGTGATCAGATTTGACTCCACTGTGTGTCCAGCTCGCCAAAGCAAGGAGTCACTCCTTCATACAGAAGAGCTTCAAGAGGAAGCAAATGTGCATCGCCTGTGGGCAGAACGTCGACAACTTGGGATCTTTTTGCAATGGTGAGTCCACATCTTGATCTCTGAATCTGACTCCTGGAGTAAATTCTGTGTCTCACCTCTCCTCTGCTCCCTGTGTTCAGAGTGCAAGGTTGCAGTTCACAAGAAATGTGAAGCCAAGGTAAGTCACAAGTCGCCTGAAATCATTATAAATTTTACACGTCATCTTCTTTCCATCCGGTGCTGCTTTTGCTTCTGCGTCAGAGGTTCTGACGTTAATACAACATGAGCCTTAAGTGGAGAAAGCCCCATGTACTGACCTGGATGTCTGGTGGAAGAAGTCGTCTCAGTGAACCGCCAGGTCGTCATGAGTAATTCAGTCACGTCTGGCTCTTTAGCACCTGAGTAGTCTCAGTAATGGTCCCAGTGGACTCTTTAATACATATTCTGATGAAGAGGAAGATGATGGCAACTCAAAGAGGTGCCCCTGAACAGACTTTTTAACTTCACAGTCAAGGCATTCGGTATTTGGTTTCTTTTTATATCTCACTATGGTCAAATGAACAGCCTCTATTTGCAGAGGTTTGCCTTTCCATACATATACAATACATATCATATAACATCACTTCGCAATGGACCAAAACAAATACATTGGCAGAACAAAAGATATCGATGACAGTAAGTCCGATGGCACACTTCCACAGTGGAGCTCAATTTTCATGCATTACATGAGCAGTAAATGTGTTTCCAGAATAAAAGCAGAGTAGCCATTGAGGCCATTTACACTTCCACACAGTCGCTGCCTGTGGTATCATGTGACCCCACTCACAGCAGCTCAGCATCAAACCACTCTGAGTGGGTTTGTGACCTTTAACTGTGTTGTGCCCCACCAACAGCAAAAGAGCCACTTCTTTTATTTCCCAGCTTTTCAAATCAGATCAAATCCCGCTGCAGTTACTTTCGAGGGGCTCACCCTCTTAACCACTGCTAGACACAAACACACACAAACACTGTAGTAGTGTATAAATGGGTACTATCAGCTGTTGTGCCTTAGTAGCATCCATTAACAGAGGATTATTATTTTTGTCATACCGTTCCAACTGGTTGCTACGGCGATAGCCAAAAACAACTCATGGTGGCCGTGGGAGAGGCAGGTGCCGCTGATGAGGGGAGACTTCGTCACACAGGATGATGACCAATCTAGATAGGAAAAGTCCTGGCTGGTAAATATAGAAAATAAGAGTGCCATAAATGCCTGCTAGTGAGTGATCTCTGTAAGGACACAAATAAGTGAGAGGCAGCTGGTTGCGTATGTGTGTGTGTGTGTGTGTGTGTGTGTGTGTGTGTGTGTATGTGTGTGTGTGTGTGTGTGTGTGTGTGTGTGTGTGTGTGTGTGTGTGTGTGTGTGTGTGTAATCAGTCCCATTTGGGGTATTTATAAATAAAGGGGAGCATTGGGTCAGGGGTGACCCATGAAGCTGTCTGCTCCGTGTCACGCTACGCTCCCCGTGAGGCTTCTTTTGCTCATAGGTCACTGCAGTGTGTGGCTGCATTTCTTTTTTACGTCATTTGAATCAGTTTTGTTTCCTTCTTAAATTACGTGGGGGGCATTTCCGTGCTTCTGTAACCTGTTTGTCTGCCATATCAACTGTATTTCCATCTCATGCTGCCACTCCATTGGTCTCTTGTTGCCTTTCTCTCAGCCTTGGGGCATTAGAGAGGTCAGCAGATCAGAACCTTGTGACTTTGCAGGGCAGCCCAGAGGCTGCATGTGGTACAATGATGCTTGTGCGAGTAAAAAGACTTGTTAACCTTCTGTGTGCATTTGGCACATGTGTCTGTGTTATGCTGAGGAGGGAGGCAAACACAGTGAGAGAGAGTGAGAGAGAGAGAGAGGGAGAGAGAGAGAGAGGGCAGGGAGCTTATTGGACAGAGGGAGGTAGTGTATCCCACTCCACAGACAGGACTGCTCAGAGGCACAGGGAAACACTGAGGCTGCTTGTCAAAAGGTAAAAACAAACTCCATTTATTTACTGAGTTAAGATTTGTTGACTCAAAAACTCTGCTCAACAGTTTTTAAGTGTGTGTGTTTTTCCTTTCTATTGAGCAGCAGTCTTGCAAGCTTGAAATCTCCATGTTTGCTGTGCTAGTGCAGAATGTGTTTGTCCATATTATTTCATTAAAGCTGGAGCCATAGAGCTCAAATTCCACCCAGGAAGAGGAATTAATTTACAATGACTGAGGCGAATGCTAAAAACATGCTAGAAATGACCTACAAAAAAACACTGATTTTAATTTTTAATCATGTGAAGAGAATTCACAAGATTTAACTTTAATGACATGATGTAGTTGTGTGTGTGCAGCCCATCTTCTCTACATTCCTGTAATGTTTTAGAGCTTTTAAACTTGTGCCAAACTGTTTATGAGATGTGTTTGTGTCAGCATGAGAGTTTCTGCTTTTCTGTGTGTGTATCTGTATGTAACTGCATCAGCATGCATCTTATGGGAATGCACAACTTTTCCCATTTATATAATGTGTTTGCTGCTTTACTGCTTTCCCCACAGTATCTGTCTCCTGCATCCATCAATGTCTATGCTGTGTGTACATGCTTGTGTTACATAATGTATATAGACAATCACGGAGCGCCTGGCATTGACGTCCAGCTGAATCCCAGAATCAGTCCATCGCTCTGCCGTCATCTGATGGATGATAATGCTGCCTAGTGAAATTGAAATTACAGCAGCTGTTCTACTAATGTTTCATGTCGATTTGGGAATTTATATAGTGATTAAAATTTTGTGTGAATTAGTGGTGAATTAGTAAACCACTGTGTTTCTAATTTGTCCTAAATAGCACCAGTAGAGGTGGAGCAGATTAACAAAATTACCATAAGTTTTGCTAATTTATTTGCTTTTAAAAAATATATCAGGATTGTTAAAGGATTTATTATTATTATTATTATTATTATTATTATTATTATTATTATTATCTGCTATTGCCTGATTTACATGTTTAGCTCTTGTCCACATTCTGGGATTTTCTGTTGCTCCACTCCATGTCTGGAACATTGTTGCCATAAGCGTCAGCTTTTCCACCATTCTTGCTGTTCGTGTCTCACCTTTGGGAGGCCGAGACCTCACCCTGTCCGGTGGTAACTCTGGGTGTCACTGTACATCTATCGAATGGTGGCTGTAGCAGCATTAAGCCGATAGAGATGGAGAACTCAGCAGATTGGAAGATGCTGGAGCTGGAAATTCTTGTCAGATAAACATCTGTGGTGTGTGACTTATGTGGTGATGTCTTCATGGTTGCTATTTACGACCATCATGTCACACTGTCTACAAACAATTTTCATGGTTAATTTAATTTTACTGCTTTACACACACATGCATGCACACCCTTTATATTTAACTATTCCTTTCATTTCCTGAGAGATAGATACGCACTAAGCCTTGTTTAATATTCCAGGACTCAAACAGTCAGCCATGTCTAATATATTTCTTGATATAATACAATGCTTGCTAACAATAAATCTATTTTTGTGTGCTGGATATCTATAGACAGTCGCTTATGAAAAGTGTGTGTGTTATCTCTTAATTACTGGACACTGGCAAATCACCAGAGACCAAAAACAAATGTTGCCATCATACAGTAATATGAGACGCAGAGTTGTAGATCTCTTGTCTCTGTTGTTGTTTGAAAGTGGGAAGTGGGTTTGTGAGATGAGTGACGATCAAATAAACAAAATGAGTCTTTAAGGGTTCTGGTCTAAAATTAGGAGCTCTATTAAAATAACTCTTTGTCAGTGGTCAGCATATTCAGCTGTTAATGTCTCTCCCCAGTCCAGCGCTTGCTCTGACTGTCTGTCGCTCCTCTCTCACTCTTCCCATCCTCTTGGTGTTTAAACTGCCTATACTTCCACTTCCAGTTTTTACCTTTAACCCTCATTCATACTTCATCTTGTTCCCTCCTCCTCCTCCAGTCCAGTTATGGAGCGACTTGCTCCAGCTATGTATGATGCTTATCAATGTGTCCTTTGTCATCTGACGTTGTTTATTCATAGAGAAGACATGCTTGTGTCTCATGGCAGTGATGACTGTGATTATCCTGTTACCTGGCACTGAACATAGAGGGAGGCAGTGTGAGAGTAAGCAGAGGGGAGTGGCTGACTATAATATATGGGGAAAAAGATAAATGATGGATGAAAGATGAAGAGAAAATAGACGGAGAATGATTCATTTTTATACAAAGCTTCCAAAATTATAACCTCTCCTTTTTACATGACTTCTTTTTTGACACTTTTTCCTCTGATAGTTTGTGTTCAGCGTCTTTTGTGAGTCTTGGAACTTTAAATAAACTGCCATGGTTCTTTCGCTTTTCCATTTTTAGATGGGAACTCTTACTCATGCCTCCTTCTCCAGGGTGTGATGTCATCTCTGAGTAGACTGTCAGAATGAAGCTGCTTCTTCCTAGATGGCACTGAGACGCTGGCTTTTCAATCACTCACGTGTATCTCCTGCATTCTCTCGCTTGCAACCCCTTACAAATTCATTATTATGTTCCATAAACCAGGAGAGTTGCAGATTCCAGGTATAATTATTTGTAGGCTCCTCCAAATGTGTGTCTTTTTCACATCTTCAAACAGAGACTGGAGGCCAGAATGCAAATAAGCATATTCTCAAAAGCCCAAACACACTTCTGTGTGTCGTGTGGTGTCTCTGATTCAAACTTTTGTTGATAAACTGAGTAGCGTTACGTGATGAATGGGGCAAACTAAGTTGGTACTGGCCAGGCGTCCGGTTCACTAACTGGACCCTAGCATAGCGCCGGTCACTGTCTTTAACACCTCAGTTAAAACTAGCTGATGAACAGGACAAACTGAACCAGATGGCTCCATTCTCAGTGGCTCCACTGTATAGTCCTCATGCATTAATGACAAGCCTGAGGCTGTCAGAGCTTCTAAAGACGTGTGTGTGTGTGTGTGTGTGTGTGTGTGTGTGTGTGTGTGTGTGTGTGTGTGTGTGTGCGTGCCTGTGTGTGTGTGTGTAAGCCCAGGTCAACAACATCCTGTTGCAAAATTGCTTCCTGTTGATTCTGGTGTCTCCCTCCTCTGACTTTCTGCTGCATCAGTGTTCATGCCCCTTGTCTTCTTCTGGGTGTGTGTGTGTGTGTGTGTGTGTGTGTGTGTGTGTGTGTGTGTCTGTATGTGTGTGTTTGTGTTTATGCATGGGAACACATGCATATGTGTGTGATCCCTGCTGTTCCTACCTAAAGCATATCACTTCATCCTCTTAGCCGCCATTATAAAATGTATAACAAGAGGCTTCAACCCTTTGGCTGAATTGTTCATGTGGTTCAATTGCCACTTTAGCTTTTATTACATGTTTATGATCTTCTACACTTACGCACTGGAAAAAAGACAGTTCTTAAAATGACTTTGACTCAGATAAAGATGTGGATATACTACAGATGTGGATTTTAAACAGCTAATAAATAAATCTACAGAGAGTGGTTGTCTGTCTGTATGAGATAACTACAGAAAAAATCACAGTATAGATGTTTTAACTTTGTCTGTTCAGTCGTAACACGGTTTGTGGAATCTTCTCTTCTATGAAAGAGCCAAATACTTCATGGCCCCTTCACTCCTCCCTTTACTCATTCCTCCCTGTGTTTATGTTTCCCCACGTTTCCCCCATCATACTCCCTTAAACTCTGTTTTTCTCAGAAACACATCACAGAGTCTGCGTGTGCAGTGAAATCAGAAAACAAAGTCTTCTGCTTATGCATTCTGAAAGAGATCTCATCCTCTTGGATGATGACAAATCTCTCTGAACAATCTCTTTGAAGCAACAAACAAACATAATGATTGAAGTGCTTTGAATCTATTTTGGTTATGCATAACCTAAGATTTTTATGTAGAGAATAATCAGCTGTGTTTTGGGGTAAGTTAATAAAATCTGCAATATTGAATACCCACTTTTATTTAATTACTTCCTGTTTTTGAGAGTCTGCATTGCAAAAAAAATTTTCTTTAATGAAAGTTAGCCAAAGAGTGTGTTGTCTACGAACTGATCCTTAAAACCAATATATTCCCAGAAATAGTTTTTGTTTTGTAGGTTCTCAGTCATCCAGATTGAGAAGAGCAAAAAAATCAGCAGGACTTGCTTAAGGTTGGTTGAAGAACTAAAGAAGCCTTTTGGAAGAGATAAAATATTTTCATCCAAACTTAAGCGAGTCCAGTTGATTATTTTTGCTCTTCTTGATTTACCCAGAAGTGATGACATCACTTGAAAATGTACTAGCTTACAACTGATCAATATTTCATGCACACTTTGTTTATTTATGCACTGCTGCTGTGGTTTTTGTGAGGTTGTTTCAGTTGTAGATCATTCTGATTGTCAGGCATTTGATGTGTTAACCTGTTGTGTGACACCTGTCAGCGCCGGTCAGAGGGCAGCTCAGCTGTCTGTCAGTCTCAGGGACATTTCACAGGTCACAAGCTGACAAAGTTTCACATGGCAGGTCAGACCCCCTGGTTGTCTAGTCGTACTGAACACTTAATTTCATTCCTTGGGTTAACTCCTTAATTTTCCGTTGTGTTTGTCGATCAGTGTCATCGATGCATATATTTGATCATAAATTTTCTGTGACAATGAAACTTCACAGAAGCCTTAACATTCCAGCATTCTACTGAACTGTCACCTCTGACTCAACTGCCCTTATAATAAACAGTCGGGGAAAGAAGAATGTTCATAAAGTCTATTCCAGTCTATTTATATATTAGTGACTGCAGCCTGCCTAAATGACCTCAGCTCCCCCTCTGTTTGTCTTTGCATACGTTAGCTTGTTCTTTCGGCTCACCAGCAGAGCTGCATGCCACATGTAATCATCCTTCAGTCAACTTTCGACGTGTCTCCTCTCCTACTTCTTTTTAATCCAAAACGAAAAACTACTATCGTTTTTATGATTGGGAATCCCGTTAAACTGAGCACCGTCCATTTGGTAAGTGAGAAAAGAAGAGTGAAAGTTATTCTCATTTGCGTTGACATGCATGAAGTTGCTTCAAACGAGGTTTGTCATTATGAATATGCATCTGTTATTGTGTACCAGTCTGCTGGTGCATACGTCACTAGCCCGTCTTGACAAGCAGCCAAATCTGTACCAACAGCCTCGTCTTCAAACCAGCTGCTCTAGACGAAAGAGTGAAAGTGAGAATTATTCCTGCTCTTGTCTCCGTCAGTCCTCCTACCATCCCTTCATCTGCACCACTGGAGTAGAACCAAGAGCAATGAAAACAATCACATGACTCAACATGTGCCGGGTTCGCTGTGTTTGTCTGTGTGTACGTGCACTCATGTGTGTGTGTTTGTGCATATGTATATGTTTATGTGACTGCTGCAAAGACTAAAAATGCACTAACTCTCTTTCAGGTGACTTCCACCTGTACCTCACCACCTGACCTGGTAAGTGCATACTTGTCTTTGAAATTTTGTAACCTCCGCACAAGTTATGGGTTTGTCACCATGTTTCTTTGTATGACTTCATTTCTCAGCACAGTTCTTATAAATCTACACAACAGAGGACGGGAGGCTCCATAACAAGGTAAGGAAATAACTGATTTACAGTCAGTCAGAAGAAAAGTTTAATGTAAAATGCAAATGTATTTAAACTTAATAAGCTTATTGGATGTTAGGGTTGCAATAAAACCTGTTCTTAAATCACCAGGGGTAAAAGTGTGGAACAAGCGATGGAGCATGTGATGGATCGCCACTATGACTTTGACCTCACCTACATCACAGAGAGGATTATCTCTGTCTTTTTCATGCCGGATCTAGAGGAGCCGCGATACCGCAGAAACCTGCAGGAAGTGGCATCCATGCTTAAATCCAAGCACCAAGACAAGTTTTTGGTTTGTCAAAAAAACTGAAAACATAACAAATACATATTTGATACCTCATATTGTAATCCATTAGTACGTGGACAACCTGGTTCGTATGTCCTTTGTTCATATTTTCAGTGTGTGGTTGATTGTAAAACAGATTTGTATCATTTTATTTGTCTTTTCCAGCTATTAAATTTATCAGAGAAGAGGCATGACATTACCAGACTCAACCCAAAGGTACAAGTATTACACATGACTTGTGCTACAGAAACACAACAGAAAAAAATAAACTATGAACATGATCACTACGTGTTTTTGAGGTTAATGAATGTGTTTGACTCATTTGTAGAGCAGATTTTGAAAGCAACTCTTCTTCCCTGTGATCCAGGTGCAGGATTATGGCTGGCCGGACTTTCATGCTCCACCCCTGGACAGGATCTGTGCCGTCTGTAAAGCGATGGAGAACTGTCTGACCTCTGACCCTCAAAACGTAGTTGTTCTCCACTGCAAGGTCAGTGAAATCTAAATCCACACCTGGCAGCTTAATTGTGAAATTTGTGACAAAAATTATTCATCGTCACGTTGATCGGTGTTTCGACAGGGTAATAAAGGGAAGACGGGAGTCATCGTTGCAGCCTACATGCACTACAGCAAGATATCAGCTGGGTAATTGGCGTCATTATTAGGATAATGACACACTCATTATATAAACATGTGCAATGATAAATTAACTGTGGTGATTTTACAGCTGCCATCAAATGTTTTCTTCTGTCAAGAAAATCTTGATCCCAACATTTTTGACAGTTTGCTCATGAGGAAATAATGTTGACGTGACAACCATAATGTATTATAAAGGTGTACATCTCATCTGTTGCAGAGAACACGTTGTAAACTTTTGCCTGCATTCGTCTGTAATAAAGTATTTATTAAACATGTCTGTAACCGCAGGGTGGACCAGGTACTCACCACACTTGCAATGAGAAAATTCTGTGAAGAACAAATTTCGTCTTCCCTACAGCCCTCTCAAAAAAGGCACGAGACACTCATATTTCTGTATTACCTCCACTGCCATATATCATGTCTTTCACTGCTCTAACACCACATCATTATCTCACTTCTCTACTTCAGGTACATCTACTACTTCAGCAGTTTGCTGTCTGGTAGCATCAAAATGAACAGCAGTCCTCTGTTCCTCCACCAGATCCTCATTCCATCACTGCCAAACTTCCAAGTGGGAGGAGGTCTGTTTAACACACCCTAATTTTGCATAATTGCTTGCAGTAGTTTTGTGGTAATTCAATGCTATAAATTATTAACAGAAAGGATTAAAAATGTTAACGAAAAAACAATGAGTCCTTTGTTTCCTTTTTTTTGTTTTTTTCTCCTATATTCCCGTTTTGACTGCAGGTTTCTACCCTTTCCTGAAAATCTACCAGTCTCTCCAGCTGGTTTACACCTCAGGCATCTAGTAAGTACATGGACAGTTGACCGGTTGTACTAGCAGACACATTTTCTTCATATGTCTAACTGACACCTGATGTCCATACAATTAATGTCTATGTTTAGATGTGGGCTAGTCTTGGCTTATGTTGAAGTTAATGTTGTTTATCACTCTTTGACCTGACTGAGACATGTTTTGACTGGTTTTATGTATGTTTTGAACTGGTGCGGCTGCTTTCCATTTGTGTGTGTCCAGTGATCCGCAGAGTTCCAGGGCAAGGAAGCTTTGTGTGACTATAGAGCCAGCACTTCTATTAAAAGGGGACATTATGGTGAGAGATGACTTATCTTTAACTGTTTGTCCTTCATTGGGAACTTGACAGCTGTTTGCATCCTTTCTATATACAGAACATCACTCCAGTTACTGCATTAAGTGTCTTTTGTATTTTTGTTAGCTAAACACTATCGTCTGTCTTTCACTCCTGTGAATTAACCTTCAGTTTTCTATCCTGTGTTCGATGTACTCTTTAAATTTTTCTTTTAAAAGGTGCTTGAGTTTTGTTAAATCACTCAAGTTACAAATCACCTAAGATCATTGTTATGCATATTTAATTTCTTTCTTCCACTGTCGTGCTTGTCCTTAAAAGGTTATAAGTAGTTATCTCTGAGATACCACAAATTGATGGCACACGGCAGCATAATACAGTGGTTTAAAAAGCAAATGAAAAACATATTCTTTTGTGTTTCAGTGGTCTACCAAAATCATTTTTTCGAAACATTCCCTGTAAGATGATCATTCTCCGACATAATTCTATACAGGTCAAATGCTACCACCGGAGAAGTCAAGCAGCAGAGAGGGAGGTAGTGTTTAGAGTCCAGTTCCACACTTGCACGGTTCATGGAGCCCAGCTGTGGTTTGGAAAGACTGAACTGGACCTGGCGTGCACAGGTAAAAACACTAGGTGGTTTTCTTAAGACATGACTGAGCAGGAGCAGTTTCCAGTTTTTGGACAGTTAGAAAGGTATTGTCAATAGAACTAAAAAATAACTATGTACCCAGGGCTTGAAATTTACTTTTTTTCTTGGTAGCACTGGTGCTCCCAAATTTAGAAGTTAGTAGCACCAGCAAAGACTTTAGGAGCACCTACCCGAAAGCAAGGCAGTGACGGAGCGATAGAGACCGCTCCGTCCATCTTCATTCCTGGCAGGACTGCGGTCCTGCTCAGACTGTTTTGCGCACATTCTCTGGCAGGTCCACACTCACACGCATCAAGCAATCTGTCGCAGTAGTGCGTTCGAGGGTGCACACTCGGCGCCTACGCGTTTTCCCCACATCCACACAAAACTGTATGAGAGACGCTCACCTGAGGATGCTGCGTTGGTCCGCCTCCGGGTCAGGGGCCAAACCGAGGCAAAACCTGGGTGTGGCTTAAATTTGTTTGATGCTCTATGGGTGTGGCTTAAATAGCGCATTGTGACGTGCTGTCAGGCCAGCCCAGTACCTAGACTGAACCATTTTGGTTATTATTGAATTGTTTTGTATTTTAAAACATCACTAAAAGATGTTTTCTGTTGCCCCAAACTCCACCATACCTTTAGTGAACATTCGTTTGCATTTTTCTCGGTCATTCTGCCCTCAATTCGGACTTCAGGGGATAATTCTGCGCAAAAGATCTGCGCTTTGTTTCATAGTGGTGCTTCATGTTACCACTTTTAATTCATGCTACGTGTTCATTCCATATGAGGTAAAGTGGTTTTAAACTGCCTGACGTAGGAATAAACATAAATTTCGTCCACTTACTGTTAACCAGCGGTTTTCCTCGTTAACCTCCCTTTGTTTGGAGCTATGCTGTCTCCCTTCTTCTGTGCTCCGCTGTAGCGGTAAACTCACAGCGGTAGCGGTAGCGAGCTGTCTCACTTCCTGGTGCACTGACAGCACAGGTAAACAAACGATCTGATTGGCTGAAGTGAGTGGCGCTATTACCGTATTAACTGGAGGAGCAGCGCCCGCCGTCTGTAGCCGCAAACTGCAAGTAAAAATGCGCCAAGAAAATCTACTCTCGTGAATTTATCATGGAGTGGTCACGGGTCCGGACAGAACCCTCACGCGGTCCAGATCCGGACCGCGGTCCGCCATTTGGTGACCCCTGCTCTATGGAGAGAGAGAAAGAGCGAGAGAGAAGAGGAAAGAAAAGGCGCACCAGATTTTTTTCCTTAGTCCCACCAGTGCTCCCAAATGTATATTTAATAGTCGCACTGATAAAAATTTGGGCGCATATGCGACCAAAATGGTCGCAATTTCAAGTCCTGTATGTACCGTATACAAAATAACTATGACCGATGACTAAAAGCACAAACAATTTATAGATGAGGTAGGGGAACACAGGTGGAACCAGGGGTGGGACTGACAATCACACTGGAGGGGGAAATCACACAATGGGAGGAAGGGATGAGTGTCAAAATAAAACCTGAAGTGGATGACAAAAAGACATGAGAAAAGCTGAACATAACATGACGAACTGTTCTTCAAATATTGTGATACCCTTTTGATATATCACACGCATGTTGTCTTTCAGCAGGGAGTTGAGACAAAACATTCTTTCATTTTCAATAAACGCTTTTTCCGCTGTTGCAGGTCGCCGGGTTGCATTTTCAAAACATTTTATTGTTAGCCTGTCACTTGGGGTGAATTAGTGAATCACCATGTAGCCTTTAGTTCAATTTAAAATAGTGTTCATAGTCACTTGTCGAGATCCATATGTTTTTTAATGTCTATTTTGTAACAAAGATGGCCGCACATGTTAGTTATTGCCTTTATGCTGATCTGTCTGTAGATGACAGGTTCCCTCCAGATGCTGCAGTCGAGTTTATCTTCTCCAGTGGCCCAGAGAAAATGGACGGTGAATAGAATCACTCTCCTGTCTTTGTGTCTTTGTCGTTGAGTCCTTTGGTACATTTTGTTCAACCGATCTTTTTCATTTCACATCTGCATGTGTTTCATATTAAAATGTCTGTTTTCCAAGGTCGAGAACACAGCAAGAATGACACCTCTGTCAAAGTTCATTACAACACCTCAGACCTTGTGGTCAAATGGGATTCGTATGAAAACTTCAACTTGCATCACCAAGACAGCATGGAAAGTAAGAATTATATCCACACATCCAAGCAGAAAAAGTCAACTTTATGAGCAGAAGTCAAGCATTACATTACACTTTCTTCTTCTTTTTTTTTTTTTACCAGATATTTCTCATACGAGAGGCCCTTTGGATGGCAGCTTGTATGCCCAAGTGAGGAAACGTCGTGGGCCAGGCTCGTCTGCCTCAGCTGTTTCAACTAATGGATACCTCACTGGCAGCCCAACAGTCAAGCCTCAAACTGCTAACCAAGCTCATTCTGTCACCAACACGTCTGACTGCAGTCATTCTCCCATCCCCTCTGACCAACCGGCTCCTTCCACAACCTGCCTTGTCAGAGAAAGCACTGACTACCTGTTGAGGAAAGGAGACAAAGAAGATGGGGTAAAGGAGAAAACACAAGAGAAAGAAAAGGATAGAGAAACTGCCATTTTAGATGATGGCGACCCATCAAGTCCTCGGGGTTTGAGGCGAGAGCACTCATGTTATGGTTGTGCAGGTAAAAAGTGTGGTGATGTTGGGTGGGAGAGGGCACGAGAGGCCTGTCTTTCCAACAGTCGCTGTCTTAGCCAGTGTAGCATCAAAAAACATCCAAAAAGTCAAACTCTTCCAGCTTTACCAACGAAATCTATGTCCCCACCTTCACATTCAACTCATTTTGAACTCTGTCATCGACAAAATGCCCATCCTTTACCAGCGTTACCATGGGAACGTCCACTTCCACCCCCACCCCTGCCCTGTCTCGTCAGGCCTTGCTACCCTTATTCCACTGAATGCATCCACCCACACAGCCACACCCTTCCAACCTCAAACAGACTGTGCCCTGGGGAAGAATGTAACTTCTTCAGTTATTCCAGCCACAATGCAGCCTCTCACCTCTCCCATCAGTCACTGCCCTCCAGCCCCTACAGGGAAATGTTCTTCAGCTCTCCAAACCCATGTTCTGGCTGCTCATGTCGGGATTGCTCAAATAGGCGAGAACACCAATCAGCCTCAGTCACATTCCACCCAATGAAAATGGACCAACTGGAAAATTCTCACTGGTCATCAGTAGGAGGGCTACAGCAAACAAGAGAAGGTCCTCAATTATGGAACAGAGAAAATCAATGGGAGGTGGCAAGAGAGGTGGGAAACTGGCAGTGTAAATCAGCCATGCAAACATTTTGCGGCTGTCACTCCACTTTAGATCAGGGTCCAAACCCAGAACCTTCTAGATTTACAATTGGGGCACACCAGGGCTACCCCATCCCTAAATCACTGATGGATGTGCGGCATGGAGCCAAGAGTGGATACCACACCCCTCCTCAGCCTTTCCTCTCCTGTCCCTGCTCACCTTACCAGTCATCTCCAGCCGAGAGCCATGAGAGTCGGGGTTATACCTCAGGGTACCATTCTGGATCTGTCTCACCTCTGCCAACTAGTAGCCCCTCTCCTGGAAGGGGTAGGCTACCTGATACCCCCTCTGAATCTAGGGAAACCGAGCCTGTTGAGCATCACAAAGGTGAACAACAGACACAATCAGGATTGCTTTTTTTTCTACATTTAACTTTTGTCACATCTTTATCACTTACCTTTTTCAAATGTTTTTCATATACCTCTAACCCATCTGTTTCTCTTACTTCTCAAAGTGGAACATGCCATGGCTGATGACATATCCCAGGCATTTGTGGCTAAATCAGACTCCAATAGTCAATCAAGCATCCCAGCACAGGACTCTGATCATGACTACACAATTATTGGTGGCAGCAGTCCCACACACACAGAAGATAGGTGAGTGAAAATTTTTGTGTCCAAATACTGAAAATAAAACTACATTTATATAGAGTTGAAGATAATGTTTTTCTATGCTCTACTTTTTCTTAGTGTGATTGCCAATAGCCCTCCTCAAAGCAAAGAATCCTCCACTCATCTAGAGTCCAACAGATATAATGACAAAACTATCACACCAGTACCAAGCGAAACTCAAACCCAAAGGCCCAGCATGTCCATCAACTCCACACAAACATTAAGGGAGAATTTTAGTTCTGATGGTAAATTTGAGGCTGCCAAAATCTCAGGAGATGCAGAGGGATCTAATCAAGCACAGCCTTCAAGATATGCCACTGTCTTCATTTCCCCGATTCAAGTTCAACTGAATGGCTCTGCCCTTCCTAGTGATATCCCACCAGAGAGCAGCAGAGATGCATCCATGAACCCTTCTCTCAATCTCAATTCTATCTCTTCAACCACTTCCCCAAATTATCCTATTGACTCCATGGACATCCAATTATCTCCTCAGGAGTCCAAATCAGGAAAAGACATAGAAGGACAAAGACTGACTCCAGACAAAGACAGCGCAACTGAGGCCAAACCACCATCACCTGTCCCTGATGGATATAGCACACCAACCTTCCCTTTGGCATCCTGCTATTATCCTTTACTAAATGTCCCTCATGTCCCATACACTGGGTACACTGCAGTCACCATCCCTGCCACCCAGCCACCACTCCCTGAGAAGAAACGAACTTCAACCACACCAGGATCCCTGAACGGACACAATTCTCTACTCCAGGCCTCCTCAGCTCCTCCTCCAACCCATAACAATACTTCAGTGGGAGAGCAGAAATGGGGGTCTACACAGCACAACTGTGGAGAGGAGGCAGACGTCCGAGTCAACGCTAAGTTTGTCCAGGACAGCTCCAAGTACTGGTACAAACCAAGCATTTCCAGAGATCAAGGTGAGGTTGTGATGAAGGATGATGAGGGTTAGACAGTAATTATAAATATCTTTACCAAACAATCCTACTATGACCACTATTTGATTGATTGTGTGACACAGTATAGTGAAACTTAACAGACCTTAACAGAAACAAAACAATGTCCTCAGATTTATATTGTTATTGTTGTTTCTCTTGTTACACATTACAAACACCCTCTCTAATGTATCCTCTGTACTGTAGCCATAGCTGTTTTGAAGGAGAAGGAACCAGGAACATTCCTCATCAGAGACAGTAACTCCTTCCAGGGTGCCTATGGCCTGGCTCTCAAAGTAGCAACCCCACCTCCTAATGTTAACGTCATTGGCAGCAAAGGTACCCATTTGAAATGTGTTGATAATTGACTTTTTTTTTTTTTAGCTGTTTCATGTACAAATGTTGTTGCAGTTGTAAACAATCCTATTAATAAAAACCTAAATGTATTTAAATAATTCTTGCAGGCTAAATCTGCAACAACTGGATGTATGTTTAGTGTATGAAGATGTTTCACCTTCTCATCAAAAAACATTTCTTCAATTCTCACTAACTGTTAAAAAGCTCCGCGGTACACTGGCGTCGTGCCCGGAGTGTCCCCCGCCTCACGCCCTGAGACTGCCGGGATAGGCACCGGCTCCCCCGTGACCCGCGTCAGCGGATTAAGCGGGTTAAGATAATGACTGACGGACTGACTGACTGTTAAAAAGCTCATATCCCTGTAAAGTCTCAATAAAATAATTTCCATAAAATTCTATACATATTTTTTGAAACTAGAATTTATTGCACCTGATGACAAAATTTTGAAAAAATAAATTAAATATCAATTTACTTATATGAGTCTGCGATATATTTGTAATTTCTGTGCAAATTATATTCATAGTTTTTTATAAGAACATATAAAACAGACAAAACTTGTTACACATAAAACTTTGAGTTTCCATTGAACTTTTCTTCAGGTAATTTCAAATACATTTCATTTCCCACAATGTCATACATGTTAATTATCTGCTGAAATGAAGCTTTCACACAGCAATGAGATAAAAACCCAGCAGCGGACTTGACATAGTGGAAGAGAAACCTTTCACTTAGCTCTGTTCATTTTATGGCTTACAGTCTCTTTAGTTTGCATTGTGATAGGCCTGAAAATAGTTTCTGTCTGTGCTCAAGCAATGGTGGGCCTAATCTTTCTCACAGAAAACATGGGTGCAGTGCTTGCATCTTTGTTGGACTTCCCGTAATGGAAGATGATCGATGTCATCCTTTGACACCAGATTTAGCCCTTTCCTGCTCTTACGTGAGAGATGCTAACAGCAGCTTCATGGGTTTCTGTTTGGAGCTTAATTTCTTCTCAATTGTTCTGTAGTGGTTCCATGCATTGATTACTGCATGTGACAGTGTGACACCAACTGTACATACACCATCTTCACGTTCTAAAGCAGAACTTGTAAAATGTAGCTTGCATGTCCAAATTCTTTGGAGGTCAACTCCTTCAAAGAATTTGTTGTATATTTTGGATATTGTTTCCCAATGCTTCATAATGCCCAATGGTTTCATGCCAATTGAAGGGTAAAACTGGGTCACAGCTTTGTTGTCACATAGTGTGGTCCTGGTTCACTCTGAAAAACAGACCCTCTTCCCTTTTTCCCTTTATCTTCAAATCTTTTCCATCCATCATGTTGCAGTCTTTCACTGTCTTATTAAAGTCTCACTTTAAGAAACATGTGGGGTGTTCAGTCAATCCTGTCTTATAAGTCTTCCTCAACAAATTCATCGTATAAAATGTCTGGATACTCAAACTTTTTTTTTCTTCCACTGATGCACTTTCCTTTTCACTTTGCCTTTTGTTGACTGATTCCAAAACCCTGTACAGAAGTCCAATTGCTTCAGATTCAACTTTCAAGGATTAGCATTACTGGAAGAATAAATAGCTACTTTTCTACAGCCACAGTTCATTTTTGACTGACTATTCACTATTAAGTGATGACTTACTGCGGGGACATGAAAACTGTGCTTTTCACTCCTTTTGTTTTTGTGTTCAGCTGATTTTATTTGGCAACAATTGTAAGACAAAAGAATAATAATTAGAGATGTTTTCAACTTTGGTTATTATTGTTAAGTGTTTCTAGATACATATGTTTATAGAAGAAAAACAAATGACAGTCTAAAGACAGTCTGCTTTATTTTTGATCCTCTGTTCTCACATGTATCTTGCCTCTCCTCCATCACAGGAGATCCTATGGAACAGCTGGTGAGACACTTCCTCATCGAGACGGGCCCAAGGGGAGTGAAAATCAAAGGCTGTCAAAATGAGTCCTATTTTGGTCAGTAATGTGTGAAAAAAAATTCATAATTTTGAAGATTCTTAATGTTCTCATCTCTACCATTGAATTAAGAGAAAAACCTGTTCTATTTAATTTAATATCATGTAATATTCCATAAACATTGGTCTGATTGACATGTTTTCTCTTCCCTTTTTCAGGTAGTTTATCTGCCCTTGTGTACCAGCATTCTATCACTCCCATCTCTCTGCCATGTGCCCTTCGCATTCCAGAAAAAGGTCAAAGAAGTTATTACATTTCAATGTCTTTTTCTTATTTAATTTATATTCCCACATTAAAAGTCACACATTTAAAATGTCATTGATTGGAGACACTGTAGCCAAAGACACTACAAACAGGTATATACTGAAGGTTCAGCAGATTCTCTAGCTATGCATGACTGAATTCTGTGATGATTCAGACATGGTTGGGGAGCTTCAAGAGATGCAGAGTGCAAAAAACATCAGCACAGCGGCAAACCTCCTCAAACAAGGGGCAGGTAGGATTTGATTTGATTTTGATTTAGAAAATTGTGTTAGAAAAACTTTAAAAATATATTTTTTTGACCAGCAGAGGCTGCTCACACCTCATATTTGCATTGCAACGATCTACAGTAACATTCTGTCTGTGTATATTAATCCGTGTTTTGTCATTGCTCTTATAAAAAAGCTTGCAATGTGCTCTACCTGAACTCTGTGGAAACCGAGTCATTGACGGGACCTGAGGCTGTCTCCAAGGCAACTAAATACACTTTGGTTCTCAGTCCCCGTCCTGCTGCAACTATGGTCCACTTCAAAGTTTCTGCTCAGGGCATCACTCTAACAGACAGTAAACGACGGTATGTTACATGAAAACTCGATGGATGTAATTACTTATTTTATAAAAAGGGTATTTTGTTGTTGTTTGTGTCTTTTTTTTAGAAAAATCTGTGTAACTGCTATTCAGGCAGGAAATGAAATCTAATGTTCTGTTATGTTATAAAGGCTGTTTTTCAGGAGACATTACCCAATCAGCAGTGTGACTTTCAGCAGTCTTTGCCCACATGACGAAAGGTAGGTCAGGTCAATTGAATACAGTATGTATATTGTATGTACTGTATATTGCGGCGGCAGTGGCTCAGTGTGAGAGCGTGCAGTAGAGCGGGTCTTCCAATGTTTCAAAGATCGGCGGTTTGATTCCCGCTCCCGCCCCAAAAAAAGATCACCCAGAGGTGAGCTGATAGTGGGAGGTGTCAGCTCACCTCCGGAGCACTGCCGAGGCGCCCTTGAGCAAGGCGCTGTCCCCCTTACAAGTTGCTCATTTAGGGCGCACCAATAAAGGAGCTGCCCGCCATTCTAGCTCCTCTGCATGCATACAGGCCCCATGTGTGTGTTTGTGTTCAGGGCCTGTACACACATATATATGCATGATTTGATTTGAACTAACCAGAGTGTGCTACTAATTTCCCTTATAATCAGTATATAAAATTAAAGAATTTAAAAAAAATTATATGTTTGTATGTTACTGCTGAATACCTTTACAAAAGGCAGTGATATTTGTGCTTGCCATGGCTGCACACATGCTCTCTGTCTTGACTTATATTTTAAAAATATAAGTTCTCTGTGACTTGTGTTTTTTCTCCTCCCAGAGGTGAAAGCAGAGTGCTAGTCAGTACTTTATTTGTATAATGTGGTCTCCATGTCTGTTATTCATGTTTTCCAATGTTTTGCCTGTGTTTCTATGTGCCCGTGCTTCAGGTGGATAAATTCTGATAGCACGTCAAGCAAGTAAGTGATCACTTCACTGTGCCTTTTCTATACAAGTCATACCATCATCTTGTGTGCTGTGCTAATTTGCGTGCCAGTTAATCATGATACAATTGGGTAATCTGACTCTTGTTTGTTTTATGTATTTCATTTGCTCTCCTTTTCTCTTGTGTATCATTCTTGCTGCAGGATGTTTGGCTTTGTAGCAAGGCGGACAGGCAGTGCAACAGAGAATGTGTGTCACCTGTTTGCAGAAATGGACCCAGAGCAGCCAGCTGTGGCTATCGTCAATTTTATCAACAAAGTCATGCTCGGACCTCAGCTCCACAGATGAGATGAGGAGAGTTTGACAAACTCTCTAATGTTGGGACTGTTGATATGAAGTGTGTGTGTGTGTGTGTGTGTGTGTGTGTGTGTGTGTGTGTGTGTGTGTGTGTGTGTGTGTGTGTGTGTGTGTGTGTGTGTGTGTGTGTGTGTGTGTGTGTGTGTGTGTGTGTGTCTGTATGTGTGTCTGCATTTTTCTTGTATTTGTACAACTGGCATCATTCTGCTTAACTCTGACTATATTTATTACAGAATCCAGGTTTGACCGATCAGGAACAGCTCAGTGAGACAAACACTGCCCTAACTTTGGTTACCTTTGGTACAAGATTGAGGTTTTTTTTGGTGATGAAGTTATTTGTACACTCTGATTTAAAATATTTCACACAATAATATAACAATTTTCACAAGCTGCTTGAATAACAATCTGTTTGCCAAACAAATATTTTTCATCCACGGAGGCACTGTTCTTGCTGGTGATGGTTTGTTTGCTTGTTTGTTTTTAGCAGGCTTACTTAAATCATTTTGAATGGATTTGTTTTAAATGTCTCAGAGATGTAGGGTACGGCCAATGGAACAATTCTTTTGATTCCGGTGATGATGTGGATCACCGTCTCAATCCAAATTTTTTTAAAGGATTTTTTTTTACTATGGTGGGATTACAAGAAATTTGCTTTCAACGTCATTGATAATATCTACAATGCTAGGACATCCCTATATGATCTACCACATGTAAAGGTGTGATTTGGATCCAGTGGATTCATAGCTTGCAGGAAAAATTAACTACTATGAAATAACAAATAATAATACTACATGTTACAGACAACTAAGATGACACTGTAGCTGAAATGTGACGATTCAGTTGGGTGTCAAATTTGGAAGCAAGGGTGTCATCAAGCGACTGAGCTGAGGAAAACTGCTATCAGTGCAATATTTTTTTCCTGAGTATCAAACTAGTAATCATAAAGATATGATTTCAGAGTCTAGGGTTTTCATGGTTAAGGAGTCCAATTATGAGGGTCAAAATAAGGCTATTGCTTTTTAGGTGCGATGACATAATCGGGAAACTGAGTTGCCTTGGTAGAGGTTTGGCCTGTCTGAGTGCTGTCTAGTATGTGAAGAAGTAAAGTAATGAAAGTAGTAATAATAGAATCTTGAGTAAAAGAGATTACGTATTTTAATTGAGCAGAAAATGGCATTGGTTTCATTTTAAGTCAATGACTTGAAATGTAGGTGGCACGGTGGCACGGTGGCGTAGTGGGTAGCGCTTTTACCTCATAGTAAGAAGGTTCTGGGTCTGATTCCTTTTTGTGTGGTACGTGTGTGTCCTTGTGTCTGCGTAGGTTCTTTCTGGGTTCTCTGGCTCCTCCCACTTCCAAAAATGTGCAACTCCGGTGAATTGGTCACACCAAATTTTCCATAGGTGTGAGTGTGAATGTGCAACGTGGTTCGTTCTTCATGTGGCACAGTGATGAGCTGGCGTCTCATCCAGGGGGTACCCTGTATCTAGTTGAAATAGGCTCTAGCAACACAGGTGAACTTCAAGGCAGATAGGCGACTGGATATGAGAAGATTGCAAATGTCTCGTCTACAAGACAGATGGATGGTTTGAAACTTATTTGTTTCTACATCACGTTGCATTTTGTTCCCACTGCAAACAGACATTTAAATGTACTGGGAAAAGCTGTATATTGCATATTATGTTAAACATAAGACAATAAAGTTCATCCACAAAATGTTGCAAATTATGTTTCATACAGTTAAAAGTCAGCCTTAAAACAAAGGTTAACAAATAAAAAGATCATTTAAGCAATTTCCCCCTCTGGATTAATATGGTATTCTGATTCTGAGTCAATAAATTTTCTACAGCTACTAATCATTAAAATGTTTTCAAGAAAAAAGGAAATTGTCATATCAGTAAGGTACTGAATATCAAAATCTGGTTTTGTTTAACTCTGCACATGGTGACTCATTATTATTTAGTTATTTTTTGAGTTTCACTTTAAGCCAAAGATTTTGTTGATTTATAAGAATATACTACACAGATTTTCTAATCAAAACATTTTCATAGATTGATATTTGTGTTTTCTATGCAGTAATGCAGTATTTAAATCAATTAAGCACAATCATTATTTTTCATAATGGACTTTTATGTGAAAGAAGTAATATATTTTAGTCCTCAAGAGATGGCTAAAGGAGTGATGTATCTCATGTTTCGCACAGAATTTATGTAATAAAATAAAATTAAATGCTATTGTGTGCTTCATCATGTGGTATTGTATTATGTGGTTTGAGATGTGATGCGGTGCTTCTTTGCATAAAGAATCATATATATATTGTACCCTTTATTTACTCACTAAAAGAAGTTAAAGATGGTGAATATCATTAAACTGATTGCAACACTTTTGAATGACTTCCCACACATTACCAGTATTGCATTACACTTACCTTTAAAGTGCACATGCAGGAAGTTTTCCTAATTTCCTTGTGGAATTGTTGGCACAACATACTATCTAAGTACTATATTTCTATTTAATTCTAGTTAGTTTTGTCCAAGCTGTCCCGTAATCTATTTTTTAAATGTACTCAATAACCAAGCATATTTTATTGCTTTTATCTTTATTACACTTCAGGTAAATTGCACCAAAGAATACTGGTTGTGGCCCAACCTAATATTCTGTAGACATACGAAGCACAGTGAATGTATGAAAATATCATAAATTAACTGCATTGTTTTCATTGATGTGTTAATGTTAATGTATGAATTCGAAGTTTACGTTTTTTTTGTTTTTTATTTTACATTTTATTCCATTCGAAACCAAGGCGATCATTCTTGTCGAGATCAAAAGGATGAGGTCCCACCGAGATTTGAACTCGGATCGCTGGATTCAAAGTCCAGAGTGCTAACCATTACACCATGGGACCCAGTCGTTGAACCTACGAAATCTTTAGGAATTTATATGATAACATAATAAAATTTGCATCCCGTTGTTTATTTTTTGCTTTATAGTAAAAAGTGTCTTATGTTTTGCTGTCAGTTTCGCTATTTAGAGGATTACGCCATAACGGGAGCCACAACTACACGATGTTTAGCCGTTGCCACTTTAACTCTTCCCTCTCGCTATCGAATAAGCTAACTAAACACGCTGAGTAGCAAACCAGCGGCGACAAAGACGGTTCATTATCACACAGACGATCACCTACTGTCGACCATACCCTTGCTGATCCTGCTTTTTACTCATAATTAGCTTGTCTGCTAGCTAAAGATTCATATCCGATTTGGATTTTTCGAAATATAAGCTTTGGTTTTTAAAATAAAAGTTTATATCAGATCAATTCAATATGTAAACTTTATGTTATGCTGTCTGCACGGAGCCTACCAAATTATGACTTAACAAGAGGGTTCGAAAAATTTAAAGATTTGAGAAATTTAATAAAACAATTTATTACCATGTAATTATCCGTATGGTTCTGCTTTGTTAGTTTTGGGAACAGAGGTGCTCAGACTTCACTGCAGACTTGTCACGGTCCGGATCAGGCCATTGACAGTTTTTTAATCTGCAGACGTTCTCAGGAGGATTCCCTTAGGTGCAGTCATTTGTTAGGGTTATACAGTAGGTGATTATTACTCATGTTGTCCCAAAGGTTCCCAGAAGAGGGAACTAGAGGAGCTCTAACAGAACTTTGTGGTTTTCTGGTATACTGCAGTCTGATTTCCATCGTGCAAGCTCCCTGCTCAGCACAGCAGTACAAGGGTTCAGATTTGTCTGTCTGTGAATGAAAGATCCCATTCAGCCTCACTGCATCATTGAATTATAGAGCTGACTTGTCTAGAAGCTTTAATGCCTACTTCCAATAAGGCATGTTATTTTTGAGCTTCAAGAATGACTTTCTTGCCCTGGTGAATATTGATGTCATAGATGGTGATTGATGGCATGAAGGATTCTTCCTCATTTACATTGGCCTTCTTCACCTAGTTGGAATTAAATCTAGTAATGAAATATTAAAGTTTCACCATCATCATTCATCTGACACTGGTCTGTGTCCACAAGTTGGCTCCAACAGATGTGGCCTGTCATTACCTGTAACCTGTTACGACATTTTAAAGCCGTTCTTAAAAGCAACAATGTATGACAAAAGTGTATTCAGAGTTTATTAACAAACTTTTTTATTTGCATGTGTTTTAATTTCAGTCATCCTGTCAATGATAGCCAGATATAATCTGATTTTCTTTCTTCTTTATATCCTTGTGAGTGACTACAGTGATCGCAGCACTGTCAATCTCAAACGGATGATAGGACATTGCTGTACCAACAATTAATACCAATACTTAAATAATCTTTCTTTGGGATTATTAAAGCATTCTTCATCTTCATTGTCAATTAAGTGTGATCAGGAACAAATCCCAATGAACTGAGCGCTGAAAATGAGATGAGGAAGTGAGAGTGTTCGCCACCGGCACCTCTTAACAAGGATTTAGTTGTACACAGTGGTGATCACGTGGTCGCTTAGGATGATGAGTACATATGTCGAGCATAACAAACATCTGCAGAGCTATGTTACTGTAGGTACAGTATCTGCCTCGGTACCTATATTCCAAGTCAGCAAATAAGGATTAACATTTTCATCATGTTCCGTTAAGCTGTTTTCTCTATTCAAACTGTACATCAATTGCCCCAGGGAAATGAGACTATAGGAGTTTTGATCAACAGCCCAAGGAATCCCATGATGACATCCGTAAATGGAACAGTGTGGCAGTTTGTAAGGCAGGATATCCTGGGTTTCATAGACACACAAATACATGTTGTATTGGACTCAAACACTACAAAATAGACAAGCCAAACATTAACTGTACACACAAGGGCATTTATACTCGCACATACTTTCAGAATCTGGCTGGAAGGGAAGCCATCAGGGATTTCAAATCAAATCAAAGGTACGTTATTAATCCCAAAGGAATCTGACTTATCCAACAGCACCATTTTGTACAGTGCAGTGAACTTATTGAAGTAAAATGAAATAGAAAATAAAGCAGGATAGAAAATAAAATAAAGAGTAAAATATAATATCAGAACATTTTCAGCTCCAAATAGTCATATCACATCTTGCCTCACGTCCTTCCTCCAGAAGCCATGCCCACCCTCTAGCTCCACTTACAGAACCTGAAAGATCCAGTCAAAGCTTTAAATTTCTCTATAACAGTCTTGTGGTCCAGTATTCACTGTACAGTATTTACATATAATTAGCTTTGAATAACACTGTGCTAACATGAACATTCTGCAAACATGAGATGTGTTCTTTGATGCAAGACTGATACCCTCTTTTGAGAAATGTATTAAAAGCCATCTTTCACAGTTTACATCTATTTATAAGGTAAACTCCTTAACATTATGATGAGGATGGGCTATAAAACATGAAAATGCATCAATTTGATACCAGACAGGAGCAGGGAACACTGATTAAATGTGTATGTTTAAAGAGGAGTAGAATGCTTTGGAAAAATATTATACAAACATGTATGAATGAAAATATGTCTTCATGCTCCAAACTAAAAAGTTAATGACCACCAACAGACTACATCTTTCTTCTTCTTTTTCTTCTTCTTCTTCTTGTGAGAGGAGTGAATGAAGTGAGTGGAGACTGCTGAGTGTGTTTCAGCGCTTTTTTCTATCTTTACGTTTTGTCTTTATGTTTGTATTCTTTGTATATTGTTAATTAGGTTTGTCTTGAGTGTTTAGTGTCGTTTATTGTCAGTTTTTTGTGTGGTTTTTGCCAGATGGTTGGTGGCCACTCAGACGCCGTCATGGCATATGGTGGCTTCACATCGCTGACAAGGAGTCACAGGATCAGGGTGGTTTCTCCTTGCAGCGTGGAAGAGGTGGCACTTATGGTGGAGGATGTTATCGGGTGCAATGCGGTGAAGTCTGCTGGCCAGATCTTCTTATTTCTTCTTCTTTTCCTTTCAGCTTTTCCCTTCAGGGGTCGCCACAGCGAATCAGTTACCTCCATCTAACCCTGTCTTTTGCACCCTCTTCTCTCACAACAACTACCTTCATGCCCTCTTTCACTACATCCATAAACCTCCTCTTTGGTTTTCCTCTAGGCCTCCTGCCTGGCAGTTCAAAACTCAGCATCCTTCTACCAATATATTCACTATCTCTCCTCTGGACATGTCCAAACCATCTCAGTCTGGCCTCTCTGACTTTATCTCCAAAACCTCTAACATGTGCTGTCTCTCTGATGTACTCATTCCTGATCCTATCCTTCCTGGTCACTCCCAGAGAGAACCTCAGTATCTTCATCTCTGCTACCTCCAGCTCTTCTGTCTTTTCCTCAGTGACACTGTCTCTCGACCAAACAACATCGCTGGTCTCACCACAGTTTTGTACACCTTTCCTTTCATTTTATCTGAAACTCTTCTATCACACATCACACCTGACACTTTTCTCCACCCGTTCCATCCTGCCTTTACACGCTTCTTCACCTCTTTTCCACACTCTCCATTGCTCTGGACTGTTGACCCTAAGTACTTAAAATCCTCCACCTTCTTGATCTCTTCTCCCTGTAACCTCACTCTTCAACTTGGGTCCCTCTCATTCACACACATGTACTTTGTCTTACTGTGGCTAACCTTCATTCCCCTCCTTTCCAGGACAAACCTCCACCTCTCTAGCTTCTCCCCCACCTGTTCCCTGCTCTCACTGCAGATCACAATGTCATCTGCAAACATCATAGTCCATGGAGATTCCTGTCTAACCTCATCTGTCAGTCTGTCCATCACCATAGCAAACAAGAAGGGGCTCAGAGCTGATCCCTGATGCAGTCCCACCTCCACCTTGAACTCCTCTGTCACACCTACAGCACACCTCACCACTGTCTTACAGTCCTCATACATGTTCTGCACCACTCTCACATATTGTATTGGCCCGAATATAAGACGGTGTTTTTTGCATTGAAATAAGACTGAAAAAGTGGGGTCGTCTTACATTCGAGGTCTAGATATTATACCCATTCACAACGCTAGATGGCGCCATATATCTTTAAAGCGAATGCTGAACTTAACTCCCCAGGCCAAAGCGAACCCCTGTCACGAAGAAGAAAAATAAAAAAAAAAATAGCGGTAAGAAAGAAAAGAGAAGAAAATAAGAGAAGAGATAACAGAAAATGGAGAAACGTAGCGACAATCTGGAGAAAAGTGGGTCGAAGATCGGCCAGGTTACCGGCAGCTGAGGAGAAGTTATGATGCAAACTTCAAGATGATGGTGATAAATAAGGCAGTCTTCAAACAATTGCAATGTGATCCAATATATTGAATATATTGTTATAATAATTTGTTTCAGATGTACTGCAATTATTTTCTATATAAAAATTAAATTTTGTGTTCAAAAAGTCGTCTTATATTCGGGCCAATACGGTACTTCTCTGCCACTCCAGACTTCCTCATACAGTACCACAGTTCCTCTCTGGGCACCCTGTCATAAGCTTCTTCCAGATCTACAAAAACACAATGCAGCTCCGTCTGGCCTTCTCTATCAACATCCTCAAAGCAAATACTGCATCTGTAGTTGTCACGTTCAAACAACCTAGAACATTTAAAACACACTCACAAAAAGGAGAAGACAACAGCTATTTTTTACTCGCGGGGAGAACGGACAGCGATGTGATCAGTTACAGATCTCCACCCCGTTCTCAACATGTCTCTGCCGAAACCTCTTTTTATTTCAGTTGGGCATTCCCTGTTTACAATGTGTTCTGAAGGATGGGGGACAAAAATATCAGCAATGCACAATGTATGGTATAATGTCACAAGAGTAACCTCTTCCTTTTATGGTATTGTCCTTTTTTCAGCAGGTCAAGGTTTACATCTTAAACTAGTTGTGACCTTTCGACCTCTGCCTAAACATAACTCAGTGCATAGCAAGACACACACAAACACATACACAAGTATATGCTCATTGTATGCAGTATAAAGAATAAAGGAATGTAAATCAGTAAATAATGGGATAACTTATGTACATTATTCTAACAGTAGTACTCTTTTTTTGGAATGAAACCATACTGCTGCTCACAAGTGCTCACTTCTGCTCTTAGTCTAACTTCAACCACTCTTTCCCATAACTTCATTGTATGGCTCATCAGCTTTATTCCTCTGTAGCTGCCACAACTCTGCACATCTCACACTTCTCCTCCATTCCTCAGGCATCTTCTCGCTATCTAAGATCCTATTGAACAACCCAGTCAGAAACTCTACTGCCACCTCTCCTAGACACTTCCAAACCTCAACAAGTATATCATCAGGACTGACTGCCTTTCCACTCTTCATCCTCTTCAATGCCCTCCTCACTTCATCCTGACTAATCTTTGCTACTTCCTGGTCCACAACAGTCACCTTTTCTAGTCTTTGTTCTCTCTCATTTTCCTTGTTCATCAACTCTTCAAAGTACTCTTTCCATCTTCCCATCACACTACTTGCACCTGTCGATAGACTTCCATCCCTATCCTTAATCACCCTAACCTGCTGCACGTCCTTCCCATCTCTGTCTCTCTGTTTTGCCAACTTACAGTATATAGATCAGTCTCTCCCTCCTTACTGTCAACCTAGCATACAAGTCATCATAAGCCCCTTTTTTGGCCTTTGCCTCCTCTACTTTCACCTTATGTTGCATCTCCCTGTACTCCTGTCTACTCTCCTCAGTCCTCTCAGTGTCCCACTTCTTCTTAGCTAACCTCTTTCTCTGTATACACCCCCTGTACCTCCTCATTCCACCACCAAGTCTCCTTGTCTACTTTCCTTCCAGATGACACACCAAGTACTCTACTACCTGTCTCCCTGATCACATTAGCTGTAGTTGTCCAGTCATCTGAAAGCACCTCTTGGCCACACAGAGCCTGTCTTAACTCCTTCCTAAAAGTCATGCAACACTCTTCCTTTTTTAGCTTCTGCTGCTCTGTCTTTGTCTTTGTCCTCTTCTTCCTCACCACCACAGTCATCCTACACACCATCATCCTATGCTGTTTGGCTACATTCTCACCTACCACTACTTTGCAGTCACTGATCTCCTTCAGATTACACCGTCTACACAAGATGTAGTCTACCTGTGTGCTCCTACCTCCACTCTTATATGTCACCCTATGTTCCTGCCTCTTCTGGAAGAAAGTATTCACTTTCGCCATTTACATCCTTTTTGCAAAGTCAACCACCATCTGTCCTTCTGCGTTCCTCTCCTGGATACCAAACCTGCCCATCACCTCCTCATCACCTCTTTTTCCTGCACCAACATGTCCATTGAAGTCTGCACCAATAACAACTCTCTCACTTTTAGGTATGCTCTGCATCACTTCATCGAAGTCCAACCAGAATTTCTCCTTCTCCTCCAGCTCACATCCTACCTTTGGAGCATACCCACTAACAACATTGAACATCACGCCTTCTATTTCTAGCTTCAGACTCATCACTCTATCTGACAATCCTTTTACCTCCAGGACATTCCTAACAAACTCCTCCTTCAAGATAACTCATACTCATTTCTCTTCCTATCTTTCTCTTCCTAAACTTCTAGCCTTGCTACCTTTCCACCTGGTCTCCTGGACACACAGTATGTCTACCTTCCTTCTCTGTATCAACTCTCTACCTTTTCCTGTCATAGTTCCAACATTCAATATCCCTACTCTCAGTCCTATACTGTTGGCATTCCTCTTCTCTCTCTTCCTACGAACACTCTTTCCTCCTCTCCTTCTTCAACCAACAGTAGTCAAATTTCTACCGACACCCTGTAGGTCAACAGCACCAATGCCAGTCGTTGTTAATCCGGGCCTCGACCGATCCAGAAGAACAGGGCAATTGTTATTTTCGTGGAGAAGGTGGAACAGGTGAAGTTGCTGATTGAAAAGGGGATAACTGTAAACGAACTGTTTGAACAGGTCATGCCGTTGTCACAGCCGGCGTCAAAAATCACGCTGTCAAACATTCCCTGTTTCATAAGTGATGAATTCCTGATCAAAGAAATCTCTCGACACAGAAATGCTGTCTCGCCCATTACGAAAGTCCCGTCGGGGTGCAAGTCCCCGCAGCTGAAACACGTTGTGTGTCACCGCCGACAGGTATCAATGATCCTGAACAATAAAGCGGAAGAATTTAATTACAGCTTTGTTGTTGACACACTGTACTACACACTGTACGCCACCTCCTCTCAGTTTAAATGTTTTGGCTGTTGTTAGGTTTTTTTAGACTTTTATCGCGAAGTCCACCTAGAGCAGTTGTGCGTGTTCAAAACCGGAAGGAGAAACAAGAAACAAGTAGTCTCATTTAACGAATGTATTTGCCCTGATACAATAATTTTAGCAGATCTGGGTTCACCGTCCCTAACATAGAATCTAATGCGGTCTGAACCGTGACAAGGGGCAGGAACAACACATTCCGGAGAAACAAAGATTTTATAGTGGATGTAACAAGACACCGTCTTAAGGACGGACCGTTATACAGCAATTCTTATTCATTGTAGCATTCTCCGGTTGGACAATCCATAGGAACTTCTGATCTCAGGTCAGTTGGCCAGGCCACACGGTGTCATCTTCTAATTGGTTGGCTCTCTGCCTAATCTGCATCTTCAAACAAAGAATCGATCAGGTTACACAGCTGGCGTCCACGACAAGCGGGGAACGCCCATCACAGTATGTTTGGTTACGTCATTATAAAGTAAAGCATAACATTGAAATAAAGTGAACATAAAACCTATGAATATATTTAATTATATCTTCCTTCACTGTGGAGAGGAGGGTCACATTGTTAGTGACTGTCCGAGGCGCATCGGAGCGGCGATCCCACCGCCGCTCCGAGGCGTCCCGTTCCGGCTCCACGGCGCCGAAGCATCGGAGATGCGGAGCGAGGAGACGCTCCGAGGAACGAACCTGAGAGTCAGGTGCAGGAAGGAACATCAACCAGTGATAAGATCGAGGTGAGGGGGGAGAGTGAAAGTGGGACAAGTGAGGATGGTGGCAGGACAGCTGAGAGAGCAGGTGAGGTTAGGGGTAAAGCAGGTGGAGTGATGGGTGAGAGTGTGGTGTCCAGTGAGTTGGGTGAGGTAACGATTGTGGTGGGTGAGAATGGTGAACTGACAGGTGAACAGGGTGAGATTGGAGAGGTAATGAGTGAACGGGGTGAGATTATGGAGGTGGTAGGTGAACTGGGTGAGAAAGGTACACTGGATGAGACTAGGGTGGTGACAGGTGCAGTGGATGAGGTTAGGAGGGAGACTGGTAAAAAAAATGAGAATGTTGAGACAGGAAACCAGACAGGTACTGAAGCTGTCACAGACGACCATCCGTCTGAATGGATTCCTGCTCCTGCTAGGCAGCGCAGTAAGCGCAAGAATATCTGGACTGTTTCTGCCAGATTGGCTTGAGGTCAGACCGAATGTTGAAGACAGTAGTGGTAATGATGATTGTATGTCTGATTGCAGTGAGCTATCTCACACTCCAGTCACTGCCAGTCAACAGCACGTTTTGTACCCGGAAAAAATGTTTAAATGTTCTTACAACAAACTAAAGGCATGAAAGGTCTGAATCTTGAACAGTTTTTTCCTGACAAATTAATTTTTTATAATTCGGCAAAACAACTTTTTAAAAACAGAGCCACGTCAGAACTCAGTGACCAAGAGATGTACCGACTCAAAAAATGAATAAAGTACGTAAACAACTGAGTTTTTAATTTTGATGAGGCTGACTGTATAGTTGTATTTCCTATTTATTTATTTTACGGTTCTTACTTTTAACTTCTCCCTCATCATAGATTCTTTTAGAGTGGGGACGTTAATCCTAAATGGAGCCAGAGAAGAAAGGAAAAGGGCTTCCTGTTCTCCAGAACTTTTAACCCAACATCTCTGGAGGTCAAGCATGTCGTAAAGGGGAGGTGTCTTTTAGCAAAGGCACAATTTGAGCACTGCACCCTGGTTTTTATGAATATTTATGCTCCAACAAACGATGCAGAGAAGAAGAGCTTTCTAGAAAAAATGCAATCTAGACTGAATTGCTGTGGCTCGGAGGATTTTTTATTCTTGGGTGGGGATTTTAACTGCACTGATTCACTGAGGACGGGGTTTTAGACCGTAATCATGCAGAGCCTCACCCCGCACCCCGCATCTGAAACAGCTGGTCTGTTCTCATGGCCTGGTGGATGTGTGGAGGAGAATGCATCCAGACTGCCGACAGTACGCTTGGTCCCACCTGACAGAAGATACGGTGTCTTTACTGTTTTAAACACCATTTCAATGTTTTTAGGGACTGTAATATAATGCCAGCTGTTTTTACTGATCATTCTTTGGTTTTATGTCACGTTGTGATAAGAAATATTTTACCTATGATGCATACTGGCATTTTAATTCAGTTTTAGCTTCAGACAGAGGCTTTAGAGAGGTTTTAATTTATTTTTGGAGCACTTTCTGATTTTACTTCTCTTAGACAGTGGTGGGACTATGGCAAAACAGAGATAAAACTCCTGTGCCAGCAGTATACTCTGAACATCACACGTGACACCTGCGGGTCTATGAAAGACCTGGAGGCTGAGATCGTGGAGTTAGAGACAAGCACTTCCACAGGAAATCAGAGGTATATTGAAATCCTCAAGTCCAAAAGAGAGGCTTTAGCCAACCTATTGGATACTAAAGTACAGGGTGCACTGGTCTGATCTGCAGTGCAAAACATCACTGAGATGGATGCTCCCTCTAGCTTCTTCTTCGGTCTGGAGAGGAAGCATGGACAGACCAATGTGATCCACTCCCTGCTATCTGACACAGGGCAGGAGCTGACAGAGCCCGGACAGATCAGAAGGGGAGCTGTGAGTTTTTATTCATCTTTGTACACGAGTGAATATCAGGAAAACCAGCCACTGTTGGAGGAGTTCTGTGCAGAGCTACCTCAGGTCTCTACAGAGATAAACTCACAGCTTGACCAGCCACTGGAGTTGGAGGAGCTCCACTCTGCTCTGCAGAACATGCAGGGACGACGGGCTATGGGCATTGATGGTCTGACAGTGGAATTTTACAAAGCCTTCCGGGACATTCTAGCACGTGATGTGCTGGAAGTGTTTAATAAAAGTCTGGCCTCGGGCTCTTTGCCACTGTCCTGCCAGAGGGCTGTCGTTGTCCTCCTGCCTAAAAAAGGCAATCTGCAGGACATCAAGAACTGGCATCCTTTGTCACTGTTCTGCACAGATTATACGTAAGGTTCTGTCCAAGGCTTTAGCTACCAGGCTGAGGGAAGCTATGGAGCAGGTCATCCACCGGGATCAGACCTACTGTGTGCCCGGCAGGTCCATGGTAGACAATGTCTACCTAATTCGAGATGTTTTGGAGATTTCCAGCTCGTTGAGTATAAATGCTGGTCTCGTTTCACTGGATCAGGAAAAGGCATTTGACCGTGTTGAGCACAGATTTCTCTGGAAAACTATGGAGAAGTTTGGGTTCAGCACTGGTTTTATTGCCAAGATTCATGTGTTGTACAGTGACGTTGAGAGTATCCTGACGTTTAATGGCAGTTTGTGTGCTCCTCGCAGGGTGCACTTGGGCATCCGGCAGGGCTGTGCTGTCTGGGATGCTCTATACACTCTCCCTAGAACTCCTCCTCTGTAAAATCCGCAAAAGCTGTCGTAGTTTGCTGTAGGACCCAAATGCGCAGACGTCAGGTAAAAGGGAAAAAGAGATTTATTTAACAACGAATGTGATGAGATGATGGACCAGATGATCAGGCTGAACAGGTGAGTTAGTAGGAGAAGAGACGGCAGGCGGCTGGGATGGTAATAGTCAAAACAGGCAGCAGACCGGAACTGGAACACGGAGAGAACAGAGTTATCGAAAAGTCAAGGTGCGAGTTCAAGAGAGAGCCAAGGTGCAGATACTGACAAGCAGTACAAACGAACTGGCGATTAATGGTGGAAAGCTGGTCCTAATGAAGGTCTGGAGATTGGTGATTAGTCACAGGTGTGCTGCTCTGCTGCCAGGAACAGCCACACCCAGGTAGGCGGAAACTAAGAGGGACTCAGAAGAGGGAGAGAGAGAAAGAAGCAACTGCAAATCCTGACAAAAGCATCGACGGTTTGATTTTACCTGGTTTTAAAGAGAGCATTATCTTATCTGCCTATGCTCATGATGTTGTTGTTCTTATCAAAAACCAGAGGGATGTTGATGTTTTAGTGGTTTTAACAAATTTATTCAATGTTCTAACTGGAAAGTAAACTGGAGCAACAGTGAAGCCCTTGCTGTTGGTGAATGGCATGGCAACCTTCCAGTTCTTCCTCAAAACCTGTATAGGAAGACCGATGGTCTCAAATATCTTGGTGTGCACCTGGGAAATGAGACAAGAACCAGCAAGAACTTGAAAAAATAGAAGGAAAACTTTAAAAAATGGAGACGGTTGCTCCCCAGAATGTCATACAGAAGTCGAGTTTTAGTTATAAACAACCTGGTGGCCTCATAGCTGTGGCACCGCTTGGCCTGTATGGACCCTCCATCAGGGTTTCTAGCCCAGATCTAAACTTGTTGACTTTGGGATGGGCTACATTGGGTGCCTCAGGGAGTGTTGTTTTTATCGAGAGAGGAGGGGGGACAGGGCCTCATCCACCTGGCTAGTAGGACAGCCAAATTCAAATTACAGTTTATCCAGTGGTTTCTGACCAGACCAGCGGATCTGATGTGGAGAGAGGTGGCCAGCCGCATATTCAGACGTGTGAGTAACTTGGGACTGGATGCTGCACTGTTTTTAATTGATTCTAAATTTCTGAAGTTAAATGGTTTGCCTCCTTTTTATCATGATGTTTTTAAGTCAAGGGCCCTTTTTAAAAGCAGTTCAGGAAAAAGCTCTGACTCTCTGTTCTGGTTACTGTAGGAACCACTACAGCATGCAGCCAGGCTGGATGTCTGCAGTGGAGCCACACCTGGCCTGTTTACTGCACTTTACAGAACCAGGACCCTGACCCTCCAGCAGCAGGTGGACAACGCCGGGCTGGCGTTGGCGGATGCCCAGGCTATGAGCTCCCTGCTGAACATCCAGTCCACCAGGGTGGCTCAGAGGGTGCTAGAACTGTGGAGGCAAAGACTCTCTGGGAGGGAGAGAGGCATCCTCCTGGATTATAGTAGAGGAACTGTGCCGGACAACAAAGATCTTTTCCCTGAGGTCCACATCAGTCCCCTGTTTGGAGAGCTGGAGGGTCCTCTCCTCGGAGATGATCGAGAAGTCAGCCTGCACACAGCCAACAAAAAAATACTGTATAAATACTGTGTAAAAGTAATTAACAAGAAAGGCCTGTGTGACAGAGCGCCCACTGCTTGGACCAACAGAATGACAGGAAAAGACATGACCCACAGTGGAGACTTTTATACAAACCTCCCCTCAAGAAAAAAACAGCCGACCTCCAGTGGAGAATTTTACACGGTGCCATCGGTTCCAATGCTTTTATCTCTGTTTTTAATTCTGCTGTGTCAAGCCAGTATCCCTTTTGTCCCCTTCATGAGACAGTCTTTCATGCTTTTAGTGAGTGTAACAGACTTGCGGTGGTCTTCACTCTTTTAACAAATATTTTTAAACTGTTCAGTGAAAAATTTAATATCAGAAAATTTATTTATGGTGCTGGGTACAGGAAATTGAATCAAAAAAACAGATACAGCTTTAAAATATTATTTCTGGAGAAGCAAAACTCGCAATTTATGTGACCAGAAAGAGGAAAATTGAAAACAATACTGTTCAAGAAGCAGCTGCTGTTTTTTGCTGTAACATCAGATGTCGTTTACAACTAGAATTTGGTTTTTATAAAATGACAAAAGACCTAAATAACTTTATGAACATCTGGTGTCACAAAAATGTCCTATGCTTTTTAATTGATGATCAACTTACTTTTGCAAATTTCCTGATGTAATGCACTAATTTTTGAATTGTATTTATTTTTATTTATGGTTTTTTTTTAGTATTTTTGAAGCACTTTAGCACTTTCATATAATGTAAAATTGTAAAATGTTTTGAGTGTAATTAAAGTGTTCTTGTAAAAATCAAAAAATCTTCTTTTTCTTCTTCTTCTTTGAGGAAAATACTGTAATTTGCTTTAATCAGGACTAGAGGAGCTGAAGATGATCAAGGTTGTTTGCAACGATCGCCTGGGCAAGAAAGTCCAGTTCAAGTGCAACCCTGAGGACAGCATTGGGGATCTGAAGAAGCTCGTTGCTGCCCAGACGGGAACACATCATGACAGAATTGTGCTGAAGAAATCGTATACAATATTCAAGGATCACGTGACTCTGGGTGACTATGAAATCCACGATGGGATGAACCTGGAACTGTACTACCAATAGATCAGAGGACCCCCCACCCCCACCCCCCGAAGACAATTCTACACAGACAAACATCTTGCTTGTTAAACACACACACACACACACTCACACACACTGAATGTGGTTGAAACTGAAAGCGATGAAGCAGCATCGCTGGAGAAGAAAGCGCATCACATCATGTGTCCTTGAGCTTTAGCTCACTAATTGTGCTCGCAGATTATATGAAATCTTTGCTGTTTTACAATTTTTGTGTTATTTTGGAATTAAAAGAAGTCTTCTTCTTCTTGTAAAAGTAATCAACCTGAAAGGCCTGTGTGACAGAGCGGCCACTGCCTGGGTCAACAGGATGACGGGAAATGGACCTGACCCACAGTGGAGACTTCTATACAAACCAGCCGACCTCCAGTGGAGAATTTTACACGGTGCCATCGGTTCCAATGCTTTTATCTCTGTTCTTAATTCTGCTGTGTCAAGCCAGTGTCCCTTCTGTGCCCTTCGTGAGACAGTCTTTCATGCTTTTAGTGAGTGTAACAGACTTGCAGTGCTCTTGACTCTTTTAACGAATGTTTTTAATCTGTTCAGTGAAAATTTCAATATCAGGAAATTTATTTATGGTACTGGGTACAAGAAATTGAATCAAAGAAAGTGGCAGCTTTTAAATTTTATTTATGGAGCTGTAACATCAGATCAGTCACTTAAAACTAGAATTTGTTTTTTATAAAATGACAAAAGACCTAAATAACTAGGAACATCTGGTGTCACAAAAATGTCCTATGCACTTTAGTTGATGATCAACTCACTTTTGCGAATTTCCTGACATAATGCACTGATTTTTAAATTGTATTTTTCACTTTAGCACTTTCATATAATGTAAAATTGTAAAATGTTTGAGTGTGATTAAAGTGTTTTTGCAAAAAAATTTTTTTTAAAAATCTTCTTGTAAGGTGAGGTGGCGACAAACTTCTGAAGTGCATTACCACTTTTCCCTTTGAATTTCCTTTGGAGACCTTATTTCTTTTAAATCCTTTAATATTTAAAATGTCACCTCTACTAAATACAGTAAATTCATGATATTTAATACCCTGGCACCCATTCTTAGTCTTACTTTTTGAACCTTTCTCATGAATTTTATATCTGGCAGTGACAGAAGACATGCTCACCCAACTCTACTCTGCCACATCCACTTAAGATAATGGTTGTTCACCTATTTACTGATATCCAAATTTAACCTTCTATGTCCCTTCTATGTCCCAACATCTACATCCCAACATCAGTTTTAATGAAAACTGTTACTTATATTGTAACAGTTCTTTCTTTTGATATTGTACTTTCTGCTTAAACAACACTCTCCTGTTGTTTTTCCAATACAGCCGAAGGGATTTCATAGTTGGATGGTCTTCCTCGTGCCTTTGTAGTTTCCCAATAATTTGTAATTAGCTGTTCATGTCTTAGGTTCAGTGGAATTCCTCACATCTCCACTTGACAACTTGGAAATCTTCATAGCAGTAAAGCATATATATCAGTGCCTGCATTTTGTTCTAAATCCCACTTCTTAAGCAATGTCTTTGTGGAGACAGGAGCAAACTATTTCTTGTAAAAGAAAAAGGAGGTAAGACAGAATCTCTTCGGAAATTTATATTAATATTTTTTTAAAAAAGCACCAAGTTTGGTATTTATATTTAAAAAAAAATAGCACCAAGTTGTGCAAGTAAACCATTAGCTTAAAGTAAACCATTGTATTTAAAAAAATGTAGATAGAAGAGTGCCACTGATCTCCATATGTCCTACACTGCCTCTGTAGAATAGCCTGAAGTTATTTGCACCTACAGACATGTGCCAGTATGCCTTCTGTTGATATAAAAGCTGTTACTGCACCAGTTTCTGATTTATGATTTTTGCCCTCCAAGTACCCAGACAGCAAGCCAGCTGACTGTGAGTGGTTGGAGTGTCTGAGGACACAAAATGGCTTTGCCAGAATACATGTCGGACATAAGTGTTGTAGAGCCAAATAAATCCTTGTAAACTGAACGGCTTGATCCGGTGCCAGACTTGGAGACCGCCCAAGCCACAGGATAAGGATCACCTCTCAACTGGCACGAATTTAACACCCACAAACTTTACCATAAGTTACTACGTATCATCCATTAACAAGCTTATGACAGATGTCTTTGAGTGGTAGAGGTGTCAAGGATATGCTGATTCTGAGGTTAGCACAGAATGCAAGACTGAAACTGTAGTTTTCACTGAACTTTGCACATGCTTTGTTGGGTTTTATCGTGTGGCCCTCCTTGTTGAGTTATTTGTACTATTTAACCACACAAATGTATAACTGTAGAATAGAATTTTTCATGTTTGCTGTCACAATGTGAGCAATGTAATCAAATCAACACTGGCAAGGGATTTAGAAAGTGGACAAGCAGTGTTTAAAGCAGGATAGCTATATGTGAAGTGTTGCATCAATGCCAGGGATAAATAAAGGGCTTATGAGAAAGTAAAACGCCGTGAATTCATGAACAGAAAGCTTATTCATACAGTTTGTAAATTATGAACCATGTAATCACAATAAAGTATGTTTTCAGCATTATCTTTGTATTCTCTTTTAATATTGACCAGTTCTTGGTTTAATCTCTGAGGAGTTGCATCAAGATCAAATAAAGATGACTTATAGGTCATATTAGCTTTACGATGAAAAATAAGAAACAAAGTAGTTAAATTTGTTATGTTTTAAAAACTAAAATATATTAGTAAAGGCTATTGTTTAATTCGAAACACATGTGACTAAGCTTTTTAAAATATTAAAAAGATATAACCTGATTGTAAGGCAGTTTCGGATAGTAGTAATTTTCTTTCATTTACACAAACAAAATCTGAATTCTGAATTCCCTTTTGACTGCGAAACAGGTCTGCCTTTTGTTTTCAGCTACAGCATGGCAAGAACGATGAAGCCTATAGTGGTAAGAGGATATATGTGACCGGATGAGGCCCTCGTCTTTTTCTCCCCATTCCTATCTGTGCCTTTTAGTGTGTTTACATTATAGACACACCCCTGACCTTCACCCAGGCCCCGTCCGCTGGCCCCACCACACACACACACACACACACACACACACACACACACACACACACACACACACACACACACACACACACACACACACACACACACACACACACACACACACACACACACACACACACACACACACTACCGTCTATGTACACATAACCACGATGGAACAATTATCATCTAAAGAAATTGTGGGTCCAGATATTTTCATAGTGAAAATGTCAGCGATATTGTCCCAGTGTAATCTTGTGATGTTATTTTTTGTCGCGTTCTCTCAACCATCTTTTATGCAAAGCAAATGTCGGTAAAGTCGCTATGCTGTGGAATTGCCTCCCAGCCTACCACTGTACTGCAGAGTAGACACACCCCTCCGATAAACACGCCTCACTGCACAAATTTGTTTGAGCGTCAAAGAAAACTTGATGCATGGTGCATTAGATAAAAATTGTATTCTAAAATATAGTTAATATCAGTATTTTCGGCTGCGTAATATCAATGGCGATGGTGTTGCGCTTTATTTGAATGACAAACAAGGCTCAAATCTTGTAGCTGCAAAACAACAACACCCACCACGGCGCATAACAACACGACCTGAGCGCACATCTATCCAGACACCGAACCGTGTGCCGGGTTAGTACGGTAATCCCCGCACCACGCGTCCACTGATTCGGAGTTCAGAGGGAAAACAATGTCGCTTTAAGGCTCACGCGGTCAAAGATGTTTACCTCTTGGTTACCTGTGACGTCACGACACACCCCTATTTGTGGGGGCGGATCTCCGGCTTATGGGCACCGGAACACACCAAGCACAGGCAGACTCGCCCGAAAGGCCACCAATCACAACACGAGTCACACGAGCCCCGTCTGTGATTGGCTGGCGGAGGGGCTGGGGGGAAATCCCTCTCTCGTAGACTTGCTGAAGAGGGGGCGGTTCCTATCAAAAAGTAATGGCCATCTATTTGGGTCCTGAAGACGGATGGGTATATCTCGTCGGATGATAATTGTGGAAGTGAGTTTTCTTCAATTTAGCGCGTGTTTTTTCCTGTCAATGATACTTAACAGCGCCTGAGTCATTTTGCATTTCGAAACAATTAATGAGCTGCTTGAACTTTGTACCGCGTTTAAGGGTTAAAGCAGCCAGCTAGCCACGTTAGCTCCTACCAGCGCCACCGTGTAAACCAACGTCTGGAAGGGCGGACGAGTTTGACGTTTTCTCTATAAGTCTCCTCACATTTCCAAGTAAAGTACAACGCGGTCCTCTCCTCTCCATGCTAACACGCCCAGTCAACATGGAGGGGACACACTTTGCCTGAGCATGAAGACGACGAGAGAGAGCGACTAAAGAGGATTAAAAGCTTCTCGATCTTAATGGGGAAAAGTTGAGCTGAGGTATGGAATTCACATGTACTGCCTGACTGCTGAAGTCCAGAGTTGAGTTGCTTTAGGTTGCCAAAGAACCTGTATGAGAACCGATTACCATAGTTAAAGTGTGCATTGATCACCGTGTTACAACACGTTATTTACCCAGCAGTTACACGTCTATTACTCCAGAGGGTTTATACTTGTGTTGAAAAATAATTAAGTGTTACGTAAACAGGTCAGGTATAGGCCGTCTCAGTGACTCTCGACATGCCATCTTGTTTTTGTATTGAACAGAATTACCGGCCACAACTTGGGATAAAGGTTTCAAGTCTTTCGTACTATACAAGGGTATGCTAAAACGTCAGGTAAGACAGTTCATTTGCTTAAGTCATGTCGATATGTACTGATTTATGCTGTATTGGGAATGTTTGATTGTTCACATGTCCCAAAGCTGCTGCGCATTTTTCCCCCCACATGTGTAAGTTTTGCTGTCCCGCATGGTATTCATTCTACATCTGGAATAAATCTAAGAATTTATAGATTGTTACAACTTTATTAAACGTTGTTTTTTCGTAATATGATCTGAGTCAATTAACACTGCCCCAAACAGGACAAGGGACTGATTTTGCATCATTATATTAATGAGATCTGCAGCACAGAAAAGTAAGTCAGTATCGTGACTGAAGTGTTTCATGTCCAAATGACCAATTACATCATACACTCACAATATGAAAACCCAACTTATGAGTTATAATTTTACTTTATGCACATCAAGGAAATAACTGCTGTACAGTATGAGCTTCCATGTCTAATTGTCTAATTGTGTTGGTAAACAGAGAAGTCATATGCTACAGTAATACCGCTGCAGGCAGACTTACAGTCATCAAACTCATGTATGTATGTATGTTTACTTGAAGGATTAAGTTCTCTCACTTTACACACATACAGTTGCTTGATAGAATTACTTATTTCCTATAAATACAGTTCTATGCTATGACAAGTCGTAACTAATTCACTGACTGATAACAATATTATTAATTATTAAGAATGATATGACTTTTACAATTTGAAGTTGAATCAGCTTTGAATTCTTTTCCTTCTGGCACTCACTGCTGAAAGAAAATCTGAAGGGACCTGAAGCTTCTAACAGCAAGGGGTACAGTACATGCTCCTACATATTTTCCCATTGAGCTAAGTGTTGCTTCTCATATCTATCCATTCCTGTTTATGAAACAGTTTGACTCTTGGAAAAATATCTGGTAGGCTGTTGTTTTTGTGTTAATCTGTGATAGAAAAAAATGAATGCAATTCCCCTCTGGAACAACCTCATGGTCTTGAGATCAGTGCTCACTTATCTTTTTAATTTTGTTTGATTTGGAAATTCACGAGTTAACTTTTGGAATGTTTAGGTAATATATTAGATGTATCCCAAACTAGTATTATCTATGTATTACTCACCGTTTAAATTAGTTTTCAGTTAAAGTGTCAGCAGGACTGAGGGTCTCTGGGATGAGGCTGCAAAATGGCAGCAGCTTTTTGTTAATATAGACTATAGATGTAGCAGGTTTGTTCCTGGAGCAGTATGTCATGGTAATGGTACAGTCCATTAGGTCTCCAGTACAGCGAATACCCTGCCCCTCCCCCCTTACGTGACTACAGTAATTGGTCGCTTCCTCTCACATGTAACCCTATAGAAAGAATGAGGCTGCTGTACTGAACTGTATAGGCTCACTTTATACGCACTCTACACCGTTATTTGCATATGTGCTGTTTGCCACATATGACTAATTGCCTTTGAGACCAATGAAGTGTAACTTCCTGCTAATGTCTTTAGTCCCACAGTTAGCTCATGTTGTCGATGCTTTCTAGGTCAAACATGTCACACAGGTAACATTTGTTCCCTGTGAAGAACAAGTCACGTTGCAAGAGCTTATACTGGAAAGCAAAATATGTATTATTGTTTGAGATATATGACAGTGTATATAAAATATGTATTAGATGTCTCTTTTAAATTAATTTCATTGTAAAACATGATTCCAATTTATTTATTTATTTATTTGTTTATTTGTTTGTTTATTAATTTTCAAAGGGTGAATTTTAGAAAAAATACAAATACCAATCAGTGGTTATATTTATTTAAAGGTTTTTATTCCTGAAAGAGAAACAGCATTTTATGAGGGTTATATAACTTTTGGGGATAAGTGATTTTACACCCACCTCACCCATATTTCTGTTCTCCCCCCGGTTCTGTCCACCTAGTTTTCTTAGTGTAAGACTGTGTATTCATGAAAAGGTGTATTCTATTGTCAGGTTTAGCGTCGACTTTTGGAAACAGAACTTTTGGTGTGTGTTTGAGCGGGCCTCTCCCTGCGTCGTCTCTTTCCCCTCTCCAGAGTCCAGCAAGGGGCCCAGGATAAGGGGGCAGGCTGCCGTCACTACCTCTCTCTCCCCTTGCAGGCCAGCTCTGGGGCTTGGGCAGCTGGGGGGGGGCATAGCAGTGCAGCAGAGACCATAGGTTTGGACACGGGACCCCCCCCATCCCTTCTACCCCAGTTTAGCCCATCCTGTGTGGGGCACAGGTCACCTTGTCATGTGCTCTTTTACTGCTGCTGTAACATTTTCCCTGTCCTCATTGAAAAAAGCATGAGATAGGGGCGAGAGAGAGGGAAGAGACAGGACTGGACTAGTCTGTTCTGCTAGTTATTTAGCTGCATTACAGACTCAGTCTGCTTCGCTGGTGTCCGGCCTGCATTGGCTCTCTCTATTGTACTCATTCCTCTATCAGTTTTCTACCAACCTAATTTGACTTCCAGTTCCTCTTTTGCACATTCTTTATCATATGTTCATTTATTAGCACTTCACCCCAACATTTGTACTCTTTTTGTTGTCTTTTCTGCCGTTTTGTAGGCCTTGATGTATCTGCATATGAATCACAAGCCTACAGGATTAGAGAGTGTATAGAGATGTTACCGTCCCGTTGTGTTTCGTCTTATAATTTGTGCTGTACTGTCTGTTGTACTGCCTGTGTGGTGCTGCCTGTTGTACTGCTTGTGTTGTACTGCTTGTGTTGTACTGCCTGTGTTGTACTGCCTGTGTTGTACTGCCTGTTAACCGTGGATCTGAGAGGACTGCAATTTCATCTGTGCTGTATGTTGTGCATATATGGTACATTTGACAATTAAGCTGACTTTGACTTTTTTCTTTGACAAGCCTACACCATCCCATTATTGACCCTGCTGTCTCTACAGCCCGGGTCATTCCAGATTTGATTTGTTTCGTGTTTCTTCTGTACTCCAAGTGACCCAGCCTGTGGTATGCAGTAAAACACGTAACCTTAAGTTTTTTACAGTCTCCCTCCAATCCGCCACAATTTCTCTCTTTCTCTTGCTCTCTCTCTGTATTCCTTTTTGCTTCTTTAAAATCTTTTTCCCACTGTATTTTTCCCTTTAAGAGAAATGTTTGGCTGCATGGAACAATTTCAGAAGCATTTGTGGGATTGCGTCATGTGATGTAGATAAAGGATGCTCATTGGACTGTCAGAGGGCCTCCATCTCCCACCGAGGCGTTCCACAGCAATCCCAGTCTTTCTTCCAGTGCTGTTATAGCTCTGGATGTTATTCCGACTCTGACTCTTATGTGTTGGGATGTGGTCTGTAAGCTCATTGCTGACATTCTTGGGACATGATGCCAGAAGTTTTTTATTTCCCGCTTTCCCCTCTCTCTCTCTCTCTCTCTCTCTCTCTCTCTCTCTCTCCCTCTCTCTGTCCTGCATGTCTGTGCGCCGTTAAAAGGATCTGTCCTTGAAATCCTGTCTTTATCTTCTTCACCAACCACTTCGCTGTATTTTGTTCTGTCCTCAATCATGTTTATTTTCCAACACGCAGGCAATCTTGGCATCCCTTTGGTTAGTCAGGTTTGGATTATCCATCAGTGGGCAATGTTGGAGGGTGGGTTTTCATGATTGCTTGATATTGACTTTGATCAAAGTTAGTCTTACAGCTGAGCTATGGTCAAATCTTTCTTACAGCTGAGGTCAATTGTGGCTTTTCAATAATCAAAGGAGTACCTGACAAAGGAAACCAATTGCCATTTTCCTGTTTGGTAATCACATACATAGAGACAATGGAGCAGCTGCAAATGAAATGAGGAGGAGACTGGGAGGAAATAAGCTACCTTATGAGTGGTATTGGACTCCTGCCACAGTCCACCTTGGCATCGATCCTTGTATGAATATCTCAGCTACTCAAGCAAAATATGTAGAAACAGTGACTGCAGCAGTGAGACGCAAAACATGACTCAGTAGTAATCTTCAAATAGTGCTATTTTTTTATATCCACACTTAACAAGTCTCAGCACCCTGTTCCCCAGGGTCAAGACATCTGTTGACCCTTCTCACATTGACAGCTAACTAATGCCATTAATTAGAATGTACAAGTTGGAGGTATCCATCTGAGACACAAGGGTGCAGATAGTGCAAGTGCTTAAAACAAAACAAGTACGAATACCTTCATTTAATTACTTTCAGATACAGGGTTTTGATATTAACAATTTCTTTCCAAACAGGTTTTATTTTTATCAGATGTTTCTCACTTTCTTTCAAAAAAAGTTTAGATCATTGTTTTCTGTCAGATGACTTGTATTAATGGAGCTGTTTTTCACACCTCCCCTTGTTGGTTTAGCAGGACATAGTTTGTAGTCTGTTACTTCTCTCACCATTGCTTGGATTAAAATATATCCCCGCTGCTCCATAGCTACTCCTGTGGGCACTGCTTAACTACCGGACGTTGGGGAATCACACTTATCTATCGGCTGAAGTAGTGGACTACACTTGTATATTTAAATGCAAGCACTATTAAAAAAACAAATATTTTGTCTATATAAAGAAAATACATTTTGTGCATTCAAATGCTACAGTATACTGTTATTGCATATGGTTTTTAAGGAAAACCTTTTCTGAAATGCAAGAAAAAGAAATAAACTGTTTTTTAAAGCTCTACACTCATTAAAACAAGATTAGTTTCCCCCCATGACAATACAGTTTTATCACTGTGTGTATGAGGGGTGTGTGTATGTGTGTGTCAGAGATGAACAAACTAGTGCTGGTGAAGCTCACGCTTTCACAAATTGATGGCAGCATTTTACTCTTGGCTAACTCAGACACATATAACACCTGCCAGGTAGCGACCACGTTATTGGAATATTGCCACAACTGACTTACCTTCTGCTCGTGTGCTGCTGCTGAAATGTTGTTAACATCACCTTGTTGTGTCTGTTATGCTCTGAGAAATGGATGCATTTACAACATGATATTGTAACATGGTAATTCAGTTTTATAATGTACTGTATACGCTGTAGTACATTTGCCTATCTTTTCAGCATGTAGTGATCCCACAGTTTGTCTAACTTGTTGAAAAACAAGTGACTTAATTTACTGGAGAAATCATTTCAGTTATCATAGTGTACTAGCCCAATATGGAACTGATATATTACCATGAATTTCCAGATATGCTTTAATACCTATTTAATCTTTAGACTTTTGTCTTACTGAAGATTAGGCTCTGATTACAAGACAAATGGTTTTCAAATTTTAATAAAGTCCAGCTTGTTTATCTGACGGTCCGTTAACTGTTGAACATTCAAGCTTCTGCAGACAGTGATACGTCTTTAAAAGCGTCCTGGGACCAGTTTGAACACCAGTCCTTGGATTATGAGACACGTGTGTCATTTCATCCATGATGTGAATAAATCAAATAGGAAAAGATGAGTCACTGCTCCATTGCATGTTAAGTAGCACTTGTTCTCCCTAGGTTAGCTTGTCGGGTAAAAAGAAGAGGAAACTCCCTCTGCTCTTCTCCAGCTACACAACCAAAATTGGGGTAGTGTAATTGCTTTGCAGCTTTCACCACACTGTTAAAATGACAAGCTAGATGCAGTTTGTGGTATTGTGCGTAATTACAGCAAGCCTTTTGTCTAGTTCATCAGCCACAGATGTGTCACTCAGACTCCAAGCTCCCAGGATACAACACTTTTCATTCCTTCTTCCACTTGGTATCGAGATAATCATCTTCACTTAATTCTCATAAATGTTATTCAGCTGTGGTATGAAAGGTGTGATCAGTAACACATGTAATTTTTGTAGACTGTGGTAAATTCATACCTCAGCTTTGTTTATTCAAGAATTTTTGTGCTTCTATAAAAGATGAACTCTTTCATTGTAATCAGCCAATTTTACCCAAACTCCCTGACAACCCCCAGAAAGCAAATGACTCTCCTGGTCTACAGTGTTATTAGTCATTGGGTTAGCAGAAGGGTGTGGTGATTGGCGCGTGTGATGTTGTTCAGTCCAGCGTGTGCCTTTAACTAAAAGATCCTTCTTTTTAAAAGAATCTACAGGGTCTACAGTAAGATAAAACTTTTTCAAACAGTTTAGTTTTAGCAAGATATAGTATTTGTTCCATGAAAAAGCACGTGCACACACACACACACACACACACACGCACACGCGCACACACACACCAACGACACCAGCACTGAAATCAGCTCTCTAATTGTAAACACATCAGTGAAGCATCATCAAAAGAAAAAAGGCATGTTAAGTAAATTCACCATGGATCAGGATTTGCTTCTTTGATATTTATCAAGGTGAGAAGTTGTGAGATAAGACTTTTATTTATATTTAGCCACAACACCTGAAGTATTTTAGGCATTTTTTGAAATGATGAAAACTGTCTCAGACAGTGATTTGTACTGCATTGTGTCTGTTCCTCTTTTCCAATGCTTCCTAGAATATTACCTTCCATATCTGTTTATTCTACTTCTACAGCTTGCCTTCCATTCAGCTTCTGCTTGACCTGCTTTTCTCTTGCATCCCTCTCTCCCTCCTATACTCCTGTCACTGATCTGTCATGTGAGCTGCTGCTCCCTCTTTATGCAAGCAAACAGAAAATGGTTATTCAGATGAAAACTCAGATCCCATCTTTGTCATTCATTCATTCATTCATTCATTCATTCATTCATTCATCTTCTTATTCACTTCTTCCACATGGGCGGGTCACAGGGGTTGCTGGAGTCTATCCCAGCGGACTGACAGGCAAGAGGTAGGGGATACTCGAGGCATAACGCCAGCGCACCACTGAGCCACATGAAAGACAAAGAGCCACTCACGCACACACTCACACCTACGGACAATTTAGGACTGACCAATTTATCTGAAGTGCATGTTTTTGGAGTTGGGAGAACCCGAAGAGAACCCACGCAGACATGGGGAGGACAGACAAACTCTGCACAGAACAGGACTCGAAGCCAGAACCATCATGCTGTGGGGCGACAGTGCTATCCACTGCGCCACCAGCCATCTTTCTCATCTATTTTAAATTCATCTTTAGTGACTAGTAACTCCAGGGTTCTCAGCTTGGGTATATTCTGCCAAGCAGAATTGAAAAAAACTTTGAGAACATTAGAAAGTTTATTGTCTTACCCAACCAGACAGCGGCAGAGTATTGTTGGTTGTGGTGTTGCCAAGATATGATGTATAAAATGGATTCTGGATCCATTCCATCTTCTGGATAAGACTCAAAATCAAATCAGCTGTTTCCCACTGCAGGGCCCTTCTTACCACAAAGACTGATTGGCGTCCATTCAAAATCTTTGAGTTACTGTGTGTAAAAACACATTCATATGCAGAAAAAACAAACCAACAACATCTGTCACACAACCGTTAAACAGTCTTATTGCAATAAATAGTAATTAATACATGCTTACCATGAACATACTAGTACAAAAAGTTGCTCTAATTTTGATAAATGTCTTGTGATAAACCTCCACTAAAAAAAGAAATTAAGCTCAAGTGTAAATCTTTTATGGACAGAGAAGGATAATTCAATAAACAGGCATCATGAGAGACTCTAAAGGATCTTACATAAATGAAAGCAGCAGCCATGTTGCCCAGATAGAGTTATGTGTTCAAGAGATTTTTGTTGTTCAGCTGCTGTAAGCTTATTCCTGCTCATACAAGTCATGTGGCTGAGATGAGCTTCCTTAATTACCCTCGGTAGTTCTCCTCTGCGCATGGAATATATGCAACCCTCTCAGTCTTAGTCACTGGCTATGACTGTTTTATCCTCATTGTACTTTTATGTTCACTTATGTAGGTTTTTTCACGGGAACAGGGCAGAATAAGTAGCAAGTCTATAACATTAGCATGTTTATTTGATTTCCCAAGAAATAAATGCAGCACGTTAAAAAAAGCAAACGCAAACTAAACTAAAATAACATACTTTTACCATTAGAAAGGCAGAATAGATTCTAAATGAAATGTAATAACACTGCATGCCTATAATAAAGACCAGAAGTAAATTAAAAATTAAGAACGTAATTCCAATGATTTTCTTTTTGCATTAACTCTTATTCCTTCATTGATGAATCTGGAAGCCTTAATATTGCAAAAATTCCCATCCTGAGTCTTAATGTTATTTATCAGTAAAGAAATGGAAAATAATGCAATACCATTTACCATTTCACTGTTCTACTTGTAGTCGATTAATTTGCTAGCACATTTTATGATCGCCAATTACATGGAAACTTTTTTTTGCATTGGGTCATAAAATGTTATCCCACAGGGAAGTAGAAGTAATGCACATAAATGTAAACCACTTGTTTATATAGGCTCATAATGTTATTAAATGTCTGACAGCATGGAAAGCATTGACAGAAACACTTATTTGTGTGTATCTCAGCCTGTCAATGTTTAGCTGTCTTTTCAGTCTCATTTGGAAAAATAACTAATTTAAAATTTTTTTTAATCTGAATCCTTTTATTTTAACTGACTAATGTTCCAAGATTTTTCTCTGTTAGGCCTGTTCAAGTTTGTATCTACTCTTTTTTTAGTTTGAAAGACTCAAGTAGTCAAAGCTTCCTCAGTAATACAGCATTAGCATTACTAAATATACTCAATCTGACTGGTATCCTCTTCTTTTCCTTTCGGCTTTTCCCTTCAGGGGTCGCCGCAGCGAATCAATTGCCTCCGTCTAACCCTGTCTTTTGCATCCTCTTCTCTCACACCAACTACCTTCATGTCCTCCCTCATTACATCCAAAAACCACCTCTTTGGCCTTCCTCTAGGCCTCCTGCCTGGCAGTTCAAAACTCAGCATCCTTCTACCAATATATTCACTATCTCTCCTCTGGACATGTCCAAACCATCTCAGTCTGGCCTCTCTGACTTCATCTCCAAAACCTAACATGTGCTGTCCCTCTGATGTACTCATTCCTGATCCTATCCTTCCTGGTCACTCCCAGAGAGAACCTCAGCATCTTCATCTATGCTACCTCCAGCTCTGCCTCTTGTTTTTTCCTCAGTGACACTGTCTCTAGACCAAACAACATCGCTGACTGGTATACAATCATCAATTTAAGGCAATGCCAGATCAATAAATCAAGTTCAATGTGTAAAAGAAAAAAAATGGAACAAAATTTATCAGTCCATTTATTAACACTTCTCTGGGGAAACGTTGCAGATAGACCGGAAAAGGCTTTTAGTCAATCTGAGATCCAAGTGCTTAACTATCTTTGATCATGTATAAAACATACTGAGTGCTTGTTTTTCCAATTCTTGACACCAAAATTTACAAATTCCCAAGATTTTTACCATAGACTATAAGAAAACCAGAAAGCAGCACGTCTTCTAGGTGACTATTCTACTACTGTATCTAACACTCTGGAACCGTTTTGGTTGGAAGGCTCTTTTTTGTGAACCAAACTGTTTTGGTTCATACATATTTTACAAACTGAGTGTCCATCTTTGATCCTGTGGATATCCTGTTGTGCTGACTTTTCAAAGCATGAAGCTCAGTGATTTTGCCATTGTCTCTAATGCAAGTAGTTGTTTCCAAATGGACTGTCTGACAGGCAGTCATTGACTAGTGGAGATTTTTTTTTCCTTTTTAAATAAATAAAACCAGTAATAAGCATGTGTCATGGTATGATTACCATAGAATTTTATGCTTTGTACCTTTATTGATTTTATTGTCTGTATTCATTCACAGTGGTAAACCAATAGTCTTATGACCACGGATGCAGAAATAATTTTGATGATAAAGCACAGTCTCCCTGCATGACACTTTCTCCCCTCCATTTTGTTGTTTTGTTGGTTTTCATTTGCTTCAGTCCAGATGGCCATGTTGCTGCAAAAATCTTAATATATTTGACTGATCTTTGTAAAATGAGAACAGTATGTACCCTGATTGATTCATTTGTTTGCTCTCTTCACTTCCCTTTCACTTTTTGTGCACTGTTCAGCTTCGGAGGCTCTGCCACAGATCCCAATTGCACAATCGTCCAGAAATGGCTGACTAGTACTACACACAGTCACTGACGGCCCAATACTGGCCAACAGCTGACCGTCGGCCTTCTGCGTCAGGTCCAATAGACTAATCTCAAACCCCTCCTGCGATACTGCCCTTTTACTCACTGTCTCCGTTTGCTCAGCGTGTTCTTATAACTGCCACGTTTACGCTGCTTGTCTTTGTCAAGAGCAACAAATCTGTTTACCACCTGAGAAAATTGAAGTGAGATTCAAAAGCTTCTCACTGTAGCTTCATGATTTTAAAGAAGACATGTAGTGTCCTTCCAATATTCTTATTTTTCTATTAGTGTTTTCTAACTTTTTATGCAGGTAAATTAACAAGCCCAGTGTCTGTGCCAAAGGGAATTATTCTACGTTACAGAAAATAAATGAACTCCCTAAAATGACAGCTCAGACTTTGTGTTGCATACCAGTTGTAAGGACAGGGGGGTCTCTGAGGAGAACAGGACAAAATACATGCACTTATGAGTCAGAATGGTGCAGCATCAATGAGAGTTTAAGTAAAAATGGATACCTCCATCCGTTAGGACACAGCGGGATATGGTCTTACCACATCTCCACAAAAAACTGCTGGACCAAATTCAAAGAAATTTCACACTTTTTGTATGAACCCTAAAGGTGTACAGCTAATAAATAGGTACTTCAGTTGGTTTATTTTTAAAATGCAGGACGATTTTAATTTTCCTAAAAACTGAATTTTATTGGTTTTTATTCACACTTCTTTCCAGAAGCAGTATGATTGGTAGTGCTGAATAATAAATCAAGTTTTCATCTCGGTCACAATTTTACCTTTACGCAATTAAATCAACAAAATGGAGCGATGTTAATGTAGAAAATCTAAGCTACAGTACATCTCGAAAAGGCTCTGCTGGTAAACAAAGTGTTCCCTGAGTCACTGCTTGACCAATCACAGCAGATTTCTGTTCGCTGTTAAAAGATTATCATTAAACAACAGCTGGCAGATGGTTGAAACAAGAATTAAATTTCTCAGGGAGATGAATTTCTCATGCAGCATCAGACCAGGCTGTCCATAGTCTCTGGCCCTGCCTTCTACATGCTGGGATCCCCTTCTACTAAAAACATGTTGAGAGGGTTGAATCAAGAGGCACGCTATTTTGGATACTTGCAATCAAATGTTGTAATTATGCCTATCAGTTTCTATTGTCTGCATTAGGTAGATAAATCTGTGATTTTTGCATTATTGAGCAGGACTCAACCCTGTCAGCTCATCATAAACCCCTTTTGTTTTAGCTGTAGCCTTTGTGCTAGTGTAACACAGAAGATGTGAGTAATGTGTTGTAATATTACTGGTTTGATTGATGCTGCATTACAGCGTACACTGAACATGTATATCAGTCAGGAGTGCAACACAACTTTGAAGCCTAAAGCAGAAAACGTGTTCCCAGGCTACGCATGTCTGCGACCGGAATGAGTACAGATCTGGTATAATAACCTGCTGAATTATTTAGCACTTTTTCAATATTACTGTGCATTTAGTCTAATGGGCTGTCAAGACTGAGTGCAATCACAAAGGACTAATTTTTAATGATTACTTGATGTTGTACAGTATGTTAAGATAAATGGGTGTTTTTCTTATTACTTCACAGTGATCAGTGTCACTTCCACATGGGATTTGTTTGCCAACATGCGGTCAAAGGGTTTCCCAAAAGAAAAGCACTGAGTAGTAAAAAAAAAGTCAAAAAACATGGTTTGTCAATCAATTATAATCATTTATGCAAATCAATCAGTCTTTGGAATTTTAATGTAACAGGATAAGTTTGGTTGATTTTAATGGCGGATATTTTCATTACACTTAAAAAAACAACACTGGTTTTAAATCCATGTTTCATCACATTTTTACTAGCATAATCTATGGTTGAAAACATTTCGTAGCGTTTTTCTTAAGCTTTCATTTCTCAGGATAGGTGGAATCACTGGTAAAGTCTTTAACATAACACAAACGTTTTCTCACATCACCTGTTTGAGACAGGAATGTTTAAACTTCCTTAATGTAGTGGCTGCCAAAATAAAGTTAGTCACTAAGGCAGCATAGCTGTTTGCATGTGGTAACCACTGATTTGTTCGGCGCCATGCTTGTCTGCTTTTGATCGATCAGTGATCTGCAGCATTTTATGTGACCTTATATCACTTGTACAGGTTGTATGGAACCACAACAAAGCAGGTTCTGTAAAGTAGTACCAGGTAAAAAAAATTTCTAAATGGAAACACAAGAGAATAGTCCTGTTTGATTTTAGCCTAGCCCTGCATGTACCTGCTTTTTAGAGCTGATAGTTTATTTAACATAGCCAAATTAAACCAAGGGCTGTTTATAAGCGCATGCATCGAGAAATGTGTTCATCGTTTTCACCAATTAAGTGAGTGAGTTTTTATTGTTATTTATTTGTATTCTTGAGTATTCACATGCTGAACCTAAACATGTCAAATCAAAATATTCACTCGGCTCCGGTGATGTATCTCTGATATCTTTTGTTGACCCGTCAGTGTCACCTTCAACCTTGAAGATTAGATGAGTTGAATCTGAGATAATTCCAAAGAAATGCACTCATACTTTTTTAGCTTTCCATGTCAGATAACGCCAGATACCGTTTGTAAAACTACCTGAAGTTAAACTGATCAGTACTCCTCTGTTCTGAGTGTCTGTGGTTTGTTGATCTGTCACTTCTCTAGATGAGCAGGTCTGAAGAAGTTCTCCTTTTTATATCAAACATAGCGTGGCTACAGCATCTATCTTACTGAACTACTTAAGACTCAGAGCTACTAAAGTAATCCTTTTTTGACAAACAAGATAAGAGAGCGGCACAGTAGCTGTTACATGAATGGGTGCAGGAGTGTGGGTGTAAACAGTCACCTCAGGGCAAGAAGGTTCTGGGTCTTTCTGTGTGGAGTTTCCATGTTGTCCATGTTTTTGTATGGCTCTGGCATTGTCATCTAGCTTCCTCCCACATTGTTTCACACAAAGCACGCAATGTTGAAAAACTGGTGTCAAAAATGTATGTAGGTGTGGATGTTTATCTCAAGGTGTTGTCCCTGTAATGATCTGTGAGAATGTCACCCCTTGTTCAGCATTGATTGAGACTGGCTACTACTCTATAAAGGATAATTGAACCTTTTAAAACGATGGAACATTTCCTATGTTTCCATTCCTTAAATCAACACTGAGTACCTCCGGTAAAATCAATGGCTAATGAGGGCAATAACATCCCCCACTCAAAAAAACGTTTAAAATGACGCTGTATGGAAACCACAAGGCCAGCAGTGACAGTAAGCTCTCATGATGGAATCAGGTTAGTTATAAGGGTGTGCATGATGCTGCGTTCATGACACATCAGACATTGGGAAAATACATGTTCGAACTATTGGATGTAACACGTTTCATACCAAAATATTAGTGGTGTTGCAATCATCAAAGATTTTGGATAGCATTTAACAATTAATTGTACATTACCCATTCATTTACTTAAATAAACATGAATGGCTACTAATACACATTTTCACCTGGGGGTCCACATTAGGATATATTGTACTATATCTAATATAATTCAAATTTGTTTCTAGCCGACACCATATGTCTGTATTCACTAATTTTTTTATACTTCTTCAAGTGTAGAATAAATCATACCAAAAACAAATACATTCAGACATCTGTCATAAACCAGAAATCCACTCATCAGGTTGATTTTCACAAAGCTCCTTCATTTTGTATTATGTAGGAAACAGTGAAAGTAAATAATAAAGTCATTTGGACTTATAGAAAAAGCTTGAAGATGTTTCGTATCCAAGAGGCCTTTTCAGTTCTGAAATGCTAGTGGAGACTTCTAGATATTTAGCCTCGTGGGAGTTATCAAGGTCCCATATTCATAATGTTAGTTGTTTAAACCTTCATCTGTGGGCTGTGTACTATTGCTAGTTGTAGCAATAAGAATGTCTGTTCCCATGAAATCCATTTTCTTAAAGAACACATTTTTATCAAGGACGTTTTCTAAGCCCCAACAACAGAAAACAGTGTTTAATTAGGAATTCTTCGTTCTTTGGTGTTTTCACACAAACCTGTGGTCATTTTTATTACATCACATGGACCACAGCCATCATCATACAGTAGATAGCCTGCTGTTCTTACCTGTGTGTGTGTGTGTGTGTGTGTGTGTGTGTGTGTGTGTGTGTGTGTGTGTGTGTGTGTGTGTGTGTGTGTGTGTGTGTGTGTGTGTGTGTGTGTGTGTAAATTATATTGTAAAACTATCATTGAGAAATGAAGTTTGTTCAATATGATTGGTGCAGCATATGTACTGTGGTATGTCATCCTGAATGACCTTTGATCTGATTTGTGTGCTTTACCTCTGTGCAGGGGACATGTAAGAGGGTGGGCGGGAGACAGTCGTACCATCACACTATGGTGATATTCCTATAGGATGTCGAGCTTTTCAATGTTGATTTAAACCAAGATGTCTTGTCGTTCTGTATGAGACAGTTCTCTGCTTTGACTTTCAACATCAGCTAAAAAATCTCCAGAAACATTTTCAGTCAGTTCCTGCCACTTCTACTCATGTCTTTGTTTATTGTTCAACCTTACAGTCTTTGTGTAAGATGATTTCTGGTGCTGTGTTTGAAGATACTGTTGTGCTGTTAGAGCTTATTGAAGCCGTCCATGATGCCAGCAGCTGTAGGGCAATGACTCTATCCCCTATTTCTATTCTTCTTTGAAACTCCTGTCCCTTAGGACTTCATGTCCTGCTAATTAATGTGGTCAAATCTCACTGTTCAAATTAACTGTTTGACTGTTGGACGGCACCCTAACAGCAGAAATAAGGGAGCAGTCATTGCAGGAGTTTGAGACTTTTCGCAGGACCTGGTTTTTTTTTTTTTTTTTTTGATGGAGTAATCTGTCAAAGCATTTTAAATTATTCAAAGGCTCTCTCACCTCATTGGCTGTTGATGATGAGTGTTGAGGTTTGTATTGGCTTATTTACCCTCCCTACCTTCGACCCACCATCTCTCTTTCATCATTTGTTTCTCTTTCACACCTCATTCTAAACAAAGAAAAGAATGTTTTATTGAAAGGATAGTGATCTTATATGACGATGCTTGTGGTCTTGCAGGTGCTTACCTTTGTTCCCTCTCTTCTCTCAAGGTCACTAAGAGAAACAGATACTCGGAGCACTAACTAATCCGGTGTAACCCATTTTGGAGCTCTCCCTGTGAAGCCCTGTGGGTTACGGTTAAACTTATTTTTATGAAAAAATGAAACACGTAACAGATGAAACATTATTTGAAGTGTGTCACTAAACAATAATTTAAAATGTTCTTTGATGTTTCTTGCTTCATGTTGACTGATACTATTGAGAAAATTAGTGTTGGGTCTAAACAGGAGCTGACATTTCTTTCTCCCTCCACTTCTTGTTTAGTGATGGAGTCCACAGTTGTGAGTACGTCCACTCTGGCCCCTGATGAGTTCGATAGGAATGTGCCACGGATTTGTGGCGTCTGTGGTGACAAAGCCACCGGCTTCCACTTTAACGCTATGACCTGTGAGGGCTGCAAAGGTTTTTTCAGGTACCAGAATGCATATCTGTTATCAGGCACAAAATGGGCAAACCTAACGTACCCACACACTAAGTATACCTAGTGCAAAGCAGAAAAATTACTCATGTCCCCTTGGTAAAAGAAAAGAGATGAATGCTAATCGGGTTATTGACATATGTGCACATTAGCATGCAAACAAAGGTCTGAACTTGCATATATGAGACCACCCACTGAGTTGCTCACACATCAGATGTAATTACCACCCACGGTTACATAATATCACGGAACAACCACTGACATCACTGGAGTTCACACAGATTCCTAGTAGCAGGTAGAGCATATCTTATTAGTCCTGTATACGTACCACAGTTTGACTAAGGCTAAGCTTGAGCCAGTCACGGATTTACAAGCGTGTCTGTTCCCCAACACTGTTGATATTTATAGGGAGAGGATGAAAAAAAAAAAAAAAAAACGGATGTTTTGGTAATGTACTTCCTCATCTGACATCTGGCCCGTGTTTGAACTCTCACCAAGCATGCTTATCTGTGTGTGTCTGCTCTCATCAGTGTGTTATTGTTCATACGTAAATGTTCATTCCTTCACTGATTAAATCATCATGCTCTCGTCACTGTTTGGCAAGCCTCCTCTTTTACCTCTAGAAACCTTGGAACTCGACAGTATTTACATTGCTTCACTTCTAGGGTAAATTATGCTTCCATTCCAACCTGATTATGTATGCAAAAACACTCAAAAGGCTGCGTACTATTATTGAGCAGAGCTACTACATAAGCATACTGTTACATAGACATATCACGGAACAACCACTGACATCACTGGTGTTCACACAGATTCCTAGTAGCAGGAATCTGTGTGAACAGCGTTTACTAAATTTATTCTACAGGACATTTTTTTCTTCTTAAACTTTTTTGTTTATGTACCTCTGTGTGTGATTTGTGTAGACGCAGCATGAAGCGCAAGGCTTCCTTCACATGTCCTTTTAACGGCAGTTGCACCATCACCAAGGATAACAGGCGCCACTGCCAGGCATGCCGGCTCAAACGCTGTGTGGACATTGGCATGATGAAAGAGTGTAAGTATATCTACGGGGCTATACTTAACCGCACACCATGTGATTTACTGCATTTATTTATATAATGGAGTGATTTGAGTATAGCCCGTTTATTCCAGTGAACTGTGACTCATTACAGATAGTCCTCAACATATGAACATTCTAGATACGACCAACTGCGCACTGCAATGTCCAACTACTATAGTTTCCTTTTCTGCCACAACCCCCACTGAGCAGCAGTACGTGTCCCTTTGAACATCTCAGCACGTCAGACTTCGAACCCCCTTTTACAATTTATCATGGCTGATAAGGTAAAAGCTAGTGCCAGAAATATTGGCAAAAAGTAAAAGGCAACTGATGATAGTGGTAGTGGTAAAGAAATGCGATGATCTCTCCGAAGACAACTCTGCCTCTCTTCTCCTGTACCTTCTGTCTAAAGTTTAGTTATGTTACGGTACTACAGTATTTTATTTCATTTATGTGTTGTTTTTATGTTCTGTCATTGTTTCTGGTAAGTCTTAGGGAACAGTACTTTCTTATTTAGAGTAGAATGGCATTTAAATGGCCTCACATGGTGATTACAGAATTTTCTGCACTATAAGGCACACCTAAAAGCCTTTAATTTTCTCAAAAACGAACAGTGCGCCTTATAATCCAGTGCGTCTTATATATGAAAACAATTTTAAAGTAGGCCATTCATTGAAGGTGTGCATTATAATCAGATACACCTTATAATCAAGTGCACCTTATGTATGAAAAAGTTTTAAAATAGGCCATTACATTGAAAGTGCATGTTGTAGTCCAGCGCGCCTTGTAGTGCAGAATATAATGTACAGTATAGATTCATCCATCCATGTATTTTCTTTTGCGGGTCACTCGGGTTGCTGGAGTCTATCACAGCGGACTACAGGTGAAAGGCAGGGGGACTTTCCGGGCGTGTCACTGGTGCACCTCTGAGCCACAGAAAAGACAAACAGGCATTCACCAACACACTCAAACCTAAACGAAATTTTGACATGACCAATCCACCTAAACTGCATTTTTTGGAGGGGAGAAGGAAGCAGGAGAGAACCCAAGCAGACATGGAGAAAACTGCACAGAAAGGACTCGAACAGACAGCAACAGCATTTCCCACTCTTCCACCTGCAATAACAGACTGAAATTGAAATTGTGTTCGTAGGATGAGGTCTACCTGTATGACTACATAGCTAGGCTAGGATAATTTAGTGAGAAGTTCTTTTAAAATTGTGATTTTGATGAATAATTTGAGTAATTTAGTACTTACACACTTTCTACATACACTTTGTACATACTTTGTTTGAACATATCCAATTTTCTTTTTTCCGATTTTTTTCAGATGGTAGTAAAAGTTGTATAGATAGTCCTGCTGTTTGCAGTATTGGGGGCATCCTGCCCCTCTGGTTTTATTATATAATATTTGGACTAAGGACAAGCATCTCTGAGTCTTTGCCCCATCAGAGTGTTTGCATGTTCTGTTTGAACTGGTGGAGCCTCCCCATATTGTATACCGCAAGTAAACTTCATCTGAAGTTTAAACACCTGCTGTTATGTTCACTCCAGCAAGGCCTCTTCTTTCCACACAGTCTTGTTTATTTTCATTGTCTGTAAATAGCAGGTACACTTTTCTTCTTGTTTACTCCTAATATCCGTATATTGTCCACTGGCCTCTTTCAAGAATAGGCTTTTGACTTCCAGCATAATGTTATAATGTTGTCTTCCCAGTTTTTCTGGTTATACCACCAAAGCCGCAGTGCTAACATAACGTATGTGTGAACGGGAGCCAACAGCTTTGTGGTTTCAAAAACAGCAACATGTTGTTGAGGCCCAGCTCTTTCTCTCCGTGTTTCTGTGAAATAATTCAGTGGCTAGAACAACAAGGAGCCAACAGAACAAAGACAATGCTTTCAGTTGTTCATGGCAGCAGGGGTCTCCAAATGGACATATCCCTTCCCATTGTCTTCCTCTATGGAATAACAACCTCCCTAAAGCTTTATTGAGATACCAATCATCACAATGTGAAACTCATATACAATCTGAATAGCTTTAAAAGGCATAAAGCTTCATGTTAAAGGTCCCATATTATGCTTTTTTTAATTCATGTCATTCAGCTGCCAGATGTCCAACTGCACTGTATTTGGAATGTCTTGCCCCAAAGTGATCTGTGGTCCTCAATATCTCTGATTGAATATCGATAAAATCACTTCTGCCCCCAAATGCCCGGTGTTAATCGGGCATGGCTCTGAGCTCCCTATCTCCACCCCCTACCCCCTCTGAGCGCCCTCTATCAAAACTTCCCTCACCCCTTGTGTTCATGTGCATTTTGTTTACATGCGCCAGTTATACGCGGGCACTAGCGTTCCGTTTGGAACTTTTTTAACTTGCAGTAACTTCATTACTACGTGTTTTGCTCCTATTTTTCTCGTGTTTGTCTCTCTTGTTAATAACTGTTGATTTCTCTGAGTTGAGGGTAGAGCCACATTCTCAGTCGAACGTGACTCCATTGTTCATTATGTAAACACTACATTGACTGATTCTATTGAAACCACCAATAAACATCACAAAGAATTTAAAACACACAAGTGTATGCAAATGGGACAAAAATGACAACACATGTTTAAAGACAGGATGCAATTAACGCTGTTTCTCAACAATCGTCACTGATAATTGGAGATCGCAGGGAGCAAAACTATCGCAGTCTAAATGAAACATGGGAAAGGTAAGCCAAAGCATTTGAGTACTGTAAATTGAACTGGCTGTCGAGTGCTGTCCCTATTTTCCCTATTCTGCATCCACTAACCTACAGTGAGGAAAATGCAGGGGTATTACATCCTGTAATGGTTACAGAGTCAGTCACTTCTATCTCAGTCAGATTACTGGTCTGGGCTCAACTTCTTATGACACAGCTGGAACAGGGGAAGTTGTGTCTCTCACGAGGCTGGGAATGTGTGTTAACTTCACCTCTTGATTTCTGCCTGGATTATTTCACATGCAGGCTTTATGTCAGTTGAACTAACCCTTGACTGGTGACAGTGAATATCTGTTAGGCTGTAAATAAAGGCTGAGGCTGTTTGTTTATGAGCGGTGTAGATTGATGCAGATGTGTTCGCTATGACGATGAGGATACGCCTTTAGCGGACACACACACACGACTGAAGCGGAGCTAACCAGTTAGCCAAATGCTAGCTGACTTCAACACTTTGTGTTGAACTTTCAGTGTGTAGCTCTTGAGCTACCTCACAATGCTACCATAGCCTGAATAAATTCCCCCTTGGGTATGGCCACGCCCTTGGGCATGTCAAACAATCAATATCGTGAATCACTGTCACAAATTGCACTCTAGCATAATCCGATCATTTTGATTCGGTCCCGCCCGTGAATTCATAAAATTCCAAATATTCATTGGTGCAGGAAACGTTTGTTTACCAGATTCTAGGAGTTGGTCTTGTTAGGGAGTACCACCATGTATATTTAGAGACCTAAAAAATGTGATTTTCTTAATATCTGTTGTCTTAAAAACATTGTTCCTCATGTTGTTGCTTCACCTCCTTTTTCTTTCTTTTGAATCAGTTTGTTTTTCATGTGTCTTTGATTCTAACACCCCGTTTTTGTCTTTTTGTCACCCACTTTTTGTCTCATTATACCTTCAGTCATTCTGACTGATGAGGAAGTGCAGAGAAAGAAGGATCTGATTCAGCGGAGAAAGGATGAGGAGGCGCAGCGTGAGGCAGAGAGGGAGGCCCGACGACCGCGACTTACCGATGAACAGAGTCAGGTCATTGCAACACTAGTGGAGGCTCATCACAAAACATACGATGACTCCTACTCCGACTTCTGCCGCTTCAGGGTTTGTGTCATGATACACTTCTCATAATCACATTGTTTCATTGTCACATTTATTAGCTTTGTCAAGGACATCACACTTTCGCTGCTATTAGCTTGTTTGCATGGATTTCCATGAATAACCATAAAGCGGTTGATACTTGAAGAAACATAAAATGATTAACCATAAAGTATTTGAAAGAAAAATGCTTGTAAAATAATTACAAGAATATCCGTGCAACATTATGTGTCTATTTCCTGCTCCAACATAATGAACATAATTCCCCACCCAGTGATTAAAAATCATTTGAATTGCCCCACCCCCACCCCCTCACCAACCTTGAATGTTTTTTTTTTTAATTACTATCAAGCTGATAATAATACTTATGTGATTCCAGATTCTTTAGGTAGGTGTTAAGGTCAAGGACTTGTTATGTTGGTCTAATCTTCACAGGCTGTTTCTGAGTCTTCTGAGCTTCCTCAGTGAAGGTCTTCTCTTTCTAAGTAGTGTTTAATTTCAAGCATTATTTATTTTTTCTATTAAAATAGATTTGTTGTTCTTTTAACACTTGAAACTGAGAAGGTGATCATGTTAAGATAGTGTTCAGATTGATGGATAAGAACCAGAACCAGCTCTGCCATTCTACAATCATTAACACTCTTGGTATGTTTTACATGAAGACTGGAGACTGATTTCAACTTTAAAGTTTCAACTTTCAAGTGTACTAGGATAGCTGCTTGACTCATTGCCTGCGCACAACAAGAAACCGTACAAAGTTATTTCTTTCTACTCATCTCTCCTCGGTGAAATTGACCTGTGTCAGGGCATCCTGAGTATTTTAAGTTTTTTTTTTATGCTTTTTGTTTTGTTCTAAATGTTTAGATCTTTTAAACAATCCAGATTTTTTCTGCCCCTTTCTCTTGTGAAGCCTCCTGTGCGTGAGGGTCCAGTGACGCGGAGTGCCAGTAGGGCTGCCTCCCTTCACTCTCTGTCTGACGCCTCCTCTGACTCCTTCAGCCACTCTCCAGGTATCAATCTGAACCAATGGCTGTTTTAGGTTACAGTTAAAGTTGTTTATAAAAAAAGTCAACTTTTTATGTATATTTATATAGATATATTTATATATATATTTATATATATTTTTTCATTTATTTATATGTGTGTGTTAAAATAAAAACACAGGTTGTGTGACCTCTCCAGAAATATTATTAATGTGAAAATGAAATATTTTTGATGTGAAAATGAAATATTATTGATGTGAAAATATCAACATTTAATATTAAAGACAGTTTTTTTTTTAAATTATTATTTCATTTGTTTGCATGCTAATATACTTTCTGATAATCTGCTTTACTTTGGATAAGTTGCTACCCATAGACACAGTACTCCTAGTAGTAAGCATTAGCTTGTCCATGTATTCTTCAGCGATCGACTGAAGGAATATTGTCACACGGCTGACCTCCCACACACACAGCAGAGACATGAATCTAAACAACCCCTGTCAGCTCTTCATGCTTTGCATGTTTATCATCACTGCCATATAACCTTTTGTCCCATGCCTACTGCCCTGGCAGTTGTGTATTTTTAGTCAATCCTTTCTTTGATCAAAACGCAGGCTTCACTCCATGATTGCCTCTGTCCAAGAGGTAATGCTTTCTCAGGTGTTTGTTTATTTGTTTTGCTTGTTTGTTTATTTATGTGTTTGTTATAATTTATTGTCCCCATGCATAGGGCAACTTTTTGTCAGTGAGATTCTTGCTTAGTGTCACTTGATAAGGATATCGAAATAAAAGTTGTTGCATCAACAAGTCACAGATATCAATTTATCACAATATTATTCAATCCGTAATTTAAATACTGGTTCAACCACAGTTCAGCTCATTTCTCACCATTGTACAATCTACATTCATTTTCTTGTAGATAATATTGTGATTGTCTTGTCTGGAGATATTGTTCTGTCTCTTAATTATTCATCTAACCACAGTGTTGCATATACAATATGCGGTATTGCTTTAGGAATTACTTTAGAATCATCTTTATTGACCAGGTGTCTTTACATGTGTTTGCATTCAAGGAACTTTACTCTGGGATTTGCATTGGTCCAAAGTTCCTTACACAAGAACATACATAATGTATAAGAACAAAGTTTACTGGACTGTGTAACAGTCGAACATATCAGACTGCATAGAGTAGGAATGTTTTTCTCTGCTTTATAATGAGATTGGGATCCATAAATGTCTTCTTGAGCTGTTAAGTTGATATCTAGTAGTTTGCTGGCAATAGTTACCATTATCTCTAAGGGGCTTTCTTGTGCCTCTGTTACATCACCAAGAAATAGAGGCAAAGGTTAAAACACTCCACAATCTAGATGCGTAGTCATTTAGCTGTCCTGTGACCTTGGAAAGCTCTGAGATGTTTAACAGAGAGTATAGTTCATCCTCAGATGGTTGTCAGACAGACTTGGCTTGATAGACGTGCATGATCCTCTGTAGAAGGGTTGGGTACATGGCAAGAGAGAACCCATGCCTTTTCATTTACTTTAATGGACTTTGGTCAGACAAATAGAAATAAACAATCTATTAGATTAGATGTGAAAAAGAAACAGATTCTAGATTTATTACAATGTTTCTGTCTAATATTTTGAGATGGAGCTTTTATGACTATATAAACCATAAGTTTGTCAAACACCAGTTTATGCCTAGGAAGAAATCATTAAATTTTCATTTTCTTTGCTCATTAAACAGAATTCATGAATTCTTTTCATTTCCTCAAACATATTGCTTTTCTCATTATTTTTTATTAATGACACATACATACGCTGTCATGCCGCTGAGATAGGCTCCAGCTCCCCGTGACCCACTACGGCGGATATAGCGGTGATAATCTGAAGATGACTGACTGACATACACTGTGACAGGTTTTCATGAGACTTGCTGAATGAGTGGGGAACATCCTGACCCATGGAAACGGATCTACGAGTAAATTTGTAGAAAGGGGATGCTGGCGTTGTAATGGCACATAATCTTCTACACACACCCTGCTATTATTTTGTGTAATCATTAAATAATTGTGTGGTGATGCTGTGCTTTGGTGTACGAGCCCTTTTCCATTCTTTCCTCTCAATCTTCTTTGATGTTTTTCCCCTTTCCCTTATTGATTTGCTCACTGCAGAGTCAGTGGACACCAAAATGAATTTCAACAACCTGCTGATGATGTACCACGAGCAGGGTAGCAGCCCCGACTCCAGCGAGGAGGAGGGCTCCAGCTTCTCCATGCTGCCCCACCTGGCAGACCTGGTCTCCTACAGCATCCAGAAGGTCATCGGCTTTGCCAAGATGATCCCTGGCTTCAGGTACGTGAGTGAGTGGAGAGCGTCATCCCATCCGTCATAATTTTGACCCCATCACTCTGCATTATCTGTTAATGACTGTTATTAGCCAGAAAACAAACATGTCTTACGTAGAGAATTTGACTCCTCAGTAAAAAAAAAGGCCGGCTAAAACATTTGTCTCCATTCATAATGTCCAACACAAGATTACAAAAAAACATTTTCAAGAACACAAATGATCAAAATATAACAGTAACTTGGTCACATCTTACCAATGTGATCTCAAAATAGACTTCATCTCTTCTCTTTGTGGAATTTATGTTTGCATAAAGAAATTGATTCAGGTGTACAGAAAGAAGTTTCATGTTCTTTTATTATTCATGCATCTCTGAGTGACTTTTTACCCGAATGTGCTTTGAAGACTTTGCACACAAACTTGTTTTTCTGCCTGATTACTCGAGTGTGCCACAGTCCTATGGTCTAAAGGCCACAGATTACTGATAGACTGTTTATTACAGCTAGCTGGCTCACTCTGGACAATGTTTCATGATGTGTTCTTCCATCACTGGACAAAGTTGCCACAGTCATGTTGTGAGAGTGAAGTTCAGCACTTTAAGTAGGTTAATCGGTGATTATCTAACCGTCGAGGAAAAACACTCCTCTGTTCCTCGGCAGTCATCTGCCTGTCATTGTGATCATCCTCAGCCTATCTATTTGATCACACTTTTTGTGTATGAGGTGATAAGATTGATACAGTAAAGTTGTGCTATGTTTAACTTGTGTTAACTATGTTTAACTATGTTGAAGTTGTGCTACATGGATGATTGTTAATAGATAAGAAGAAAACAATATATGATGAAAAGAATTCTCTGCAGCTCAGCTTGACGGTAAAATAAAGAATTTTTTGTGTCCCTAAAGCAACATTACTGGCTGAGGCCTTTTCATTGTTTGCTCCTCATCCTCCACACATGGCAACTGCTGCCTTTCAGCGGGTTTATCTCAAACCCGGTGAGTTTGTTAACAAAGACAGTCTCCCAGTGACTGGAGGTCATTCCAAAGTCAAGGCTGAAACGAGTTGAGGCATGTATTTCCTGAAAGTTGCCATTCCCACTGGCGGCGAGTGATGGAGGTGGTCAGATTATCTTTGGAATGTTTGTCATTTTATGATCTTCTGCCTAAGCCCTGAAGAACACCCCAGCCCTCCCCTAAAGATCTGCAGGTTTAAATCATGTCTCCTCTCACTTAAAATAACTTCATTTTGTAAACTTAAAGAGACATTTCATAACATTAGTTACGCGCAGGATGGTTTGTATCACATGAATTTTCAATACACAAGGCTTAACAGAAGCTGTGTAAAATAAACCTTGTAGATTTTGACTGATCTTCACCCATAGTCACTGAGCCATTTGTAACCAAGACCTTTTCAATTAATTTGACAGCAGCTGCACATTAAGACCATGAAAGCGGATAATACGTGTTGAATTTTTACTGGTTACCTGTATCGCTTCACGATCAAGGTTATTATGGGATGATTGCATCACAAACTTAGTGACATTTGTCCTTTGCAGGGATTTAACGGCAGAGGACCAGATCGCTCTGCTCAAGTCTAGCGCCATCGAGGTGATCATGCTGCGCTCAAATCAGAGCTTCAATCTGGAAGACATGTCCTGGAGCTGTGGCGGGCCTGACTTTAAATACCAGATCAGTGATGTCACCAAAGGTCAGTCTAAATACTGCCAAATTTACATTTTGACAAGTGGAAGACAAGCTGATGATAAGGAGCATATATGTGAATGTTCAAGAAAGGAAAAAAACACACATGCTGCTCGGTAAGTCTTCCATTAGGTCTTGAAGGAAGTAGAGGTAATGAGGTGACTGGATCATTAGCGTGGTAGCATAGATAAGGTTACTAAGATTAGAAAAACACAGCAGAGAGGAAGCAGGCTTATTGTGTAATTTGCACCTGGACAGCTGTAAATGCTTGTGGTGACTGTATCAGTAAGATGTGTACTGTGTGATAGAGGAAGACAAGGAAATGTGCATAGCTTACAGGCAGCAACCGGTACTCTCATGGATTTACACAAACACACACCATAGGAAAATGATGGTAAGGCACGTTTTTCCTGCGAAAAACAGTCCAATGCGTTTACAGAAGTCCCCGAGGGCTTTTCTTCCATTTGCTTTTCAAACGAAACTCTCTTTGGGATTAACCAAAGAATGTCTAACCTGGTCATCGCACAAAACAACCAGTCTGGACCGTACAAAGCAGCTGTGTTGTGCTTCTCCTTGTAAAATGTCTTATGTGAATACATATGTCTACTCATCAACCGTAAAAGTACACAAGTCTTCATCAAACAAACAAACAAACAAACAAACAGTTTGTACTCATTACTTTGAGGTATTTTGATTCTAGTCTGTGTTTTTTTTTAAAGTTATACATTATAGTTACAGTAGTGAATGTTTTTAGAAATATATTTCAATGCCAAGTACAATGATTCTCCTGGACTGACCAATAAATCAAATAATTTGGTTCAGTTAACAAGTTTTTCCCAGGAAAAAGCTTTTTTTAAAAAATGCATCTGTATTTAATGTCTCAATAACAACTGTTTCAACTAAAGGTAGAATGCGGTGTTTAAGTATTGTATTATTCATGAAAATAATGGATCTTAAAAATAAAATTTCATCAGCACTTCAACAGCTTTGAGCTTCGATAATCATTTACGTAGCTAGAAAAAAAGCTCACCCCAGAGATGTGCCATGTACTTGGATCAAATTTAAAATTCCAGATTAATGGAATTTCCCAGTCATTACTTCTTAATTAACATGCTAGAGAATAAACAGCAGGCAAAAAAAAAACCCTCTCCTGACATGAGTCTAACAACCATAATGAAATATTCATACAAGATATAAGAGGGATGGTATCGTTCCCCGGAGGGCCTTCATTCTGTGATACGGTATGGAGCCGCTCCTCTGTAACGTGTTGTGTCCTCCCTCTGCAGCGGGACACACTCTGGAGCTGCTGGAGCCTCTGGTGAAGTTCCAGGTCGGCTTGAAGAAGCTCAACCTTCGAGAGGAGGAACATGTGCTGCTGATGGCCATCTGCCTGCTTTCACCAGGTACTGAAGGTCTGACGGAGTGGAGGAGGGAATACGTAGCAGGTCACCATGAATTGTTCATGAGTGATCTCTTACGTTCCTTTTTATTTTTGCTCTTCAAAGAGAGAATATATTCATGTATAGTTTTCTCTAGCAAAAGCTCAACTTGTACTTTTGAAGTCAGTTGACGCATTGCCATCCAGGGATAGCGGGTTTCATTTCCCTGGTGAGCACTAGCCTTCTTTTGGGTACACCGTCATGTCCACGCTATAGTGTTCATCAGTAGAAAATATAGAGCATGTATTATAAATGTGTAGTTATGCAAGCAAGCATGCATGGATATTTGTATTCATTTGTGTATGTGCGGAATCTTTAAAGTATGCATGGATGTGCCCTTGATCTAAAAATAGCAAGCCACCTGACCAGGATAGAACAGATGCAAACACAGTGATCATAAGATTTGTTCTGGTATAAATATGATTCACAATCAACAAAAACCTTGTAGTCCTTGGTTTTTTAATGACATGCTTCAAGATTAATCGTTCATATCTGTTGATTTCACTTGCGTAACAAATTTAAATATCTTTAATGTCCTCTCCTGCAGATCGCCCAGGCGTACAGGATCATGCACGCATCGAAGCCCTCCAAGACCGACTGTCAGAGACCCTGCAGGCCTTCATCCAGCTTCACCACCCTGGAGGACGGCTCCTTTATGCCAAGATGATTCAGAAGCTGGCCGACCTGCGCAGCCTCAACGAGGAGCACTCCAAGCAGTACCGCTCGCTCTCCTTCCAGCCTGAGCACAGCATGCAGCTCACCCCGCTGGTGCTGGAGGTGTTCGGAAGCGAAGTCTCCTAGAAGATGCATCCTAAACGTAGTGGTGGAGAGAGGCAGAGATGTGGGAAGTGGGCTAAATGGAGTTGTGGAGTATGAAGAGCGAAAGTGATGCGGGTGCATGTCTATGTGTGCATGACTCATGCGTACGTGTGTGTGTGTGTGTGTGTGTGTGTGTGTGTGTGTGTGTGTGTGTGTGTGTGTGTGTGTGTGTGTGTGTGTGTGTGTGGCGTTTTTGTTTTTGGCATGAAAGAGCCAGGAAATGCTGAGACGGCAAACATGAGGACTTCACAAATCAAACTTTATATAGAGCTGCTGCCTATTTACTTCAGTGTTTGTTTTTAAATCAACCAACAGCTGCTTCAAATGCCTGGACATTTTGTTTGTGTCTGTGATCCGCACACACCAACACAAGCTTACTCAATTACTCATTTAGCCATTCAGTTGAGCTACCTCTTTGTTTTACGGGGGATGTTTTATATTCACCTCTGTGAAACAGTCACTTTTACACACAATAACTGAAATACAGTAGGGATGAAAGTTCAGTTTGTCAGTGGAAAAGCAGGTCCTGCACATTATTTTGAGTTTTTAATAGGTCAGAAATCTTTTATTTTCTGTTTGTTTGTTTTTTTGCTGAGACAATATTTGTTTGTGACCTTAAACAACACATGCCTTTCACCTTTCACCAAAAGTATGGTTAACTCCGTTCTCAAAAAGCTTCCTGTACCTAAAAATAACTTGGCTGCTCCATGGTTCATTTCACATGTTGGCAAGTTGACTGACAGGCTTCACAGTCTATGAAGGAAAGTGTCATTGTCTAGATTTACTTCACAGTACATAACATAGTCTTCATTTTACTGATGTTTTGTTTGGACTTTGGGGTGCCTGATTTTGAGGCGAGGTTTAGCCACTAAATGTGCGACTTTTACTCAGCTAACTTTCAGTCAAACAAAGCCTACATTGTGGCTTATTCTTCTTTTGAAATTGTCCTTCTCTATTCTTCTCCTTTGTTCAAGGTGTTTCCTCCTTGTAAATAATTAGCTACTAGCACATGTATCCTAAGCACTGTTATACCACCTTTTACTCAAGCCTCTGTAGTGATGTACAGACATTATCTATATTATCAAAGATTTTAAAGGGCTAATATGCCAAATTTAACTGGAATAGTATTTTGAGGCCAAAGCAAGGGGCTTGTCTTGGTAATATATATATAGCTGCATACCATGCTTGGAATTGGCATAGATTCGGATTTAATTTCAATTGATGATTTTTGTTTGACATGTCTGTTCATCTTTAATGACAATTCCATGAATTGTTCCTCCTCAGTACCGTGAGCTCAGCGGGTGGAGAGCTTTGGAAGCTGCTTCGGACCTCCACAGATATCACACCCCTCTCATTTTCTGACAGGGAAGTGGATTTTTTTAGAATGTCAGACGGCCTGGTTCTAGTGGAGTTGTGGATCTACACCCAGGCCTTCCTGTATGATGATGTATGCTGCGCAGCCCTCTAGTGGTTGCATTGTGTAAATACCATTTCTATGTAAAACAATAAATCTAATATGTCCATTGCTGTACATAGGGCTACCTAGGTATTTCTTAAGGAAACATTTTTCAGAAATATATATGCAAAGACAATAATGACATCCCCACTCACCCCCCCATCACCTTTTTGCTTTTGACTCATTGTAACCATGTTCTGAGACACTAAGCGATTTTTTTCATGTTTTGTTGTTGTTGTTGATTGATTTGGAATTATCAGATTATTATATGGTTAATGGTGGTTTGATATATTTGCTGAATTTCCAAGGTTCATGTTCAGAAAGCTAAACATACCGTGCTGCTCACAATGTACAAGCCATATAGACCAAGCTAGTTATACACCTGAAACATTAAAGCACATCCATATGATGACTCCAGAGCCATGGATGTTCTCGTTATATCATCAACTAAACTCATGTGATCTTTATCTCTGGCTTTTGTAAGATAAATGCATCAATGATAGGAACTTGTATGCCTCCTCTCTGCCGTCATCTTTGGCTTATGCTTCATCAGACAGCATCGGTTGGCCTAAAAACCAAATATGCTTATGCTTAGAGGCCAGTGGTGTATGGATAGTTATATGTGGATTTATGCAAAACATATACGGAATGATATGTCTGTTAATATCAAGACAGTTCCTCCAAGAAGTAAAAATCCTGACAAAATCAGAGGATTTCAAAAAGACAACTTGACTGTCATGTTGAGTTGAGTTGTTAATCTATTTGGCAAATAATAATTCCTTTAGCTGTCCACAGGGGGCCTCATGTCAGACCAAAAGCTGCCTTTATCAAAAGACCTGATCTTTGAGGAAGACGGAGAGAGGGAGAGATTGAGCATCAGTATTGTTGAGCTGAAAACAGTTTTGGCTTTAATTTGTTTTGGTCCACTTATTTTTAAACCAACCGGATTAGGTTAGAGTAGGACTTTAAGTCACTGTGGCTTTTTTTCCAGATGGCCTTTTGTCACTGTGACACTCCGTCAGCTGATATTCGGGGATGGACACATATGTGGTCTGCATAACACAGATGGTTAAATAGTTTATGGATGTTTCCATGTTCACATAATCATATTTAGTTTGGTTTTCTTCATGAAAATCACTGTGTTTACTTAGTATATGTAATATATATATAATATATAAAGTTCCATGTGTCCCACAAATCTCTCTGCTGTGATTGAACTTCAAGGAGTTGAGACTTGAGTGTCTTTAGGCAGTACCACTCATATGTATAGTATACCAGTTAATGAGAGGTATGACGTGCTTGGTTACTGAACACTTTTGAAGTTGAAAGGAGGCTCCATGATGATTTTCTCTGAATACATACTTCTGTATGTAGATATGGATTTGAATTTGTTCTGTTTTATGTTTTAAGATTGAGATCCAGTGTTGATGATTCTTGTATGTTAAATACAGTGGGAGGTTTGGTGAACATGTAAGTGCCATGGGGGAAAGTTCACTCCACACGAGAACAGGGTAAGAGAGGAGTTGCTCCTGGGAATTTGAAAACTGAACAGGAAGAGTTGATAGGATAGGATGTATCATATAACTGCTAATTCAATAAGTAGATTTCAGTCAGTAGCCCACAGCGTCAGGCAAATTCTCACTTAACGTTTTATCATAGGAGAAGGGAATGTCAGCTTCCATTTTATAACTATATTTGATTAAATGTTAGGATTTTTTGGGAGCTTTTTCCCAGTGAGTTCCAGAACCAAGAAAGTGTGTACAACATCATGACAAGTATGGTTAAGAATGTAAATATGATGCATCCCCAGAGTTTCCTGTTGTTGTTTTTTTTATCATGACAGGCTGCTCAGAACCTGTATGTTTTCAACTTTACATTGCGGTTGTTAAAATATAGAAACTTGAAAAACGCATCAAGGGACATCTGCTGTCAAATAAGATGGACCCACCTTTGGTAATGTTTCCTTATAATTGGCAGAATAACACAGTAACAATGCTTTCATTACGGATCGTCTGGTACAGTATCACCAGCAAGCTACACTTACAGCCTAGTTGATTTTAGGTTGTTGGGGTTTTTTTGCTCTTTGTATCACAGTTGCCATTACAAATCCTCTATGTAAAAGCATGTAAGGTGTCGTTCATAGAAATCAGCTGCAAAGTTTTTTTGTTTTATTTCTTCATTCTTCATTATTCCATTTGTTTTATTAGGACAGAGATTGTAATGGAGTCAACTTAATGTAGTTCTTACATAAAAGGAGTGTCCAAAATGGATGTACACCATAATCTACCTAAAAAAAACTACCTCTTTTAGCTCCGATTTTGCTTTAGCGTTAAGCATTTGCCTCTGTTTTTACTTTTGTAATATTTGTATCCATGTTGGTATTTATTGCTGTCTAATGAGTCATACTTCAATGATTACCTCAGATGTCTCACAGATTTGGGAGAGTCCAGTTAATGAAGTCATTCATATATTTCTTTCTATACTTTATTTTCTCTCAAACTTACCATTGCCTTTTAACGCACAAAATACCAAGAGTTTTTTTGTTTTTTTGTTTTTTTTAATATAGTGCCTGATCAGCAGGGCTCAGACAGGCTAGGATGAGGCTGCATTCACTCCCCCAAAAAAGTAACTCTTCCGTCCAGTCAGTCCTCTTTGTCCTTTTATGCTATCGCTTGGATTATGTTGGTAATTGTCAGTAGGGCGCGCTGTTGAAATTGTTGCCATGAATCCTCTTTTTTACAGTCCTAAAGGGCAGACTGAAGGGGAGTGGAGTGAATGTAGCTGTAAAGAGGGAACCAGCTGAAAGATGTGGTGACAGTAGGAGAAACAAAATGCTTTTGTGCTCTGCATGGTACTGTTAGAGAGGTCTTTGCTCTGTAGTAGCCATCCTTACTTTGTCCCTCATTCAGTATTTTTCCTCCATATTGTCTGTGTCTTCACCTCTCCTCCTGTCCTAAAGTCATCATTCCCTGCCAGTGTTTGGTCTAACAAGTCGAATTAAGAGAAGAAAATTTTCAATATCCATGCAATGCTGCTTTTTATCTGGAGCGTCACCAAGTTGTGCGTTATTGACACTACATAATGTAGGCATGGTCCAAAGTGTCAGCCCCAGTGGCGAGACAAGCCTCACTGGAAAACTGTCTTTTGAAACATACACAACTTAGTGGTGATTATTGTAAAACTATTAAAAAAAAAAAAAAAAAAGAAATTCCTTTGAGATCCTAGTATCGTGTTAATGGAGCAACAACTCATTTTATTGCAAAATATTTTTGTATTCATGTCAAACTGCTTCAGGTTAACACTGAATAAAAGAAAAGTTTTTAGTGATCAGTAAATACTGAGAAACAGTGTTGCCATGGTCACTTCTGCCCCGAGCTGTGTGCCATAATTTGAGCCTTTTAATGCAGGGGAGGGTTAATGAAGCTGGCTTCACTTTATCTGAGTCAAAAGGTTGTCTAGAGATTGGCCTCTCATTTAGGAAGTTAGGCAGCAATGAGTATTGATCGTTTTTGAGGAGCAAATCTGAATTTGGCATTGAATTCTGACCCTGCATTGTGAACCCAAATCATGCCACATTCACTAAAAAAAAATGCCTAAACCAACAAAAGCACTTAATGTAATGTTTGTAACTTATGCATAATGATTAATCTACTTGCCATAATCTGCCTGTGTAGATCAGCATGATATGGCTCCAATTATCGAAATGTCACTTATATTCTAATGTAATGGCAATTTATCTTTTGTCTCATTTTTTTCAAAGATCTTTTTTCTATTATAAATTGGTGTTTATGTAATGTTATTTTTGTCAGATGTTTTGGAAATCAAAAATAAACAGTTGTACATAGAAGTGGGCTGTGTGATTTTTTTTTCTGCAATCAATGTTCATCAATATAATGAGTGAAATCTGTCATACATGAATCAGTTTGATGAATACTGCAGAGCGTACTCTTTATTTTTTATTTTATTTTTTCCCTTTGTCTGCATGTATTCACATAGTTAAACACCCCTAAATGGGGGTCAACTTTTCATGAGATCAATGCATGTTTTAGTCTTGCAGCAACATTTTTTATTTAATAATTACACAATAAAATATTTTAAATAAAAAAGAACATGCTCTTTAAATGCTGCCTGTCTTTTAATAGTTATTTACAAACTACCATAAGAAGATTCACCATTCATGCAATAACATCCAACATCACACTCCATACCACGTATAAGAAAATCACAGTAAACCCAAATAAATAAAATTATCAATCCTTTAATAATCAACGTAGGTAAATTACTTTATGGCATGGAAATGTCGGCATGTTGGGTGGTATGGCATGTGCAAATGCAAATGACATGTTTCAAATCTACAACAGTATGTTGAACACAGTACAAAGGATCCATCTTCATCACACAATTTATGTGGAAAACTGGTTTTAAATCCCTTTTGGAAATCGTGGATGCTTGAGCCTCCAGGCTAAAAAGGAGAAGGAACATATGGCTTGTTGTCGGGACACAGTTGACAAGTCAACATCTGTAGCGTCTTAGTTCACATGAATAACCTGCATATTTCTCCTAGAATTCTGTGAAGCATTCATGCAGGCTCTAATCTGAGATGCTGGTAATTAGCAGAGGTACTGTAATCCTGTTCTTCCTTTCCTGGTCATCACCAGAGCCTGTTTCAGCATAGGACTAGGAGGTCTTTGTAACAGATAACTTAATATACATTCAAGTCAGCAATTTTACAGATTGACTGACCTACAGTACATGTCTTAAAATAATGGTGGAATGTCTGTTTTACACTATTTAGTGGTTCTTGACATAATAAGGATTACTTCATTTGTCAAATAGGCCAATCCGAGCGACTTATCTGATCAACTTAATTTCAGTAGTGTGGAAATTCAGTGTTGTGTGCAAACAGATAAAGCCTACTTTTTGTATTCCTGACATCAGGACTGCTGAGGACTCTCTCTGTTCTGTCAGGCACAGCAAGTATGTCATTGGATTTAAATTGATCAATCACTTCTCAACTGTCGTCATCTCTGGATGGTCCTGTGACGGCTATGTGATCTTATTTATGTGACTGCATGTTAGTAAAGATTTCATGTTTCTAATAGAGCTCTGCTGAGTGCTGTAAATGTCTCTGGTCTTGTTTTTAACCTTGCTGTTTCCTACAATGGATTGATCTGATCTTTACTCTGCCTCCCAAGGTATTAGAGAAGAGACACGCATGCGTAGCTGTGCTGACCTCTCTGGTAGTGCAGCTACCAGAGAGGTTAATTGACCTTTATGATATCACTTAGGCCCGAAAGATTTGTTAGTTTACTTCAAGTAACGAGTGTACTCCTCGCTCATTTGAGTGTCCTGTTTATAACAGGATCCTGAGCCCAACAAACAACAAAAGTTGTTAAATTAATTATTGATTATTAAATTGTTTTTGCTAATCAATTCCATACATTAATACCAGAATGAAAATAATAATCTAGGGCATTATGTGCTGATACTTCATCAAGTATATTATATTTACTGTTTTTACAGGGATTTTTTTTTAAATTTCACACACACATACACACACACACACACACACACACACACACACACACACACACACACACACACACACACATACACACACACACAAATTTGTTCTGTGAACTGAATATTTAATATTCACCTTTCTTACTTTTACTCCAACATATTTTTCATTACATATTTTGGCCACTAGAGGGCACTTTCCCATAACACAGTGACACACTGAGGTCAGGAACTGTTGGGATCATTTAGGTCGTGCTGGACAACCTCACCACAGAGCTGTGTAGTGTAAAAGAAAACAAGACGTTGCTGGTGAACACACATCGGCTGCAGGCTTCTATCTGATCAATGTGCAATATGTCGTGGGAGATTTGGACTCACCTCAGCTCACATCTCTCTTGCTTGTCACGCTTGGAACAAGATTGCATGAGTGGTGATGTGCAGTAGGAACAAATAAAAGGTTATCAGAGATATCCAGTCATTGTGCGACAGTTAATTGTCAGCAGAAGCACTTGTTTTGCCTGCTGATAAGGTTGCCCTCCTGCGGTCTGCTGAACCGTTGGGCCTGTGCATGAGGGTAGATGGCTGCAGCAGCATCCTTTAGGTACGGGCTTTCAGGCTGTGATATATCAAGGACTAACGAGGAACTCTACACACTGCTTCTCCACAGGGCATGTACGACTGTCTGCACGTACACAGATAAGTCTTGTGCATCATTCAACAGAGTTAAGGTGAACCAGTGACAGCACAATCTCAGAAAGTCCAATGGTTCCATTAATAATCAGGCTAAATTAAGTTCTGCTTTATTTGCGGCATTTATTTTTCTCCAAATGAAACAGCAATGATTTTCACTTTGCCACATGGATTACGGTTTGTGGTAGATGTTATTGTTGTTGATAATCATGTTTACATAGTATTATTATTAGTTAGTATTAGTATTATTCCATTAACCCTTTGTCTATGATTATCCTTTGCAGGCATTTTTGAATTGTTCATAGAAACTACGATACCGACCTTTCTCTTGCCGCCGAAAGAGAAAGGTGAAGGAACTGAAAATCCCTATGCCCTAACAGCAAACATTTTCCTCTCAGCCAACTCCAAAAGTCAAAGCCAACACTGAAGGATCGTTCCAGGTGAGTCACCACTTGGTTAAGAACAAGAAGTCCTTCCAAGACAGAGATACGATCAAAGAGGCATTCCTTAAAGCAGCTGACTCAACTAATTAGTAAATACTAAACGGTTTCAGATGAAAGATGCAACATCTGTCCTCAAAACTCCAGTGCCATGCAGTTTATTAATTTGTGTCACTCCCCGTGTCTGCGTGGGTTCTCTCAAGGGTCTCAGGCTTCCTCTCATCCCCAAAAACATGCACTTCAGGTGAATTGGTCATTCAAATTGCCTGTAGGTCTGAAAATGAGACTGAGCGGTTGTTCGTCTTTTGTGTGGCTCAGCGGTGCATCAGCGCCACACTCAGTGTACCCAGCCTCTCGGCTGTAAGTCAGCTGGGATAGGCTCCAGCAACCCCCATGACCCACACAGCACAAGAAGCAGATAAGAAGATGAATGAATGAAAGAATGTTTCATCTGAACTCTTCTGGAGTGGAAGATGAGATGTTCACTCTACAAGCGGACATTCAGCTGAAGCCCAGATCTCATGGACACTTCCGGAACTTAAAAAGAAGAAGCAGCCCAACATGAGGAAATGTGGTGCCTCCTTGATGGCATTACTGGGCTCCACCTATTTATGACTCATTCAGACAAAACTCAGGACATGATGAAAAATGCACAGAGATGATTGTGTTGCGTTGTGCAAAATGGGCTCATGCACTTAAATAAGGTACATATTGTACATATAAAGAATTATCATTATATTTAGAAATAAATAAATATATTTTTTATATTTCAGTAGTAGGGAGATCATTTTGACTTGGTCAAAGTAGTTTGCAGGCTGAAAAAGTGGGACCACTCTTTGCCTGGAGGGCCATTCATTCATTCATTCATTCATTCATTCATTCATTCATTCATTCATTCATTCATTCATTCATTCATTCATTCATTTATTATCAACAGATATTTTAGTTGCTGCTGTAGACACTGAAATTTGCAATCTTTCGATGATGATTGCAGTTGTAATTGTTGCTTTCTTTTCTGTATGTCTTCCACCTTTTCTTCTTTATCCCTCTTCACTCTCTGTTAGTTTCTGATGATGATCTACAGATCTTCTCAGCTTGACAGAATGTTTTAGAATCTTTTCACTCATTGAGCTGCTGCTTTATTTTATTTATTTATTTTTTGATTCACAGCAATGACACCATCATTACTGTTTTATACAGGATTAGTGAACATAGTGATAGTTCCTCTCCAAGGAACCATCACCTTATCGTGGTGGAGAGGCTTGTGTGCCCTAAGGATCCTGGGAGCTATGTTGTCGGGAGTCTTGTACTCCTGGTAGGGTCACCCAAGGCAAACAGGTCTCAGATGAAGGGCCAGACAAAGAATGGTTCCAGAAGATCCCATGAAAAACGGAAAAGGGAAAAATGTGACCCTGCCCGGAGGAAGCCCGGGGCCCACATCTGGAGCCAGGCCTGGACGGAGGGCCCGTCAGCGAGCGCCGTCAGCAGGCCCCGTGGCAGACCCGATCAGGCTCAGCCCAAAAAGGCAACGTGGACTCTTCCCACCCCTGTGGACCCACCACCCGCAGGGCAGACCGATGGGGTCCAGTGCGCTGCCATATGGGTGGCAGTGACGACAGGGGGTCACGATGGACCAGACCTGGGCGGCAAAAGCTGGCTTTGGGGACGTGGAATGTCACCTCACTGGTGGGGAAGGAGCCGGAGCTTGTGTTGGAGGTGGAGCATTACCAGTTGGATCTAGTGGGGCTTACCTCCACGCAAAGCCTCGGTTCTGGATCCAAACTCCTGGATAGGGGTTGGACCTTGTTCTACTCCGGAGTTGCGTCAGGGGTAATGTGCAGGGCGGGTGTGGGGATACTCACAGGCCCCGGCTGAGCGCCGCTGTCTTGGAGTTTACCCCGGTGGATGAGAGGGTTGCCTCCCTACGCCTTAAGGCTGTGGGAGGGAAAACTCTGACTGTTATTTGTGCGTAAGCACCAAATATCAGTTCAGAGTATTTGGCCTTCTTGGGGTCCCTAAATGGGGTCCTTGATGGGATCCCTGCAGGGTATTCCATTGTTCTTCTGGGGGACTTCAATGCACACGTCGGCAATGATGGAGACACCTGGAGGGGCGTGATTGGGAGGAATGGCCTCCCTGATCTAAACCCGAGCAGTGTTATGTTGTTGGACTTCTGTGCTAGTCACGGATTGTTCAGAACTGACTCCATGTTCAAACACATGGATGCTCATAAGTGTACGTGGTACCAGAGCACCCTGGTTCGGAGGTCAATGATTGATCTTGTGATTGTATCATCTGACCTTCGACCTTGTGTTTTGGAAACTCGGGTGAAGAGAGGGGCAGAGCTGTCAACTGATCACCACCTGGTGGTGAGTTGGGTCCGTTGGCAGAGGAAACCTTTGGATAGACCTGGTAAGCCCAAATGAGTAGCGCTGGTGAACTGAGAACATCTGGAGGAGGACTCGGTCCACGAGGCCTTCAACTCCCACCTCCGAAGGAGCTTCTCGTGCATCCCTGTGGAGGCTGGGGGCATTGAACCTGAATGGTCAATGTTCAAAGCTTCCATTGCTGAAGCTGCAGCTGAGAGCTGTGGTCTCAAGGTCTTGGGTGCCTCAAGGGGCGGTAACCCTCGAACACCGTGGTAGACCCCGGTGGTCAGTCAGAGGCTCCTGAAGGCCTCCGACTGAAGAAGGAGGCCTTTAGGGGCATGTTGTCCCTGGGGACTCCTGAAGCAGTTGCAGTGTACCGACAGGCCAAAAGGACTGCAGCCTCGGATGTGATGGAGGCAAAACAGAGGGTGTGGGAGGAGTCTGGAGAGACCATGGAGAAGGACTATCAGACAGCACCAAAGTTGTTCTGGAGGACTGTCCGACACCTCAGGAGGGGGAAACGGGGGACCACCCAAGCTGTATAGGGCAATGATGGGACACTGTTGACCTCGACTAAGTCGGTCGGTGGAAGGAACACTTTGAGGAACTCCTGAATCCAACTACCCCAACTGACCCATCCTCTGTTGCAGAGGCAGAGCTGGAGGATGAAGGGGGATTCAAGTCAATCTCTCGGGGCGAAGTCACTGAGGTAGTTAACGAACTTTACGGTGGCAAAGCCCCAGGTGTTGATGAGATTCGCCCGGAAATGCTGAAGGCTCTGGGTGTTGAGGGGCTGTCATGGATGACACACCTCTTTAACATTGCGTCAAGTCTGGGACAGTGCCGAAAGAGTGGCAGACTGGGGTGGTGGTTCCTCTTTTTAAAAAGGGGGACCAGAGGGTGTGTGCTAACTACAGGGGCATCACACTCCTCAGCCTCCATGGGAAAGTTTACTCCAAGGTGCTGGAAAGGAGGGTCCGGCCAATTGTCAAACCTCAGATTGAGGAGGAACAATGTGGGTTCCGTCCTGGTCGTGGAACGACAGACCAGCTTTTTACTCTCGCAGGGATCCTAGAGGGGGCTTGGGAGTATGCCCATCCAGTCTACATGTGTTTTGTGGACTTGGAGAAGGCGTACCATTGGGTCCCCAGTGATATACTGTGGGAAGTACTGTGGGAGTATGGGGTGAGGGGGTCTCTCCTCAGGGCCATCCAATCCCTGTACGCCCAAAGTGAGAGCTGCGTTTGGGTTCCCGGCAGTAAGCCGGACTTGTTCCGAGTAGCTGTTGGCCTTCGCCAGGGCTGCGCTTTTTCACCAATTCTGTTCATCATTTTCATGGACAGGATATCGAGGCGTAGTCGCAGTGAGGAGGGATTACAGTTTGGTGGCCTGAGGATTGCATCGCTGCTTTTTGATGATGTGGTCCTGTCATTGGCCTGTGACCTGCAGCACTCACTGGTCCGGTTTGCAGCCGAGTGTGAAGCGGAATGACAATTAGCACCTCCAAATCTGAGGCCATGGTCCTCAGCAGGAAACCGGTGGACTGCCTTCTCCGAGTGGGGGATGAGGTCCTTCCACAAGTGAAGGAGTTTAAGTATCTTGGGATCCTGTTCACGAGTGAGGGAACAATGGAGCGTGAGATTGGACGGAGAATTGGGGCAGCAGGAGCGGTATTGCAGTCGCTTTACCGCACTGTTGTCACAAAGAGGGAGCTAAGCCAAGAGGCAAAGCTCTCCATCTACCATTCAATCTTCGTTCCTACCCTCACCTATGGTCATGAGCAATGGGTCATGACGGAAAGAACGAGATCGCGGATGCAAGCGGCTGAAATGGAATTTTCTCAGGCGGATAGCTAGTGTCTCCCTTAGAGATAAGGTGAGAAACACTGCTGTTCGCGAGGGGCTCAGAGTAGAGCCGCTGCTCCTTTGCGTGGAAAGGAGTCAGTTGAGGTGGTTTGGGCATCTGGTGTGGATGCCTCCGGGGCGCCTCTCTAGGGAAGTGTTTCTGGCACGTCCAGCTGGGGGGAGACCTCGGGGCAGACCCAGGACCAGGTGGAGGGATTATATCTCAACACTGGCCTGGGAACGCCTTGGGATCCCCCAGTCAGAGCTGGTGGATGTGGCCGGGGAAAGGGAAGTTTGGGGCTTCCTGTTGAAGCTGCTGCCCCCGCGACCCGATTCCGGATAAGAGGTGGAAGATGGATGTATGTATGTATGAAGTGAAGGCGATGGTGAATACAACATAATACCAAAAGGGAAAGTACATTTTGGGTTTTTATTCTCAAACATACAGAAATATGAAACCCGATGACTCATATTGCTGAACCACGTCTACCATAGATCAGAATAGGACACTCAAACCAAGTTTGTTTTGCACATTACAAATGTTATTTATGTATTTATTTATTTGTTTATTTGTTTGTTTGTCTGTTTGTTTGGTTGTTTGTTTTTAACTTTGATTACATTCTACATTTGGCAAAGCTGTCCCTAAAAATAATATATAAAGAAAATCTCATGATGTGATCCTACTCTGACCAAATACTCTGGTATTTGGTCAGAGCACAGATGGGTTTCTAGGAATGACAGTATCCTATGTGATTGTGTTAAGGTTCTGGGTGGGGCACACACTCATCACGGAGAAAAGATAAAAACGAACACACACATTCACACAGGCAGACTCACACACACACATGAATGACTCCAGTATAGAAGCACAACAGGACGGTCTGAACATGCATGTACTCCTGTCTGTGGTGGTTTAAATACTAACGGGTGGTGCCGTCATGTCATCACAGACTCTGAGCAGCACGTGTTCACAATGATAGACTGCTGCCTTCACATGAAATGGAACTATATGTTTTTCTAAGAGTGTCTGTGGGCTGTGGCATAAGAAGCATTTTATTTTTGCATCCCAGCTTGGGGTATGACTGTTCAGCTGGTGCATTACCGCCTGCAGGAGGATGTCAGTTGTGACTTTCCAGTAATAACAGGGGCGTGTTGTTTTCTGTGTGCATATCTCTTGTACGAGTGTTTGAGACAGAGCCACAGAGAGAGAGAGATTTGTTTCAAACTACACAGACTCACAATGAGAGGACAAAGTGGAAAATGATGTAGTCAGAGCAATAATGTGAAGCTCATGCTATGCATTCAATGTCTGATTCTGAGCCTTCAGTGTGAGACAGAGGGGATGTTTTACTTTTTACCATTGATACTGTGCCCACTTATCTGGATTGGATGTTGGACGCCCTTTATAAAAGTCATCCAAATATCATTAGGGCTAAACCCACCATGTGGTTTCAGTTCAGAATGTGAGGAACGCGTGCATGGCCCGTGGATGTTTCTCTACTCTCAAGCCCTCCATGGGTCAAAATAACATTCCCTGTTCTCACGGAGTGAAAGGTGGAGACAGACAGAAGATATGTACTTTTAGAACATTAAATACACTTTTTTTGATGTTCTAAAGAAAATTTTTAGGAGCGATGCTGAGGAGCAATTTTTCTTTCACAGTTAAAATGAGCCCAACATCATTTTTTTCAAATTAAAACACTCCACTGTCTTAATCAAGCTCATTGGCCTGAAACGATCATTTAAGATTTATTGACTGATTTATATCAGCCTAAAATTAAAATCTGACTGAAATAGATTTTTTTTTTAATCCGCATCAAATTGTAAACATTCATGGACTTCAGCACTCTAAATACGCCTGATTTTTCCAAATCCTCATGCGTTTTTATTCCTTGATATATTTAAGAAAATGCCAAAAAATGCCTTATTTTATAATGTCAGAGAATGTGAAAACAAAAATCATGGATCCACACCAAATTTTCATGGGGTTGATTCAAGAGCTGTCATCCCACAAACCTTCATAAAAATCTGTTGTCTATTTTTTGTTTAATCCTGCAGCCAATCCAATAAACAAATGGGCACCGGTGAGACTAGAGGACATTTACTGTTAGTGGGGAATTTATGTCCCCTATTCTAAAACAATAGAAATATCTGGGGGGTGCAGTTTATTTCAGTGGAGAAGTTGTTTCAGTCCTCTAGTGGGGAAGGACCCAAGTTTCCTTTCCTTTTGTGTGTTTGTTACCATTCTTCAATACTGGTCTCTCAGTTTTGTGTTGTTGTTTTTTGCTGCCAAAACAAAATGCAGAGGTGAAGCAAGATCTAGTTTCTCTCTCTCTTTGTGTCCCTGTATGTCCCTGTGTGTGTGTGTGTGTGTGTGTGTGTGTGTGTGTGTGTGTGTGTGTGTGTGTGTGTGTGTGTGTGTGTGTGTGTGTGTGTGTGTGTGTAAGGAAGTATTCTTGGAAAATAATTGCTGCATAGTCACATTTCCTCTGTATTTTCCCGTGCCCTGCATTAATACTGTGCAGTGCGCGTGCGCACACACACACACACACACATACACACACACACACACACACACACACACACACACACACACACACACACACATACACACACACACACACACACACACACACACATTGCATGCCACTGTGTTTATTCTCCTTTTCGTCACCACAGGCATGTGGTTAAAGAGTGGCCCTGATTTCATTACACAGTTCATGGTATTTGGTGGAGAGTTGGAAGAAGTGCTCATTCATTTCTAAGGAAAATTTTTATTATAACTTTAAAATTCATTTGTCATCGACAAATTCCATATACATCATGATTCATCCAACTGTTTATCTAGTTAACGCGACTTAGACTGACATAAAATGCAAACAATTCCAGTTAAATCTGTAGATTATTACTCTGCTGTCTCCAGCTCAGCGGTAGGTGTAACGGTCATACGAATCCAATTTTGATTATTTGGTTTTAATCACGTGAACCTTTGCTGCACTGTATTTTCAGCCCCTGCTGTCAAACTGCACAGCTGTATGTTGAAGGTCAGTGGTTTCACTCAAGAAACAGCAGCAGTTTCTTGAGTGAATGATTTGAACCCAAGTTTGTACAGATACGCAAGTTTCTTTAATTCAGTTATTTATCTTCTTGGAGCCGATCCCAGCTGCCTATGGGGCAGGGAACATCCAGGATGCATCGCCATGAAAATTTCCCCAAGGTTTAAATGGTATTAATATTTCTATTTTGAACTTCGTCTACCACCATCATCCATCCATCCATCTATCTTCCTGACAACGAGACGACTGAAATCCTCCAGCCTCGCGGGTCACAGGTGTTGCTGGAATCTATCCCAGCGGGTTACGGGCGAGAGGTGGGGTACACCCTGGACGCATTGCCGGCACATCACAGGGGCCATGCAAATTTTGAGGGTTAAATGTATCGATGTTTCTATCCTATCTATCTAGCACCATTATCTTGTCAAAATGTTTGACTAGAAGGATACTCAGCTTTTTACTGGGTAACTAAAACCTTTGGTTGTAAATTGTGCAAATGTAAGTGCTAGCATGTTAACACACCTAAATAACAACATTTTTTTTAGTGTTTAACTTACATTTGTTTATTGTCTGCTAAAATGGTTTGTATGATGTTTCCTTCTTACTTTGGCAGCTTAATGTACTCATATATTTCAGGCTTTGCTTCTTCATTTCTTGTTTTGAGGTCCAATTTAGAATCTGATCAATGTAGATAACAAACATGTCTATATTTATGGTGATACTGATCAATAAACAAAAACATTTATTATAACGCCTTTTTACGCGTGTTAGTATGCTGACATTAACATTTACACTCCATACATGACAGTACAGCCTCATAACACAGCAACATCCTTTGTTTTACACACAACAATTTTGAACCAACAATGAAAAACGAAATAATTAGATATATAAATGAAATATGACAATGATTACACACAAGTAGCATTAAATCACTCAATTGTGCTTGTGCGTGTGTTCACGCGTGTGTGCAGTTGTGTGTGGGGGAGGGTGTGTCTGTTTGTGTAAATATATTCTTAAATGCCATCTTGTGTCACTCGAGCCGAACGTCTGTGGTTTCCTGAACATTTAACACCGAGGGCTTGATAGAAATCTTCTCTTTCTGCGTTGCTCTCTATATCACACACACACACATTCACACACACACACACACACACACACACACATACATACACACAAACACACACACACATACACACACGCACACATACACACACACATTCTGCAGCAGCCCTGTAGCCACTGACGCCAGCTCCCTCTGAGTAAATGTGGTTATGCCGGTTGTCGATGGGATGGTTATGGATGGATGTGCATCAAATCAATGTCTTTACACCAATGCTTTACATTTGGTAGTCAGCTAGAACTTGTTGGGACCTGTATGTAAAGTGAACAGCTTTTTTGTTTTAGCCCAGCGCTCTCATGAATCCACAGCGAGGCATTTCTCAGTATGCAGCAAACCACAGAGAAAGTTTCTGATCACAGCTGGAGGCTGGGGGACACCTGTTGACCTCATCACCAGCCCTGTGGTCACCATGACCTACATACAGCAGAGACAGGCAGAAAACACATCCAGCAGAGGGTGGAGGGCACGATTACACTTACATAGTTGTGTGATGTATTGTTGTTTAGGACTACATCGATATTACTTCTCTTTCATTTAACACAAATGCCCACAGCTGTTGATGCATCTCTGTTCATACATGTCTCTAAAACCAAGATATAAAAGATTCATATAAACCTAAACACTGTTGATATGATGTCTATTAGTATATGATTTAATATTTTAGCAAAGTTCACTGTAATCCTTTTTGTTCTGTTTTTACACATAGTTTACAGAGAGAAAGATATGTTAGAATAAAAACACTAAATTTGTGACACTGTTTCAGTAAGAAACAGGTGGCCAATGCGTATTTTTGTACGACTGTGTGTGTGTGTCTGTGCATATGTGTGTGTGTGCGTATGTGTGTGTGTGTGTGTGTGTGTTGTGTTGTGTTGGTGGGTTTTAGGGGGGGTGGGGGTGGGGGTAGCAGTTCCACCATCACACAGGTGCATGATGATATGTAGGCCCTGCAGAATGTTGATCTCCTGCACACACACACACACACACACACACACACACACACACACACACACACACTCCACGTGCTGAGACGAATGTCGTCTCTAACCACGGCGACAGTGGTATTTTCAGCATTTAGAAGGTGGAGGGGATTTCACAAGAAGCACAGCCTCAGACGTGAAAAAGCGGTGAATGTATGTGTGTGTGTGTGTGTGTGTGTGTGTGTGTGTGTGTGTGTGTGTGTGTGTGTGTGTGTGTGTGTGTGTGTATGTGTACGTGGAACCCAAAACGTAGCGAGTCTTCTGAAAAATGGGTGTGGCACAATAAACCACATACAGATGCTTTCTAACATAAAACACAGCGACAGACAGACACATAACGTACAGATGCTTATCTCTGTGTCACCTCAAATTGGTGGAAAAACAGTTCACGAAAGCATTAATGCATTTGTGTAAGTATGTATTCATGATTATGTACGTAATTGTGCAACAAATGAACACATGGACGTGAGGTAAGTTCCCTTCGGATCTGCTTTAAAGTATGAAGACGTCGTTCGGAGCCAAAACCAAACAAGCAGTACCCTGGTCGCCAGGGTTATTTCCACTACCTCCCCCCCACACACAAGGGATCTGCAGTTCGTCCTCCTTATAATTGTCTTGTTCCCAAGGCTGTTTTATTACAGACAACCTACTTAATCATAGGTACATCCACCCAACAGCAGTTCAGTTCTCCAACAGCTGAGTGAAACATCTGCTGGGCTCTCAGTCCGGGCCAGGATGTTCTGGGCTTGATTTACATTTGACATGAACCAATAAATTTTTTATTCCAGAAATGTCCACCCTTTAGACTTTTACCCCCGCCCGTTTTTTTTTTTTTCATCATTTCTGCTGTGGCTGTACTTCACCCCCCTTTCTGTGAATCAACTGCCCCCCCACCCCCTCTATACAGCTGTTCCTTTGCTTCATGTTGCACATTCTTTCATTCTTTAGGGCTCTGGCTGTCAGGGACCCATTACTTTCCTTCCTGCTGTGTGTGTGTGTGTGTGTGTGTGTGTGTGTGTGTGTGTGTGTGTGTGTGTGTGTGTGTGTGTGTGTGTGTGTGTGTGTGTGTGTGTGTGTGTGTGTGTATGTGCGTGTGTGTGTGTGTGTGTGTGTGTGTGTCAGGGAGAACGAGGCAATGCAACATTTGAAAGTGATCTCAAACCTGAAAGACAGAGTACAGCTGCATGGTGAGACACACACACACACACACACACACACACACACACACACACACACACACACACACACACACACACACACTGCCCCAGCTGTTTGTTGCTCAACAATTCCTGTGGTCCCTGCTCGTCCTTTCCCTTCCAACACCCCCGGTCCCCAAAACCACCTTCCTGCTCCTGCTATTTTTAACTTGAGAGACTGAGAGCCCCCTTAATCACAGCATCCAGTGATTGGCCCCCTCGGATTGCAACTTTTGAATTTCTTCCTTCATCCTTCCATCTTTTGGCCACACGCTCAGGTAATATTCTTGGGAATGATAAACAAAGGAAAAGTGCAACCCAACAACAGGCTCGACCAAGAAACAACAGAGCCATTAGTCAGTATTCTGTCTGCTGGAGAAACTGTGACCTTACAGGAAACTCCCCCATCCTGTGGAGAAAGGTCGGCTGGAGGCTCAGGCTGATTAAAGGCTGCTAGAATTCCTGGAAGTGTCAGACTTTGTACAACACCAAATTTAGGGGATTTTTTTTAAAGAGGTCATCACAACATGTTCTATTTATGGGCTGGCAACCTGTGTTGTCTAGACAACAATAGTGGAAGTTCTTTATTGTTAATTTGCTATTGAATGTCAGTATTATTTTGAAACCAAACAAAAGTCACGTGGAGTTGAAGTATTACACCCAAACAAAAGTCACCTTAAAAGTTTCTTCATTGTAAAACTAAATATAAGAAGATAATTTAGTCACTCTGGGCTTTTTAGGATGAACCATGGTTTCTCCTGAATAAACCCAGTGCACCGTCATAATGCTGTAAACACCCACAAGAACACCAAATATTTATTGTCCTGCAGCTGAAAATAACCCCAAAGAAACATCTATTCACTGTCTGTCCTCTTCTTTTAAGGTTTGTTTAAAACGGTTTGAGGTACATTCTTGCTGCTTCCAATGGCAGTTATTATTCTGGTATGTTTCCGATATCCAGTGTTTTTCTAATGTTGTGCTCAGTCTGAACATCTCTAAAGGTGCCGCCTCTGCTTCTGCCCTCATGCTATGTTTGGGGTTTTTGAATGGCCTACGCCCACCTTACAGATCCTTGCGAAAGTATTGGCCACCCAAAAACTTGTTGACATTTTGCCACATTTCAGGCTTCAAACCTAAAGATAACAAACTGAAACTATTTTTCAAGAACCAACAACATGTGAGACACAATCGTGAAGTGGAACCAATTTTATACAACATTTTATATTGTGTTTACAAATAAAAAACTGAAAAGTAGGATGTGCAAATGTGAGACCAAATGACACAGATGCACTCTGTTTGTCATTGTTGGTCATTTAGGTCAACATTAGATCATTCAGAAGTCATCAGGGAACTTCTGGAGTCAGTTAGCTGAGCTGAGAGAACAGGGGGCTGATACTTTTGCACATCCTACTTTTCAGTTTTTTATTTGTAAACACAATATAAAATGTTGAATAAATTTCACGATTGTGTCTCACATGTTGTTGATTCATGAAAAATAGTTTCAGTTTGTTATCTTTAAGTTTGAAGCCTGACATGTGGCAAAATTTCAAAAAATTCTCGTGGGGGGCCAATACTTTCGTAAGGCACTGTATATTTCCAGATGATGCGGATCCCATTGTAATCCTCAAGGGCTTCCAACCTGCTTCCTCTCAGCATCTCCTTTTCCTCTTTGTGCTACAAAGTGAAAACGTTTGTATCAAATAAGCTTCCCTCTGGAGAACCATCGATTCCCACCAATGTTTTGTTTATGTACAGTATATTCAAGATGGCTTGGTCTCATGGTTGGTTAGGTTTGTATCTGTATACAACATCTGATGTGTCACCGAACAGGATGTGAACAATCCATCACAGGATTACATCCAACATAAAACAAAAAGCTTAAAATACAAACATGTTCAATCACATCTGATGATGAAAATACAGTATCTAAAAATCAAAAACTACATTCACTATAGACGAAGAAATGAAATCGTCTTGTGGTCAAACAATTAGATTATTTAAATGCACAACCAACCGAACAAATGTTTTGTAGTTAAGAGTAGTTTATAACAGCTTTGAACACATTTCAAAGTCATTTTAAAACAAGAACCAATGCAATCAGAGACTACAACATCCCCTGACACTCCTGAATTCAAAATTTTTCCCTGACTTACTTACATAGGTCAAAGCAGTAGCTTTGATCTACGGTCTTACACTGGCCTTCTCCCTCGTCTGTCTATCTTATCCAGTTCCTGAGTGTACAAAACTTAAAATTTTCATCCCCTTTGCTGCCCGAGTAAAGTGCTTTTTGTTTCATCTTTCTATCTGCAACAGTTGTGAAGATATTTGGTGGACTATCAGACGGACGGATGAATGGACTAACAGTCAGTCAGTCATTATCTTAACCCCCTTAATCCGCTGACGCGGGTCGCGGTGGAGCCGGTGCCTATCCCGGCAGTCTCAGGGCGTGAGGTGGGGGACACTCCGGGCACGACGCCAGTGTACCGCGGAGCCACACAGAGACAAACAACCACTCACCTAGGGTCAATTTGGGACCGGCCAATCAATCTAAAGCGCATGCTTTTGGAGGTGGGAGGAAGCCGGAGAACCCGGACAGAACCCACGCAGACACGGGGAGAACATGCGAACTCCGCACAGAGCGGGACTCGAACCCGGGTCCGCCGTGTTGTGAGGCGACAGCGCTACAATTACAATACATGTATTGTACTGACAATTACAATACATCACCGCTTTGAAGCGTGATGCAATCATTTATCCATTCAAAAGATAAAATGTTCATAAAAATTTTCACTTAAAAATGATTTACTACTTAACAAAGTAAAATTAGAATGTGTCAAGGTTGGTGAAGGCAAATTTAGTTTTTCAGTCAGTTAGTCAGTCAGTCAGTCAGTCAGTTAATTAGTTAGTTAGAATGCAAAAGTTTGTCTGAAGCAAGAAATGTTTCAGACAAAATACAATGGAATGTCAGCAGACTGTCTGCTGCTTATTGAAAAGACTGAAATGCAGACACCTGAATCCAAATCATCAAATACTTTGGTATGTTTAATCACCAGATGTCATTTAAATGTATTGCTATTTTTGCTTTGAATTGGTATTTTTCTATTTGTTTGAGGAGAAACCAACACCGGGACAAGCCAGCCTCAGAATCGCTCTCACTTACCAGGAGGACAAAGGGTCACCACCACCAAACACACGTTTCCTTTGGTCAGCATGTTTTCCCAACGGATAAAGTTACATTTGAACCTGAAAGCTAATCCATAGCTGCTAGTGCAGCAGTGAGAGGAGGCAGACCACACAGCGGTAGGGGTCAGAAGGGTTGTTCACCTCTTCAGCTACATCTCTCTCATGCAAACAGAAAATCACCACCCAAGATCAACTCAGGTCAATTCAGCTTTGGCTGCCTACAACCAGGACTGAGGTAGAACAAACAAAAGATGTGTTGGCTTAGTAAGACCAGAATAGATCATGTTGGTGCTGATTATTTTATGATTGCAGGACCCTTATTACCTTTTTCAGTAACTAAAATGAATGAACATTAATGTGGTAATTTTGTATGAAACTAATTATCTAATATTTTCAATCAAAATTATTCATCTACTGATTTCAGCTGATAAAATGCTGTGCCTTAGACAATGTGTGCATTTATATTCTGATGTGACAACCTGTGTTGACTGATATCGCATTGTTTGTTACTAATGTGAAGGCAGAGCACAGATAATGAAGATCACTATCATACAAACTCCTGTAATTAGTTTGAGATTTATGACGCTGAAAATTCTCCCATCGTGAATTTCCCCTCACGCTGAAGTGCATCACTTTGTGTAAGCATCATATTAAATGCTCACTTTATATGTGTGTGTATATTGACATAAGTGTTGAAATGGAATTTTTTGTTCAGAGGTTTATCCCACACCTAGAATAAAAAAAATGGTTATTCTTCCTAATTTACATCTCACAACCCACATTTACCAGTAACGTTATACGACTGTCACGTCTGAATTCTCGATGCCTCTTTCTTCATCCAGTCCCGTGCATCTTAAAGCAAGACTTCCTGCTATTGTCTGTTGGATACAATTAGCCACACAATCTCTCTCTCTCTCTCTCTCTCTCTCTCTCTCTCTCTCTCTCTCTCTCTCTCTCTCTCTCTCTCTCTCCTTCTCTCTTTCTCCCTCTCTCTCTCACTCTGTCTCTCCAGCACAGACAAAATCAAAACTCCCCTCCCTCCTTCCCTCCCTCCATCCGAGGACCTTCTTGTGCAGGGGCTGCGCTGACAAGTAGAGAGGCTGACGAGCAGAGCGATTGTTTCCTCTCAGTATTTAGGTGGAGTGATTGTGACAGGGAGAGAGGAAGAGACAGATAGCTGAGCTCACACGAGGAAGTGAGTAGATGCTGAAAAAGTCAGAGGGAGTTTGTGGTGTCAAACAGTTCACTGTGACTGTTTCTGCCCCTTTCCAGTGCACCGTGGGGCTTTCGGTGCAGCACCATTGCCCTGTCAAAGCAGGATCTATCTCCCCCCACGCCCCCGGAGCCTCCAAGCTTGTCTGAAGGTTGTCTTTCTGATTGACTGGATCGCTGAAACAGCACGGAGGGACCCCTCGCTGGATGTCAGCACCCAAAACTGGTAGGTGTCTCACAACACCGTCAGTCCAGTTGTTGCTGTGGTTCATCTTCACTGCTCCTTTCAGCTATGAGACGCTTGTTGTGGAGTCAGTGCTGCAGCTACACTGTGCTTTGACATCACCGCAAATGTTTCAAATCAGTATGATATAGAACTACAAAATGTGCATGGAAAAAAAAATGTGGCAAGCAAAAGAATCCAAACTACTGCTCTTAATTCTTGGTTTGTTGGTAATGTCATTTCTTAGAAGGGGGGGGGGGGGGTGAAAATTGGAAACAGACCAACACATGTTTGAGAGCTAGTCTGTCCCCCCCCAAAAAAATATCGGAGTGCAAAGAACGAGGAGCCCGATAATAACCCAACCTAACGGAGTAATGACAGAGACAAGCAGAGCGACATGAAAGGAAGGAGAGAACTTACCAAGAGAAAGGCAGGAAAGCGTTCTGGATGACATTTAATTCATTTGCTGCCACAACGATTAAAATTACCTCCTGTGTAATTTAATGCTAGACCCGTACCTGTAAGGACCAAACATTATGCCAACTTGTTTGACTTGTCAAATCTTGTTCATGCATGTGTTCTTTACCCATGACAAGCATGACATTGGTAAATCACTACTTTATCAGTGCCACATGTTTACAATTCAATTATTAGCTTTAAATAAAAAAAAAATCATTGTCTTTGTAGTCGGTATAGCTTTTCCCGCTCCGTGTTCTTACAGCACATCTTGCTGTACGAGATGAAATGCTGGCCTCAAACTGTCTTACTCTCTCACCCAAAACTTTAAATGTTTGCCCTACTTTCAGTCGTCCATGTTGCTGCTTTCTTGGACATTGTCTCCATGTGGTTTGCTTGGCTGTAGATCATAATGTCACTTCTGTCTCTTCTCTGGAAACAATAGACACAGCTAACCTGTGTTCATCTTTGCAAGTAATCAACATAAGTAACTGTTTTAGGGCGTTCAATATTGATTAAATGAATCAATGCTTCAGGACTTATGCCAGAGAGCAGCCAGCTGGTGCAAATATTGTTATAAATATTTGTAATGTCAGCACAATCACTCAACTTTTTCCTCAGTTTATCTGATAATTAGATCAACACCATCAAATCCATGACACAATTTTTATCAGAATTAATTTCACTTAAAATCTTAAAGCATTCACCATGAGGCTATTAGAAAAACATTGTGTGACTCCCGGATTTGAATGCAACAGTATTTTCACTGCTGACTTGATTGACAGGATATGGATTGTCAATACTTCTTGAAAACAGGTCAGTTGTGCTGAATTTCTAATAAAGAATGGAGCAACTTAGTGGAATATCTTTGGATTTTTTGACTGGATCTATGGAGTAATTAACGATTAATAATGAAAATAAAATATCAATTAAAATGATGTACTAACTAAAGCTTTTGCTAATTTTTATTGGTACAGGATGAATAAATGTCTATGTAAGGTGTGAAATCAATGTAAGGGAGCTCATTATTCCACTAAACTGATGAGCGTCTCTTTCTATGTATCTGCCAATGTGATAAATCATCAAGCTGAGTTTGTTTGACTTGAGGGGCAGAAGGTTAAGGGGCCACCGTCAGCTGGAAGTGGCCCTCAGGGACTCTCCCTTTCTCAAGGTCTCTGGATCAGACAATCTGGTCCCATCATGGGCGTATACTGTATGTCAGGCTGAATGGGTGTTGGCAAAGGAGCATTGTGTACAACATTCTCGAAAAAAGACCGAGAATATATCTCAAAAAAGAATATATATTTAGCCATGAACACATGTATATGTGTTTCCTCCTCAAATCTCTGTGTTTTCAGCTGTTAAAATAAGCTTTGACGAGGAATAGTTCAAAGTGTTGGCTGGAAAGGAGGCCAAAAGTACAGCTGTAGAAGGTTCTTCAGCGGTGCAAGAAACTGGATTAACGGTCGGTCATGCATGACATTAATGAGAGGTCAGGAGGTCAATAGTAACTCTCATTCACAACATAACGTTTGGGGTGTGTGTGTGTGTGTGTGTGTGTGTGTGTGTGTGTGTGTGTGTGATAAACAACACTCTCTTGAATTCTACTCTTATTAAAATGCATTTTCACTGCATGAAATTTATTCTGATTTTGATGTGAGCACCATCATTATATGTGCACAGACAAAAACCATCAAATCGATTTTGTTATGGAGTGGCTTCACAGGTAGAAAGTAACATAAGGATGGACATTACTTGTACCCTGAAATGTTCATGAGATGTTGTTGCTTTTCCCACATTCCACTCTGTCAACATTATTGTTCTGACAAAGGACTTTCACCATGTTTTGTTTCTCTCATTACATTTGGCGATGAGACATTTAATCCAGCTGCATTCTTTATTTTCCTCCAGCCTAATAAACAAGAAACACCCTGAGATCTTTTCAAACTGACCATAAATTACACAGGCGTTTAAACTTTGCGAGACTTGCTCAGTTATGTGCGTATTGCACAAAATAGAAACCTTCTTTAAGGGTGTTTGAAGCCTTTACTTTGACCTTTTCCAGCATACGCCTACCCAGGTGTGAGGAGCTGTCAGAAAGCCACACTTTCTAGCATCTCCAGAGAAACCAGGCTTCTATCTGCTCTCTGTGGGTTGACTTTTCTTTGCTGGTGGGAATGGAAAGTCTTTACAGGCTTCTGCTGCTAACAGCCTCTGAAGTTGCCACACAGCTGCTAGCGAGCATTTAGCGTGGTCTTCCTGAACATCTGCACTGGAGTTTATCATACAGACTATGATGAGGTTTAGACGAATGATGCATTTCCACAACCTCTGTCATACACATTTCATGAGTTTCAAATGTATAGATTTCCAGATTACGGTATTAAAATACTCACTCAATATAATAATCACTACAGCTTAGCAGCAGCACTACAGTTAAATTGTACAAAAGTACAACTGCTGTCAGTCTGTCTTGAACGATGTGTGTCTCTTAGTGAGGATCCAACCATTTCTTACTCTTAGAGGGGGGAGCCTTTTTTATTGTGGACCCCCAGCCTCCGCCAGGAAATTTGTTTGGCAGATAATGCCACACATTCCGCAGGTCACACTCATGCACCGTGGTATTTCCGGTAGTGACTCGGACAATATCATACACATTACCCACATCAAACCTTCAACATCACAGGGAGCAATCACACCGCATTAATTGAAACAACAAAAATGTCTTCTGGCTGTTGGCATGAGGGCTTCTGTGATGTTCGGGAGACATCCTGATGACGGCTTTGGTCTGATTTTTGCTTCCTGGCCTTTTTGATAGTCTCATCACACTCTCACTAACCCTATCTTTTCCCTTACTCTTTTTTTTTCACTTTTGCTTTGGCAATCTGCCCTCCAATTGCTGCTCCCACCATCAACATATTGCTTGACTACATTCTTCTCATTCCGTCTAGCTTCCTGTGACTGGAAGAGCAGTGAGCCCTGCTGGCTGCAATACCCCACCTTGGAGCCCATATGTGTCCTTCTTTCTGCTCTGCCTGTTGGCTTTAAGGATTCCTTTATACATTCTGTCAATGATCAGATTAATGAGTCACAAATGGGGCCAAATTTGTTTTTCTTGTCAGTTAAAACCACTGAAGATTCATTCGGTTTTAAATATTTCTAATTGATATTTTTTTCATGGCAGTCTATAATATCAATGTCAGATATTCTGTGTCATTTTGTATGGTAAAGTCAAAATACTAATATAGTGCAGCACTAGAGATTGGAGCAACAGTTTGGAAAGAAGCATTTAGGCACCGTTCTGCCTGCAGGGCTCAAGTTATGTTTTAACAGTTCTTGAAATCACTACATATACGTTTCACTGTCTATAATGTAACCAAGAGATGCCATAATATTAAGAAAACAATGACACAGACGTACGCTGTTTGATTAAAATCAATAATGATTTATTAATGACTCGTGAAATTATTTTGAGTTCATGAAGTTCAGATGTTAAATAAATGGAAATACAAAAGAAAATGTGATGCTAAGGAACTGTCAGTCAGTCAGTCATTATCTTAACCCGCTGAATCCGCTGACGTGGGTTGCGGGGGAGCCGGTGCCTATCTCGGCAGTCTCAGGGCGTGAGGCGGGGGACACTCTGGGCACGATGCCAGTGTACCGCGGAGCCACACAGAGACAAACAACCACTCACCTAGGGTCAATTTGGGACTGGCCAATCAACCTAAAGCACATGCTTTTGGAGGTGGGAGGAAGCCGGAGAACCCGGAGGGAACCCACGCAGGGAGAGCATGCGAACTCCGAACTCGAACCCAGGTCCGCCGTGTTGTGAGGCGACAGCGCTACCCACTGCGCCACCGTGCCGCATGCTAAGGAACTGTGTTAAGTTTTTTTTATGAAAATGTAACTTCAAAGTTGCCAAGCCTGTATATATCTGTAAAAAGAATAAGATCTGTGTCAAGCATGTGCTGTTCAAAATGGGTGAAATGCTGTGAAATTCAATTTACTTGTGGGTATCTGAAATTATTCAGGTCACAGTCAACCTCATGACTGCGGGATGGACTGGTGCTGTCCTGCCAAGAACACAGGAGAGACGACACGCTGTTGTTCAAATTAGACTGAGTGTTGTTGACGGCTCAGTTCAGAACTAGGTCCAACACAAAGATCTGTACAGGTTCCCTCACAGATACATGAGCGAACTACTCTAAATCACATGAAAAACTGGCTCAACTATCTTCTACCAATTTGCTTGTTCCAGACTGCTTTATTATCACAGATTCACTGATGATACATTTATTTTAGCAGAGGTTTGATTTGTCAAGAAATTGAAAAAAGAAACTGACAAGAGTTCAGTTCATCACACAATACAATATCTCATAGTAAAAATTGAAAAATGTTTTTTTAACGCAACAAATGTGTTCTTTTTCTGTATGTTGTGTAAATTTTAAAATTGATTTAAAATCTGCACATGCGAAGACTGATCAAAGGAGATGTCATTTTGACTGACTCATTTTTATAATGGAAAATAGAGGCTATATTTATTTTGAAAGATAAATTTAAAGGTGAAATATACATTCAATGCCCCTAGACATCATATCTGAACATTAGCATGTCTGATCCAAATAAATTCATGCGTCATTCACTCAGTGGTTAGAAAAAAAGCAACAAAGAGAGCACTATCTGAATACACTACTCAAAAAAGTCAGATGAAACTGTAAAACTAGGCAGAGCTGATCAAAAATGAATCAAAGTTTTGTTGCAGTGGTGTCTATTTCTTGCTAACTTAGTTTGCAGAGCTAGATTTTTATGTACTGTTTATCTGTGGCAGAGCCTCTTACAAAGCTTCTATTTAGAAAATGGAAACAGGAAAGGACAGAGAGCGACTCACAAGCATTCCGATAACCAGAACACCAAAACAAGTCAACGGGTCAGATGAGAGTACAGACAAAGGTAGTGTGAGTTCTCCACCTCCTTCACACACCATGACTGTTGTGGTTCACAAATGAGTCTTTCCATTCCATAGCACATTTATTAATCCATTCTCCATGCTTATTGAGAGAATACCCAAACAAATTAAATGTCATGGCACAAAGTCTGATGAGTTTTTTATAGTGTGATGTGAGGTATCACGAGATGCATATCAGGCAAGTTCAAATGATGCTCTGATATGTTCTATAGGCTAACATTATTCTATTTTGAAATTGACATGGAAACATAAACAATAAATAGTAGAATAATTATCAAAAACATATGGATCATATTTATATGCACTTTTATTACTCTACCAGTATACACTACCAGTCAAAAGTCTGGATAAACCTTCTCATTTAATGATTTTCTTTATTTTCTTGATTATATATATTGTACATTCTCTCTGAATGTACCACAACTATGAATGAACACGCAGAATTTTGTAGTAAAAAAATGAGAAATAACATGAAACATGTTTTATATTTACAGTCTTCATATTTTATATTTTTCAGTCTTTGCTTTGATTGCTGCTTTACACACTCTTGGCATTCTCTTAATGAGCTTCATGAGGTCCTCACCTGAAATGGTTTTCCAACAGTCTTGTGACCTTTTTGTCTTTAGTCTGCATTCCAAATCACCCCCAAACACCTCGATTGGGTTTAGGTCAGGTGACTGTGGAGCACAAAACATCTAACACAGCACCCTATCGTTCTCCTTCTTGGTCTGGACGTGTGTTTAGAATCATTGTCCTATTGAGAAATAAATGATGGTCCAACTAAACACAAAGTGTATGGAATGGCGTGTTGCTGTAGGATGATGTCCCAGCCATGCTGGTTCAGTGTGCCTTCAGTTTTCTAAACTCTAATCTGAGGTCTTGTTAACTTATTTCTTTTGCTGGTAACATGGATGAGCTCATTCTCAGCAGCGGCAATGATCCTTGATCTTCCATTCCTGGGGTGGTCCTCATCTGAACTAATTTTGTCTTATAGCTTGATGGTTTTTGCGACTGCACTTGGGGATAGATTCAAAGTTTTTCCAGACTGACTGACCTTTAGTCAGTCATTTTCTGTACTTGGTTCTTGCCATAACTTGGATTCTAACAGTTGTCAAATAGGTCTGTCAACTAACTTCTGCACAATGCAAGTGATGATCCCAACCCCATTAATAAGGGAGAAATATCTACAGAAGACACCCGCAGGAGCTCAGTCCAATAAGTCTTGGGCTGGGGACCGGAGGGAGACCGGTTCACCACCCATGTCGGGCAAAACATTTTGGATTGTGAAATGGCAGTGGGAGTTGCAAGATCACCTCCCAAACATTGCCTAGGTACTCTTGAGCAAGGTATCGTCCCCTCTGGATGAGAACTCTGGAGGGTTCCATTGGGTTTATCTGTCTGTTAAAGCGCTTTGAAATGTCTAAATAAATAAAGGCTGATTGATTGATTAATTGATTGATTAATTGATTGATTAATTGATTGATTGTTCATCGGTGCAGCCCAGAGGGAACCGCACACCGCTTTACCCCTCACCATCATTTGCATTGTGTGTGTGTGTGTGTGTGTGTGTGTGTGTGTGTGTGTGTGTGTGTGTGTGTGTGTGTGTGTGTGTGTGTGTGTGTGTGTTCAGGCCTGTACTTAGTGTGTGATGACACTGAAGAGTGGAAAAATAATTTCCCTAAAGGGTGACTAATAAAAGAATCTTAAATCCTTAAATCTTTAATCAAAGCAAAGGACAGCCACTTCGAGAACTTTAAAAATGTAAAACATATTTCGAATTATGTCACTTCTTTGTTTGCTACATAATTCCATAAAGGTATCAGTTATGATATTTATAGTTACATATTTTCAGACAGACAGACAGGGGGCTCCAGCAGATGGAGCCCTCACACCAGCAGGAGGCTCTCTGCCGCTCCTCCGGGTTTTATCAGCGGCTCCACCGCCTCGGACAGGAGATAAAGACCGAGCGTCTGGACGGACCCTGTCCTCCATAATAGTCAGAACATGTTCCCAGTTTGGCTCTAACACCGGTCAGATGAGTTTACGCGCCAGAGACCAATTCAGCCAAAAAGACGAGATGAGGATAAACGTCTCACCAAAACTTCTAACCTGTCACATAAACTGAAAATACGTCGTGTTTGAACTCTGCTTCTTAAAGGTAGGAAACTGTTGTTTGCTGATGTTCTGTAACGTCCTTATAAAGACATGAAAACTGGTTCCCAACATTGTTGAACATCTTTTTTTTTGAAGGTGTCATTTGTAAATCTTTTAACTTTGAAGGTGTCATGCTGGTAAATTGACGGCTCCCTGTCGTGAGAAATTATACTCCAGATCGATGGTTTAATAATTACTGACATGAAAATTTATTCATTTTTACTGTAAACACTAAATGTCTGGCGTGATTCCATACTCAACAGGTGCGAAATGAGATTTCCTATTCAATTCGGCATTTTCGCGTGAAATTAAAGAAATGTACGTCGGATATTAATTTTTAATGGCCATAATTTATTAAAATAGAGAATTTTAACATTTCTCATGATCACAAACTGGAGTCAGATGTTTGTAGTGAATTAACAAATAACCTTATTACCTGCTCAATGGACTATAGCGTGCTGGCAATTACTGTATGTGACGTCACTGCTGTCTGGAGATGAGTAAGGCAAAAAGTGCGGAATTTCCCACTGGATATATGTCTGCTCATAACATTATTACAAATTTTGATCCCACCCAAGCTTCTTCAATGTGTTGAAAACTGAAAGAACACACACACGCGCGCGCACACACACACACACACACACACACACACACACACACACACACACACACCCAGCAGTCATTTGCATGAATGGAATAAGGTTCTCATGTGTCCAGGTTTTCTCTGTGGATAGGATGAGGTAATACCCTGTGTGTGTGTGTGTGTGTGTGTGTGTGTGTGTGTGTGTGTGTGTGTGTGTGTGTGTGTGTGTGTGTGTGTGTGTGTGTGAGAGAGAGTGAGTAGAGTTACAGAAGGTTCATGTGGGCCATACCAGTGGAATCGACACCTCCTGCAATTTTCTGCCCTCATCTGATGCCCTTTAAATCTCTCTCTCACCGTGTTTTTCTCACCATCTCAGATCGCCAGCGGTGGTCATTGGTTTGAAACGGGTTGCTCACATGGTTGTCTTTGCAGTGTGGGAATATTGCATCCGGGCGTGTGTGTGTGTGTGTGTGTGTATTTTTACAAAAGTATTTCACAGAATATGATCATAACAGCCTATTTATGCATTATGATCAGTGTCACCTTACATCCACGAGCCCTGACAGCCTTTGGGTTGGTCTTTGTTCTAGTCCCAGACAGTGAACAGGCTGCATGTGGCTACTGGATTGAGTGAACCTGTTCCACATCTGACTGAATGGTTTCCAAGTAAACAGTTTTGTGAGTTTTGTCTTAGGGGTTTTAGTGCACTGTGTGCAAACTGAGTCATTGTGACGTTAACATAGTTTACCTGCGTCTTCCTCCAGGCAGCTCTGAGTCATACTCTACTTATTTGTAAGTCATGACTCCTCACTCTGACTTCACATTTACACTGTGGCTGTCAGTTTTGTTTGAACATACACTAAATAAAATTCACAGTATATTTTTTTTCAAAGGAGACACATCTCTCGTTTTATCTAGCCATCAGTTTAGGACGTGTCTACCTGATGGATGAAACCATTCCTCACTGAGATGAGACTAATGGTGCAGATAATACTTACCTGCATTATTTTTTGATAGTAAATGAGAATTTTTTTTGTCAGTTTATTTTCTCTTCATAAATAAATTGATAAATCAATTGATAAATTGGGTTCAGTTTAGGTGAGTAACACAAACACGCTGTCTTTAATATCAGCTTGTAATATAGAACATATTAAAAGTTTATTGGATTGATGATGATGAGGATGAGTGGTGGATTTACTGCTTCTTTATGCTGTTCACTACTCAGGTTAATTACACATTGGCTTTTTTAAACATAGATTGCAAAAGATCGCTTCATATGCGGTCAAAATTTCACGTCCTCATCCTGTCCCACGGCCTTGTCTTACACTTCGATTGTGGAGACGTCCACTTTACACCGTTACATCCTGTCAGCTCGGCTGCAAACCACCATTTGAACAAAATGGCACAATAAAGGTGCAGCAGTTCCATCTCGATCAGGCTGTGTAAAAAGGACAACTGATACGGATGCTTGTTGGAATATTTTCTTTATTGACTCTAGGCCTTTACACAGTAAGAACCACAGAAAAAAAAAATTCAGATCTAGTGAAGAGACTATCATTGGATGTCTGTTTTGGGCACATTGTGCTGCAGGCTAGTTGTGGAAGTGAATATCAACCTTTTCCCAAGACAGTTAACCTTTAAAAGTCCCCAGTAGTTTCCCAGTAGTAGCCACAGCAATGCATTAACAATAGGGACAGTGTCCTAGACTGGTAAGAGCCCCAGATCAGATTTCCTCTTCCTGATTTAAGATCAACTCAGCCGACTACTGATACACTCCTCAAAAATCCTGTCAGTCTTCCTGTGTATCCTGTGTGTGTTATCAGCAATTAAAACATTAGAATAAGTATCTTGGGGTGGACAGAGGCCACTCTTGTTCAAACCAAGCATAAATATTTAGATTTGAGTACTCACTGACAGAGTATTGATATGAGTACTTAATTATAGCATTACAGTTTGCTGTAAGAATATAATAAATTTTCTTAAGATATTTGCTCTGTCAGCCAAAAGCTCCCCGTCAACAACAAACTTGAGGGTGTGAGCCACATAAAACAGGCTAGGGAGCCTATCAGCATGTTTCTAGCACTGTCCTGGAGCCCAATGTAAGCATGACTTTTTGGAGTGTCTTATGGTTGAAACATAATCATAAAAACTGCATGGAGAACGGCTCACTGCGGAGTAAAGAAGTCATCAGTCCACTGCAGAGTTAAACAGACCAGAGACTTGAGGCTGATGCTGATTGTCCAAGTATCAGAGGCAGATTACCGTGGATCAGATGGCTGGTGTGTTTTATCATGTGGTCATGCAGCTTTGTTCAGATGGGAATCTCACACAGAGTCTCATACACTGAGAAAATGGCAAATGCCATAATTATAGGAGTTGTTAATGTGCTGTTAGCGTTAGCACACACCCTGACAAGCTGTCATAACCCTTTAGGAGACTTTAGTTTGCAGCCTGCTATACTTTTGTTGTTGTTGTTGTTTACATCAAAACATTATCTCACTGCTTAATCTAGTCGTCTTCCTCCTCCAACCGGCTCAACTCATTTATATAATAATACCCTAATCTGGTTTAAATGGTTTTACAAGCCCACTATAGGGCCAGAACCTGTTCCTTGTATCGATATTGGTTCATAACTAAAAATAACGTTATCAAAACAGCAGGCTAGTACCAAGAAACGGTTACCTTTATCTGACTGAGCGCAGGCTGTATTTGGACGAGAGAAACCCTTTCAGCTCACATAGCCTTCAGGAATATGAAACGCAGAGAATTTTTATTCCAGGTTTTTTTTTTCTTTGAAATAAGTGTGATCACATGGTACCTCAGGTCATAACCAACATGTGAGCAGTGTTAAATGATTATTTCTCTGCTGCGTGTTTGAGAAACAGTATATTAGTGCTGTTGTACTGAGTCTGGACAGATGGGCACCTGTTGCGTCATGAACATACTTGCGTCAGTTCTCTTAGCAAGAACACATATTGTGTGTGTCTTCAGGCAAGACAGAATTTCAATCTCATGCCAGTCTTGTGACAGCATCCTGCACGAATTTAGCACTGTTATCCCCATATAAAAAAGGGATGACCCTTTGAAACCCACAGGACAAAAAAATTAAACATCTCAACAATTGTCAGTCTGTTTTAGTTGTGAGAAAACAAGCTTCAGAATCATACTGAAGAGTATTCTAGCTTGTGACATTCTCACAACTCTCAAAATAGCTGGACAACCCTTATTTTTTTCAGTGCTGCCTCAGGGCCACAACATCAAGAGGAGTCTTACAACTGTCTGACCTCTGACCCCTGGGTCAAAGTGAGTGACATGGACAGTATGACTTTGAGAGAAGGAAAGAAAAGACTACATGATGAAGGAGGTTCATAATGTCTCATGTTGACATTTCGATGAGGCAGAATAAGATGTACAATTGTAAGAAGTACTGAAGTATATTTACTTTCACTTACATTCAATACCACACATTTAGAACAACATTCTTTGTATGTGTCCATTGACTTATTTCTGCACCTTCGCTGTGTGCAGAAATATCAAAGTTATGCCAGCTTGTGTGCTTTCTGTTCCCAGATCTTTTGTCATGCTATAGAAGTGAGTATTTTTTATGTGCTAGTATTATATCAAAGTTTGACCTTCTACGATGGAGACAATCTTTGTTAGTTGTTGCCTCAGAAGCCTCGAGGGAAAAGGAAATGAGCTCTGTGGCTTGCTTCACAGAGTTTGTTGCAATGGTTAACAAATCCCAGACTTCTGATAATCAGATACAGGCCACATGTTTTTTGTATGATCAAGATTTTCTCAAATTTCGTTTGGAAAATTGATACACAACAATTTCAATAATTTAATAATATTTTGAGCATTTCTCATGGTATTATTACAGTTTGTAGCATGTCAGGAGATCCTGCATTATTGCTCCTACAAAAGAGTTATCCTTATCGAAGTGTGGTTGATCGACGTCTGCTCCAGACAGAATTCAGAGTAATCTAGGACATGCTTTGTGTGAGCTATAAATGTGTGCATTTTATAGTTGGTTTCTTCAGTGTGATTTTTACATTTTTAGGCACATTAGATCAACTTCACCGAGTGATGGAAGTTTTGGTCAGTTCAATTAAGCTTTTCCAGCAGTGGTGCAAGAAAAAAAAGTTGGACACAAGTTTCCATAATTCCTCTACTAAACTGAAGATGTTTTGTGTTTTGGACTGTTGGGTGTAAAAAGCAAGTATTTTACACGAATATATATAAACTGTGTATATACTGTACACACACACACACACACACACACACACACACACACACACACATATACGTACATGTATATGTATATTTTTTTTATTCTATTTTCATAATCAATGTAACATTTCTTCAAAAAATAAATTTTCTTACAAGAAATATTTCATTGGTTATGAAAAACAATAATTTTCTGCAAAAGAAAACATTTTATCAAAGATAATTTTCACTCAATAGGCCAAATTTAAAATGCTTGCACATTGACTTGCCACTCACGATTAATTGCATTAATTTTTAAAGCGCGTTAATTTGCAGCGTAATTAATTAATCTAATTAAGGCATTAAAGTGACAGCCCTAATTTTAATATGTAAATACGACATAAACAATTACCTCTGGACTGTTACCTTCGTATGCGGCTGAAGTTACTGAAAGCCTGTCACACGCGCCACACATACACAGAAAGATTTGTGAGCAATTGAGATACTATTATTACACAGACATGTGCCAAGTGTGGCACACACATGTCACACACAAGTACTGTGGTTCTATGTCAAGAAACAAAATGAGTGTCATCCGACATATGTGCACTCCCTTTGCACTTGATTGCACACAATGACACAAGTCTTTACTGACAGGTGACACTAAAAATAAACCAGAATGGTCACATATATTCAGAGTTGTACAAAGAGCCACAGTGTTCCTCTGATAGAAACAAATGGGCACTATTAATACACTGGCATTGACACGCGCCAACACTGATGCACTGATACACAGCCTCAACTGTCGCACAAGCACATCTACTTATGCAAACACAAAGATCTGTTGTGTATACTCAAAAGAAGCAGCTGAAAGCTATTAATACCTTGGCAGGTCGGGGATGGACACTACAAAAGCAAACACACATACGGATGAATACATAAGGAGACAAATCGTCCAGCTGCTCGGAAGCAGAGGGACAGAATGTCCCCAGCAGCTGTGGATTCCTCTAAACCTAAGGATTGGTTGATGGCAGCAGGAGGAGGTGGGCTGATGGTGACCAGCATGCTGCAGGCGCTGTCATAAAACCAGTATTGTGTGTATAAGGAGCTCTGTTAGGATAGACCTCAGGGACTTTTTGCAGGAGTTTTGTGAAATTTGTCAACCGTCTTGGAAGCTAATTTCATTTATGATATGCATTTTATTATCATAAGTCTTATCAAAATGAGGAATGAAATGAACATAAGTGATTTTTATGCACTTAGGATATTGTTATGTTGGTTTACATATATCCAATACTAATGCTATGGTCACAAAATCACAACACAGTGTGTCCTTGGACACAATTTTTTTGTGTTGGACTAAAAAATAGAAACCTGACCACTACTGAGACAGAAAGTGTTATTAATGTGAACTTAAACAGTATAAGAACAAGGTATGAAAAGTTCATTTATACACCAGAGCATACTGTGAAACCATTATGCTGCTGCACAATGACATTTAGTGCATAAACTCCAGCCCTCATTGCTTTGCTGCTGATCTAACCAGATATAGACCTCAAGCCTGCTGCCTGCGTTTATGTATACAAATAGTCCCGAGCACTCAGCCTGATGTGTGACTTCAGACAAAGCTCCGTCCAAAAGGTCTGCAGCAGAAACTTTAGTTCAGCAAGAAATAAAGTATATTTTAGGGCTGTTTATGGATATGAACATGGTAGAAGCGTACCTGTAAAAGTCAAACTATAGAAATGAGTCAGTGAAGCACTTCAACCAAAATAGCAGCGTCTTATTGCCTAAATGAACCCAGAGGATGTTATGGTGCAGGCTAACTTTAGAAACAGGAAGTCACTGTTTCAGTGTGTGTGTGTGTGTGTGTGTGTGTGTGTGTGTGTGTGTGTGTGTGTGTGTGTGTGTGTGTGTGTGTGTGTGTGTTTGTGTGTTTCAGTGTGCTGCTGCAGGAGGCACATAGAAAGAGGATGATGGTTGTGAAATAAATAAGCTGAATACAGAAACCAGAAGTTTGTCTCCTGACTATTTTTAGCGTCACATTGAAACAAGTGACTGAGAACCACACAGTGATCTTATCTGGGTGCAATGCACCTCACTTCTTAAAATACCAGATTTTATCACACAAAAAAATTCCCTTTCAGGTTTGACAACACATATTTCTCACATTTAGCATCTAGCCAATGAATAGATCTCTATGTAAACCAGAATGTATGAATTAAACCTGTACAGTCACACTGCCTTTTTGCGATGTTACACTGAACTGAATGTTCTCTTGTAGTGAACACTTGGTAAGACAATATGAGGCAATCAGCAGCTTTTGACATCTTACAGGTCCAGGGTGGAAGAAACTGGATCTGGCTCTTTGAATGCATCGTGTGGTGATCAGGCTGGTTTTGTGTGCGGTCATGTAATGAGTCACACTGAACACCTGCTTAAAGTCACAGATTTGGTGTTCATAAAATATTTGTGTGGAGCTGTGGTTTTTCATTATAACTACTTTAAAATTGAGTAAATTCTGGTTTATAATTTCAGATTCTTCATCTCTCAGGAATTCAGATTAGAATTTTCCCTGCAGTACAAAAAATCGTCACTAAAAAGGCTTGATAAAAAAACAAAAATTAAGGAAAAATGGAGTTCAAATTGTAAAATGTGTACATGCAGAAAGATAATGAAAATTGTCAAGAAATCTTCAATAAGTTTGTTCCAGACTAACCTATGCAAAAACTAGTAAAAACAACTTTTAAAGTAAGATAATTACATGTTTTAGGGACAACCACCAAGTAATTATCAGTCCAGTGTCCCAATTGGCGTTTACCATAATTAAATAATTAAAAAATAATTAGAAATATAATTAAAAAATAATTAAAATTAAATAATTAAAAAATATATAACATAATTAAAAAATATATAACAGGTTTTCTTTTCAGTTCAGATGAAAGAGCAAGAGTTAATCAATATTTTCTCTTTAATTTTGATGGGGAATGAGCAATACACATACATACATACAAACCATGACATTACATGGCGATTTTGTACGGCCAAAGAACTGCTACAATTTGCCAACATTACATTTTTGGTATCTGTTGGTGCAAACCCTAACCCTAATCCTAATCTAAATTCACTGGGCTTTGCTAGAAATCCCACACTTTGTTCAGATAAAGCAGATACAAATTACTTGTGGTATTTGACACCAAACAATTGTTGGTTTGCCTGACTTGTCTCGTCACAGTTCAGAATTATACCTACAACTGAATCCATAGATGCTGATTAATGCACAGTCATTAAATACCGGCTGTTCCTGTTTCGGATACGCCGATTCATTCATTCACACCAAAGCTGCACTCAGAGCCATTCCAACCTCATCAGAACCACGTTGTCTCTGACATGTTTTGGCATTCTTTAGTTACCCGGAAGGTGGGTTTACTTTTCAGTCTCAAAGCTTGCTTGAGTATCCGTTTTCCCTGCCTCACAAATACAGACCAAGTGAAATCGGATCACTGTTCCCATGAACAGTGTTATTATGAACTTTGTTTGATTTTTTTAGTAATTTAGTAGGACAACAGAACAGAAACCACTTCCTTTACCTGTAGAATCTAATCTTCCTGAGAGGATTCTGTCAACTTAAAACAACTTTATAATCGTTCATTTTCTATGGTCAGTCTTGTTGTGAATCATTAATAGATGGTTCTCTCCATCTACTGGTGGTTTATTGTATGAATGAAAATCAGGTGTTTTAATCCCACAAGAAGTGTTTAATTACAATAGTACATTTTGTAGAGCATGCCCATTAGAAGGTGTCACTTTCCAGGAGCTGTGTGAATAATGTTGCCTACATACAGAGGCAGTACATTTCCCTGTGCTTCCCTCCGTCTGAGTGTTGGTCTATGCCAGAGGGAGCAAGGTGTCTCCTTCCACATGATGTCTTCCTACACTATTGTATCGTAACATTCCTCACCGTGTTATTTCATTTCAGTCACGTTGCCTTCTGAGAATTGAACTTCTTTTTAATCTTATATGATTTGTCTGTTTTATCACAAAACTCAGTAGGTTTTAAGGTACACATTTGTGTCATTAGATTACATTGTACTTAAATGTTTGAACTCGCTGCAACACGAGACATCTGTCTTCCTCAAGGACTCTGAAGTTGGTTAAATTTTCATTCATGCTGAATGTGTCACGTTATTTCTTTCACTTCCATGAAACCTGTGAAGGAGATGACAGATTGACACATCTGAGACAAGGCCTTGAACCACACAATGTTCAAATCCAGCCCACCTGCTGTTTTCTCCATAACTTATTTCTCTTATGGGCCTTCAAAATCTGCACAACTCTCTATTTCACTTTCCTGAATGTGACGTTGTACAATGGCCACTTCAAGTGATGCATTAAGACATGAGTAAAATGAGATTTGTTGGTGAATATGCAGAGTTGAACTACAAGAATATATTTGCGCTTACATGAGCCAAGTGCGCTTTTGGTCATATTTTTGTAAAGGATATACAGTAGTGACACTTTCACTGTTTTTGGAATTTTTCTGTCAATATCTAAATCTACTCTGATGATATTTAAATGACAAAATTAAGATAACTTTCAATTAATTTAGATATTTTTTCTGTCTCCTTCTGTAGTTGATGTAAATATCAGCAATCAGGTTTCACTGTCCATACATGGGGATGACCCCATGGACTTATCTGTGACACAAAGGTTCCTACATCCAGGCCCAGATTTGGTCATGCTGGCCCCTCACCCTCCCCTCTTCCTTGGACCACTCGCTTCTCAGCATTGCTCCCAGTTTTCCCAGCAGCACTTAAAGGTAAGAACTAGTTTGTGCATCAAGATCAAACTCAGACCAGTACTGGTCTGATCGTGGAAGCGTCGGGAGCACCAACCACATCTTGTAGCAGAGCAAGTGTGAAATGGGTTTCACTGTAACCTCGGGATGGGTGAATAATTTGGCTGAATCAGTAAACAGACAGCTTTCTCAGCAGTCCGATGGATGCTGACGAGGGGTCAGCTGGTGGATGACACAAACAATACATTATCTAGAGGCAGTAATCTGCTCTGAAGAGATACTTGCTTCCTTTCAAAAATTTAAGATTTTTTGTCATTTATCATGATGTCATGTGCAGACTTTAAGCAAACTTCATTTTTTCTTCTCAGTATAAGATTGGACATAAACAAAGAGAGATGGAGGAAGAGAAGAGAGAAGAGCTACAACAGCTGGTTCAAAAGAAAAAAATTGAGCAGAGTAAGTGTCACATGTCATGCATTTCTTCATAATGAAATATTTTTCAATTGGTTCCTTAAAAAAACATTTGATTATTAGCCTGCCTCATCTTAGTCATAGCATTATGTAGGTTTTACTGAAAAGGAAGGGTATTTCCAACAACACTGCAGTCTGTTCTATGAGGGATATATAAATCCTGTTTATACTTAATATTTGCCATGAAGTTGAATTAAAAGTTTCATCATCCTGAACCCTACTAAAAAAGTCTATAAATAATGTTTGGTCCCTTTTGTTTTATCAGTGCTTCTGTAAGTTCTGTTACCTAGCTGCACACAATCCAACTCACTGTCTATTTCCTAATGGAGTGACTTTATTAACTGATAGGTGCAGTAGCCAGTCCACTTGTAAGGCAGAAACTTCGGGAACACATTATTATGAAGAGTCAGCCGACTCATGAGAGGGTGACCTCCAAACAGTGCAGTCCTGCACCAGGATACAGGTCAGAAAGATTCATTTGAATGTGGTAACAGGACAGAGCTCCAATCACCTGGTTATTCTCAACGATTCCGAAAAAATGATATAATCATCATTTTTTCGTATTAAGGTATTAAGATGAATTACAATACCTACTGTAGTTGATCAACCAGTCAGTGCATATTATTTTGATACATAGGCTTCCAGTTTCTGACGTGTCAACCAAGTCTCATCCTCCACCCTGTGACCAGCGTAAAGACCTCGCCCTGCGCAGGACAGGTGACATACCTCTGATTGTTTGAGTCTTTGACAGTTCTATGAGGAAAAACAACAGCGAGACACAGAAACCAAAGCAGTTACATAACTTTATCTGAGGTATGTGTAAAATGAACAGCGTGAGAGTCCAGAGCAGGTCTGCCTCGTCATGCAAATAGGAGGGGTTTTGACTTCCTGTACAGATTTGTGAGTACACTTTGTATTCAAAATGCCATTATTTATTTGGTTGCCCAACAAGCCTTAGGTGCCGGTACACACACACACACACACACACACACACACACACACACACACACACACACACACACACACACACACACACACACACACACACACACACACACATACACATCCTGTGGTGCTTTATAGGCCCTGTGAAACACAAAGCTGCTCGGAGCCAGACACTGATTGATTGTGTTGTTTATGCTTATTAGAGCCTGACCAATCTAAACATGGAACTTTTAATGCTGTCGAGCCGGGCATGCAGAGTGTGCCTGGTTCAGCTGTGCTGCACATTGCTGTAACATTACGTTGTTGTGGAAACTCAGCATCTATTTAATATATTTTATAGTCTTATTAATGATGAAAGTAGTTTTTTTTTTATCATTTGAGTCATTATCTTTCATTGTGATGTGAGTTTAAATGTGTGCATCTGTGTGTGTCTGTGTGTATATGTGTGTGTACAGTCTCTGAGCCCACTTTGAAATGGAAAATAAAGAAACTCATCAGCACCAGACCAAACCCGCTGCAGCATAAGATCAGCGCTCCCCCCTCTGCTAAGCACCGGCCTGAGACTCAGGGTAAAGTATCTAATTCATTCATCATCATCATGTCATACCTCTGTTTCAGTAGTATTGTCATGCCACTATTTTCACCTTTACTGTACTTGTTAACAAAATGCACTTCATAATTTTAATAACTTCACCAAATACTGTAATTCCTGTGACACAGACTCCCCCAGTGGCAGCAACACCTCGGCATCAGGGTGCAACTCACCCAACGACACCCTCCACTCAGACAGCAGCTCTCTGGCTCATGAGGTGAGGCCTCCTTCTATTACTTCTATTTTTTTTATCTTGCAATGTTTTTTAAGATGTTCACATATTAGAAACATTTTCTTGCATTAATCAACACAAATATACAATCCCACTTATTTGTCGTTGGTTCAACCAGTAACAATTTAACGATTACTGGATGTTCTTCATGTTTCTGTTCATGCTTTCATTTTGCTGATTCAGGCACAAAGGTTGCTGCTGAAGGATGGTAGTTTGGCTCATTTCACGCTACCTCCCAACCCCAATGCCATGCCCAACATCACTGCTGGACTTCCTACACAGGTGAGTTGTGGTACCATCCATAGATCGCACAAATGTCTTCCTTAATCATTCCTCAAATCAAATGCTAAATCACTAACAAACACACTGATACAATTTCTCTGAGTCCAAGATCAAATGACTAAAGAAAAACCCAAACCACACCCCCCCCCAGACAAACAAGGAAGCATGCAGTATACTTTGATTTTACTTCCCTGTTGATCTCCATGGTGCTTTCATATTTTGTGGGTCGGTCATTTGATAACGACTCTATCTTTACTTTGACACTTTAAGACCTTTCCCTATGCATTTACCCGTTATTTTACTTTACTGAGCTATGACAATGAAGGCATCCCAAATTCTTCTCTCCCCAGCCTAATCAACGCATGCCAAAGCCAGTGGCACTCTCTGCTCTACATCATTTCTACTTGCCTCTAGATGGAAGGAATCCAGGCCCGTCTCCACACCTGCAGCCTGTGCTCATACTGGAACCACACACCAGACTGGTGCATTCCCAGCTCGTCTCTCGTGAGTAGTGTAAAGGACTTTCACAGCAGAAACTGAAAATTCAATTTATGTCCATGTACAGTCACATGTATAGATGTGTAAACATATACTCATCAACGTAATCTTGGGTTGCAACGTAATCTTAATTACGTTGCAACCCAACCATGAAGGATCGAGGGGGTTATTTTGATCCTAGTGGGGACTAGAAGTACTTAATTGGTTACCTTTGAATCTGCAAAGAAAATCCATGCAAACAGACAACAGCACCAACTCTTGAGTTTCATACATAGATGTAAGGGTTCTTCCAAAAGTGTATCACTGAATAATGTTCTGGTTCCAACTTCAGTCTTCTGGTTATAGTCCTGAGCTTTACCAACAGATCTGTCACTTTTACCCTCTATTGGACAAATGTTTTCCTTTGTTTTTGAAGGAGATGAGATGAGAGATTACACTAATATGGTGGATTAGATTTGCATTTGTACTTTTTCATCAGACAGAGCCTTTTGTCCACCATAATGCACTAGTTAACCATAATAGCTTATAAAGATCTCTCAGCTACCCAGCACCACATTCAACCTAATATAAATTCCATAAGAACATGAGAGAAGTGTCTGAAACAACACATGATCATACAACATGCATATGGATTATGGGTTGTACAGCCACCATTGATCCCTGGCTGTTGCAATCAGTGGACTACAAAATGCAGCCTAAAAAGCAGGAGCGATCCTGGTTAGATTTGCTCCATGGCTGAACCATCCTTTGAGGGGAGGTCAAGGAAGTTCTTGAGCTCCTGCACAAACTCTATGCCATCCATGTCTGAGTGTCCCTGAAAGTGCAGTGTAGTTTACAGGGTCTTGGTTCTTTTTGGAGCTCTTTGTGGGAGGTTTCTGAAATTAGAGAGCACTCCAAACTTCTCTCTCACATTCTGTAGTGTGTAAAATCTTTCTTGAACAGCTGAAGCTGCAGCATCAGCAACTACATTAGAAAATGTGACCTCCAGCTTCTTCCAAGCCTGACTTAAAGGCTCATCAAAAGCCACATAGTAGAAGCAACACTTTATAGACCTCAGTGTCTTCTGCTGCAGAACAGCCTCAACATTCATTTCTTCACAAACGGCATTGGGTTAGCTGCCATCTGTGCTGTCACAAAGCCTGTTGAAGATCTTTATTAGTCCCATTGAGAAGACTCACTGCTCCATCAACGTGCATGCTGGGAGACTGCATCAACTTACTCACATGGTGCATTTGGCTCAAAATGTTGTACCACACCACTGTACAGATCCTAAAGTACTTCATGGCGTCAGTGGAAGCCTTAGAAGCGTCAGCCACAACCAAAGTCAGGGTGTGAGCCCCGCATGGCATGGAAAGAGGTCTTGGATTAATTTGTTGAAGCCTGGCATTAAACATATTCGTTTTTACCCTCCATGTTTGCCTTGTTGTCGTTAGCCTGTCTTCTGAAGTCCTAAAAAGGATCTTTAATTTCATCTAGTCTTGAGAATCAAGAGATGCCAAATGTAGACCTGTTGTCGTGCCTGAATGTTTGAGGGTTTGTAGGACGAGGGCTCCCCCTACCGGTCACATGATGAAGTAACGTAGTTTTCTATTAAATGAACGTTCAGTGCGGCGCTTCTCAAATAGAGGCGCACTGTGACTACAGTGGGAGATGAGGAATCACCGGTATGTTTACTGTGTTTAAAAATGATGACAGAGGTCAGCATGAAGCTTAACAAATTAAGATGTCACTTAAAGACATTACACCCCAATCACGCTGATAAGCCCGCTGGAGTTTTTCAGTGAAAACGTGCCATTTAATGCCAACAATCAACCCTCTTTGTGAATACTGTTTCAATAAACCAGCGAGCATCATGTATGTTGTTATATGATGTTAGATCATATAGGGTGACGTACCAAATTGCTCAGTGGAAAAAAAAAACCCACACCATAGCAGAGGAGCTGAAACATTGAGCAGGAGCTAAGAGTTCAGTTTTATGCTTCAAACCTCACTTTGAGCAGCCGTGACTGCCTCAACGTGATCACTGACTTCTTCATTTTGATAAAAAATAAAGAAAAAAACAGGAAAAATCTTTTTTTTCATTTTTGTTTTGTAGGTTAAGGTGTCTTATATATTGTGCTCCTGAGTTAATATTGATTGACCGAATTTGAATGTGTTACTTATTGGTTTTTAATTTTTATTTTTTTTTAGTATCAAATAGTACAATAAGTTGGTCAAACATTTTTACAGTTTAAACAAGTTGGGTTTTTTTTTTTTATTTCAGGCAAATTGACGCCCTTCAAATCTTTTCTGTTATAGACTAAAATATAATGTTAGTAAAATTATTCTTTATTGATAGATAGATATACTTTATTTATCCCAAACTGGGAAATTTAAAATTTATTATAAATTAAACTATGTTTTCTTTTTTTCTTTTTTGTTTTCTTTTTTGAGTAGAATATAAAAAAAATAAATGGTGCAGTTTGGTTTTTTTTGTTCCTGGTATATTCACATTTTTGTTTTGTTATTGTAACATTCTTATTGTGCTTCTTATCTTTTCCTAAGCTCATGTCTTTCGGTGTGACATCATTAGTCCAACCCTGTCTTTCTTGTTCTCTCTGCAGTTCATGGTTTGACCTCCATTCCTCTGCAGCAGCAGCCTCATGTGTCTGGAAGGGAAGACGTGTTTACATTGCCCTCACACAGACCTGTGGAGCGAACACATTCAGAGCCTCCACCCTACAGTCATTCACCTCTCACGCTGTATGCTGGCCACCATTCACACATTCAGCACCAGCTGGCCCAACTGTACCATAAGAGCAACCTGGAAAGTTTCAAACAGAATTCATACCTGAGCAAGGTGAGAGGAGAGAAACGGCAACAGAAATATCATCTGCAAATTTTGTTAATGATTTTAAATAGTCTCTAAATGTGACTCTAAAAAAATCACTATATAATAACAGATTTTGTGCTCTGAGTAATCTACATAATATTCTGTATTATTAAAATAACTGCAACTAGATATATTTTAGAAGTAATTTATCAGTTTTCTGTTTAAGAAAACATTAAAAAAAAAACATCAAGATCTGTAAACGTTGTAAAGCTTGCATCTAATTTTGGCTGACAAGCAATTCGATTGAGAAAGCTCTTCTGACACACATCCAGCTGGAGGATATGGACCTGGAGGAGACCGGTTCAGGCTCTGGTTCGGGGTCAGGGTCCTTGTGCGGCTCAGAATGTGATGAAGGCTACCGGAGGAGACAGAGCACTGCCAGCTCAGACTCCGTTTACGGCACCGAGTCTTCAGCATCATCACAGGAGAGCTTGATTGAGCCTTCGCTTGCTCTCAGTCAGGTAATAATTTTACAATAAAATTCTGTTTGGTAAATAGAAAGATTTAACTTCTTTATAAATACAGTGACTTGATGACTTGAAATCTGTATCCGTCTGCTGCTGAGTGAGGATGTACTTGTTTAAAACAAGCTCCTGGCATCAGGTGGCGCTGTAGCTTCATTCAAACAAGATGAAAAGAAGGAGACAATAAAGTAGCAGCATGATATTCAGTGTTGAATTCCTGTCATTTGCACGTGCTAGACACACACTATTGAATAACCCTGCTATTTAGTGGGTTGATGAAGCTTGTTTTAGGTTGGTTTAAATTAGTGAAAGTTTCTTCTGCTGCTTCACTCACTGTTTTCCATATCACCCACGGCACTGGGATCCACAGAGGCAGGGGATCCTTAAACCAGTTCTACAGATGGACCCTCCTGGTGCGCCTGCTTTGACGTGGCCTCATCAACCTTTGATTCGAACCAAGTCGTCCCCGGCCTCCACCTCCCTGCCTACTGCTCCACATCCACCCACCACCATACCTTCACTATCACTCTCCAGCCCTTTGGCAAACGTTCAGCTACGCTTCACAACAGGTGGGGAATGAAAATATAAGCTAACATATTTGTGTGGAATTTTAATCAGGAAATGATTTTAAAAAATGGAAATTTAGGGTCAGAGATGATGTTGTTTGTGTATTTGTATCTAGGTTTGGTTTATGATGCACAGATGCAGAAACACCAGTGCACCTGTGGAGACAACAGCCGCCACCCTGAGCATGCTGGGAGAGTCCAGAGCATCTGGTCCAGACTTCATGAAAGAGGTCTCAGGAGCCAGTGTGAGGTATAGCAGGCACACACACACACACACACACACACACACACACACAGACACACACACACACACACACACACACACACACACACACACACACACACACACACACACACACACACACACACATACTTTATATTCAATATTTTAAGTATTTTTTGTCTGTGTCCAGCGTATCCGGGGCAGGAAGGCGTCTCTAGAGGAGCTGCAGTCCGTCCATTCAGAAAAGCATGTTCTTCTGTTTGGGACAAACCCGTTCAACCACCTAAAGCTGGACAATCGCAAGCTGGCTGGTAATGATAATCAATTATAAAGCAACACTCTGACACAATACGAAGAGGACTGTGATGAAATAAACATCTATTACATTGAATTCCCACAAATGATCTTTTGCAGGAATCTTATCTCAGCAAATTTTTGTGAGGTTGCCTTGTGGAGGAACTGGGGTGAGTGCCACACACATTACAAAGCCATTTAAAGCAAAAGTCATGCAGGAATCTTTCCACTTATCTAATTGCACTACTGAATAGCGAGCATTACATGGCTGATTACGCCTAATTACACAATTTGGCAAATAATACTACAAATTGCTGATGCTATTTCTTTTGGCTAAGATAACTTTGAAACCCAATCAGAAATCAAAGGCTGTACAAAGGTGAGACAGGAAGGGAATAAAACACGTACACTCACCGAGGCTGAAGCTCTGAGGGTTGCATGACTATAAAATTGCATTTTATTTAAGGGGAATGAGTGCGAGAACAAGGGGAATGACCACACAATAGGAAAAAAAAAAAAAAGAAATGTGAAGATTTGGTAAATTGATAATAAGAAGAGAGAACAGAAGAGGAAAGGAAAGGTAGGAATTTGGCAGGGTTTTGGTTGATAAGATGACTGTCTCTCCAGACCCTTGGCTGCTCTGTTGAAGATGCTTGATTGAAGCAAGATGGCAAAGTCTGTGATAAACGAAATTCCTGTGATTTCATTGTTCCATCAGCGTACACCACCAATGTGAGATCTGAAACATGGGAGGAACACAGAAACGCAAGGCAGGATATAAAGAAAGGATAGGTGCAATAGATGGAATAATTAGAAATCTCTGATAGTTGAACATTTAAATAGTTTTTTATAAATTGACCAAATCCTCTAGCACATATTGTATATTTCTATCTGATTGTCCCCAAAACCGCTGGACAGAGTTCACTATAATTTCACACACATCCTTCAAGGACTATAAGGTTTGTTTCTGCCAACTGGTCTAACTGATTTTCAATTACGGTAAATCAAAGCATGCAACGACTTGCATGCGAACAGTATTGTTAATCTACAGTATTTCATTAATCATCAGGGAACATATGTGACATAACTGACTTCATGTTTCTTCACTATTACTCCGCAGGTAGATATCGATACGATCTGGAACGAACTTCACACATCAGCAGCTTCACGTATTGCAGCCGGATGTGTCACAGACTTGGCGCTGAAGGTGGCAGAAGGAGAGCTGAAGGTGGGTTACAGAGTCACGAATACAAGGCCAGTGATTTCTGAGGAGCTAACATGTAAACCACCAGCATATAGCTCCTGTAAAGTGTGTAAACAACAGCAGCAGAATCAGCTGTGAGATGTGTAGGTGATGCCTGAGGAAAGCAGGAAGGTGTTCAAGTTTGTCTCCTCCCCCTCACAGAATGGCTTTGCAGTAGTGAGGCCCCCCGGACACCACGCAAACCACTCCTCCCCTCTGTAAGTACAGCAGCATACGTGTGTGTGTGTGTGTGTGTGTGTGTGTATGTGTGTGTGTGTGTGTGTGTGTGTGTGTGTGTGTGTGTGTGTGTGTGTGTGTGTGTGTGTGTGTGTGTGTGTGTGTGTGTGTGTGTGTGTGTGACATGTTTATTTGCATGTATTTGTCTTTATCAGCCAAACTGTGGACTGTGTGTTGCTCAGCAGTCAGTGGTTATTTATGAGATGATAAGTTTCTTTATAAGCATTGTGTACAGCATATATGATATGCTGTCTACCCACACAAACACACACACACACACACACACACACACACACACACACACACACACACACACTTGCTGACGCTAACACTTCTATCATTCCACCATTGTTTTCCATACATCAACACCTTGAACCATAGAGAGTGAGTGTTGAGTGAGCTGCTGAGCCAAGTAGTGAGTTCATTTCTCATCTCACATATCCTGGCAGCAGTTTGTATTTTTATTATTTGATATGTGAGGTAAATTTTATGTTGAGCTCGATTTGTTTTTTTGTCACAAAACATGTGCATTTTGCAGACTTTAAACTTAGCATGATGTTTTAATATTAAAAGCTATTTTTGTTTGTCGACACTGGAAGATGTGATATAAAACTACGGAAACTTGAGCCATCGTCATTTCTCAAATCATTTCTGATTTCGTTGCCATTAAAGCTCGCTTGCCAGGAGTCGTCCTCCACTGCGTGTTCATTAGATTCAGCGCTGTTATTGTCACAACCTGGATCGAATAGGCACCGAGTGACGCCACAAAGTCGGGGACTTGTCTCTGAGGTTCCTAAGGCCCATATGGTGATTCTATGATATTAATTTGCTGAAGATGTCCCGATGAGCACATGTGGCTGCTTTTCTTCCTTCCTGTTTGTCCACAGGGGCTTCTGTTTCTTCAACTCTGTAGCCATCGCTGCGAAGCAGCTTCAGCATAAACTCAACGTCAGCAAAATCCTCATTGTGGACTGGGTAAGTACCCACCACATGACCAGCAGCAGTGGTTTCCACATGGATGGGAATAAACAAATGAAAACACACATTTGTACATTGTACATTGAAGCAATGTCCTAAAACTGAAGCAGTATTTGTTTAAATAACCCTGGCCATGAGGTCGAGTCAAGTCCACCCCACTGATTGTTTTTCCATCCTTCTTTCCTCAGATGAAAAATTTATTGTAATTTATTATACAAGGACAGGTGAAATTTAATTTGTGGCTCCTCTGACTTAAGTCTTGGATAAATCCCAAAACTATAGCCAGCTAGTAAACTAAACAAATAAGTAGTTCCCTAGCTAGCTGGCTGATTTATGACTCTTGTTTCAAGTGTTGGACTTGCTGTCTCATTGTGTTGCATAATTATCAAGGTTTCTCAAAAACAATTAATTGTAGAAGAAAGAAATTTGAAGTTGAGCTTCAGAATATTATAGAAAAAATGACCCCACAGAACCCTCTTTGATATATCAGAGTTCAGGCTGTTGATTCTAATTTTACACAAGCATCTTTGAATTAGTTTTAATTCATTATATGTCAAATATCTGCTTCATTTATTTATGTTTTCTAACCATTTATCCCATCATCCTCCAGGACATTCACCATGGCAATGGCACCCAGGAGGCCTTCTACAATGATCCCAATGTGCTGTACATCTCCCTGCATCGATATGATGATGGCAACTTTTTTCCTGGCAGCGGACATCCCAGTGAGGTGGGCAATCCTCAGTGTTTATCGGCTCATTTGGTTGTGTAGAGGTTTGTGCATCTGTACATGTAGTGCGTATTTGCTTGTGAATACAGTAGATTAATACAGTTGTAGAGATTTGTAATTTGTGTATTATTCCCAAAACAGTAAAAAAAAAAAAAAAAAAGGTCTGATTTAAGGCTCCATATTTCTTCCATAAATCAGTCCTGATGACTGATTTTAGTTCATGTGGTTTTGTAATAATAGTGATATTTCGCATCTGACTGGACTTCAAACCAACTCCATCCAAACTGTACAGAAGTGGATTCATTCATTAATGTCTGAAATGTGACGCCAATACAGACGTGTCTTGGATTTCTTTTCTTTGAAGTGATCAGCAATATAACAATGGTCATAATATGTTAATTTATTTCCTCAGTCAACTGTTTTTTAATTATTAAATGTTCTGAATTACTGATATCAAGTTTTATTCCTTAAGGTTCATTTAGATTTAGAGTAAATTAGAAGACAGGCTTGACGGGTGTGCATGGTGCTGTGCACAATAGGAACAGTTAATTACTCGAATTTAAACCACATAGCTAACTTGGTAGCCTAAATGTTGCCATTGTTTCTACCCATCTCCACCTTCTCACCTAAATGGGATCATTTTGGGCTAAAAAAAAACAAAAAAACAAGATGGGATGGCCACTCCACCAAACGGACGTCTACAAAAAAGTGCTCACAAACCATTGCTTGAGTCATGTGTGTCCATTTCTATAACAGTCTATGATGTGTGTACACAATATTCTTGACTTTGACTTGAATCTGAAAGCATCTTTTCAACATAATTTAGAACTTCTGTTATTTCTTTGGTGCTCTCCTGGCTGAACATCAGCCAACTTCAAACACAATTTACAATATCATGTTAGCCCTTTTTCCACTGTTACTCATATTCATTTTGACTCATTCAAATTAAGAAATGTCTCTTTTTGATAAAATGTTTAGCAAACAGCTGTCAATCAAATAAGGAATGGATTTGTAAAGTTTTGCGTCGCATTCCAACGTTTTAATACAGGAAATAGAGGTTCCCAAGAATTCTGCCTGCGGTCTTTCTGGAAGTACGATTTAGATTCCCAGTTAGATGACTTGATCCCAGTCCACTGTGGCATTCACCACCCATTCAATCCCCCACATCCCCGTCTGTCGCTCCCCCATCGTTCTCCTTAATAATAGAGATAAAACAATCATTGTTTTTTCCATGAAGTCCCCCATGAGGAACGGTACATAAAACGACCTGCTGGCTTGGAAGTGGCTTTGCCTTAAGTGGCCCCTCAACCTCTGCTGAACTGTGTGGTAAACCTCTGGAGTCTTGCTGTCCCCTGTGTAGGTACATAGCTCACCATGGGATGTGATGTCATAGCCGTAACAATGTGCAGAGTGCCACACAGAAACCAGTCGAGTCCTCTGGAAACATGAAAGAGAAAAAGAACAGAGAGCAGAGCAAGACACTTGGAATTGTGTGTGTGTGCGTGTGTGTGTGTGTGTGTGTGTGTGTGTGTGCGTGCGTGCGTGCGTGCGTGTGTGTGTGTGTGTGTGTGTGTGCGTGCGTGCGTGCGTGCCTTGTGCACACGTGTGTGCGTGCGGGTACATTACTAGTTGGCAGAGGACAGGAGGCCTCATGTGTTTTTCGTTTGCCCTGTGAACATCCCGTCCACTGAGAGAAGAATGAAGACAGACGCTCTGCAATGCTCATCAGCATTCTTTCAAACATCCTCTCACCCACACACACACACACACACACACACACACACACGCACACACATACTAAGGAAATTACCACGCCTTGTTGCCAAGAGTGTGTCAATCCTCCTCAGTCTGCCTTCAAACTGACACATTGACTGATGGCGACGGGCTCAGAGAACAGCTAAATGGCTTCTAGCAGGACTACAAAGAGAGAGGCAGAAATTCTTAAACTTTTCCAAGATCCACGCCTCAGTTCATTCTTTCTCTGTGAGGTCAAATCAAGAGAACCTCCAATGTTTCTGTCTGGCATTCTGAGAGTGCGTACCAGTGTCAGTAGAGGGAAAACGTCCGTGAAAATCAATTTTAATATTAGGTATGAGTAAACAGTAAGCAGTATAAAGTAATTCATTTTATAAACAAATAATATAATATATACATTGCAAAAATTGATTTTTTTTGGGGGGGGGGCAGTCTATATAGCAGACACAAGTGGCCAAATGTGAAGTATTTCCCGGTATCGCTGCAGCCTAATGTTTGGGAATGGTAAACGGGTGTAGCTCTGTTGTGGCTCAGAGTGATTTATACGGCCAGTTGATAAATTGTATCAAAATGGAAGGGCAGGGGTGTTGAATTAATGGCCATCCGTCTTTCATTTAGGAATCATAATCACTCCCTGGTGTTGTTTTTTAGAGATGCAGTCACTTCCTTGATTGCTTCAATGCAAGGTTTGCAATAGCCCTGTGGATTTCACAAACATTTGACACAAATTTGTCATTGTCACGCAGTTTCTCAGTTTTCACAGAGGCTGTTTTTTTTATGCTGAAATAGAGTTCTCTCTCTCTCTTAGTTTTATACTCTGCCTCCTATCTCTCCCTATAGGTGGGTGCAGGTGCAGGTGAAGGCTTCAATGTTAACGTAGCATGGACGGGCGGTTTGAACCCTCCTCTGGGCGATGCTGAGTACCTGGCTGCATTCAGGTAAAGATCCACTGATCCAATCACAACGTGGCGCTCGAAATGTCATGAATTTCCTGCATATTAGTACAGTACTTTCATACATTAATGTTGCAGCTTGAGATGGATTGACTGTGGTATATCAATCAGGTTTTAATATCAGATTTCTGATTTCATCTGGAAAACTATTTGTAGACATTAACATCTACAGTCTTTACAAAAATGGACAAAAGGAGAAATTGTCCATGAACTCTGGAGCTGAAAACACGACAGTGTGTGTTGGTGAAACACATCTTTTCTGTCACCACACTTTTTATTCCATCCAAGCTGTTTTTCCTAAATGAATGTAATATGGCTTTGCTGCACACTGTAATGAGCCCGGAGTGTGTCTGTCAACAACACTGAATAACCAGATGCTTGAACAGTATATGAGCACTACACAGTTTTGCATTCAGCAGACTGTGTGGGTGGGCCTCGTGTCAAACGGAGGATGCTAATGAGCTAACCCATACTGGTAAATCCATAGAGCCAACAGACAGGAGCAGAAACACTGTTGGCTGGAGCTCTGGATGCTAATTTAGAAACAACTAGTCAGCCATCTAGCGTCATTATTTTTCATCCATCTGAGAAACGTGTCCATGTGTAAAACTTCCTGAGTTAACCACACCCTGAGGAACTTTGCCCACTATCAAAGCTCTGTGGTGTCCTGGTGGTCCAGTGGTTTCAGTCGCAAAACCTGTCACTCTGATGTCCGGGCTCCATATTTACCCAGAGACCTTTGCTGCATGTCATCGTGGAGAAGGACTTCAAATGTGATGTGACTGTCAAGGGTTTTGTTAATGCGCTGAGAAAAACGACAGCAATTACAAAGTCTTCAGTGTCGCCAAAGACTGTCAAGATTTTTAAAAAACAAAATGCATGAAACAGCAGAGGAGAGATGTGTAAACACGCATCGATTGTGTGTAAGCAGGGTAAGTCGTTTTGAAGGTTTGTGGATAGGTGGGTCCGGCTGAGGGAAACAGGTGATTGGATTTTGAGGTTTATCCAGAAGATGATTTTTCACCTTTTTTGGACAGTTTTGTTGGACACTGTTTGAACCCTCTGAATGCCTTCTTGTTTGTTTCCCTTTTGTTTTTTTCAACTTATACTTTCTGTGCATTGACTTCTGCAATAAAACACGCTATTAATTTCTAATGCGATTAAACGTCCTGCCTAGAGCCAGAATTATAATTCAACTTCAGAAGATGATTTAGATGACAAGACGCTCCAGACACTGTTTCTATCCTGGATAGAAACAACAACTTAAGCGCAAAATGTTATTGATGATGTGTCTGTTTTTGGGTGTGTGTTAGTGACAGGAAATAGCGGTTGAGTGCGGCGGTTGGATTCTAGTACAATCAAGAGAAACCTCAGCTGTGTTGAGATTAAGTATCTTGATGGAATGTGAGCGAATGTGTGGAGGATTACTGAGGTGGTCAAAACCTGAGTTCATTCCAATAAATGGTAGCGTTGCACCTAAATTGCATCTAGCTTTGGATCTTGAGTATGATCATGAACATCTTTTGTCCTGTGCATATCACGTATGTGAACACGCACATATTTTCATGCACACTTCTTGGTGGCTACTGACGAATAACAAACTATAGAGGAGTGGAGAGACGAAGAGAGGAGAAGTGGGGGGTGCATTGTTAGGGAATCCAAAGGCGGCGTAATTAGGCCGAATGGATCCCAGATGGCTGGCTGTCAGTGACGTGAGAAGAGGGACGAGCTCTTAATAAGGACCAGATGCACACAAACGCCTTTGAACTGCCGCTGAGAGAGAGAAAGAGGGAGAATCAAACGCGGCATGGGCTGTGCTCTCTTGCTAAATAACTGGCAGCGGGAGAGGAGAGGAAGTGAGGAGGAGAGCGTGGAAGCGAGAAAAGTGGGCTCCCCTGGGCAGAGAGCTCAGTATGTGGGCACCTCTGTCGTCATACGTCAACGTTCTCATTTCTATCACTTTGTGTCGTTCCCCAAAACAAACTATTCGGCTTTTGTCACCTGCCTGAAGTCCTGTGCAAGTCTATTCTTCAACTTTATATGTTGAGGACAGGTCCGTTTTTTTCCGCAGCAGGGCTCTGCTTCGCATTTAAACAGTTGCACAAATTCACACCTGGGATCTAGCCCACCTTCTCCTGCTGGCATCGTACCAGGAAGAACAGAGATCAAGCACTTGGAACACGGCTTTGATAATTTATCTTTCATCATTTTCAATTGCATGGATTTTACAGTGATGTAAACATTTACAGTCAAGGCCAGAAGAAAGCCTTACATTTCACAAGTACCAAAAATCAGTCACTTCTACCAGAGAGTGATTTTAGATTTATATTAAGGTTTTTCTTTTTTAATTTTACAAAAATAATTGAAATTTCCAACATTTCCAAGAAGCCACACTGTAGTTCTTAAATACCAGTGATGATTTGGCTCATAGCGTGCATCTTCCTCTCTTCCTCCTCAGGACCGTAGTGATGCCCATCGCCCACCAGTTCTCCCCTGATGTGGTGCTGGTGTCGGCCGGCTTTGATGCCGTGGAGGGGCATTCGTCATCACTGGGAGGCTACAAGGTCACAGCAAAGTGTAAGAGAGTCACCCTCTCATTCGCATGCAGCACACACTCTCATTAACATACCCACACGCCCATGCATGGCATACATACACAGCAGTGTTAAAATGATCTGAAATACATCGTGCTTCATTTAATGGATGTAAACTCAAATTGCTCTGCCTTGCGAATTATATCGCTGGTGGTGATTGCTGATCCTTTGTCCTTGATTTTATTTTGCTTTGTTTAACATTTGGTTATTTGCTGCTGCCTGCTGATATAATTATTTTAACCTGTCTCTATTATTAGGTAACACCAACTTGTGGCACACATTACAGAACTCCTTCATAGCTGAACTGAATTATTTTTTAGCAGCTCAAGACACATTTGTAATATTTTTATCGTATAAGTTTTGACCAAAACCAATGAAACAGGCCCTGGTCACATGCATGTTCCTCTCAGCATCAGTGTCTTTTTCAGGTGTTTTCATCGAGATGAGAGCAATCTGTGTTTTTACACAACGCAGTGTTGACCTCTCTCTATTGGCTTCTTCACACTGAAAGAGACGATGATGCTTCAGTGTGTGATTTAAGGCAGTATGAAGTAACACACCTTATGTGTGGAGTATACAGATTTGATTAGAAAAAATGTGTACACTACAGTTGATCTCAACCTCTGAACATAGAGTAAAGAGCTCCTGTCCTTCACGCTGTCTCTCTATTAGGAGGACGTTTATGGGTGATTTCCCCCTTTTCTGTCGATGTCTTGTGTTTTGGGCCACAATGTAATACGTTGTCAAAATTTGACAGCCTCGTTCTGCCTTTCCACCTCGCATCTCTAGCATGTAGTGCTGCTATTCCATCACAAAGGTGGAGTAAAACCTGAATTCCATTTATTAAATTTGCAGCAGTCCCATATGATTGTAGCCACCAAGAAATTAAGAGCTGCAGTCAGCTTTTGTTTCCAGTTTTTTCATGTTTCAAGAAATTTTGAGAAAAGTTTTGGGGTCATCGGCGACTTTCTTTCAAGCAACCAATCCAATACTACCTCATGTGGGACTCGTCAGATTGATGTGAAATAGAACTAGCCTTTTAATTTCAATAAAATGTAGATTCATCCATCGTTTCTATCAACATTTTGTAAATGAAGAGTATTGATCTGAGTAGAAGTGAAGTGTCGCTACAAGACAGGGTTCCAGGTTGTGGTAGAAATTGATGCTACAATCAATATTATCAGCTCACATTAATGTGTGTTTTGGTATTTTCAATCAGGTTTCGGATTCCTCACCCGTCAGCTGATGTCACTGGCAGGTGGACGGGTGGTCTTGGCTCTAGAGGGGGGGCATGATCTCAAAGCCATCTGTGACGCCTCTGAAGCCTGCACCAGTGCTTTACTGGGCATGGAGGTGAGCTGTGTGTGTTTATGTGTGAACGTTTACTACATGTGCACGTGGTACGCAGTGTGTTCTGTCCTCTAACCACACATTGTGTCCCAGGTGGAGCCCCTGTCCCCATTGGTGTTGGACCAGAAGCCTTGTGAGAGTGCAGTCCAGTCGCTGCAGGCTGTCATCCAGGTCCAAGGTGAGACTGGACACCTCAACACAAAGCAGCACAATGATGGATCTTCCCACGTTTTGCAAATAAGTGATGCAATGTGCAAATAAACAAAGCAGTGTGCGGATTAATGTGGAAAATTCTCAGTGCCATGGAAATAAATAGATAAAAAAGATCAGCACTGGACACATGCTGGCAAAGATATGTTGTGATGTTTTCAAACCTGCTGCTCTCCTCCTCATGTCAATTTCTCTGAACCACTTATAGACCCGACCTGACAGACATGTTGGTTTAAGACACACAGGTTGATTGGCAGACTTGTCACACATAGTCTGAGAATCAAATATAAAACCTGTAGGGAATGCATCATGAGAGACATTAGAAATAAACAGTATAACATGCATAGCACTCAAGCAGAAACTGTTTTCGGTTAATGATTTTTCACTTTCAGGATTACTTTAAAAGAACATAAACGTGGTGGAGTAGCAGAAATAGAGTCTATATATCTATATGTATGCACTACAATGCACTGCATGTATGCAGTCATTTTTTATCCGTCTATAGATTTCAAATTACTCAATTCTACTTTACAGAATTCAGAATCCGTTAGTTTTATCACCACAATTCAATCACAGGAAACATTTGAACAAAAACCATAATTTTTTGGCTTCTAAAACAAATATTGATTTTCTCTTCTTGCTTCTACAACCATCATTTTAATTTCTTTTAAGACAGTTTGGTTTGAGAAAAACAAATGTCTTTTAAATATTCTTTTTTTTTTTTACCTGTCACTCAGCTTTCCCTATTTCAGTTTCTCTAAATCATTTGTATCTGTTTCTCCCTTATGCTTCCCTCTGTTACTACATCCTCCCTGGTCTCCGGCCACCTTAACATCCCTGTCTCCCATCCCTCCCTCAAGCCGTCCCACACACACACACACACACACACACACACACACACACACACACACACACACACACACACACATACACACACACACACACACACACACACACACACACATACACACACACACACACACACACACACACACACACACACACACACACACACGGCCACCCTGACTTCAGTTTTCTTCAAACACTCCTCTGGCACACGACCTTTGCAACATTCCCTCCTAATTGCACACAAATGTTATCCCAACCAAGTTAGATTAATTAGAAATATTTGCAAAGCCACAAGAAGGTTAATCCCATAATTTAGGCTCCGGGCGAAATATATGCTATTTGCATTCATAGGAGGAACACACATGCTCAAACATGTACACATTTGCAAACATTTTAATTTCAATCTGTGTCACAGGACTCATGCCTTCAAAGAATTGAATTCAGTTTACCTCTCTGAAGCGATCAACATGGACGTGTTGACCAAGGGCTGTTTATAGGACAGTCGGCGTTTATATTAAGATCAAATAGCTACAACCGGTGGATCAAACACCGAGTGCTGCTTTTTAATAATACAATCCAGGCACTTTCCCTCAAGGACCAGGATGGAGCCACTAGTGGAACATTGACGCCATTCATCTTGGTCTCCTTCCTCTATCTCATGCGTCCTGCAGGTGCGTACTGGCAGAGTGTGAAGGATTCAGCCGCCACACTGGATCTGTCCTACCTGCAGGCTCAGAGACAACGGCTGAGACGAGACTCGGACAGCGAGGCCGTCAGCGCCATCGCCTCGCTGTCGATGGGAGCCGCCACTTCTGACAGGTAGGGATGGAGTTGTCTTTTGTATTTTCCATTTTAGCATATTTAGAGTAGCGCGCTTTATGAGTGTTCAATTGTCTTTTTTCATTCAGGAAAAACTCAGAAAAACTGACAGAGAAATGTGATTGAAGAAGAAAGAGCCCCCTTGAAGTTGCCTTAAACCAAGTCTCAGTGGACACACACACACATACACACGCACACACACACACACACGCACGCACGCACGCACGCACACACACACACACACACACACACACACACATACACTCACACACATAGAACTTTGTCTGACCACTATATTCATCATTTCACAATAAGTCATCCTCCTGCATTACAACAACCTGCAGTAGCTCTGATTCAGTATTTAGCTGTTTAACATTCACACATCCTGACGCGGCTGCCAGTCACGGAACCACTTGATAAAACAGTACACACAGAAACAGATGAACGAATGACAGCTCTTCATCCTCTTGTGTCACTGGGAGCTGACATCATGACGCAGCATGAACCACATGCTGCTCAACAGCCGTTCACTCACCTTGTAAATAACTTCCACAAACCCCCGAAAGAAACAACTCACACCGTCATAACCTCTAGGCTGGGGTCAGAGGTCACATCAGCTGACTGGAGTCAGTCAATCAGAATGGTCGGAGTCATCCCCACAGGCGGTGCTGGTGAAGGAGAGCAAATGTGTCGTCTTCACATCAGACGTGTTCTTCTCTGACGATGTCATTCATCTGCGTGGAGCAAGGAGCCCATGAAGGAGGAACTTGGTCGTCTCTCGTTATTTTTGCACTGTAGTGAACTGAACAAGATGGAAGAGACGCAGCCGCATCGGCCATGTTGACGGTTCAGCGTCTCATTTCCTCGCATTTTTAGTTTAATATTCATTCTTTCGACCTATGGCAGACATTGTTTGTGAATGTCAGCTCCATTTTTTATAGTGTTGTTTTTTGTTTTTTTCTATCCAGTATGATTGAAGCTACAGTTTGAAATACATGTGTTTCATATTGTTGTGTATGTCCACCTATTTTCTTAAATCCTGTTGTTTCTTTCTTGGCTGGTAGGGCGAGCACATGTTGGACGGCAAGACTTTTATATTGCTGCCGTTATTATTATGGCTTCCCATCAGATACAGTGAGACGCAGCCGTCTTTTATTAAGTGCATGTTAAATGTGTAGACATACTGTTATTGGTATTGGTGGCATTAGTCACAGTGAATAGTTAAAACCCCAGTCTCGGTAGTATCGATATCAGGTAGAGAGTAATCACTCTGAAAGATACGCTCATGTACAGATAGACCAGCGATCCCTCATCGCTGTTTGACCACTCAAAAATGTCTCTGACCCAATGCAGATCACATTGATTATTGATTATCTGGACATTGATATTCAGCGTAGATTGATAAGACAATCACACAATTCAAGTGCACTCACAACGCTCTCAGGATGGGAGGTTCAGAATGTCTCGGGTCTTAAAATCTGATTTTATTAAGCGGACCATTGTTTGTACGTGTGGATGAGCATTCCTGCTGTGTTTTTTAAAGGTATTTTTATACTTAAATACGTTTCATGTAAATGACAAACTGAACCCTTTTGTTCGCCGCTGATGTAGCAGCATTCTGTTCACTGTCAATGTCGAAAATGTTTTGCTCTCCGGACCAAACAACGACATTATAGCTGTTACGATGTGGAACCATAATACTGAGAATGTTCAACATCCATATCACCATGTAATTGGACACAGGTTAAGTGCAACCAAAGTTCATGAGAACAATGTGCCATCTCCTGAACGGCATGGCTTAAAACACTTCAAAGATTTTCTAAATATTTTTTCTGTACAAACAGTTGAACAGAACCAAAATCACAGAATGGATATGTAAACATTCATTTCTTAGAAAACCCTACCTGACTTCTATTTATGCATTTGGAGTCTTTGAAGTCCTCTTTGCACGTCTAACACATGACTGTGGTGTCGACAGAACAGATTGTTTGCTCATTTCTTTCTTTCTTTATCTTGTGTTAAGCAGATGCAACCCGAAACCTGTCAGAAAACTTTGTTATTGTCGTTGAAAATATGGAAACAAATGACGAGTGTGAAGCCGTTTTAGCTCCACGTTACGTCTGACAGTTGAATAGAGCGTTGCAGCTGTGTGGAGTTTCCACAAAGACCTGACATATCTAATGTCTTCTGTTGTCTTAATGCAAATGACTTATTTTTATATCTGAAAATCTCAAAAATAAACCATGTGAGTACTTAGAGACCAAATTATCAGCCCATGTGCCTTACAGCGCTGACTATTGTCTGTGAATGTCAGCAAACTGAATCTTAATTAAAACTACAAAAAAAGTCCGGTTTTGTCAGAACTGACTTTGTTTCTGTGCAGTGTACACAGACACTGGTTTTCTGTCTTTGCTTTTGTCATTATTTTTGTCTCTGAACCTCAATAAAGGTAAGTTATGTGCTACAAATTAGATGATTCATTTTTTTTTATGATTGCACGCTCCTTTGAGTTCTGTTAATGTTGAAGCAATGCATTAAGAACTTCCTCTCATGTCTGAAAAGCTACAGCATGCCGACACACAAGACTCTGCTCCTTTGATCACCAGCGTTTTGCGCTCATACACAACATCGACAAACATTTTATTGTCCACAGGAGCTGACACAACAAAGAGTATTCAAAGCAAATGCAAAACAGTACAACGGAAACATGTTCAAATGGTCATTTAACTACTTATGGTTTCAAATGAATCCTTTATACTATGGCTGGAATCACTTTTCATCACTTTTTACAAGAAACTCTCTGCTTTTACTTTGGCGGTGAAGAAAACTCTCTGCAAAGATATTTCTTTAAAACTTCAGGAAAAATACAAACAGGTTTTCTCACTTTTCAAAATACAACTTTCTGCAACACACGCTAATAACAGAAACGCTGAAGTGAAAAGAAACAGAAGGAGAAGAGTTACGGAATTCTTATGGCTGGTTTATGACATTTTACTCTTCGACATTTTTCATAAAAGCAAATTGCAATGCATGAGCAGAGTAAAAGTAATGTACACTGTGCATGCACCAAATTCACAAACAGATACACTTCAGATACAGATACACCCCCCAAAAAATGTTTTTTTCAAAAAGCTATCCAGTTACTACAGCACAACAAAGCAGAAGATCCATATCAGATTCCTGGTGCTCCTCTTCTTCCCACAGGTTGGGGCTTTGAGAGCGAGAGCGATTAGCTTATTAGCATTTTAGCTGTAAACATTCATTGGCTGTGACCGCCCTCTAGCCATCACTGTGCCATTATCATTAGTCATCATAATGTCTGTCTGGCAGTGAGTCATCCCATGTGAAGAGTCAGGCTGGATGATGGTTATCCTGGTGTTACCCACGGCACCCAAACCATCTCATTTTGTTTTATTGTCAATGCAGGCCAGCTGTTTGGTAGTTTTCTTTTCATGGTTGAAAATGTTCAGTTCTTGACTCTTGTGTCTCCTCACAAGTGTCGCAGAAACTCAGTCAAAGCTGTTTGGTGTCAAGCCAGAGGAATATACCTCAGTGTCACGAGTGGAACAATGTGTCCAGAGGAGAAGAAAGAAAAGTCTGAAAAGATTAAAAACTGGGGATTCGCTGCAGGAGCAGGAACAAAAATCTTCAATGAGCAGAGAAGTTTCCACTTGTCGGATTTCTGCAAAGATGAGAAACACACGCATTTTTTAGTTTATGCATTTCATTTTACTATTTCCAAATCACAAACACTAGGACTGTCTATTCTTTTAAAAGGTCTCTACACATTTAAAAAAAAAAAAATGTTTAGTTGCAAGTGGAAAAATCTCTACATCTCTTTCAAGTCTTTCTTCTGTTTTAACAAGCAAACATTCTCTATTCTCTCCGGTTACAGTGTGTCTTTCCATGCTTCGAGACAAAGAGTCCAGCATGAAAGCATTCGATGTTCTTCACATGACTCTGATTATGTCATAAACATGCAAATGTGTAAATTACCATATAACCACAGACAGGGCATCATTTTCTTTATTTATGATTAATGCAAGTTACTTATGAAACTCAAACGTATCTTCCTGGTTGCAAAATACTTAAAGTGACTGACTTTAAAATTGTAGCAACGGCATCATTTAAAAATACTCCGGATTTTTACGGGAGCAGTTATTTTTGTTTTACACTTTAAAAACGATTGAACCCTTTATTTGGAAATGTGCTTTACGTTTTATGTTTTTGTAAATCTATGTAAATGTTTGACAGACCCTGATATATTTTTATTCTTAATTTAAATGACTTTTTTTGTCTAGTTTCAGACCAGAAGTCATTCCTCTCTGGCTCTTTCCCTGCAGCTCTCTGAGCAAAGCAGCACACATACAGATACAGAACGGATTCAATCTCACACACACAAACACACACATGTGTATGGATGACACCTGTGCTCATCTCACTGTTAGACCTCTAAAAATAAAGGCGACAGTCAAACGGCACTACCTCTGGATGAGGCTTTAAATTGAATATGAGCCACAGAGGGATGCACATCTGGAGCCGCATCAGTCCGGAGTGGGAGACACAGATTTAGTGTGGACTGTCGAGCATCAAGCAGCTGGTCAGTCACAACTGTAAAATGCACATCTGTACACACACACAGACACAGACACACATGAATGTGCCAGATCCCTGCCTTCCAGCAGACAAGAGAGAAGTGACATGCTTTGAAGGGAGAGGGTTTTTTTTCCATCTCAAGAATAATCCTCTTCTCTAAAAATGCCATCCCGAGCCAGACACCTGCACTTCTTAAAATCATGCTCATCAAAAAAGCACAAAACTCCTTTGTGTGCTCGTTATAGACTTTGTACATATATTAAAAATAAATCTGCAAAGACAGTTCAAAATATTGGGAACATTTATAGTTTCTATGATGTTGCATAAAAGGAGGTCAAACCAATTCCTGATTTTCTTCTTTAAAATGTCTTTTATGGAAGAATTTACTGCCATCCAGTATAATGACATTAAATATAGCCAGACTAAATGAATTCTATCTAAAACAGTCTCCACAAAAACTTAACGCTATCAGCTCTGATGCATCATCTAACGTTATTTATTGTTTCCACCCTCTACGTAGGATTCACCTTATACTAAGACAAGATTTTTATGCATTCTGAAAAACTAAAATGTGCCAGCAACTTTCCCCCCCACCAACTTTTTTGGTGTGGGGGGGGTGATTTTGATGTCTCTCAGATTCATTGTAACCTTGTCTGTTTGCTAAATGCTCAGGTCAGTTTCAGGCCTTGTATTTCGAGCACTTTATATGGCAGCTGTCTGCAGAGCTGAGGATAACAGCTAACAGACAAAGTGGCAGGTAATAACTACTGCGCTGCGTTCAAGGACGCTCCGTTCCACGTGTAGGAGCAAAGTGGAGCTGGATCGGTCGACATCTGCTGCGGAGGCCACTGGAGGTTTAATAATAAGAGGAACACCTGCAGCGTGCACATGGCTGGCGGCTGCCTGTGAGAATGTCTGGACAATGTACAGTGTAATGTGTGTGTGGATAAAAATATATATAAATGTGTGTGTGTGTGTGTGCGTGCGTGCGTGCGTGCGTGTGCGTGCGTGCATGCGTGCGTGCATGTGCGTGTGCGTGTGCGTGTGTGTGGGTGTGTGGTGTGTTGTATGAATGCTTGTGTTGTGAATGCTTGTAATATTTGGTAATATTTGTGTGGCCGCTGCTTGAAATGCAATTATCGATCATCAAGATAAATTGTGTATTTCAACCACAGCTACAAAGCAGATTCATCTCTACACGGCCTCCGCACCTGGTCACATTTCAGACTGTCACTGTTTACTTTCAAACGCTTATCTCACATGCCGTCATTTTATTTAGAAGGACTTCCTGGCTCCTCTTTTCCACACACACAAACACACACACACACACACACACACACACACACACAAAAACGTATGTCTTGTGAAGCTAAAATCAGGAGACAGCAGAGATAAAATCAGTGAAACAAACTCTGCGAGTGTATTCCTGTTTGCTAATCCACAGATGTACTCTGGTATACACACTGCCACACAGGTAATTAAAGCTCTCTACAACACAAACACACACACCGATGCACATGTACATACACTGACATACACAGGCTCATGTGCCTGACCCTAACCCTGCTACACACACCTTCCTAATACCTCACAACTGTTTCCAATCTAAAGGTTCCTGCTTGTCTGGGCCCCGGCAGGGCCTGATTGCACGATACAGGATCCTGAGGAGAGAGGGCAAGGCTAGAGAGAGAGATGTGCCTCTACTTATTTCTCTTCACTCTCCCTTTCCTTTCATGCTGTACCTGTGCAGGAATCTGGTGTCTGTTAAAACAGTTTGAGGAAAAAAAAAAGCAGACCCTGTGTGAAGTCGATCTCACAGATTCTAGAGGAAAACATTTGTCTTAAATACATCAGAGTTCTGTCAAACACTGGAGAATTCAGATTACAATCATGATAACGTCCTCTTAGTTCATTTAATAAAGTGAAACAACCTCAAGATTTTTTTTAATCAACGTCTTTAAACCTTTCATCACGTTGTATCCAGATTATTATTATTATTATTATAATCATTATGTCACATTCTGCATTTATTATTGTGCTATTCAGTCTGACAGATGAGTTGTTTTAGCTGGCATTTGAATTTAAAGAGTTCACTTGTAAAATTTCAGAAGGACAATATATACATGTTTATATCCACAAGGTAGTGGATTATTGTGCTGATGAGTTTCGACACAATTAATTTCTTTTTATTTAAATTTTAATACTTGCCTTCTTATTTTTGAAGTGATAATTTGCACTGAATCTCATTTGATGGTCTTTTTTCTTTTTGTTTTTTATAATATTGCATGAAGCATTTCATTTTGCACTTATTATATATTGCGACTAAAGTTTGCTAGGATCTTTTCTTTATATTTTTTTATGTTTACTTTAATTGCCATTGACATATTGTTTTGCCAGAAAATGGCCAAATATTTTACACAGAACTAACACGTCATTCGTAAACTTAATGTTAGTTGAGCTAAATCACAGTTATAACAGTGAGTAACAATAAACAAGTACATTTTTTATCATAGACTATAAAATATTTCTTGTTTGTAAAGCAAATTCCACTTTGTAAAATCAGTCAAATGCAATAATGAAATATATTTAGCAGCTGATTTCAGAGATCAATTATTCTCTTGCGTAGATGCTGGACATGTAGATTCAAGACAGGTTTGAACACATAGAGCCTCAGAAGGAGAAACATAATTTGCATTTGACATAGTTTTGATCTTTTTCCAAAATACTATCAAATATCTCAGAAAATATTTTCCTGTAAATTGGTGTATTAAAAAAAAACAAAGTTTCAAGAAGTGAATGCATCTTATATATTTTTATATCTCAATGCAAAGTGGAACAAATAATGGAATAACTTCAGTGTGTAAACAAAGGGCCGGCCAGCTTGTAGTTTTAATCACACGTATTAATAACAACTCTATCAAGATTTTATATTCATTCCAAAACATTTCTGAATGTTGTCATGCTGTGATCCCTTCTTCAATAGAAGACTTTCAAACTGTCTCACAACTGTTTGTTCCTGGCGATTTTTTTTTGTTGCTTCACCTCCGTTGTTGTTTTAATATTAATTTTCTGTCACAGTCCAGATTTGTTGACATTTTCAAAGTTCCTGCTTATATGGTTGTTTGCAAAACACATTTGTTTTGTTTACTTTTTGAGCTAAAAGGCAACAAATATTGTCATGAAATACTTTTGAAACTATTTTAAATATGGATCTAAATCCACATTAATGTAATGGTGAGCTGGTGGCTACAGAAATGTGTATTCATGCGTGAATCACAGCTGTCTGTTGAACTTGTTGTGTGTGATTTGTCCGTACCTGAGGGACTTAGCATCCGGCTGCACTGGACTAAACTGTAGGATGGACAAGGGAAAAGCAGCTGAAGCAGAAAAACAGATCAAAACAGGGCTGTCAGAGTTGGAATACACCGTTCAGACCATAGAAAACGAGCAGGAAAATGTGCAAAGGTGTGAAATGAAAAGGTAAAGAACTGAGTGACAGGAAAGAATTCTGAAGTTCAGAGGTGAGGAAATGGGTGCAAACAGACTGAGGCAGTGGGGTGAAGATGTGGACACGAGAGGGTTGAGTTGACGGGGGCCTAGTGGCTGGTGGACATAGCCCAGGCCCCCTCCATCCTCCAGACGGAGAAGGCATAGCTCAGTCTTTCATGGGCTAGATAGTTGCAGCTGGCCAGCTTGGCATCCATCTCGTCGCTCTGCAGCACCTGGTAGAGGAAGTCGATGTAGCGCGATGCCAGCTTCAGGATCTGGATTTTGCTCAGCTTGTCTGAGGGTAGCGTTGGGATGATCTTGCGTAGTGAAGCGAAGGCGTCGTTCAGGGACTGAGTGCGTTGACGCTCCCGTACGTTGGCGATGACGCGCTGGGAGTGGAGGTCCTCGAAGGGCTGCTCCAACCTGGGTCCGAGCGTCGTGGGCGCCAACGACACCACTGTCGATGGGCTCTTCTTTGGCCTCTTCGGCCCGGATGGCAGCAGGCTGTTGGGGCTGCTGGTGCTGCTCTCCTCGGCGTGACCAAGGCTGTCCTTCTTGGGGTACGGTGAGCGTTTTCGAGTTCCTTGCTGGTGGGCCTTCTTCGATCCTCTTTCCAGTTCCTCTTCACTGGCCCCCAAACCCCCTTCAGGAGAGTTGGAGCAGGACACCTCTTCCCTCATTGTACTGTCCAACCACGACCTTTTAACCTCCACTGCAAAGACGGGATGCTGAGAGGCTCTTTCTTTAAACAACACCAGACCTGAACTTGACCAACCGTTGTCACGAGTCGTGTCTTTGGTTAAAGGAGGTTAAGGCTTCAGAAGCTCCATAAGACTGGACGTGATTTCTGCTGTCCTGTTTCCAGATGACCTTGTTAAACGTCTCGCTTTCACATTTCCCTCCCTACCTGGTGGACAGGACAACAACAAACCATCTGACAGGCAAGTCCTCCTCCTCCTCTTTTATATCCAAACACTAACCCCGGGGTTTGCTGGCTGTTCTCTTTGGCTCAACGGACTTCCAGAGGGCGTGGTTCGGCCTGGGCCGGGCAGAGAAACAGGAAGTGTGCGTTTGCTGGGAGGGTGATAGAGGAAGGGGGTAAGTGGCGCCCTCAGCCAATAAGAAGAGCTGTGTCTAATGTTGCAGAGATGTTGGAGGCTTTATGGGTTCCAGATTTGGGCTGGAGCATCAGTCGGCATGCACCCTTATGTCTACATTCTCATTCATCAATTCATTACCAGGACAGACATAATTTTAAACCTTTAACTTCTGCCTGTAGTCAGTGTAAACTATGATATTCAATAGCTGTCAAATAACATTTTACAGAATAAAAAAATTGCCAAGTGTTCATGAAATGTTTAAAGTTTTTCGTCAAACACGAGAACGCATGTGAGTTCGTGTTACATTGCCTGCACAATCAACATGATAAGAATAAAACTATTACTATTAGTATTAGGGTTTTATAATTACAAATTTTGAATGACTGAATCTGAAAAAAAAAAAAAACGATTTTGTGTAAATCTGTTTGGCTGTGCCGTCTTTGTGCATGCATGTCTTTATGAAAATGGAAAACTATACCAGCTTGCAGACTGTAAATAATTTCACAAGATAGATAGACCACATTTGGATGTTTGCTGTTCTGAACTTTAGAGTTTAGTGATGACATCATCTGCTCTAGTCATCGATGTCGGTTTGGGAAAGCACAGACGGGACCCTAAATAACCCCTGACCTCTGTGGCCCAGTGATCCCAGTCTACAGAGGTGACAGAGCACCTAATTGTGCCATCCCACAGCCCGAGGCCGAGCCAACACATGTTCCTCCTCGCCGTGAACCCATGTGCGTCTGCAGTCACTTAAATACATTTTCTGCACTTTACACTCATGACACAGCAGACGGGTCCTCCTGAGAATCCGTCCAGACGCGAAGCCAGACTTGCGTTTGCTCAATCTGGGTTTCAACACTGCGATAAAAGAACCAAAATCCTGAATGATGACCAAATGTTGCGCAAATCTGCATTCGCAAACAAGCCAGTTTCCCAGCATTGGGTGTGTTTATACCTTCATTTATCTTGACTTCAGTGACTCATGTGTGGATCACTCTGTGGGAATCTTTGGGGGGGAATTTCCTGCTGCTTCAATCTGCGGTGATCCGCTAAGTTTTTATGACAGCGCTCAATCATACCTTTTACGTTTTAACACCTCCAAATGTTTTTGAGGCATCTTTCCTGTTTCCAAAAACGATTTAAAATTCCATGTCGCTGTCCTAAGATGTTACGTGGAGCCACAGAGATGAGTATTATTTAATAACGGCAGTTTTCCTGGGTAGTAACTAAAACTTCTATTCTAGACACGGTGCTTGACAAGTTCTAGCCAACAATTTGGGTGCGATTACCATGGTATTTGAAGGAGCATATGAGCAGAGAGAAGTTCAGAAGTTTTCTGATGAGCCCCATGATTGCACTGGTTTACATTTCATTCAGAGAGGAACGTTGAGCGGAAAGTAGCTCGATCCCAGTTGGGTTCAATCAACTTGAAAGAAGAAAAAAGCTCATCTGGCCATCAAAGGACAGAGAAAGTGAATTATATGAGGTTGTATTTACATAACAGCCTAAGTCAACTCCAGGATTAACTGTTATTAGAACTGGGGCTTACTGGGAGCTCTGGTGGAGACAGAGAAGGGACAGGAAAGTCATTGTTGCTGAGGCTGATCTGACCGCTTACCTTTAGCGAAAGCATGGCTTCGTGCCACCATCATGGAAAAAATGAGCTAACAAAGCGAGTAGGCCTGGAGGAATGTCGTGGCACATTGAAGAACAGAGGGGGGAGAGAATAGAGAAAGAGGGAGAGAGAGAGAGAGAGAGAGAGAGAATGGGAGAAGAATAAGAAAAGGGGGAAAGAAAAGGAGAAGAAAGGAAAGGGAGAAGGGGGAGAAAAGTGAGGCTGTCCAAACAGAACCAGATGCAGGAGTGTGGAGGCTTGTTTGATCTCTGTCCTCATAGGCTGATTGATGTTGCACATTTCATTTCCTTGTCAGAGTCTTGACATAATGTTTCACTAAACACTCAAGCTCGACTCTCATCTTCGTTTTATTTCCATTGGGGTCATAATTAACCCTTCCTCAAGCTGAAAATAGATCATACACATATCGATATATATCAGCAGATATTGACTTACACGCACACTCAGGGGGGTGGTGCTTGGATATCAAAGAAGACAGATGTATTGTCTGTTTCTGTCTATGCAACATGTGGTTTGGTCGTGGCTGAAAGAGCAGCCATGTTGATGCGTTTGAAGTTCTCCAGGAAAAGAAAAAAAAGGAGAGAAATCTATTCAAGTTCGTAACGCAGTCGATTCAATTATCGTCACGCACCGAGAAGTCGAGGCGTTTCGGTGACACCCTCCACCGGCGGGAGCGTGGCTGTGTGACCAATCATAAAGGATGTGTTTTGAAATCCATGCTGGCTCGACAAAATGAGCTAATCATTAAATTCCTCCTCACCTTCACCCCGGGAGTGCCTCCCCCCCGGCTGCTGTTATTGATGTTTGCAAGCAGCCACGCCGCGCCCTCCTCCTCCACCCCTTACCCACCCTTCCATGGCTCCATCCCTCCAGAGGATCTTATAGTGGCACAAAGGCAAACATCTGGGACCCATTTCCCCCCTGGAGAAGCCCTTCCTGTGGGGTATCCACTTAGAGGGGTTCAGGAGGAGCGGAGGCGGGGGGGGCTGAAAGGGTGAAGGTGCGTGGTATGTGGGGGATGGTGGTGATGGGACTGGGGGTGAGGGGGGGGGGTGAGATCTGATGGGTTAAAGGAACAGTTCAACATACTAAGAAATTATTCATATTTTAATCACTTCAACATCCACCACCCAGTCCCTCTAAGGTTCACTGATTTTCTCTTTTTGTCTCGTTGTATTTAATCCGTGCAAAAATCTGAAATTTAAACTGCTTTGGCTCGCTGTTACCATTTGTTTACTTTTTTGCTAAACTAAGCTAAGCTAAGCTTCTGATTGTCTCTGCAAGAAACCCAATAAATATATTTTTAATACTGCAATAATCTAAAATTTTAAGTGTGGCATTTAATTCAGGAACAATCACACACAAATTTTAGTTTGTAAAGTCTTATAGCACAAAAATAAGCCTATAGAAGTAATATTAGATAATGTTTGTGTAGATTTTTACTCACAGCAACCTAAAAGCGGTCCAATAAAACAGCGGTTGGAATTTTTTATTATTATTTGTAGATGTTTCACTGCTCAACATTGAGATTGCATCACTTCTCAAATATTCTAAATACAGTAGCTAAAAATGTCTCGGCTTTCATTTTCACTGTGATGTTAATTTTGATTGTTTATTCATGAATATTTAGAGCTAAAATGTCATACAAAAATTTAAATCCAAATTTTCACAGAAAGGAAAGAACTCAAGAAAGAGCTGCTGGGGAAGATCATGAGATAAAATTAAAAACTCAATAACAGCAGCTAAATTGTTCGGGCGGAATGTCCATTTTCGTTTTAGATACTGTTAATGTATTTTTAAAAAAAACTGTTTTTCTATATTACAACCAGTCTCTCAACCGCTGCGTGCAAGTCTATATTATTCTTGTTAAACTGCGACTTATCTTTTTTTGTTAGACTGTAACTTGTCAAAATATTTAGTGCTCAAGCTTCCTTCAAATGTCTCTGCTTTCATGTGTAATTTAGCCAATATCCTGCTCTGGCTCTGATTACAGTGTTTAAGTTCTGGGGTTCGTCCGTGGCACATTACAAACAGTCCCAGTGGAGTTCAGAGCTATGTTGGAGATACGGCTGGTGTGTTCTGAGGGCAGGTTAGATGGATTAAGACTCCTACAGCTTTTTCAGGGACATCCAGGAAGAAACAGAGCGATTTGTTTACGAGCAGGAAGCCACAGTGTGTCGTTCACAACCATTTTCACTTCCACTTTCTCATAGAGGATTCATTACAAAGTTGTAATTACCAAGAATCTTTTTGGGTTTGTCACGTTGTGACCTCTCCTTTTACTGATGATGGCATTATCATTGTCAGTAATTTATCATGAATTAGTTGTTTCAAATCATCCTGCAGCCTTTTGATAGACGATAAGGCATCATGATTTAAATGTTTTTTAAAAAAATTATTGAACATTAATCACAGGAAACATCTCTGAGAGACATTATTGTTACTCCAGCCATTAATAACATTAAACCTAGAGGCGCCTCTGTGTGATCATGACTGGTTGAATGAACATTACTGTATATCACATTGGTTTCACAGCAGGTCACATGATCTCCATCAGGGGCAGAAACACTAATGTGGAACAACTGCAGTCAAAAATGAACTGATAAATGCCTTTCTGTCAAAATCATTGCTACATGTGACATCAGTAGAAAAACACTACTTAGTCCAGATAATGCTGACTAATCAATTCCACAGAAGGATGCTGACACAATATACAGCATTTGCGCTGATGAATCATTCAAAATCAAACTGTCAGCATGTTGGGATGACGGTCTTTGACAACAAAATGAGTCAGCAGTTCAGATGTGATCACGTAGCCGCTGAGGTTTTACCAGTGAAATAAGTGTGTACAGGAAAACTTTGTGTGAATTCTGTTTTGTTTGCCTTTACAAAAGCTTTTAAAAACTTAACTTTGCAAGGTTATAGTTCTGACTTAAATGATGGTTAATATCTCAGATTGTTATGGCTTATTAAACTACATGTGCTTTTCCTCTGAAAAATATCAGTGTGAAATGTGACAATTAATGTATGAATTTGGTTGATAACGTATTGACATGAGAGAGATGTTGTTGATTCTGGGGATGGGAATTTTACAAGCCAAATGGCTTCTACCTGTCAACCATTTTTTTCTTTTCGGATGTTGTCGATGCTGCAAAAGTAATGAAGGTGAAGTCTGCTTGTGGACATGTAATAACATGTCCAGAAAGAAAGAAAGAAACTGAATAAATAAATAAATGAATATATAAATACAGTGAGGGGAATGTACTCTCCCCCCTCTTAAATCTGAGCATCTCAGTATTTGAAGGTAATAAAACACCTTTGGAAACACCTTGATAAAAAATTGTTCTTTCTCGGGTAAACTGAAGAAAATAGACACCACAAATCAATCTGACTACAATTTCCTCAGATAAGGAGCCAGTCAGGGTGTTTCCAATCTCACACTTCAAGCAGTGGTTACTGGAAGCAGAGTCGACCTGGATTCTCCAGGATTAGGCCTGATCACGCATCCACTCCTGTCAAACATTCAGTACAGTGAAGTACAGTCTGCAAGGTATGGAGGAATGCTGTGTTTCTACATCAGAGCTAGAAACACCAACAGAGGCACCTTCAAAGAGATATGCATTCATATTGAATCAATCCCCACTCCCGATGGATTACACCAGTTAACCAATGTTACATTGTACGAATGCTTTTTTTTAATGTTTTCTCAACTCCTTTGCTCTGGTTCTGGTTCTCCTTGTGAAGCCACTTCAAACAGACTCTGCCTTGGCATATCCCTTTGTGCTCTGAAACAGCAAATATGTGTCTCTCTAAAATGATTCAGATGCATACTCACAGTGATTCCACAGGCAGGGGTAGGATTGCAGAAATAAATGAGGATGGGAAAATAGATCGGCTGAGTGTTAAGGTAAAGCATCTGCACTGCTGTTTAGGGGCAGAAGGTGTGTGTGTGTGGGGGGGTGATTGAAGATGGGTGAAGGATAATAGAAGAAGATGGTCAAGTACAGAAGGAAAAAGAAGAAGATGACTGTATGCGAGAAATCTTGCGGCTGTAAATCAGCGGGGTTACAAGAAGAGATGAGAGGATATTGGGAATGCAAAGGCCGGGAAACATATGTTTCCGTTTGTAAATTAGAAAAAAGTAAATTGCGATGAATATTGCTTAAATATCTGTGGGCTTTGTACCATGCTTTGCGGAAGTTCCTCAGAAATCATTCTGGGACTGCCTTCTTAAAAATGCCAAAATGGCTTCTAATGTCAAAGAGGCCATCTGGTTCTTGACCAATTCAAGATGTTTGTTTTTCTTTTTTTTCTCCTGATGCTTCTTTTTTTAGATCAAATGCTTCACTTTTTATTATTAAGACCAGTGTCTATTTTTCACAATGAGACTGTTAGTCGGCACACATCCCAGTCATAGAAGTGAATCCCAGTTTACCTTCTTATCCAGGTGGATTAAGTACTTTAACTCCAGTACGGTTCTGATGCATTTGTAACTTACTTTAATATAACGTACAAATTTGTGGATGATGTATTACCTTGGATTTATTTATAATGTAGTATTAAAGATCCGTTAACCGAGACTAATCTGCTACTTATGTGATGATATTAATGAAGTACTGTGATTTTAGGCTCATTCTGCTGCCTGAGTTCTTTTCTTGTTTTTAAATCTAGTGTGTTTTATTGCTTGAATTTCACATAAAGAGTTCAGTTTTTAATTAAATGCTTTTGATTTAAAAATGCATGAAATATTCAAAATCCCCACCCACAGGTGTCTTTCAATGAAGAAAGTACAACAAAAAATTATGAAAATGCTAAAATTCCCAAATTATCAAAAGATGTGTCTCCAAAAAGTTGTTTGGTTATAATCTTTATAGAAAAATAAATATTGATCTGTTTTTGTGTTGTGCTCAGGCTCTAATTACAGTGAAACCCTCTTCTGAGACAAATTGCGCACACAGAAATTCAACATGTAACCATGGAAACTAAAATTCCTGAAAAGCATCATTTATCACCTCAATGCTTGGTTGTTTTTGCATCATTAAAAAATAAAATAAAAGAATAGTATTTGAGACCTTTTCCGAAAACAAAACCAACCACCAGAATGAACGACAGTTAAATTCATAACCATGGAAAATAAAAAATAAAAACTACAAAAAATAGCAAAAAAGAAACAAAAGACAGGCAACACATCTACTTTGATATTATGTGTAGAATCTTTGGCATAAAAACATTATAATAAAATACTGATTACATTCGTGAAGAATAGACAGACAGATTCCACTCCTAAATCCTCCTCCTCACTCTGTGTTGATGCAGAATAAGAAGCTGCAAACACTCGAGACACAGAATGCAGTGTTGGAGGACACGTTTAAATTACTAGTAACTATATAATATCAAATAGCAGTATTTTGCCCAAACATTCATTCTTAAGGGCAAAGATAATAAAAATGTCCAATTCTGTGTTTAATATTAGGTCATACTTATTCATACAATGACATGAATGAGCAGATTCTGCTCACACATGTTCTGATGCTGGATCATGTAATCTAACTGTACATCATGCCGTTCATAGACGCATGCTCTGCATGAAAAAATAATGTTCATCTGATGTCATTGGATATATTAAATACATGTAAAAGTGCTTTCCCCTTTGAGGTGTACTGAGATGAGTGAGGTACAAGTTCCTTCAAATTGTACTTTCAAGCGCTGGCTGAGAGATCATGTAAATGTAAAAGAGCATGAAAACCTGCCTGACCTACTGAGAAAACATAAACAGGTTTGAGAACAGACAAGTGGATGCTCGTAAAAAAAAAGTATGTGTACTTTTTAAGTACTTCAGTCCTGACGTCATCAGCTGGAAAAGGTGTGTATCCGTGCAGGATTTCCCCTGCAGGGTGCTTGTTGACGATGATGATTATGCTGATGTTGCTTTTTAGTGTGCAGCATGTTGAGGATGGTCGCGTTATTTCAACGTATAAATTATCGTTTCCAGTCTCACCACACACTGCCAGACTGGCAGTCAACACTTGAGACAACTTCCTTCCTTGATTTGGGTAGAAAGGAGTCCAATAATTGAATAAAAGGAGACCCCTCCTCCTCTTTACATACTGCACAAACACACACTACACACACACACGCACACAAACATTTTACAGGCTGGTGTATAAACTTAATGGGATGCATTTGGTTCCAAAGCCCCCAGCTTGCTCAGTGGAAAGTGAGCTGGACTGTTTTTCAGTTTCTCCATGTTGAAGTTTATAACGACCAGATAAAAAATGTTGCCATGGCGATTTAACCACAACATCGCAATTACCTTCATGCAATAAGACTCTGGGGGCTTACAAACAAGCCAGCGTAATGTAATTAACATATAAGTACCACCAAAAATGTCCTTAAAACACAGACGAAGGATGCAGGAATGTAACAGAGTTGAGGATCAAAGTTATTGATATTTCTAGTAAATAAATGCCACCAGATTGTCTTTCTATACTTTATGTAGAATTTTTAACTGAATGCAGGATTGTATCAAGATACATTTTTACACCAGATTTTTGCCATATATTGTATTGTAAATGCATATTTAATGAATTATAACACATTAAACACATCAAAGTCTTTGCAGTCATTTGCAGGAACAAAATCATACACCAAAAATTCTCTAACCCCCCCCCCCACACACACACACACACACACACACATACACACACACACACACACACATACATACCTTTCCTTTGGTGGAATAATTGCCTCACTTCAAAGTGTGTTATTAACCTGCATTTTCTGTTCCAATTGTTGCTGCAGGGCTTTTTTCATAAATGTGGCTCGAGTGGGAAAAGAGATTCATATTTCTCAGTTCCACAAATCCTAGTTGAACATCCTGACTCTATCTATCTATCCATCTATCTATCTATCTATCTATCTATCTATCTATCTATCTATCTATCTATCTATCTATCTATCTATCTATCTATCTATCTATCTATCTACAGTATCTATCTATCTGTGTCTTTATACACACAAACACACACACACACATCAACATCAACAACATGTTAACATGTTCTGTTTTGGATTTTATTTAAAAAAAAAACAGTTTATAGCTTAAGATGTCTCTCAGTTACACTCATCAACACCTACATTCACTCATACATGTAGATGTGTGATGTCATAAATGATGTACAGAAACAAACACACAAATGTACAATTAAAACAACGCAAATTGATCACATGATGAAAGCAACAATAGAAGCATCACAAACGGTTCTGATCACAGTGAAGCCAGATGCATGCACACTAGCGGTGTCACTACTGCTGTGAATTAAGACCACAGCTGTGGCCCCATGTCACCCTCCAGCTTCTTCTTTGAGTGCTTTTATCACTGATAAAAATAATACAAAAATCACCATTTACATTTTAAGAAACAAACAACCCTTCCAGTCTCCATTTATTTGGAGTTGCACTTAAAATCCATCCTGATGAAGCACCTGAAGTTTCCTGATACACATCAACACGAAAGCATTGAGTTCATCACAGGATTGATGCTTTGTGATTGGCAGATCCCCTGACAGGATGTGTGGAAACTGCAGCAAGTCAAATTCAAGAGAAGACGCGGACGTATGGTGGGGGGTTCATAGTTGGAAAAGTAACCCCCTCTAGTGGTACAAGAATGAAACTACAACTGATGGTTACAAAAGAAGACTGTGCTAAGATTCATCAATTCCAAGTTACATTTCAAAATGCCTGCATTTTGTGCATTGGCATGAGTCAACAGGAATTTAAAGTATCAAATCTCATCAAGGATGATCGAATAGGGCTGCTTTGTCTGTGTAGTTCTACCACTACCACAGCATCATAAAAACAGGTTTGGGGATATAGAAGGTGGCAGCCAGAATAAAGGTCCTCAGTTTCCTCTCAAAACATCTAGCGTCACTTTTGGAGTGCTGCAGTCTTCAGGTGTTGGTGAACGGGTGAGCGAACTAGAAGTCACTGAGGATGCTGACATCAGCAAGTTCTTTACGGTAGCGGTGGGAGGACAGCATGAGCAGGAAGGACCACTTGAGGGCCATGAAGGACCAGACGCAGGACAGGTAGAGACTCTGAGGGTTGGTCAGGGCTGTAGGGGGCAGGGACACATGTTAGGGTTCAGACCGCGGCGTACTGCTCAGTCCGCTGGGTTGAACCTCTTATTGAATTACTCTTAAGGGAAAGACATAAAACATCTGTGTGTTCGTGTGAAACAAGAAAGAGGATCTTACACTCTTTCCTGTTGATGGCGACAGACAAGAAAGCGATGAAGGCTATGACTGCCACCAGGGAGAAGAAGACCCCGATGACGAAGAAGAACTTGAGGCCCTTCATCCACATCCTCCAGTAGTCCTTCAGGTACATGATGTGAGTGATCAGGGTCCAGAGCGCCAGCACCCCTGAGGGACCAACACAGCCAGGTTAACTCTCATAAAAGAAATCTTCTTGGATTCAGGAGTTTTCTTCTAATGTTCACCTTTTATACACCAAATATTTGATTTTTTTTTTATATCATGCAGCTATTATTTCCACATTATTATACACACCATCAACACCAGCGAACATCTTTCAAACAATTTCCCTTTATATCGTACATGCATACATGTTGCATTTCAAAGGAAATGCAGTATGAGTTCTGAAGGGCTAAATATTAAATAATAATATTCAAAATTTACTCCATTATTTCATAATAAACACCGAAGACAAACAGTAAGACAAACTGGGGGAAAGAGAGAGGCTGAGGACTAGGGAGCATCAGATCCACTGTCTAGGATTAAACATCAAATATCAACAGATTCTAAGAACCACATCTGAAGCCTCAGTCCGAGGAATAGCTAAGATACTGTGCAGTCATGTCATGAGGGAAGAGTGACACAGCATATTGATAAATGCTGAGTCAGTGAATAACACTGTGTTCCTTTTTCATGGCTTTTCCCTTTTTTCAAAATCATATTTATAGCCACAATCTTGTGAAAAACAAAACATGACATGATTTTTCACCAAACTGCAACAGAAGGAACTCCATGGATGTGAAATTTCTAAAAAGAAAATCTGTGTTTCCTGTGATGGTTGGGCACAAAGCACTGACGACAGAATAAAAACCATAATAATGAACAGGCACATGCATTAATGGGTCGTTTCCATACGGGAAAATTATTTTTTTCCCTGTAGAAATAATCAAAACAAAGTTGATCCATTAGAACGTTAAATATATCATGTTAGTGCAGCACAGCTGAAGTTTCATTACATTTTACTAATGTTTTACAGAGTATCCTATCTTTTCATGAATTAGGGTTACAGATGTTGACATGGGTTTGTAAAAGTTAGCAAAGGCTCAAAGATCATATTCAGGGAAATCACGCTGAACACAGCGTATTGCATAATTGTTCTTAAAATTAATCAATCTATTTCTTTCGCAAGTCTGTCTGATCAGGCATTCTCATTCTGGAATCAAACCTGTGCCAAAGGTCGTGCAAAACAGAATCACACCAAGGAATGAGTCCAAACTCCAAGGATCATGCATTGACTGACCTCAGCAGCATTTAGCCTGCTTTAAACACCTGTAGTTCACACCACACACAACTGGGGACGTTAAATGAGTAAAAACCCTGATTGAAAATAATAAGGTGGAATGAAACACGCAAAGCCATGACTTAATCTTCAAGGGATCTCATTTCAAAGCTACTCATGTTTTCACATTCCCTGATAACGTGACAATGTCTGTTAGATTCAATCAACCAGTGTAAACTTGATCAGATAAACACTGACATTCATCAATCCTCCAGTCCCTTCAGTCTTAGGAGGGTCTGAGTTTCAGTGTGTGTTTGTGTGTGTGTGTGTGTGTGGGGGGGGGTTACCTGACAGTCCTCCCATGGCTGCGGTCCACGGCTGTTTGTACACGATCATCCACACGAGGAAAGCTGACAACCCCATGAACACACCAGTCGAGGCATAGCCGATACTAATGTAGGTTTTATTACAACCCATTATCGCAACAAAAGAAAAAAGAAAAACAAACAAAAAAGGACTAAAAGGTAGGCTGGGACACAGAAATCAGGACAAAAATAAAACCAAACAAACAAAAAAACAGCGGTCAGATTCAGGAATGTGTCCTGTTAACGAATGACCGCTTTCCTTTAAAAACGTTTCTGAAGAAAAGTGATATTCTGTCCGGTTCAGCTTGAAAAAGAAAACACGCTCTAGTCTACGTCATCGTATAAGAGCCAATGAAAACTCGGGTAGTCGTACTTGTCTCACGTGGTGACCACACCGCCCCCTACAGGATAATACAGAAACAGCACACCTCAGCAGCTGAAGTAGAGATTCGTGTTTTCACATTCCTTGATAACAATACTCTGTGTAACAATTCTCTTAATTATGTGTTCACTTTTAAAAAAAATCTTGATTTAATAATTAACAAAAGTAAAAACACATAAAAAACCCCACACCTGTTTATGATTAATTTCTCAGTAAAGGTTTGTGAGAAAAGTGTGCAGCTTAACTGACACCTGTCAATCACAAGAAAATAGTTTCAAGACACAAAATAGATTATTAGGTTGAGCAACCACATAATGATCAATAAGCATCATATATTTGTCAGGTGGCAAAACTAAAAAGACACACATTTGACACACATAGTAGAAATGAATGAATGAATGAATGAATGAATGAATGAATGAATGAATGAATGAATGAATGAATGAATGAATGAATGAATGAATGTATGAATGAATGAATGAATATGATATGACTTGAAAATTTAAGACTGACACAGACCTGTTGTTACAGAGGAACTTCAGTGTTTGAACATTTAATCCTTCTTTAAGCCAATTCCGAATTACATCAACCTTTCTGAATTTAGCATAGTTATTTTAAGTTTCACATTTGCACCAAACTTTGAAAGTATGTATATAATATAGCAAACAAAGACTGAGGTGATTGTCTGAAAAAAAGATGGAATAAGAAAATGTTCTGAATAATATGCTGATTGAAGTGTTTGAAATTTGTCGACTATCAATATAAAAATCTGGAAACTTCAAAGTTAAAAACAGCTACAAAGAAAAGCTGAGATTTTACTTAGATGTGAGCTCTGTGTGAAGAAGAAACATCCACTAAGAGAAGAAGCAAAGAGAAGTTTCTTTCATGGAAATGGAGGCACTTCATTCCACATTTGGTATATGAAATGAAAGATGACGTCAGCTGGAGTGTTGGTTGAAGTGCTGCACTGAAACCAGTCAGAGAAAGGCGTGTGTGAATAGTGGAAGACTGAAGGATCTGAAATGTAGAATTGTAGGAGCAAAAAGTAGAAACGTCAATGAAGATCAAACATCATCGCATTAATCAGCAAACGATAAATAGCTACAGCACATTTTTGAGGAATAATCTGAAATATGTCACAGTTTGACTGTAATTTATTCATCTTGTGTTTTAGTAAACTCGGCACCTTCAGATGTAACTGACATCAAGCTCTGACACAATTACCTTAATATGACATACAGTAATTTAGGTATTTTCTGACATTTCTGACTAAATGATTGATGTGGATAATCAATAATCAATCAGCAGGGATATGAGCTTAATCAAAGAAAGCCTGAGATTAAAGTTGATTGAAGTTGGAATAAGAAGACAGATCAAACCACAGGAGTGCTTCAGTTTTTGTGCTTCCACCCAGGAGATCTGAATGACGCTCACCTGTTCCAGTTCCAGAATAACAGAAGAGTTCAGTTTGAGGGACAGCGGGGAGAGTTGTGGTCGAGGGAGAAATTATTAGTCTTATAATTCTGGCACTATGGGAAAGGGCACTGGCAAGACAGGAGGCGACCTCTGGGGACTTAACCAAAAACACTGCATAAGAATTCCACATCTAATGTCAGGACCATTTTAGCTTCCAAAGAACAACACCAGGAAAATGTTTGATATCTTCATAATATCAACCTCTTCATAAACCTCCAAAGCCACGACAATGAATTGTTGTGTCAAATGGTGTACCATGTTTGACATTAACCCTAAACCCTAACCTGGGAATACAGCAGGACACAAAGATGACTAGGCCACACACATGTAGGTGTTGCACAAGAGGGGTCAAAGACGTAGGTGTTTCCCAAGACAACTGTGATCCATCGACATCTGCAGGCCTCTACTGTGCTTCCTCTACCAGGCTGGTAGCCAGTGCCGTGTTCATCAATGTGGTTAATGCTGTGTCAGTTTCCTCAAATTACTTGTTTTCACCCAATGCAATGTCATTTTCCTGTTTCTTTTAATTACACATACCCGTATATATCTGCATTTACCTGTGTATGGGAACTGTAATGTATGTACACAAGCTTCAACTGTGACATAGGAATTTCCTGTTGAGGACTAGTGTATCTATCTAATACCATGTGTAGATCATTTAAAACAGGCTGAAGTAGGCCTAGTTCTTTTGAGTAGGAACATGCCTTGATGCAGGACAAAAATTTAGACCGGTTCAAGTTTTTATAAAATCAATGTCAAGTTTCAAGGGCAACTGCAATGATACTTTGTCAGTATAGTTTGATTTACATGGTTCATTTGTTTGATTTTTACTTACTTTACTTTGTTGTTTAAACAGCCCATCATCACTTTAGTTTGACCCTCTCTCTGAGAGACTTCGTTGAGTTTGTCTCTCAAAAGCTGTTCACATTAATCTGTTGAGGAGTGAAATCTCTCTTCTGCCTCAGACACATTCAGAGACAGCAGGACTAGGGAACAGGACATCTTTCTTTTTCTTTTGTCCAGTAGTTACGACACGTAGAGGTTTATTTTTTTCGCTGTGGCAGATATTTAATATTTAAACAACCATACTCGGTACAAACCATAAGAGGGAGACAATGTGCTAAGTTGTTCAGGTCCTCCATAACGGTTAAGAAAAACAATGGAAACGGGCAGTGAATTTCCGAATCGTACTATGGTGACGCCACAGCAGCTCACTGCTATGTCTCTGATTGGTTTAGCGTGACAATGACGTTCCAGAGGGGTGGAGCTGTTGCTGTCAGCGGCGCGGAGAGGAGCGATAGATTTATTCTGGGAGAGGTCTCAATGATGGAAATTCCATGTGTAAATGCATATCCATACACTGTAGTTATAATATTATAACTTAATTATTTTACACAGTGATTGATAGAAATGGGCTTCCATGCAGAGCATTCAGGGATATTTATATTATAGGAATAAAAGTAAAAGACTTAACATCAAGTTACACTAATACTCGCTATTACCATCAATGAAAGATATTTATTGACATTACTGCCATTTTTATAAGGTATTTATAATACATTGTTGCTCATATTTAGAAGAGTGCATATAATTGGACAAAGTTCTGTGTCAACAGAAGAGATCTGTTATCATTATGTCGACTCTCACAGTACAACTCTTCCACTTTATTCTATACAATAAATTAAATTAATTTCAGATAAGTGAAAGTGGAGGATTTTAAATACTTGGGGTCAACAGTTGATTGACTGATTGAACAGTCCAGAACCACAGTAAGGAGGTGAAGAAATGGATCCAAGCAGGCTGGAATAGGTGGAAGAAAGTGTCAGGTGTCTGATGTGACAGAGGATCTCTGTTAGAATGAAGGGCAAAGTTTACAGTGCTGAGGCCAGCCATGATGTACAGATTCTAATCTGTACAGTGGTGAGGCCAGCCAGAGACAGTGGTGAGGCCAGCCATGATACACAGATTAAAAACAATGATGAGGCCAGCCATGATTGACGGATTAGAGACAGCCATGATTGATGGATTAGAGACAGTGGTGAGGACAACCATGATGGAGAGATTAGAGACAGTGGTGAGGCCAGCCAAGATGGAGAGATTAGAGACAGTGGTGAAGTCAGCCATGATGGAGGGATTAGAGACAGTGGTGAAGGCAGCCATGATGGAGGGATTAGAGACAGTGGTGAAGGCAGCCATGATGGAGGGATTAGAGACAGTGGTGAAGGCAGCCATGATGGAGGGATTAGAGACAGTGGTGAAGGCAGCCATGATGAGGACTGGAGGGTAGCAGGCTCGAGACCCACGCATGTATCAAAAAGGTTTGGAGTGTGAACTGGTAGCTGCAGAGGTACCAGTACAGCCCCCAAGCCCTGCTGAGGTGTCCTTGAGTAAGTCACCGTCCCGAACATTCAAATTCCAGAAACTTTATTTGTCCCCAGGGGGCAATTTAAGCAGGATTAGTGCACAAAAAAGTAATGCAAAGAGAAAAAAACAGACTTCATACACAGAAAGCTAACACTAACTCTACAATACACAAACAACTGGACTACACTGGGTCGCTCCAGAAAAGACTAGGAACCTCTACCATTAACATTTGAATTTTCACAGAAATATACACTGTATTGTTATTTAAAAGTGTTAGAACGTACAGTACTGTATATGCCAGGGATAGCACATCAGCAAAAACGCCATCTCGTCATCGTCGTAGTCAGCCAATCACAGGGAGAGTAAGGCGGATCATGGCGTCGTCATAGTGCGATTCGTAAATTGGTAAAGGGGCAAGCAGCTGGTGACAGCCGAAGAGATACACTCCCCCCTGCAGCTAGTAAACTAGACCAAACGAAGACATTATCGGACAGCTCCGTAGAAATGCAGTCCTGACGGTTGCAAACAATTTGTCTTCAAGAGAATATATATTTTACAACTTGAAAACCGCTAAAATTGTTTTGTCCGGGCGCCAGGCCAAGTAAGATCGTTAATGGCAACCAAGTGAACGCTGTTGTAGTTGTTAGCAAAAGTAACGTTGATGTTAGCCATCATGTTAGGCAGCTATCTAGCCAGCAGAAGCTAGGTAACTTCGGTGTTTATGGTCGCATCGAGCAGCCCTTGGATCTAAGCTGTCAAGTTATCAAAAAACGCCAACAGGCTGGGTACTTATTAAGGATGGGTGACACAAACCCAGCGACTTCCCATGCCTTTCAGTCGGAGGTGAGTGTTTATGCAACTATTTTACAATGAGAATCGCTAGCTGGCATTGATAGCTAACGACGTTAGCAAACGTCAAGTGAACTTTGGGGTTGTCATCACACGATGTAGCAGCTGCTGCTCGGCTAACCTTAGCTCGATGGGCTAATATTGACATAATGATAGCGACTAGCTAGCTGGTTAGTGTTGAATAGTTACACGAGAGAAGCTTTCGTACAAATTGTCAACTTTCAGCGCTTCAACTTGAGGATATTTGAGGAAAAATAGAAACGAACGTCAGTAAAATGATACTGATGTGGATAAGGTCGGTTAGCGTTTCCTCTAAATGAAAACATTCCATCGTGCTAACACGAACCATGGCTGCACTAAACATCACATTCACGGAATCTCAGTGTATCAAGGTAACAGTTGGTTACTGGTCATGCATTTATTACTCTATAATGCTTTCAAATGATAGCTTTTGAAATTAAATAATTCATATCATCCTATATTCGTTTATACGTATTGTTTAGTATTTTTTGCAATAACCTTGTTATTTATTTTTCGCATATTGCTAGCTTATACCAGCTAACACTAGCTATGGTTCATAGTGGGTTTTGTCATTGTGATGGAGACGATCCATCAAACCTGAGCTCATATCAGTATTGTGTTGTTAGTTTCCAGTAGTTTTGTCACCTCGATGTTATTACTGATGCAGCTCCACGCCTGACTATGTTTCAGGGCTTCAGTCCGCCACACAAGAGGAGGAGGACCGTGGAGGATTTTAACAAGTTTTGCACTTTTGTCCTTGCCTATGCTGGTTACATCCCCTACCCGCAGGAAGTGAGTTGGGCCGGGAAACATGTCCTTATGCATTTGGCTTTAAATGAAATACAATAAAAAATTAAATCTGTGTTAATCGTAGGTATAAGAATTTATTTTTTCATTGAACTGTATGAGAACGTCCGTGGATAGATCTTATGACTAGATAGATAGATAGATAGATAGATGGCAACACGGAACCAAATTGTAAAATACTGTATAGGATTCTGACTTAAACATTTAAGCTTTAATCAATGAATTCTACATGTTTTCTTTAAGCAAAGAAAGTTGCTTAACCACAATTTCATTTTATTCAATTGTGGAAAATGTTGCACAGTACCATTGTTGACAAAATCCCAGAAAATACAAATATTTTTTTGTTAATCTTGAAATATCCTAATATAATTAGTGCAACCCAAAATTTAAGCCGATACTTAAGCAATACCTGCAGTTTCATTAAGTCATGTTTCATTGTTACACAAGTGAATTTATGTTTTGTAAAGGTTGTGAAGATATGGTGACACTGATTCACTGAATACTAGGGTGTGAACCTGAACCCTATCCACACACACATTTAAACTAGTATAGATTTTCATGCAAATCCTTCATGCCAAGAATGACCCAATATATTAATTGGAAAGACAGGACTACTTACAGTATATTATGCCATCTTACCGTTTGAGTGATTGCATCTGAATAATTGCCACTCTTTTTCAACTTTTAGACACCCACTCTGGTCTCCTGACCCCTTCTCCCATCATTTTTTACAGGACTCTCCACTGCGCAGTAGTTCCAGCCCCCCCAACAGTACAGGTAGCACAGCTGATAGTGACGGCTGGACTCCCGGACACCCAGCCTCCTGCTCCCAGCGCTCCCCAAAGGTTCCCCAGGAAAGGAGCAGGAAACGTCCACAGCCAGGGACCCCACTGTCAGGTCACACCAAGAAAGATGTGAGTTCAGTTGTTGTCACATATTTGGCCTGATTGTGTTTTGATTGGTCACTTTTGATGCACGTACTTCTTCTCTTCACCAGCACACAATCCCAACCCTGCACCCAGATGACTACAGAAAAGCCGACAAGCTGAAGAAGAAGAAGAAAAGGAGGAAGGAGAGAGAGCATTCGGCTGGGGAGGAGAGTGGGTTCCACCCAGTCCGCTCAGCAGAGCTTCAGTATCCTGTGTCCTTTGGTGACCGAACGATCAAACAGGAGCCTGAAGATGACATTACCATTCCCCTCCACCCCCAGTGTCTGCCAAACCCACTACCATGTAAGGATGAACCCAGTGAGGAGCGTCAGAGCTGGGACGGTCAGGAGCTGGAGGAAGGGGTGGTGCAGGTACAGAAAGTGGACGGCTTACCGGGAAACAGAACGGTATTCCGCCAAGGCAAGCAGGTGGTGTTCAGAGATGAAGATGGATCAGGAGAAGATGAGGACATCATGGTGGACTCAGGTGAGTTTCTCATGCTGCATAGAGTACATTCTTACAGGTTTCACAGAGTGGTAAAGCCTAACAACGGTCTTTGTTTTCCCTCAGATGACGATTCGTGGGACCTGGTGACGTGTTTCTGCATGAAGCCTTTTGCGGGCCGGGCCATGATTGAATGTAACAAATGTCACACCTGGATCCACCTGTCCTGTGCAAAGATCCGCAAGAGCCACGTGCCAGAGACATACGTGTGCCAGAGCTGCCGAGAGACGCATGGATCTTCAGATACTCGCCGCTCTCACCGCTCACGCGTAGTCCCCAACAAACATCTGCTAGACTGACCCTTCCCCACCCAAAAGCTGAAACCCGAGGACTTCGACCCATCCCGCTCCTGCTTCTCCTCCACCCACTGGACTGACAATTCAGGTCTTGCATCTTTCAGTCACAATCAGCCAAGAACCCTCGTTTTCTATCAAGGCGCTGGTGGACCTCTCCAAACCCCTTTATCCTGTCAGGAAAACGGACTGAGAGCAATGTTAGATTGACTGAGGTCTGTTTCTGCGCTCCCCCTACAGACCCTGTGCGTAAGGCAATCACTGAAAGGATGTTCGTCTGTAGATGACGGTCGTGTAGCAGCAAAGCGCTACTGTTGAGACTGGACGTCTCATGAACACTGGAAACATTTGAACTGCCATATAAAGAGAATCTCCTCACAACTGCCATCCGATATGATTATTTGCTGGTTTATGGTAGACAGTTTTCACTTCTTCTTTTTTTTAACTTTCAGAAAGACCTTCCTGTTAGGGACTGGTGGGTCTCACTGATTGAACTGGATTTGATTTCTCCTCTTAGATGCCTGTATTAATGTTACACTGTTAACATTTTGAAAAGAGATATGGCTTGTGTTAATTGCTTCAGACGGTGCTATAGAATTAAGCTGAGGTATAATCCAATAGAACAAAGATGTAGAGTAAGAGACTAGTATCTGCATCTGCGTTGTGTTCATTGTTCTCTCGTTATTTAAGACATTGTCAGCAAGTTTCTTTTCGCCTTTAAGCCTGTACAGCTTGAACCAAGCTCTAGTTTATCTTCTATCTGCTGCCTAGACTGTCTTCCAGCCTCGCTACGCTTCTGACTCAAAATATTACTTGGCCATACTTTGTCCTTTCACACACTTTTGCTTTTCAAACACATTTAAACACTTGTTATTTCATTTTAATTTTGTTATAACGGTGTGGGTAACGTGACAGTTGTTCTCAGTAAAGGTGTTTTTATGTGCTGCCTCTTGGCAGCGTTTTGCTGCATTTCATCAAAGGGTTGAACAATGGTGGCGTTATTTTATAAGTTAAGTTTCCACAGTTATTATAACATATGTTTTTCCTTTCAACACTTTCATGGTTCGAGAAACAAGCATATTTATAGAAGGAAACTTCAGTGGCCATCCAGTTTAAGTATCGACAGAAAAAAAGCTATCCTTACTAGACTCGTGTTAGAAGGAGTAACTCAAGAATCCAGTTATGCATGTGTGTGTTTGAATGGTTAACTGTGTGTGACGGTGTTGGCAATGCATGTGCTGCTATGAGTTGTCTCACTTAAGATCCATGCTATTTGGTCTTTTTGTAAGGTTTTGGACCATGGGCACAATTGGGTTTTATCGTTCTCTGTAGGGTAAGATCAGAAGAACAGACCTCGGTCTTGTACCGATCCTCACTGACGTGTTCACAGTCCTTCAGTTTTCATATGCAGCCAGCTTGATGGAAAAGCGTTTTTCTTTCTTCAGGGCTTTTTTCCCCTGAAACTTTTGGATAAAAATTTTTTAAGCATATTTATGTGCCATCTGCTGTTTCAGATTAAATGAAAGCCATACTGGAGTGACAGATTTTGGACTCAGAACTTTGGATGTTTTGGTCCAAGAAGGGGTTTTACAAGGCAGAATCGGTGGCTTGACCAGGAGCGACCAACACAATAATTCGTAAAGACACAAGAACAGTTAAAGTTGGTTGTATGGGTGATCTGATTGTCTCAGTCTAGCACCAGTCTGTCTTTTACATCTGTTCCCAAACTTTACATAACCTCACTGACTAGCAGATCTTTACTATGTGAATAAAGCTGTAGTGACGTAGCAAATAGATGGCTACACTGACTGGAAGAATTACTTCACAAGTCGTCTTTGCAAGAAATGTAAACAATTCAACGAGTTATAGCTAGCTGCATGGTGGACGAGAGCTTGTTTCGGGAAGAAGTATCTTCATCGCAATATTGTGTTTTTTAGTTGTGAAAATGAAGAAATTCAGTATTTCAAGTCCAGAAACAGTTGAAAAAATATTGCAATTACAGTTTAATAAATTGTAATATCTTTTGGCCAAATCTCACACACCTAGACTAAGCTCTGCACTCTTCAAGTATTTACAGCTGTTGGATTACTTGTTCATATCCAACCATCACCCAGGAGGTGTCGGTTATCACGATGCTTATAGACCTGAAACCACTGGCCGTTTCTCTGGACGTTCAGGTCTAGAAGATCACCCAAAGACACAAATAAATTTAGTCTGTCTATAAGGCATTGTTGTTATTGCTGTTAACAAGTCTCATGGTGATGCGGTTTGTTTATTCAGATCCTGGGTTGTCTTATCCCCCTTATTGAGAAAGCGTCGTCTGTACTGTGGTGCAAACCGTTTCTGTGAAACTATTGTAAATAAAGACTTAACCATTTTAACTTGCATTTTGTTTTTATATCGCTGTGCTTTAAAATAAAAACCCTGCCTGGTCAATAATGCTTATGAAATGAAACAAGAATCTGATCAGTTCATATTTATTGTACTTTAACAGGATATAACACAGACCAGTGGGGACGGTTTAGAACAGCAGGCTGCAGTTTCACTGTCGGCCTCTAGATGGCACTAGAGCAGAGGTGACAGCTGTCCTGTCAAAATACTTCACTTTTCAGCATGAGAGGAGCCAAATGGCTGCGATAAGTGACCTCCAACATAAGGGACCTATAGTAATGTAGCTTCTGCATAACTAAAGGACAAATTTCTAAAAATAAAAACTCAAAATTATATAAAAATGTCTCTTCTCTGATATCCTTATTGTGCAGATCAGTCAGTAATGGCAAAAAACGGCTGATCAAATTAGTCACTATCTGGAGGGTTCAGTAAAACTACAGCTTCAGTTAAAGGCTGTAATTAATTGCTGTACTGTTTGTGCACAATGTTACATTTTCTATAAATTATGATTGTATTCTACAGTAACTGCATTGATAGTGTTTTCATTACCTTTAATACCTTACATTTAATGAACAGGGGTAACATCTGATTAAAAGGACTTCATATTTATAATACCGTCCTTTTAATGTAATGTACATTTGATATTAACAACTTTTGGGAACCTGTAGCTACACCTAGATATCTATCTACCTATCTACATCTGAATAGAAAGTGCATTAGAGGATATTAGACTCCCCCTATTGAACCTCACTACTGATAGGAGGACAGCTACAGCAGTGTAGTGATAAGATTCTTACTTAAAATACGTGTGGTTTTAGCATCTTAAAAATTGCCATGTATAAGGCATGGCATGTTAAATTTGAAAATATCACAATAAGATATATGGCAAAATGTGCCACAACCACTTTAAAGGTTTTAATGTGCTGAGGGTTATCTCCAGTAACATGTTATGTGTTGCAATCAATACTTTAGTTGCAAACATGTTAAGGAAAAATGTTGCCTGATGTCCTTTATTGGTAGCATCCCAGCCATGAACTACTGCAACGTGACTCAAAATACGTTTTAGCTGCAACTGCAGAGATTTAATACAAACTGGTGCACATCAGATCTAAATCGAATTTCTACCTTAAGACCAAGGTATTGAAAACCTGTTGGAAAAGTCACAGCATGTCTTTCTTTGGTTGGACCGCTGCCATCAAAGGGCATCTCTATCACATTCCCTCAACACAATACAAACTTCTACATGCCAGCTTCTCACAGATAGTTTTGAGCACCTTGCTGGCTCGTCCCTACCCCCACAAGCTGCATGTCACAAAAAGGCTGAATACATATAAAATCATGGTGAGATATTTGAAGCAGTAAACACAAAACACAACTAACCCACAGCTCAGGCCGGCCTCGGGGCCTCGGGGGCTCTGAGGATTCTGCATAATATTAATCTAAACATGTGTATGATGAGTTTGTGGTATGAATGTTGTCATAACATTTGATTAAGACATAACAGGGTGACACACACACAGGTTAACGACTACAATGGTATGGGTATATGGGGTGAAACCACAGCTTCGTTTTTAGCTCATCATTGATGGTTATAGTTGCAGCATCAGTCACTCTGTGCAGTGAAGGTTACGTTCAGGGCCAATAGCTGAGAACCTGCATCAGTAGTTTTGTTAGCAGCCCTGTCAGGTTTTGCAGACTATAGGGACACAAAGGTGTGTCACCTCAGTGAAGCTTTGAGCTGCCTCTTGCATACTGCTGCACCATAGAGATGGCCCACAGGAAAGGAAGGAGTGGAGGAGCTCAATGAATATACCATCATATTAATACCATGACAGAGGAGGACAAGGGAAGAGAGCCAGACTACTTTTCATCTCCATTCCATCCTTGGATTCTTCTGTTTTATGCAAAGTCTGTTTTTACACACATTTTCCTTCTCGTCTTCCAACAGTTGAGGACTCCTAGGACTCAGACTCTATTCTGTGAGCTGAAAACACAAAAAATATTCCTGTTATACCATGGGTGCAAGTATCATGCTGGCTGTAGTAATCTTGTAATTACTGTACAGATACATTATCATAATCCTGGGTCTTAGGTGAAATTGCTGCATACTGACATTGCTTGGGTATCCGTAATGGATCAGTGTCGGCAGAAATGACTTGGTGCATGACACCTCTGAACTGGTACAGTAGTTTAAGACTCTTGTCCTCTCCTACACAGGGATCATAGAAGCCCGGCAATCCTGCCTGCACACAAAGAACATTTCCTACAAATGCATACAGATTGTAACATATGAAACGTATGAAGTCATTAATCATCACATTTTCCATGCAGTTTAATTTCTTGTGTCACTAATAAATATAACTAATATATATTCATAATGTATTTTGATATTACCAGCTGGTGTTCTATGGAATCAACAGCTGGGGGCTTTTAATAGCATCCAATCCTTGGTATGTATATTTTAACATTGTTCTATATGGTGTTGATATCTAGGTATATCTGTTAAAACTGGTGAAATTTGAAGAAGTAAAAAAATGAAAATAAAAATTTTCTGCTTAAATTGATGCAAAGTGACACAGCTAGGCTAGTTATGGGTTAGCATTCAGAAAGAGATGACAAGGTAAAACATAAATCGTTTAATTAGCATTCACAAAAACAAGCCCTATTTGCAGTGACATGTTTATATACATGTTTTAGGATATAAAACCAAAATAAAGGATGAGTAAAAGCCTGGAAGTCAAGAAACAGCAGACAACACTCACATTGAAGTAAATAATCAACTGGACACACCGACATGTAAATGCAAACACACACACACACACACACACACACACACACACACACACACACACACATACACACCTTAGAGGACTCTGTGAGGATGAGCTTGGAGTCCTTTATGAGGCATTGCAGAGGTACGGTGACATCAATGACTTTTGCCTTCTCTTGCTTCTGGCTGGTGTCCGACACAAACTTTCCATACCACGCATTCAAGATGATCAAACCTAAACAATAAGGAGCACAAATGAGTGCCTTTGTGTCAGCATATGAATCAAGAAGCCTAATTTAAAACATGAGAGAACAGAGAGAATAACGCGGAGGCGACCAGTGAGGTGAGAAGTGGACAATCCGAAGTATGTTCATGTGAATTCCTCCGGCAGCTGTGCCACAACAGCTCTGCTGCTATGTGCTTAACTTCTACCTCCATGTGTAGAAGGTGCTGTGAACACATCCCATACATAATACTAATAATAATATGGTGATAATAATGTGCTCATCTGTTCCAAAAAGGCCACCAGGCCAATAGATACACACGTTTCATAACATGGCCAGAAAAAATAGGTGAAATTAATATTGCCAACTTGTTCAGCTTTGCTTCAGCTATATTTTTCCTCTGGGCAACTCATATCAGAATAATATAACAGAAAGTCACACAGTTCACTTACTGGACTGACTCAGACCAGTTAATATTTGTGGCCTGTGCACAGACTAACAAGCCTAACATACAGCAGCCTGGAGATGGGCTACTTCATTATCACTTGTTTCACAGCAGGAAATGATTGAAGTCAGACTTGGAAAATGGATCTGGAGCTGCAACATCATCTATGATGCCGTTAACAACAACCATGACAAATGTGTTTGAAGTTTACACTTGAATTTTTACAAAGTTTTAACTGCTGGCTGCATACTTCACAAAAAGTTGTGTTTCACCTGTGTCTGTGTCTGTGTGTGTGTGTGTGTGTGTGTGTGTGTGTGTGTGTGTGTGTGTGTGTGTGTCAATGTGTGTGTATATGTGTTCCCTCACCCATCTTTGATTCTTCTGCTTCTATGATTCTCCTCACAGACTCCTGCATCAGCAGAACCTGCAGAAGAGCCAAGGGACAAGATGAGGAGAGGAAGGAGGCAAAGGAGGAGGAGGGGTAGAGGAAAGCAAAATAGGAATAGGAGAGACATTTTCAGACAAAATGAAGAAAGCTGATTCTTGAAACAATGATCAATGATCCCATGCACAACAAATAACCATGTGGTTTCATGTAAGAGTGAGCACCCACAGCAGACTCTGCCTCCTGTTTCTTCTTGGCGATGTCTGTGGCGGAGCTCTTCCTTTGTAGCTCCAGCTCTCTGAGAGGCACAGAGACACACAAAACAGACATCATTGTCCACTGGGATTAAGTCTCCATCATGACAGCGTACATTTAAAGAATAGCTTTAACTATATCCATAACCAAAAATATCCATAACGTGTTGCACTTCTGCCCAATTCAGGGTTGTGTTCCTGACTTCAGCTGATGATGAAGTTTCTTACTACTACTCATACATACCAATAAAAACATAAACTTAAAGTATTCTACAATGGTGAATTGCTGGGGGTCAGAATAAAATGGGAGATAATTAGAAGGTTTACTCACTGCTCCTTCTGTGTTTGTATGTATGGAATGATGACCAGTCTGTGGATCACTGTGTAGACCAGCAGGGGTCCCACAGTGGCGTAGAAGACAGCACTAGGAAGAAGCTGATCCGTCAGATGTATTCGAAACAGGTACGTTTGACTGGCACGTGCCAACCTGCAGGGAGACACCATCACAGATATACTGTACGTTCACATTTACGTAATGCAGTGGCATCAGGACCAAAGGAGAACAAGATCATATTCTGAGTTGTTAATGACCTGATCTTGAGTGTGACTCCTTGAGGAACCCCAACTCTGACCGTGGCTGACATGACACTGTGTCGACTGATTTTTCTCTCTGCTCCATATTCTACCACAGTACCAAACCAGCCTGTCCTGGAAAGGCAAAAAGGAACACGGAAATTAACAAAACTATTTAAAAAATTATAAACTACTGTGACAATATTCTTGAAATTAAAAGACTATCAGTAAGAAAAGTCAGTGTTTTTGGTTTTGTCTGCAAGGAAAAGAAAAGAAAAGAAAAGAAAAGAAAAGAAAAGAAAAGAAAAGAAAAGAAAAGAAAAGAAAAGAAAAGAAAAGAAAAGAAAAGGAAAGAAAAGAAAAGAAAACATCCGATCATACATCTGTCATGTCCGACGGCACACGCACCAATACAAGAAAGAAAAAGAAAGGGATTATCAATTTCTTTTCTGAACGAACAATTCTTAGTGCAATGCTTATCTAGTAATCAAGACGAATCACAGAGATTAAGTTCTCAAAGACAGGGTAAGCAGACAGACATACTTAATAGAGCCTTTTACTTTAGTCTGGTCCTCATCCTGGAACTTGTACTGGTAGCTCATCATCAGGTATGAGTGAGGCACACCGAGCTGGAAGGGGTCAAGAATGAAATAATAAGCTAATTAAACAACATAATAAAATAAAATACCTAAGGGTTAGCTAAGGCAGCTTTAAGTTACAATCCAAACAACATTTACCTTACTGACAACTGGTTGGCCCGTACTGCATTTTCCTTCAGTGTCTAAGAATTTGTGCTTGTGATATGTGTGTACCTGCAGAGCCAGAGAAAAGTGGCTGCTTTCTGTGTCTCGGACTATGCTGGTGGTCATGGCGCTGTTGGACCCCCATCGCCACTGCAGGTAACCCATGGTGTTCTGGTCCAGGTGGCGTGCTGTCATCAGAGAATAGCTGGGCCGCAAACCTCGAGGGGAGAACTGCAAACCACAATGAGCTGTCAGGAAACTGGAAAGAAAAAAGACAAAGCATCGGGAAAGAGAACAGCAAACAGAAAATGCCGTACATATTGTACATTATTTAATGCATTATTTAACGCATCTGAGCCATAAACCGGCCTAGTCTTACCACCGTGAAGTGACATTGCGAAACACTTTTAATCCAATGAGTGGCCCAAGTATGTCTCCTGCATCAAACTCCACCTGCAGAGATGAAAGTACAGAAAAAAAGTGAATGTGGTTGGGCAGGTTCGTTCCACAAAACATTTATGAGAAAATCTGAATTATATCATCTCAACACTGAATAATTACCATCATCATCACTCCCCGTAGGGAAATAACTTTTTTCCACTCTAATGATCACATGCGTATACAGTGTGTGTATATATCTTCTTTTCCTTTCGGCTTTTCCCTTCAGGGGTCGCCACAGCGAATCAATTGCCTCCATCTAACCCTGTCCTTTGCATCCTCTTCTCTCACACCAACTACCTTCATGTCCTCTTTCACTACATCCATAAACCTCCTCTTTGGTCTTCCTCTAGGCCTCCTGCCTGGCAGTTCAAAACTCAGCATCCTTCTACCAATATATTCACTATCTCTCCTCTGGACATGTCCAAACCATCTCAGTCTGGCCTCTCTGACTTTATCTCCAAAACCTCTAACATGTGCTGTCCCTCTGATGTACTCATTCCTGATCCTATCCTTCCTGGTCACTCCCAAAGAGAAACCTCAGCATCTTCATCTCTGCTACCTCCAGCTCTGCCTCCTGTCTTTTCCTCAGTGACACTGTCTCTAGACCGAACAACATCGCTGGTCTCACCACAGTTTTGTACACCTTTCCTTTCATTTTAGCTGAAACTCTTCTATCACACATCACACCTGACACTTTTCTCCACCCATTCCATCCTGCCTGTACACGTTTCTTCACCTCTTTTCCACACTCTCCATTGCTCTGGACTGTTGACCCTAAGTACTTAAAATCCTCCACCTTCTTGATCTCTTCTCCCTGTAACCTCACTCTTCCACTTTGGTCCCTCTCATTCACACACATGTACTCTGTCTTACTGCGGCTAACCTTCATCCCTCTCCTTTCCAGGACAAACCTCCACCTCTCTAGCTTCTCCTCCACCTCTTCCCTGCTCTCACTGCAGATCACAATGTCATCTGCAAACATCATATTCCATGGAGATTCCTGTCTAACCTCGTCTGTCAGCCTGTCCATCACCATAGCAAACAAGAAGGGGCTCAGAGCTGATCCCTGATGCAGTCCCACCTCCACCTTGAACTCCTCTGTCACACCTACAGCACACCTCACCACTGTCTTACAGTCCTCATACATGTCCTGCACCGCTCTAACATACTTCTCTGCCACTCCAGACTTCCTCATACAATACCACAGTTCCTCTCTGGGCACCCTGTCATAAGCTTTCTCCAGATCTACAAAAACACAATGCAGCTCCGTCTGGCCTTCTCTGTACTTCTCTATCAACATCCTCAAAGCAAATACTGCATCTGTAGTACTCTTTTTTGGCATGAAACCATACTGCTGCTCACAAATGCTCACTTCTGCCCTTAGTCTAGCTTCCACTACTCTTTCCCATAACTTCAATGTATGGCTCATCAGCTTTATTCCTCTGTAGTTGCCACAACTCTGCACATCTCCCTTGTTCTTAAAAATGGGCACCAGCACACTTCTCCTCCACTCCTCAGGCATCTTCTCACTATCTAAGATCCTGTTGAACAACCCAGTCAGAAACTCTACTGCCACCTCTCCTAGACACTTCCAAACCTCTACAGGTATATCATCAGGACCGACTGCCTTTCCACTCTTCATCCTCTTCAGTGCTCTCCTCACTTCATCCTGGCTAATCTTTGCTACATCCTGGTCCACAACAGTCACCTCTTCTAGTCTTTGTTCTCTCTCATTTTCCACGTTCATCAACTCTTCAAAGTACTCTTTCCATCTTCCCATCACACTACTGGCACCTGTCAATAGGCTTCCATCCCTATCCTTAATCACCCTAACCTGCTGCACGTCCTTCCCATCTCTGTCTCTCTGTCTTGCCAACCTGTATAGATCAGTCTCTCCCTCCTTACTGTCCAACCAAGCATACAAGTCATCATAAGCTTCTTGTTTGGCCTTTGCTACCTCTACCTTCACCTTACGCTGCATCTCCCTGTACTCCTGTCTACTCTCCTCAGTCCTCTCAGTGTCCCACTTCTTCTTAGCTAACCTCTTTCTTTATATACACTCCTGTACCTCCTCATTCCACCACCAAGTCTCCTTATCTACTTTCCTTCCAGATGACACACCAAATACTCTCCTACCTGTCTCCCTGATCACATTAGCTGTAGTTGTCCAGTCATCTGGAAGCACCTCCTGACCACCCAGAGCCTGTCTTAACTCCTTCCTAAAGGTCATGCAATACCCTTCCTTTTTTATCTTCCACCATTTCGTCCTCTGCTCTGCCTTTGCCCTCTTCATCTTCCTCACCACCAGAGTCATCCTACACACCACCATCCTATGCTGTTTGGCTACACTCTCGCCTACCACTACATTACAGTCACTGATCTCCTTCAGGTTACATCGTCTACACAAGATGTAGTCTACCTGTGTGCTCCTACCACCACTCTTATAGGTCACCCTATGTTCCTGCCTCTTCTGGAAGAAAGTATTCACTACAGCCATTTCCATCCTTTTTGCAAAGTCAACTACCATCTGTCCTTCTGCGTTCCTCTCCTGGATACCAAACCTGCCCATCACTTCCTCATCACCTCTGTTACCTGCACCAACATGTCCATTGAAGTCTGCGCCAATGACAACTCTCTCACTTCTAGGTATGCTCTGCATCACTTCATCAAAGTCCAACCAGAATTTCTCCTTCTCCTCCAGCTCACATCCTACCTGTGGGGCATACCCACTAACAACATTGAACATCACACCTTCTATTTCTAGCTTCAGACTCATCACTCTATCTGACACTCTTTTTACCTCCAGGACATTCCTAACAAACTCCTCCTTCAAGATAACTCCTACTCCATTTCTCTTCCCATCTACACCATGATAGAACAACTTGAACCCTGCTCCTAAATTTCTAGCCTTGCTACCTTTCCACCTGGTCTCCTGGACACACAGTATGTCTACCTTCCTCCTCTGCATCATGTCGACCAGCTCTCTACCTTTTCCTGTCATAGTTCCAACATTCGACGTCCCTACTCTTAGTCCTATACTCTTGGCGCTCCTCTTCTCTTTCTTCGTGCGAACGCACTTTCCTCCTCTCCTTCTTCGACCAACAGTAATCCAATTTCCACCGGCGCCCTGTAGGTCAACAGCGCCGATGGCGGTCGTTGTTAACCCGGGCCTCGACCGATCCGGTATGGAAGTCATAAGTTTGATTCGCATCTTTGATTTGGCAAATGTTTTACGCCGGATGCCCTTCCTGACGCAACCCTCTGTATTTATCCGGGCTTGGGACCGGCACAATAAGACACTGGGTTGTGCCCTCTTGCGGCTACATTAGTGTGTGTGTGTGTGTGTGTGTGTGTGTGTGTGTGTGTGTGTATATATATATCGGCCTGTACCGATATATATATATATCGGTACAGGCCATAAACACACACACATACACATCCCCTAGTCCCCAGACCAAGACCAAATGGACTGAGCTGCTGCTGCCCCAAAGCTTTTCAAAACGCCTTATCAAAAATCCCTCTATCAGCTTAGTTGTAGTTTATAGGAGTTCACTTGACTTATTACACTCTGCTTTGTAATTAATGTGTTTACATATATGTACACATGTGTGCATACCTCTCCCCAGCCCTCAGCTGAAGTAACTCTTCTTACAGTCATATTAATACTGCCTTCTCCCCTCCCATGTTGGGTAGACAATGAACCAGACAGCACTGCTGTGTCACAGTTTGTCAAAGGAGCCTGAAACAAAACAGGAAAGTTGACAAAGCTGATAATATTAGAGTAACCCCGGCCCAGAAAAAGAGATGTCTGGAAGGTCAAGGTGAGTAATTTTCTTCTTGTACCTCAATTGACTGGGAAATGTGCATCCTGCTGATTTCAATATAGGGAAATCCTCCTGGCATGTCATCAAAATCCTCATCATTGCAGTCAAACAGGTCTGTAGCATCCACACTAACACTGATGGTTCCCTAAGTAAAAAGATTGTTACGGTAAGAGTATGAAAAATGTAATGCGGGAAACATAAGGTGAGTTAGAACATTTGTTTGCAGAGTGTTGGTCCAAATGAAAAGCAGAAAGTTAGCAATGTTGACAGAATGATGATATGTAGTTGGGAGTGAGAAACCTTGGGTTTAGTTCTTTGCTGCAGCCTCCTGTCTTCTCTCTCTCTTCGCAACCTTTCGTACTCCTCTCGGATTTCTGCTGGCGTTCTTTTCCTCTCCACCAACTACACAGCATCATCACCAGAATAAAGTGGAAGTGAAAACATGCTTATCCTATACAGGTCCTTCTTAAAAAATTAGCATATTGTGATGAAGTTCATTATTTCCTGTAATGTACTGATAAACATTAGACTTTCATATATTTTATATTCATTACACACAACTGAAGTAGTTCAAGCCTTTTATTGTTTTAATATTGATGATTTCGGCAAAATAACAAAGAAAAACCAAAAATCCCTATCTCAAAAAATTTGCATATCATGAAAAGGTACTCTAAACGAGCTATTAACCTTATCATCTGAATCAACAAATTAACTCTAAACACCTGCAAAAGATTCCTGAGGCTTTTAAAAACTCCCAGCCTGGTTCATCACTCAAAACCGCAATCATGGGTAAGACTGCCGACCTGACTGCTGTCCAGAAGGCCATCATTGACACCCTCAAGCAAGAGGGTAAGACACAGAAACACATTTCTGAGCGAAATTTATGAGTGCTGTATCAAGGCACCTCAGTGGGAAGTCTGTGGGAAGGAAAAAGTGTGGCAGAAAATGCTACACAACCATAAGAGGTGAACAGACCCTGAGAAAGATTGTAGAGAAGGGGCGATTCCAGACCTTGGGGGACCTGCGGAGGCAGTGGACTGAGTCTGGAGTAGAAAAAGCCACCGTGCACAGGCGTGTGCGGGAAATGGGTTACAGGTGCCGCATTACCCAGGTCAAGCTACTTTTGAACCAGAAACAGCGGCAGGAGCACCTGATCTGGGCTACAGAGAAGCAGCACTGGACAGTTGCACAGTGGTCCAAAGTACTTTTTTCGGATGAAAGTAAATTTTGCATGTCATTTGGAAATCAAGGTGCCAGAGTCTAGAGGAAGACTGGGGAGAAGGACATGCCAAAATGCCTGAAGTCCGGTGTCAAGTACCCAGTAACCACAGCCAGTGATGGTCTGGGGGGCCATGTCAGCTGCTGGTGTTGGTCCAGTGTGTTTCATCAAGGGCAGGGCCAATGCAGCTAGCTATCAGGAGATTTTGGATCACTTCATGCTTCCATCTGCTGAAAATCTTCATGGAGATGAAGATTTCATTTTTCAGCACGACCTGGCACCTGCTCACACTGACAAAACCACTGGTAAATGGTTTACTGACCATTGTATTACTGTGCTCAATTGGCCTGCCAACTCTCCTGACCTGAACTCCATAGAGAATCTGTGGGATATTGTGAAGAGACACCAGACCCAACACTGTGGATGAGCTTTAGGCCGCAATCGAAGCATCCTGGGCCTCCATAACAACTCAGCAGTGCCACAGGCTGATTGCCTCCATGCCACGCCGCATTGAAGCAGTCATTTCTGCAAAAGGATTCCCGACCAAGTATGGAGTTCAGAACTGAACATAATTATTTGAACGTTGACTTTTTTTTGCATTAAAAAACACATTTTTTTTTAGTCGGATAAAATATGCTCATTTTTTGAGGCAGGGGTTTTTGGTTTTACTTAATTTTTTTTCGCCGAAATCATCAATATTAAAACAAAAAAGCCTTGAACTACTTCAGTTGTGTGTAATGAATCTAAAATATATGAAAGTTTAATGTTTATCAGTACATTACAGAAAATAATGAACTTTATCACAATATGCTAATTTTTTGAGAAGGACCTGTATATGACATGTTGCAACAACACTACTTGCTTTTAAAACAGGAAATAAACGAGAAGGATTCTGCTATACACATTAAATACCTCCCAGCCTTCCACCTCAAGACCTTCCTTTCCAAAGATATCATAGATGGCTCTGGAATGATCATCACTCAGCACTGAGAGGAAAGAAGGAAATGATGTTGCTACTGCTGCCCACAGCAACCAGCTTCATTTCAACAGTGTTTCATGAGTTGATCTAAACTGTTTAGATTCCAGCTGGTGTATTTTTGAGCATTCATACCTTTGTATGCCTGGTGTACTTGATTGAAAAGCTGTTCAGCCTGGTTTTTGAGCTCGGGATCTCGATGTTTATCGGGATGGTAGAGCATACACAGCCTTCGATATGATGACTTTAGCTCCTCTTGTGTAGCCTGTGATAAAAATGGACATTATTAGAATACCTACTTCCTGTAAGTTTCTCGATTTTACAGATAATTACAGCCCATATAATAATTCATTCTACCATTTAAGAAATTGAACAGCTCACAGTCCTTATGAAGCAAGGGATCTAAACTGTTACGATATATTTATCATAAGGGAATTATATCAGCCACTATTTCATTTTTCCCAGCTAAAATTAACCCGTTGGAGGTCCAAATGGAAGTCCGAGACAGGCCTCTAACTATAATCAAATCAAACGTGTGACATAAATATTTCTACATGCATATCTACAAACATGCATTTCGAATAACAAATCCTACATGCATTGAAGTTCAGAGGGCCTTTATATTTCTTTTTATATCTTAATAATAATTTATATGTTCACGCCTCAGCATCATCGGCCGGTGTCAACCCCCCCCCCCCCACACACACACACACACACACACATACACACACACACACACATACACACAGTACCGATGAAGACCGTTACGGAACGGAGGGGTGATGCGTCGACCTTCGTCAAAATAAATGTACTTCAGGCTCAGAACAACGAGCTTTCTCACTCCGGTTTTACAGCAAAACAGAATAAAATGTACCTCTTTCCTGACATTGAGTAGAGAGTAGTAGTCTTGGTTATTTAACTCAGAATCCGCGGACGCCGCCATGTTCGCGTTGGGTCCGGTCCCGCCCACTCCCCACTGACTCTGAAAGCTGATTGGTTAGAGAGGGATGAGTCAAGGGCGGAAGTTAGTCTGATTCTCTGCTGGTTGTGTTTGAGAGCATTTCGATTGACGTTTTTGAACAGCAAGAAAAGTTAATTATGAGGTGAGTATTTTCCCCCTGAAGATTAGTTGCAAATAAAACAGTCGTTTGTATTTTTACTTCACTTTCTTTCTGTCTGAAAATAATCGACAGTCTTCCGACTCATCTCAATTCTGATTGGCTCAACATCTTTGTTCATTAGCAAGATTGTTCTTGTGTCGAAAATTTAACATGTATGTTGGGCCACCGCCTAAACGCTACCTTCTTTTTTAAAAGGTGCGAAGTTATAATCAGATTCGTTATTTCTTTTAATTGTATCTGGATAGACGGTAGTGCCTTCTCTTCTTCTTGGTAGAGTAAAGATTAATCTTGTCTGTTTTTATGACTTTTGTGTTTCTTTTCATATTTTATCATTGCTTACATGATTTAGATATAATTAATTATGCACAGGCAAAGTATGTATATCTAATGGTTGAAAAATATGGTTTTCCATATTTTTTTTCCATTCCAGCCCTTTAAAAAAGTCTGGAATGGAAAAAAAAAATGGATTAAAATTATTTAAGTTATTTTAAAAAGGAAAAATTAATTTGACTTAGCTCAGTCAAAGAATGAATTAAACCCGTATCTCAATGTACTACTGGCATTCAGTTAAAGGGCAGAAAGCTTTGTGATGCCAAAATGTCCTTCCAAAAATGTTGGGGTGATTTAAAAGAGACCCATGTATGGTTCTGACCCACAGTGACTCTGACTAATAAGGATAAAGAGAAACACGTACGCTGATAACATGACTAACAAGAACAGAATCAACTCCTACTACACGTAGGAGCAGCTGGAGCTGATAGACAGTTCACTTTGGCTCCCTAAAGGCAAAATTGTGGGGAGATCCACAAGTTGAAGGTGTAAATGATGACAGCTTTTCTGGAAGAGGTTGGAATGCAGAGATCTGGCACCTTGTGGCTGTGCAAGAAGGAGCAAATGGAGAAGAAGGAGAAAGTCAACTTTCACACAGGCCGTCTTTGGCTGGAGACAGAGTTCTAGTGTCTGAAAACCTTGCTGGCTCAGGAGAAATAAGAGATCAACAGAAGTCCTGACTCTAAAATTTGAGCTGTGAACCTTCTCTGAGATGCTATGGAATATCAAGACCAGGCTTGAGTGCCAGACTTCCTGCAGCGCTGATGTCAAAATCTAGCTGGAGAAGATCAAAGTCCTGAATAAGTCTAGAGATGAATGTGCAGCAGGAGAGAGACTCCTGTGATTCTCAACTGAAGAAGCAGAAGGAAGAGATGGACACTCTGGAAGAGGCTGATTATCAGGTTGAAATCAGTCATGTGATGTGGCATGAGGGGAGCAAAGTACAGACACAGTGCAAATCTGGACCTTCAACCATTCATCTCGTGAGACGTTTGGTAATACCAACTTGAATCCTTAAATTACTGTTATTTTCAACACTACATTTCTATCACTTAACTGCTCCAGTGATAGAATAATGTAACACAGGTAATATGAATTTAGCACTATCATGTAAAAAAAACCCAAGTAAAATACAAATATTTCCACACTGCAAGAGGTAAAATACAAGTGAAAACTACTTAATCACTGTTATATAATCAGATATAGAGGTTACTAAGCTTAACTGTAGCATTTTCAGTTTTGCGCCTTTGCATTTCCATCCACTCCACTATTTTTCTACCTTATACTGTACCTTGTATTACTTATTCACCTACACTTACATGCAATAATATATATTACAAGGTAAAATTAGATAGAAACATTTTAGCTTGTGAAATAGTATTCATTATTGTGGACTCAACATCCAAATATAAAGTCATGATAATGGTCTTTTCACTGAAAGACTGAAATACTAGTCACATTTCCTCAGTAGCAATGTACTTATTGAGAAGAATGGTATTTTTTAGTAATAATTACACTAACTACACATCCTCCTCTTTATACACCACATAAATTGGATCTTCAATAATGCATCATAAAATAAGCCTTTTTTTTTACCAATATTTTTGCTAAGGGAAATAAGTTTTTCTGTAAATAACGTTGAATGAATGAAAAGCTGATCTGACTTCCATACAAGAGCTGTCAAACAAATCTTTTAGCGTGATGAGTACAGCATTCTATATCTGACTCCATCAATGCCATGATGACTTAATGTCACAATTGATGCACAGCATTTGATATTTGGTTTATATATCAGTTTTATTCCATGATCATCAATAAAACATGTCATAATTCTTCAACACTGGTGCATGGAGAAGACCAAAAATCGCATATAGTGCATCACCGTAGTGTCATCTATGTCGATTGTCACAACTCAAAAAAATATGTAGTATGGGTTGTTCATTTGTGACAAATTTATTCCAAGCCTAGTTCTATTGTAGTAATTCTGTTTGTATGTAACGAGAATTGTCTTGTTCATCATTGCTTCTATGCTGAGCTATTCTTCCATTATTCAAGGACACATAATTTCAGGCCAATTTTTTTTGTCTACACATCTCTTACATGCTTCTGTTCATTCATCCTGTTTGTAGGCTATTCTGCTGATGCCAAGAACAGTCTGTGCATCTGCGCTTTAGAGAACACTCAAAGCATATGTGACTAGAAATGAAGCAGCCCAGAATCTTTTCTCTACATGTCTATGAGGAAGAATAACTCCCTAACTCACAAGGCTTTCATAAAGGCGACATTCTATCCCAAGGCACATGGTGGTAGTGTGTTAGAATAAAAATAAAAATATGATCTCAATTGGCATTTTAATATTTAAGAGCGATAATCTCATGCAAAAGGTTAATACTGGTGGAATTCCTGATAGACTCCCCACTAACCAAACTTCCCGAATCCATATTACTGACAGGGATTCGGCGATTTTTTCTAAGAGTAAAAATGGAGAATAACCACCAGGAAGAGAGGAGACATGTTTTCACGTCACCCGATAGTTTTTCATCCCCCAGGTCACAGAGAGAAAGAACCAGTGAGTGTGCAGTAAGTGTGCAAACGCAAGTGGAGCTGTTCTTTCAGCACCGCGGGCTGAACGAGTGACAGCACCGGCCAGCTCATCCGAATCACCTCGACGTCCCCTTCAGACGTGAACGGTTCACAATTTAAAGCGAGACGCGATCTCAAATCGCGTTTTTCGGAAGTTTTATGTGCATAAAAATGAGTGCACGCGCTTGTGTGTATGAAAGGGGGAGGGAGAGAGAGAGAGATGGTGGGGGGTAGAGAAAGCGAAGACGATGATGAGAATGATGATGATGCTGTGGGAGGCTGTCAAGGTGTCCTCGAATACAGACGTTGTTCAGTGACGTGAGGAGAGAGAGAGCGCGAGAATGCGCGAGCGCGACAGGGGGCGTGGTCAGCTTGGACTAAACAGAGGGATGGAGAATTTCACGAGTCACCATCACGGATCCTCGCTGTCAATCATCGGTATCTGGTCCAATCGCGTCACTGAACGCAGCAGGCTCGCCCCGCCGCCCCTTCATCTCAGCCCCACCCCCCTCCTTGAGCTGTCCTCTCTGTGCACGCGCGTGCCTTCCCCCCACACCCCCACCCCCTTCGCCACCACCACCAGTAGGTCTAGTAGGAGGAGGAGGAGGAAGAGGAGGAGGAGGGATGAGGCGCGCGGCGGAGGGGAAATGGCTGCCGAAAACAAGCCGGAAGGTAAGCGAGGAATAACGGCTTTTATTTGCAGTGGCAGAGCCCTGATGTTTGGGGTGGAAAAGAAGCCGCGAAGGGATGGAGGAATAGCGGGGAGAGGGGTGATGGCGGAGCGGCCGGGTTCTTCTAGTCCGTCCCGAAAACACGGATCCTGGTGCTGAAGCAGCGGCTGTGTGGAGCGGTGTGATGATGGCAAATAAGGGGAGGATAGTTGACCTGTCGGTAGGCTCTGAGTCAGCCGGGATGGGGTAGTTTTTCACCGTCCACAGCTTGCCAGCGTTCATGGGGGGCTTTTGCGTGGAAGCGATAAAGCTGGGAAGATGAGAGTTGTTCACGCTGAAGGAATTCAGATGCTCTCTGCGCGCGCACGCGTGTTTATCTTTTCCCTCTTTTAAGCATAAATAAAACACCGAATCGTTTATTTAATTCACCGATTGGCAATAAAAAAAATCACCTAATTCAATGGTGAATTCATGTAGTCACAATCCAGTCCTGGTGTGTGCATGCGTGTTTATGTTTGTGCTCGTTTCGTGTTGATGTCCTACGTACGAGCTGCATCTGGGGAAGTAGGGGTGGAGTGTGTGTATGTGTGTCACTTTTAGGTCATTTCATAAATGTATTTTATATTTAATGTCATATTTTTACTCCCTCGGCGGAAACTAGTGTTATTTGCACACGTCGTTCATCCCCCGTAATCGTCCATTCATGAATTATTTTTAACGAATGATAAAAGTCGCTATGACAACGCGATCTGCAGCTAAACTAATGGATTGATTCTTTTTTCCTGACTCATATGTTTGACATTGGCTTCTAAACAATCCTTAACCGGCAGTCTGTTCTAAGTGTTGTCTTCTTTTCTCAGCTAGTCACATCCAAAAGTCAATAAACACAACAGTTAAATGTGTCGTCACAAATGATTCACAAAAAGGTCTGAAGAATTTGCTTGATTTCAGTTTTTAGTTTAGTTGCAGGAAATAATTTCATCTATAATCACATATATGTTTAAATTGAGATTGTTGTACTTGTATTTGCACAGTGGAATGTGTTCATTCATGGAGATATAAACTACTGTTTCATATTAGCTTAAGTCATTCATCAATGGGCTTTCCTGTGTGTAGACTGTCCACACAGGTAAGAATTCTAATCCACAACAGTAAAAATGAGTGAAATTGCCAACCAAAAAGAGTGGAAAAATCCCCATCTCCAGATTGAAGTGGCGGCATGTGGTGGCAGATGCGCAGACAGGATAGTATGTGATAATTAAATTTGTGCATAATTTTTTTCTAATTACTTTTAATTGAGTGAAATTAACTTGTTTTAATTATTGGTAATGCGTTTTAAAATGAATTAAAAAGATAAGTAGGATTTAATAACACATTTAAATCTATTAAAATAAACCAGATTAAAACATGTAATATTTACAAGCGGTCAGAATCCGTTTTTCAGTGCCGTTCCTCATCAACGGGAAAAGTGGAAAGTCATTTAGAACTCAAATTGTACCATTTTATTTTAATGTTTTTTAAATTGATTCTTCTGATTATTGCAAATTGATTCTGGAAATGGCAAGACTGTGTAGTCATCTCTCCACTTGGGAGTGGTGATGAGCAAGATTGCTCTGTCACCTAATTATTGATTGACTCAAACCATGCAAGTAATATCATGCAATTGTGAAGCATATTGTCAGGTTTATAGCATTCATACATGTACAGTATAAAGATGTGCAGGCAAGCATGTGGAGCGACGCTGGGGGCAAACGGAAGGCTGTGGGTTGAGAGTCTCATCGCGTGAATGAAGTACAACTGTTGATAAGACAGATGGCCCATGGGCTGATCAGCAGACACCGTACCACATAAATATAAAACCATCCCCCTGCCCTACTGTACCTGCACACACACGCAACCAAACTCACACACTCACAGTGTGAGAGATTTTTTGTCCATTGCCCTCTCAGTGTTATTTGTAGTCGCAATAATTTATGGGCCTCGGCCATGCTTGAATCAAAGCCAGATGAATTGCATGCAGCTTTCCACTTTTTCCATTCCCTGGCAGATGTGCGCAGTGTGATCAGCGGAGTACACTAGTGGGCATGAGAAGAACGTTCACCATACAGAAATGAAGACCATCTCCCTCTGCGCTGGTTGGTCTACTTTGTAGCATAGCAACAGTGGTCAGGGAAACAGAAATGATGAGAGAGAAGAGAAACTAAAGCTGGGTACAAGTTAGTAACATACATGGAGACAGAGTATCTACTGTAACCAACTGATTCAGGGACACAATGGATGCAAGTTAGTGGATTAGAAAATGGATCAGCTCACACGCATATCACTTTTTTCCCCAGGCTTTAATGGATGAAGGCTAAGGTCAGGTGTGCAACTGTCGAGGAAACCTGTCTGGATCATTTTCTAAATGTGTCTTTGTCTCTGTCTCACCATTTTGTGTACAGGACTGAAGAAGATAAGAAATCCAGAGCGGATGGTCAGGATCGCTGTTGGTTACACAGGACATGCCCCTCCAAAGAGTGATGATACTGACGCCAGTAAGAGACACACAAATGCTCTTCACACTATTTGTGCATGCACGTGCGCGCTTGTCTGTAGCCCAGGGTGACTCTGGGAGTGTGTGTATAAGTGATCTGTTACAGAGCAGATGATAAGGAGACCTCAGTTGCTGCATAGCATCATCCCGCCAAAAGGCTTTATTCCATTCTCATTCAACTATGTCACACACTATGTTTATTCATGCGTGCCACTACATTGTTAGACACACGCACTCACACTACTGTACACAGCCACAGAGAAGGCAGAACTTACTTTGGTCATCAGTAGTTTACTGTCACACCTAATCTGTGCACATGGCATTATGTATCTATAATCCTCAGTGGGCCTGGTTAAACTAGAAGTGAGATGGAGTGTGTAATCTGAGGTCGCCGCATGGTTGTGTATTTGTGCGAAAGTGTCATTGCTGTGGTGTGTTAGAGGGACTATAAAGGCAATGATTGCTGTGATTGGTTATTGATTTCAGAGGACACAATGGAGATGCATGTCTCTGGTGCTGCTGTGTGTGTGTGTGTGTGTGTGTGTGTGTGTGTGTGTGTGTGTGTGTGTGTGTGTGTGTGTGTGTGTGTGTGTGTGTGTGTGTGTGTGTGTGGAGACAGACATACTGCTTAGTGAGACAGTGGTGCAGGTGGAAATTATGGGTATACCAATGCAACATGCAACATGCCATAACATTTCTTCAGCACACGCGTAAATGCACGCACGCATACACACACACACACAAGCATACAGTTCCATTTCTCATTTCAAAAGCAGCAGATGGTCACATACCTGCATCATACCATGCTATTTTTAAAGATTGATGAGAAAGACCTTTACAAAATAGAAAGTAAATATACAACAAATATTTTTTAAAACAATAGAACGGAGCAGAGAATTCTTTTTAGGATGGCTGTTTAATTTAAGCTGAGATTTGCCAAGCCTATCCCCGACTTGTATCTGTTCTCACGTCCCAGCTGGAGGATTACTGGAGGAAAAGTTTATCAGCAGAATGATAAAATTAGCATGCACACCCGTCTCTGTATCCCTTCCCCCTCCTACCCCCGCTCTCCCTCTTTTCTTTTGCCTCTCCATCCCTCTTCCTGCTCTCTAACTCATCCCATGCTCTGCCCCCACCCCTCCCTCTCCCTCCTGCCCCAGCTCTCCCTCCTGCCCTGCCACCCTTCTATCTAGCTGCTGTGCAATGAGCCTTTCTTTCTGTCACATTAATTTCATTCTGAAAAGGGGGAAAATGTGAAAATTTCCCCCGATGCCTCCTAATATCAGTAGGGGGAGAGTTAAGAGTTGCATTTGGAGCATTTTTCTCTCTCTTTACTGAGGAGAGTTTTATAATTAACTGACAGCCATCTCACAAGGGCATTGGCTTGTTTCTGTGTTAAATATGGAGATGACAGTTTTATGAGGTAAAATATTCATCAGTCTGAGGCCGCTCTCCTGTGTGATTCCAGTCTAAATTATGGCATTTGATTGGTTACCAGAGCCATGTTTCAATTTGGCCCTCAAATTTTCACTTTTTAGCACACATATTCTCTATGTGACTTAATGAGCCACCAGTTTTATACTAACATTCTGGCTTTTTCACTCTTTTGGATTCTTTTTACAACATTAGCAAGTGAATGAGTGATCTATAAAAGCATGGCTCACTGCTGAGGGTCATAACAGATGAAACCACACAGGTACAAAAAATGGTTTTTCAGATCAAATGTAAGTATAAACAGCACTAAATTTTCATATTTATCCCAAGATGATTCATTAGAATCATTCACTAACAAAATTTTTGCCCCATGTCACCATTGAGCAGTTCCACTGAGAGCCATTTGGAGCAGATGGAAAAGACGATTGCGACAGTACTCAGGGTGATTTTTTTTTAAAAACAGGAATTCATTCCTGCTTCAGCATTGTTAGAAATACAAGATACAACCCTTTGGGATGTAAACGCTCATCTGCAGTCAACTAATCTGCAAAGTTGGTCTTCTGTTCTGCATCAGTGGTGAGAGCAAATGTGGGGATTGGTTAAGATGATGTTCTTTGTCCATGAAGGTGTGCTTTGAAAGAGATTATGGTACCAAGGTCAACGTTAAAAAACGCCTCTCTGGGACAAATTCTGTGATGGTTGTTCTTTGATTGGCAGGCATAGGGTGTGTAGGTACATCTATTTGCATGTGTCAGTGTGCATGTCAATGTGTGTGTGTGTGTGTGTGTGTGTGTGTGTGTGTGTGTGTGTGTGTGTGTGTGTGTGTGTGTGTGTGTGTGTGTGTGTGTGTGCAAGGGGGTGTTTGCTGTGCACATATGCATGTGCACTGGGCTTGTTTGATGTGGTGGTTCTGGTCTATTTCAAAGGCGAGGCTCTGATGAGAATTCTTCAGAACAGCAGGGGGAGGGAACGGGGAGGGGAGGAGGTTATAGCCAGGAGGGGTGGGGTTTAAACGCTGATTGGCATTCAAAGCAGAGATGCTGGAGCGCTGCTAAAAAAGAAATTAGGCTTTACCTAAGCTGCACCATTCAGCTGTTTAACTAAGCTGCTGCACCATTCAGCTGTTTGAATTTTTGTCTTCTCAGGCCTTCTATTAATAAATGCATAATTGATTAGGGTGAGCATACGTGCCTGAACACCCCCCTGACTGACACAAACAGATGAAGACAAACACACACAAAGCCTGGTCATATCCTGCTAAAGTACCTTTTGTCTTTGTGTGTCATTTTCCTCCTCTTCTTGTCCTTGCAAATATCTCACTTTCTAAATATTCTGATGGCCTCCGTTTATTTTTTCATTAACTGTCTGTCTCTCTAGCTCATTTTCTCCCTTTATCTTCCTGTCTCCCACTTTGACCCTCCTACTCCACCTATCTCTTTTTTTTCCCCTCTTTCCCTGTCATCTGCCCTCAGGTAGAGTATAATTCCTATCTTCCCAGGAGAGTCATGAATGGACGCCCTCTACTCAAATGCTTATCAATAACCTTTGAGTGCTTGTTCTCTTTGACTTCAGAGCAGCACACCCGTCGGGCATGAACTCACAAACAGGCACACTCACACAGTCACACACCAGGGGCTCTATCTATGTATGGACACTTTGTACTGGTGAATTGCTATTTTCCTGAGGTGCAGTAGGATTTTTGCCTCATAAGCAACTATTCAGTATTTTGGTGTCTGCACAAGGCAGTGGAAGGAGAGGAGCAATGGGGAAACTCACTGGCAATCTAGCAGTACCATATATTTTTGATGGTGTTACAGTCTTAATGCTCCTTCAAAAACTACACAAACTTCTCTGTGTTGTGTTTCTGTTTTATTATTGTGTTCTTCCACCAGTAGTCACATTATTACGCTGAGAAACGTTAGACTGAGCTAAATATTTGTCATCGTAAACAAATCCCCCTGAAAAGACCAAAGTCTGCAAATGTTAGGCCATCTCTCAGTACTTAAATACTTCCCTGTCTCAGAGAAAGCATTAAATCATTAAAGAAAGGTCACCAATGTGAAGTTACGCTTTAAAGAAGAAGTAAATATTTCCTTAAATATCTGAGGCCTTTAGGTTCAAACATATATTATCTAAACAGGAGTAAAAAGTGGATTGTTGGGGAATACTTTGGTGTATTAGATACTGACTGAAAACATGCACCTATCTTATATTCCATAATAATGGAATATTGTACCCAGCACAGTACTGTGTTGCTTAATGAGACTACAGTTCTATTTCTAGGACAAATAAGACACATTAAGCTTTGGCTACGCAAACATTAGTTGTCAGTGGGATCAATTCATTGATAATTTTTGTCTTCATTCCTCTGAGGAGGAGCTAATCTGGAGCCTCCACTCCATTACCAAATTGTCTGTATAACACTGTTGAGAGTACAATGCTTTTAAAGGGGATAAGAGATTCCCAAGTTATTGACCATGATGGTTACCAACCCCCAAATGCTCTGATAATTTATGGTAATGGATTCTTCTTAATCTAAATGGCTTTCTGGGTGGACCCTAAGTGCACCGTGGACCTCCACCTGTCCAAAAATAGGTGCAATGTCACTTAACTCCACACATGGGTCAAGAACTGGATTTGCCAACATTTCTTTTAACACAATAAATTAATGTCTTTAAATACCTTAATAGATGTTTGTGCAAAGCCACCTAAATGTGGACACATTATAAAACGAGGTTTTAAAAACCTTAAAAACCTTAAAATTGCTCAGAAAATATCAAATATATGGCCCTTAACCACAGATCCTTCTGAGATTACATGGCAAATATTGATAGCCTCAATTTTCTAAATGATAATACTTCATGATACGAGGTTGTTATTGTTTTGTTCATGCAGATGCCAGAGATGCGGCATTTGATACAGATGATGTGTTTTGACAAGTATGACTGATGAGATATTTTCCTCCCCCTGCTCCAGACGAGCCGGGCCAGTTGAAGATCTACCTGCCTAAGAAGCTGCTGGAGTGTCTACCCAAATGTTCCTCTCTGCCCAAGGAGCGCCATCGCTGGAACACCAACGAGGTGGGAATGAGACATACACAGGAGGGAAATATTGTGGCAGTGAGAAAAAACTTTTTGTTGGTGACTCATTTCCAGCTAATGTCACATTGAGGGATGAGGAGGAAACAAACAAACACAATCTCAGCTTTTCATTAGGGGACCCTAAAACTCTGACACCAAGAAATAAAAAAGACGCATCAACCTGAACTCACAGCTGAAAATCCCACAGACTGTACTTTCCATTTCAGGAGTTGCTGTCTATTTTGCTTTGTAATCCAAACAACTCTGGGTTCAAGCTTTGGAATCACGGGCTCCTGGGTCTAAAACAATACAGAGCTCAGAGGCTATGAATCAAGACATGAGGCTGCAGATTGAATGTTTCCACCTCTGATTGCTGCTGAGTTCAAAAGCCCTATGGACATAGGGATAAGGATTGTTATCTGAACCTCACGCTGTTGCTATGCAACCATAGAAAACTGATGAATGCATAGCATATTTTTGCTCGTAAGTGCTTTTTCTCTTTTGTGTCCTGTGTGAAGATGATGCTCTAGTTACATTGTGTCCTCCAAAAAAACAGGAAAACATGAAAAACTGTGTGAGATAAAAACAAGAGCAGAGCTTGTGCACTCAAAGGATTTGATCATAAGAGCAAGTTATGTTAAAGGAACTTAAGATTTATTTTTACTTCACTTCACCATTAACCACATTTTAGAATATTTAGCATGCTTTAAACCTTCTCATATTTTCATGGCTGTCACTCATTTTTATAGGGCAGAGTTGGCCCAAAATTAGCATCATATTTGCAGCATGAACGCTGTTTAAGTTATCCACTGTTCAATGAACAGTAGATAACTTAAACTGTGCTGCTGGCTAACCGGTAAATTGTAGAATGAAGCTATATTGGTTTGGAAGAAGTCTTTACTTAGAGCTGAAAAACTCCAAGCTAAACATGTGGGGTGTGAAAAGCTTTTTAGGGTTGCATGTCATTCCAGCCTCAGCTGTTAGCTTAGAGAAGTGTTTGATGGGTGGAAATGGATGCAGACATTTATCATCAATAGCTCCTTGGTTATGCATCGCACAGTTCCCCACTGGTGGTTCACTCCATCCATTGTGATGTGGTTGGCCTCTGCTGAGACATTTTCTCCATGTGCAGGCAGTGCACTCCATTATGGATGTGTGTTTGTGTTATTGATTACCAAGTCGAGCATTGTTATGCAATGCAAAGCTGATTTGGCCTGTGGTTTTTCTCCCAGCAAAGTCATTACATTTTTCATGCGATTCATCTCAATGAAGGTCATACAGTGAGTTAAGTACAGTATCTAGTGAACAGTGAGCTCACACAAGTAGTGTGTGTGTGTGGTTCAGAACAATGTGACCGCTACTGGTTTGGGATTTCCACACAAAAGCAGTTGCGTACAAGGCACAGGGAGTAGGCCAAAGCACCTTCCTAGTTCTCCCAATCCCACTCCAGCTCTTTTTTTTTTCTCTATCAGACTCCTCTCCAACTTGCCTTGTATTCATTATTTTACCCCCCCGCCCCCTTCCTTCCTTCTCCCCATGACTCTCGCTTTGTGATGAGGAGGTGCAGGCTCAGTTCAGGGGAAGATTGGGTGTCCCTCAGTGGATTCCTTCAAAGCTTGTCTTCCACCCAGGCATAAAGTTTGTTGCATACTTAAACAGCGCATTGTGTCTGTTGCTCCTCTTGCCCGCTGCTTTCAGAGGGGAGTCGTGTGTAGCCTCGCTGTGTGTCTGGGACATGGATATGTTTCAGTGTTTGCACGCGTTTTAGTCAGTGTGTGTGAATATTTCTTTTTTGGATGTGTACACCGCCAAGTAATTGTATTTGATTATTTGGTAGCTGCTGTAACACAATCACAATTTCTTTTATTGTTTTGATTTCGATTTTTATCTGTCTGTACTGCAGACATTTAAAGAAGTATAGTAGCTTTCAGCAGCCACATAACGCAATTTCATGTGTGGGATTTCCAGAGCAATCAGCTGTCAGACTTGAAGCTTTCAATTTATTTTTTCAATCCCATCCCCTTGGTACGTGTGTGTGTATTTGTGTGTGTGTGTGTGTGTGTGTGTGTGTGTGTGTGTGTGTGTGCGTGCGTGCATGCGTGCGTGCGTGTGTGTGTTTGTGGTAAATTGCAGTCTAGATGTTGCCCAAGAAGTCTGATAATGCGTTATTGACAGACCTTCATTGAAAAACAGCCAGTAATTATTTGCTGTGTAGATGTCTATGTCTGTTTAGATGTGAATGTACATGTTTGCATTTGTAAGTTTAAATATTTAAATATAATTTTTTTGTTAAAAGGAAATCAAGATTGGTGTTGAAATTCCTCATCCTCTCATCCTCTGTTTAGGTGTTCAGGTTCAGTGTGCTGTTTATGTATGTGCAAGTAGAATTAGGATTATCCTGACTCTGTGTGTGTGTGTGTGTGTGTGTGTGTGTGTCTGTGTGTGTGTGTGTGTGTGTGTGTGTGTGTGTGTGTGTGTGTGTGTGTGTGTGTGTGTGTGTGTGTGTGTGTGTGTGTGTGTGTGTGTGTGTGTGTGTGTGTGTGTGTGTGTGAGAGAGAGAGAGAGAGGAGAGTGACAGGTAGATTCCATTTTTTTCATTGGATGAGAATTCTTCCTCTGACATCGGAATACCCAATTTTTACAAGTCTAAAAAACTTGTGGGCCGATGTCCTTATTCTCACCTTTTACCTGGCAGATGTACTGTATGTCTGTGCGAATGTGTGTGGGTTTGTTTGTGTTTGTGTGCATGCTTGTGGGTTGTGCATGTGTGCATGATGACATAATATCCTCTGATCGCTGTTTTGTCACACATGACTCCCCACGACACCTTGGCCTCCCACGGGCACTGAGCTGTGACCCCATCCATATTTACTCTGTACATTCCTCATCATCCTCCTCTCTCTATTCTCTTTCCCTCTCTTCTTCCGACTGCCCCCACCCCTACCCTTCTCTTTCCCTCTCTCTCTCTCGTTCTCTCTCTTTTGTGTATCTACTGATGTGTGAAATTATTCTGGGATGGAGGGATGGATTCCTCCCCGAAGGGCTGAGCGGAGGCGTGAGCCTTTTGTTCAATAATAGATTGGGGATGTATGTGTATCTGTCCATTTTAATAGACTACAGACTAGTTTTAGATAACAAACTACATTCAGGTGGACAGACTGATGGTAGAGAATGTTTTAACCACCTATCAGAAAGATTTGTTATCGGTTTTCTTGTTGTTTTCAGCAAATTCCACTGAGTGCTGAAATAAGAGTGATAAAAAGGCTATCAAATTTCTTTTAATGTCAACAAAGACAAACTTTAGCATCTGCTCCTGGAGTCCAGCTCATGAATGTGTATGATTATTTTGCATTGGACTGTGAAACATTCATACGGACACTATGCAAATGTGCAAATCAATGCATGATCAAATGTGCATTTTAAAGGTTTCGGCTTCAGAGCAACACCCCCAAAATGATTCCAATGATGAAACTATCAAATGGGTTGGTGCAAACTTCAACACATCACCCAGATAAGTTGCCGTCTGCGTCACAATGCATCTACATGTCTGCACTGCACGCCGATCAACTGTGTGGGTGTAAGAATCAAGTGCTAGAGGATGACATTATTTTGATACCGACGCTATAAAATAATCCGATGAAACCCGCAGTATTTCTGTTATAGGGCTCCACTCATCTCATGCAGTGAAATAGTGGTAGCTACGTGGTGTTAAGACATCTATTTGACAGTTCACACATGCTCGTGTCTGGCTGTGCTGCACCACGAGACTATCATGATTGCTTAAAGCATATATATATTTAAGACGACTGCCCCATCTGCCTCCTGTCTGTGCATGTGATTTAAAGAGCAGCTATTGCCATGGTAACACACTGTGTGTCAGCGCGTGCACGCATTCCTGCTAATAGTCTGATCGATGAATGTGTGACACAAATGCTGTTTGTGATTGTTCGGTGCATGAAAGGCGATAAGAGAGGCGTGACATAGTCAGTATTCCTGCTTGTGATGCCAAAGATGTATGACGAACAAAAAGATGATCAAGGACAAACGCTTCAGAACACAAAATGTAAGAATGTCAGGAACCCACTCACACTCGCATGTGTGTGTGTGTGTGCGTGCGTGCGTGTGTGTGTGTTGTAGGCTAAACATTATTCTATGAGCATATGTCTTTGTCAATGAGTGTGTCGAAGCCTGTGTACGTGTTTCGATTTATCATTCATGCTGTTATTGTTGTTTGTTAGCCATTACACAGATACATTGAATTAAATATGCATGCATGCATCGCTTTCCTGTGTTTCTTTATTGAGATGTTTCCCATCTTGTTCCCCGTGGGTGAATCAGGATGCATAAGCAATATCTGTGAAAGTCGTTGCAGTGGAGGGTGAATGTCAAATGACAGTAAAAAAAAAAAAAAAATTCTATGGACCAATTATAGAAACCCAAAGCTAAACAATTATCTAAATTTTTAATGGGAGCCGCCCTAAACCAACCTTGATGACCCTTTAAGGTCCTCGGACCCCACTTTGAAAATGACTGCGTAAGCAGGCAGCCGGTAGGAGGCTGCTGCTGTATGGCCCCTTTATAGTGTGGAGAAAGGTGCCCTTGATTTATGATTTTGAGGTGTGAATTGCTAATGTCCTACTCACACTGGCACGGGACCAGCGGGGGCTGACGCTCTTTGTCTGCTGTGTCGGAACAAAGACAAAAGTAATACACCTTTGGAAACTTACCAGAAGTTCAAAAAAATATGTATACTATTTATGAATTTGTATTGTGTTAGTGTGTGTGTGTGTGTGTGTGTGTGTGTGTGTGTGTGTGTGTGTGTGTGTGTGTGTGTGTGTGTGTGTGTGTGTGTGTGTTTGTGTGTGTGTGTCTATTTCAGAGCGAGCCTATGGCAGCAACCTCTCCTGTTGACACAGGTTTTTTTTGCCGTGACCGTTTACCAGAGTAAAGCCTGGTTTAATGAGGGGGCAGGAAAGCCAGTGCACACACACTTGCAGACATGTCTACACACACACAGACATGCTCTCACACAGCACCAGAGGGCTGTTTCATTGCTTCTTATATTTGATTCCGATTCTTTCATCTTTAATCATTCCTCTGTCTTTTGGTTTTAGGTTGAGATATATTTTGTGTTTGGAGAGCGCCAAGTTATAATCACTAATTAGTCCTCCAGGCTCTCTCTCTCTCTCTCTCTCTCTCTCTCTCTCTCTCTCTCTCTCTCTCTCTCTCTCGCTCTCTCTCTCTCTCTCTCTCTCTCTCTCTCTCTCTCTCTCTCTCTCTCTCCCTCCCTCCCTCCCTCCCTCCCCTCCCTCCCTCCCTCCCTCCCTCCCTCCCACTTTCTATCTTTATATCATTTTGTGACTGGGACTCTTTTGTAACTGTTTTGTAACCTCAGACCAAACGTGCAGAGCACTGGAAAGAGTTAAAACAATTCTAGTCATGAATGTAATTTCCTTTTTGATGCATGTAATCATAGTGCAATAGACTGAGCATGATAAATCGAACATAGAACACAGAGATTGTTTATTTATTAGAGATTGTTTATTTCGATCCTCCCCTCTCCTGGAAGCCCCATATTTTTCTCCTGTTCTGTTTTCTTTATGTCTCACAGACCCACTATTTATCTTGCCCACAATAATTTGACACAAAATTTTGTTAACTGTAGACACAGAAATATATTAAACACTAGGAATGTGTGATTGTGAGTGTGGGGGTGTTGTGTATGTGCCTTTGAGTTTCTTTGTGTTTTAACTTCCTTTTAGATTTCAGACTCGACCAAAATGAACTGAAAGGCCAGCAATGACTGCTGCAATATAATGCTGGAGAGGCTTGTGCAGCAGAGACAACACTTTTTATATCTTTAAATGTCTCCTCAAAGAACCTCGGTAATATCTGAGTGCTGTGTAAATTAGATTTAATTCATTGGAGACAGATAAAGCATGAAAGTGTCACACACAGATCGTTCGTGTGCCCCTATTTTGAGCACTTGTAATGTGTGTATAGAGTTTGTCTAGATAACTTAATAACTTTATTTAACTTTCAGAACTTTCTTCTCCTTAGATGAGGAGGAAGACTTTGAATATTTTTTATATTCGTACAAGACTATTTAGCATGTTTATATTCCTAAACAACTGTGATATGCCAATAAAATATTATTCTGTAAATCTAGCATCAGAGGTGCTGGAACCCCTTGGGATTTTTTAAATGTTTTTCATTAGTGTTTTTAGCGTAATTATGTATTCAGAAACTCATAAAGGAACGTGCTTATTTCAGGATTTCTGAATTCAATACGTATTTTATAGTCTGTACTCATGTTTTACATAAGTAGGGTTTAGTAAAGCATCTTTTCACTCTGTATATGCAGCCCGGGCTGGTTGTGTTTGGGTCTGATGCAAATAATCAACTCATTAAATACTTGAAAATAGTAATTAAAAAAAAAAGTATCAATCTATCTTTTTATTCTCACAGTTTATTTACAGCATCCTTGTGTCTTTTTTGTTTGAGTTTACTTTTGCTTTCACATGTTCATTAGGAAATCTGACAGCTTCAGTTGTTTTCGAGCATATTAAAGACAGTTCATGTGGGATTCATTGGTGTGTGTGAGGGTTATAGAGGTGACCACCTATCATGGTGGGTTTTAATGTTCAAGACAGCTTTCAGTTTTATAGCTTCTTTAATCACATATTGTGTCGCTGTATTTAAAATGTCTTTCACTATTCGGTTAAGCCTCCCTGGACACATATCTGCAAGATTAATGCATGAAAAAGTGACTAAGTTAAAACTTCAATTATTTTGCTCAAGAAATTAATGTGCAATTTTTTATTTTTTATTTTTTTGCTGTTGCTGGCGTAATGTTAATTCAGACTCCACAGAGATTTTCTACATTGCTGGTTTAGACAATTTTAATGATTGCTTTTTAGTTTACAGAAATGCTTGGAGTTAAGAAAAGTCATTTGTAGAAATAGTTAAGAAGTTATTCAATTTGTGCACACTTGTGTTTGCCATGCAATGTAAATTTTACACACTGTATTATTAGACACAACAAAGAAGCTACAAAAACAGACATTTGTATGCAATAAAACTTCAGAGACATATTTACAAAAGAGCTGCACAGCGTGTCGGATCACATTTGTTCGTGCTCTTTAAAAACTGCTGTGGGGTCAAACTGTCTGTTTAGTTGATGTGATATGGATCTGAGAGTGTTGGCCTCATATTAGGTTTCAACCCACTAATGGCTACTTACAGGCTGTAGTTCTTATTTTTAATTAAAATCAGTAAGCACATGTCAGTGTTTAATTGCTTTATCAATGTTGTTTGTTGCTCAGAAAATGCCGTACAATGATTTAAAAAAGTCAAGTGTCGCAGTGAAAAAACTCCTGGATTTACTGTAATGTCTGTGTACAAGTATAAATATAAGTATAAACAATAATTCATAACATGGAGCTCTCCAGTTGTTTACTGCAAATTATGAACATTGTTCATTAATGTATTTCTGACCACATCGTGCTTTGGTTCAGAATAAAAGACGACATCTTCTAGATGAGAATGTAGGTGCATTCCATTCATTTAAATGTTTTGACACATTAGACATATGCTGATTTTTTAAAGTAAATTTTATCTTGTTTAAATCTTGTACAATTTTTTTGCAATTTGAGTTTGTGAGTTTTCTAATCAAAAGAGGAGTTCAAGGCTGTCATATAGTGAAGCATTTCAGTGGAAGGGGTCAGCTGTATTCATGCCATCTTTTAGTTTTGATGTTATAATGTTAGTTGGACTGATCGGCTGACACATCTCTGTTTAATACAAAGTCCTACCCAAAAGGGATTAATCATCTTCAACTACATACAAACGAAAAAATTAAACCATGGCAGAACTATGGTTAGTACATACAATAACATTAGCCTGTATATGTACACGCAATATTTACCCTGTAACGTGTACATCGTTTTGTGTGTTTGTGTCCCTACTCTACCTGTCTCTACCCTCCTCTTCCTCCCGTTCCCTACTGCTGATGTATGGAACGTCTGCTCTCATACGGAATGTGTTTGTAAAAGTCATGCTAATCAAATTTCACTGATTCCAGAGAGATTAAACAAAGTGGCATTTCTGTGTGAGTGTGCACATTTGCGTATGTGTGTGCGTGCGCGTGTGTGTATGTGTGTTGTCTGTCTTTGTGTATACACTATATTAACTGTCTACACACTTGTGTTTTAATGCAGCTGTGTCATTATTCTAAGACCAGCTCAGCTGTAATACAGCATCCATCATCTTGTGCTCTAAGGAGGTAATGATATAAAAGGGATACTGATGCTACATTTGCATTCTGACATCTAATTGTTTGAATGTACCGCATAAAGTGGTGAGCAGAAAATGATGAACACCATCACATGGAATGGAGAACATTCTACCTCTTTCTTGGCCAAGTGATAGAGATTAAGAACGCTGTTCATTCATGTCTTTTAGTGCTTCACAATGAATCAAACCCACCAAGTAGACTCTTATCTCATTTTATGTAGTATTTGCTTACTAATCCAAGTGACAACAGCCTAAAATTAGGTATTAACTAGCCATAAGGCTAACGGTATGATTGCCTCTCGAAGCAAAGTCAAGTGCAGTTCATATGAAGTGTAAAGTTACACCTACTATCTGTCTATTCTAATCTATGTAAGTCTTAATCTTCGTATATAGTATACATCAGCAACAATAATACAAGGAGAAATCGATGACGTCTTTTTCTGAACAGTGAAATTGTCCGTTTCTTATTTATTTGTATACATGTACACATTATGTAGAAGTTTAAAGATAGCTAGCATACTTTTACGCCCACTGAATGAGTCACAGCGCTTGAAAAGAGGATGATGACAAACACTGTGCTCTACCCTGTTCGATGCATCATCACCAAGAATATACTGTTGCCTCAGTGAGGAGCCCCTTTGGATCTATTAATATGCAATACGATACATTTATAAACTAATAGCGACATGGCCTGTGTTCATCAGAGATTGTCATTTACAGATTCTCACTCACGGATTTTATTATCAGTGGTTGATGAGAGTCTGACCTTCATCCACTGGTTTCTTCCTTACCCGTTTGCATAAAGCTGAATTTAAGGAGATATGCATTTTATTTTACTGCAAGAGTTATGTAACATGTCCGACACCGCCCAAATTCTGATAGCAGTTGTGGGTGAAAGTGGATTCTGTATATTTGAACACATTCTGCGTTATTTCTGTGTCGTATGGTGTTTTCTAATTGTCAGTTGAAAAATCAAGTAAAATCACGTCATTGCAGTAGCGTTTTCACGAGGAAGAGACGACTTTTGCTCATTGAGTTATTGAAGCACAAGCTAAAAAATCATCAGAATTGGGAATACATTTGGGACCCCTTTATTAGTCCATGTGAAAGGTATATCACATTTTGCAATACCCTGAAAGAGTTAGTGCAAGGCAGATTGTAACAGTCTATTCGGGTCTACAGCCCAGGGCTGCGTCCTAGGCAGAGAGGGATCAAAGAGTGGAAAGCAGCCACCAGAGCATAGTTGATAACCTTTAATGTTTACTTTTGCTTATTATTCTTTTAACTCCACCTGTCTGTCTCTTAGTATGAAGCCTCTAGCTCTAATGTTGGTTGGAGAAAAACTGCACACCCGAGATTGCAGACAATTTGTACATCTGTATAGTGATGCTTGTCTTTGGCAGCTTGTTTTTGATGCTTGAGGAGAGTGAAATATGCATGATTTCAACACGGGTGGCTCTGATTTCTTTTCCAAAACAACAAACAAATGACATGAAATCTTTATTTAGTAGAGACAAACAGAATTCTGCATTGATTTTTTTTTTTTTTTTTCAAGAGAGGACTCAGCAGTTAACTACAGTAGATTTGTTTGTTTTTTTCTGAAAAGAAGCTACAGGGATATTTACTGAGAGCACACAAATACACACGTATGCTCCCATCTTCAGTTGGATGAGAAGGAGAAAAACCTAAAGATCGCCACGGAGACCCATCTCTCAAATTTATTCATTAAACTCCCAAATGCTCCCCTTAACGAATGTAATTAGAATATGGTAATGAGAGAGGGCTGAACCAGGGAGTGTTGTAATACGCTTAGCAGCACGGAGGGAGAGAGCAGAAGAGGAGAAAGACAGACATGGGAGAGGGAAAGAGAGTGAGGGCGGTAAAGGAGAAAGAAATAGAGTCAGAGGAGAGAGAAATAGAGAGACTGACAGGATGCCAAATTTATGTCTCGTTGTAAACAAGTTTTTATGCCAATGAGAGGTGGCACACACTATTTCTCCTTCTCTCTCTCCCACCACATTTCTTTGTCTCCTTCTTTATATCCCTCACTCTTTAGCATACCAAATCTCTTCAGAACAATAACACCAACAATAGCGGAGCAGTGATAAGCCTCTGGGGGCAAAATGACTCAGAGCAAAGTAAAGCATAAGGGGTTAACAACAACCACTGGAGACTCATTCATTGAGACCCCCCACTACCACCGGTCTAACTCATTCAGCCTCCCAGTGTTAAACACACAATTGCCCTTAGAGATTTCAAACATACCTTTGTGTGTGTGTCTCTGTGCGTGTGTGTGTGTGTGTGTGAGTGTGTGTGTGTTTGTGTGTGTGTGTGTGTGAGTGTGAGTGTGAGTGTGTGTAAGGGAGCGGACGCACGCGTTAACCATGTGGAAGTTTTTGAGGACTCTGACAGGCTTTATCTCAGATGCCCAAACGCAGCGGGCGTCCTGGTATTGTGTTTGACACCACACACCTGTAGCTGTCTTTGATGTGTTCAACTGCCTGCTGTGAGAGGGGGGGGGGTGTCTCCTCAAATGCAAATACTAGGCAGGTGGAAGAGGACAGGTAAAGTGTGGAAAAGAAAGAAAGTCTTAGAAAAGGATGATTGATGTTCCTTCAGTGGATTGGGCCTGACTCCTCTTTGCTCTCAGGTCTCAGGTAAAAAAAAAAAGTTTGTGTGACTTTTCACAGTGCACATGCGTGTGCATGTGTGTGTGTGTGTGTGTGTGTGTGTGTGTGTGTGTGTGTGTGTGTGTGTGTGTGTGTAGCCACCTTCAATATTTAGACTTCTCCGTGAGTGACAAGGGAGAGAAAGTAAAGAGGTCAAACCAAAAGGAGAAGGAGTAAGGGGGCGAGGGAGAGGGGAGAGGGACTGTTTCATTATAAAGCCGTCACTCACATGGGCAGCAGCCACCACCGAGACTCTTCTGAGATCAAACCTCTGCGGGTCTGTGTGTGAATGTGTGCGTATACGCTCACGTATGTCCTACCATGCATTAGTCTTGAGATGTTAAGTATTTTTGTGTCCACACATATCTGAGCGTGTGTGTGAATGCTGTGACAGAGATGGATGCAACACCCACGTCCCTCTGCCAACCAGGTGATGGGGTGGGTTCCCTCTGAAGGTCAGACCTCGTCCCCTAATGATGTGCGTGTGCGTGGGTGTGTGTGTGTGTGTGTCGTCCGTGCAGCATGTCACTGATAGAACAAAGAAAGCCAGCCAAGTTTTTATTTACTTATTTATTCATTCACACAAGTGGCTTTTTATAATAATAGGCCGACCATTTGTATTCATGTGTATACAAGTTTTTTTCATGTTAGTGGATATGCAAGTGTGTGTGTTGCCCAGTGTGTGATGAGGTGTTTATATGATAAACAACAGGCAGGCTTGAGAGGAATTCTGATCAGGGGCTTTGCAACAGTTGTTATGGAAACAGCATTAAGCAGTTGCATTAGTCAGTGAAGGTAATATAAAGGCTGTTGAAAGTAACGCACTATGGGGAGTGAGACATTTTGGGAATATAATACAAACTACACATTTTTGCTCTGGTTTACAATAGAGTCGATCTAGTTCTGTGGTGTAGAAGAAGAGAACGTGTCGTAACTCTTTCCATGTTTGAATCAGCCAAGTTTGGAAGAACACAGTGGTTGTCATGTCGTCATAACGATGAACATTTTTACTCAGCTTTAACACACTCTCAAATTGGGAGACAAGCAGCCGTTGCTCTGTGACATTGGTGGTTTTAAAGGTCACTCCCAGCTTTTCATTTTTTTTCAGCCTGATTCAGAGAGACTGGCTCCGTGGAACATCTCTTAACAACTGAGAATGATGACACGCCTACAGGCACCTCTCAATTCTGATCGCTTATTGATGTATATTTTTCAAATCAAAATGTTTCAGAATATAGGTTTAGTATGAAATTGTTGTTGTTCTGCTTATTTTCCATGCATTCATAAAAGAATGTTTTAAAATAGACCACAATCAACAAAATGTGCCTGAAATAGAGCCTCGGAGTGATGCCAGTAGACTGCATTATGATAATCTTTAATTTTGAATAGTGTATCCATCAACATCGGACACTGACAAGGTTGTTCTGGGAAGAAGGGAACCAGTGGAGGTGCTCAGGAACAAATTACAGCCTCAGCAGACGTCTCCTGGTAATGGTAATGCAGTTCTTTCCACCAGATATGCATACAAGACTCACGCTCAAGGAAAAGGGTAGACACATACTATAGTAGTTCAAAAAGGATGCTTCAGTTTTCTACCTCCTCATGCCGTCGAAATAAACCGTTCAATGCCAAATAATCTGTGTGGTGAGAACCAGAGGCAGCCTTCATTCCAGGCATTTCAAAAGGATGTGACAGTTCCAGTTTACAGACAACTCTGTTTTCCCCAGATCTCTGTCGGGTTGATGCTCATCAGTAGGCTTCCAAAGTGCACACACACACAAACACGCACTCAGACTCACGCGCACCCCCCCCACACACACACGCATCCGCACACATACGCAAGCTAGCCTGTGGCTAGACCCTATAACGGAGTCTCCCAGGGGAAAGCTCCTGGTTAAGTCTGTTGCAGTGGAGGTGCCCCTCCCCTCCCCTTCCCTCCCTCCCTCCTCTGGAAATCTCCCTTAGGCCTGTAAGTGTATGTGAATGCTTGCGTGTGTGTGTGTGTGTGTGTGTGTGTGTGTGTGTGTGTGTGTGTGTGTGTGTGTGTGTGTGTGCGCCTCTGTGCGCGCCTCTGTGCTAATTCGTGTGTCTGCCTGTCTGCTTTCCTGTACATGCAACTCCAAGAAACTTCTTGGAGGGAGATGCTCTCAGTTATGCATGAGTGGGAGGCTGATTTCCCCAACTGCACTGCTTGCTCCGATCTAACTTCCCACTTATGTGCTCTGCTTTGTGAGATATTTCTTAAGTAACTCTCGCTCTCGCTCACTTTCTCTCAAGAACAGACAGACAGGAAGACTGTTTGTTTGGAGGACTATCTGTGTGCATTCGACTGGGCCTGTCATGATGTATTATTACATAGGCTCACACAGACATGCACAACGTCTGGGTTTCTAGAGTATCTCCCTTGAGGTAGATACTTGTCCCTGTCCCTGGCACAGCTAACACACACACACACACACACACACACACACACACACACACTCACACACACACTCAGAGTATTCCTGAAGGGTCAGTGTGTCGCCAGGCATCCTCCAAGCACTCCATCACTGGTTTCCACTGTGACAATAACTGTGACTTCCTGAGGATCGACCTTCACCATCTCACTCCTGTCGCTCTTCAGATGGGCGTGTGTGCCAGTGAGGGAGTGAGCAGCAGTGTGTTTAGTGAATGTGTGTGTGTGTGTGTGTGTGTGTGTGTGGGTGTGTTTCAAAGTGTGTGTCAGGCTGCCGTTTCAGCTGACTCCTCTGTTTCTGCCTTTTTAATGGCTCTTATGGGGCAGGCCTTTAATTGCAAGTCTCCCTCCCTCCTTAATCCTCCCATCCTTCTGTCTCTCCCAGCCCCTCAACTCCTCTCGTCTTTTCCTCTCTCCTCCCACCTCCCATTGGCAGACGGTCACTAGGGGAGCCCAAGTGCCTGGCTAGGACTGAGGGGCCGTATAGGATATTGACTTGCTACGAAGTGGTTTGGGAGGAGGAGAGGTGGCTGCCTGTCACAGCTAATGAATAGATGCATAAATGAATGAGGCATTGCGTGTGTGTGCGCGCGCGTGCGTGCGTGTTTGTGTTTGTGTGTGTGTGTGTGTGTGTGTGTGTGTGTGTGTGTGTGTGTGTGTCTGTGCATTGGTGCATGTGTCTGTGTGTGTGACTAGTTGGAGCTAAAAACTTTCATATGCCTCAGACAGACATTAACAGTCGTAATTATTATCGGGTATGATGACATCCCCCCAACACACACACAAACACACACACTGTTTATGTAGACTCACATATAAAGGCAGGGGTGAGGATGTGGGGGGTTGTGATGTGAGGATCGAATGAAGGATACTAAAAACACAATCCAGTTAAGTGCCAGCATCCTCCAGCTGCTCTCTTTTCGTCTCCCCACCGTTTGTCCCCTCTCACTCTTTGTCCCTCTATCTCATCTGATCGGCGTGGAGCTGGAGTGCTCTCACGCCAAACTGGGACAAACACCTAAAATATACTCACAGACACACACACACACACACACACACAGAGAAACAGAAAAGAAGAGGAGGTCTGGAGGGGAGAGGAGAGACTGTTGATCTGAAGGGGCAGATCAAGGAGTGCTGGAGCAATGTCTTCTTCACTCTTGCTTTATGCTGCATTTCAAAAGCTGATTACCTTAAGAGGACCATTTACATTTCATAGTCGTTCACAACAAGTGGGTAAGATGGAAGTCAGAGATTGAGGCAGAGGGCGTGATGTTTCAAGAAGGAAACCAGGGTTGAGCGAGTTCAGCAAGCAAAGAGGAAAGGCAGCGCTCTACGAGCAGCTATAAAGCCAGCGGTTTGAACAATAGTCTCTTTGGTCTGCTTCTATGTGTGTCTATGTGTGTACGGACATTTTGTTTTGCCGTACTCTCAATAGAATGCACCTGTATGAGTTGAACTTTCATTTTTTTTCTTATTGGATTCATGTGAGCGATGAAGAAGAAAAAGAAATAGTGTGAGCTAAGGAGATGAAAGGAGAGCCGGAGGAATTAGGAATCAAGTCAGGAACAAGATTTATCTGACGGTAAACTGAAAAGCTGGAAAGTACAAGAAAACTTTTCCTATCAGCTCGCTCTCTCAGCTGGTGTATGGCTCTGCTTTTGTGTATGTTTATTTGGCATGTGTGTGTGTGTACTTAGGAGATAGCTTTTCCTCCCTAGAGGAGGGATACATTGGTGTGTCGGTGAGGGTGATTGGTTGTTGGCCCTTAGGGTCTGTCCGCTATATCTGTCTCCAGACTGACTGCTCTGTGACCAATCGGGTGCCCTTACCCCACCGTGGCAATCAGATAGTGGCACATTCTCTGTGGGCATTGGCAGGTCATCTGGAAATACCTGTTATGTTTTATCTCCTGGTGACACACACCCTCAGGAGCACACACACACACACACACACACACACACACACACACACCAGCGTAACCTTTCTGTCTTGTCTTTGCCTCTTTAGGAGATTGCTGCGTATCTCATCACTTTTGAAAAACATGAGGAGTGGCTGACGACATCGCCAAAAACCAGGTGAGGAGGACGCTCGGATGTTTACACCGGGGTCGTACAAAAACATCAGTGAGGCAGTGATTCACGTTGGACAGATCCCTATGACCACGTGTGTGTTTGATTAAAACATCAGTGATACGCATCGGCTGCTTCCAGCGGGTTTCTACTCTACATGTAGGAAACGTTTCAGAACGTGGCCGCGCTGTAAAGCACCTTGTCAACTGGAAATAGAGTATTAATGAATGTAAATGTATGAGGGTAAATGATGTATACAGTATTTTCTGCACTATAAGGCACACTGGAGTATAAGACGCACCTTTAATGAACTGTTTATTTTACAATTTATTTCATATATAAAGTGCATCGGATTATAAGGCGCACTGTAGGTTTATGAGAAAGTTATAGGCTTTTAGGTGCACCTTATAGTACGAAAAATACTGTAAATCAAACATAGGGAGCTGCGTGAGTTTGTGGTGTGTGTGTTGGGGGGTTATAAAAAGGGATGTGAACAGGATCTCAAATCCCAAAGCTTAATATTCATTGAAGTGAATGAACAAGGAGAAAGGAGAGGTTACAGTTAGGAAGGAATCTAGGAGGGAGGACAAAAAGGACTGAAGGAAAAGGGCAACTTGAATTATTGATAAATCGCCTTATTGACATTTACTTTACTTAACACAGGTGGGATGAGGGAAAAATAGAACTACAAAAAAGAGTGAAATAAAGGAAGAAATGTGAGGTAAAGAGTAGAGAGGTGACTTTGTGTCTCTAGTTGTGATTACCGATGGCTCTGGAGGCCTGAGGTGACGCCTCTGCGCTCCCATTGTTGGAGCTGAAAGACTCTTCTCAGGAGCAGCCTGAGGCCTGCAGCACAGTTTATGTTGTGGATGGATTTCTCATTGATTGGTTGTGCTGCCGTATCGCCTCGGCCTCCCAACAGCAACAGTAGCAGCAGTCATATTGGTGTTATTGAGCAGCAGTTAGATATAATCCCATTTACACATGACACAAGGCACGATTAGAACAGATTACAGCTAATCCCATCAAATGGAAAAGGAGCTCAGCGAACAGAAGCAGTGACGTGTGTGTGTGTGTGTGTGTGTGTGTGTGTGTGTGTGTGTGTGTGTGTGTGTGTGTGTGTGTGTGCGCAGCTGTGCAACCAAGTGTGTGTTTTTATACAAATGAATGTGTTAAAACATTTGGGGATTTCAATAAAGATAACAATCAATGACCTTCATTTCTCACCTTCAGTGAGACGCCTCATCAGTTCAATGTAATGACCCTCACCTTCTCACTCCCTCTCCTCTCACTTTTTCTCCTCTGCTCCTCCTCCTACTCGCCTTCCTTTCACCGGACTCACTCTCTCGCCCACTGTGTCTCTTTATCTTTCTGTATTTTTTTCCTCTCTCTCTTTCCCTTCCCTTCTCTGTCTTCGCTCTGCTACACTGTTGAACAGTGGAAAAGCTTTTTATATCCCACACATCACAGCCCAGTTACAATCAATAGTATTTATGTCTGCTTGAATCGGAGAGTTTGCAAGAAACATGAGCAGTGTCCATGTGCACGCACCTCTGCACACTCATGCATGAACATGAACATATATGTCTGTTCCAGTCTGCACACACACACGCAGGCACACATCTGATCTCATCCATCTTCTCCATAACATAATTAGAATCAGCAGCTCTGAGATGACTCACACTGCTCGAGTCAGAGACTAAACTCAGCTTTGATCAGAGGGTGGGGGTCTCCACTCCACTAAGAAACTGGCAGGCACAACCCAAAACAAGGTGTCAGAGAAAATCAACTCACAGTAAATTCAATTTCACCACACACAGTGTTCAGAGTAAATTGCAATCATCTCAGTCCATATATGGATGTGTCTACAGCAAATTCTAGCATAGAGGAGAGGAGAGGAGAGGAGAGGAGAGGAGAGGAGAGGAGAGGAGAGGAGAGACAGTCAATAAAAGCAGAAACTGAGGCTAGAATACGCGAATAAGAAATAGATGAGATGAGGAGATGAGAGTAAAGTGTAAATGAATGGAGAGACTGAGAAAGGAGTAAAGATACAGAGAGATGCTGAGATATGAAGGAGACTTGATGTTGCTAGTGCAGAGGAGGTCACAGGAAGAAAGAGAAGGTGTGTAAATGCATGTGTGAAGTTGTGTGCTTTCGTGTGACACTGTGTGTGTGCGTATGCATGTGTGTGTGTGTGTGTGTGTGTGTGTGTGTGTGTGTGTGTGTTTATTGATTGTTAACAGGGCTGTTCTCTTTCTGTTGTCATGAGATAAGGCAGAGATGCATTTTTTACTCGTACACACACACACACACACACACACACACACACACACACACACACACCTGTCCTTAACGTTTCAGAAGTAATGATTGATTGCTGAGCAGCAGGTTTGACATTGAGCCCAAAGAACACACGGCAGTGGGTCCTGCCTTCTCTGATATCAGTGCAGCATCTCTTTCATTCTACATGTCTAGCTCCTGGTGTGGGTGTGTGTGTGTGTGTGTGGGTGTGGATCTGACTGTGTGTGTGCATGTATGTTCATCTCACCAGGTGTTTATAGCTTGTGAGATTAGAGGCCAATGTCCCTGCTGAGCGGATAAATCACCCTACTAAAATATTAACAGGCTGGACTGTGAGTCTGGGTGTCAGAGGGGAGGGGCAACCTGGGAACAGCTAACTTCACAGTGGGAAAGTTGAAAGCAGTATCTAAACAAAAAAACATGGTTTTTACTCTCAAAAAAAATCAGAATTTTAAACATTTGGAACTGAAAATGAAAATTACCACACCTTATATACGTTGTAACGACATTAAAATACAAGTCTATGTCTGCCTCACTAACTCTTTATCCTCTTCTCCATCAGGCCTCAAAATGGCTCTATGATCCTATATAATCGTAAGAAGGTGAAGTACAGGAAAGATGGCTACTGCTGGAAGAAAAGGAAAGACGGGAAGACCACCCGAGAGGATCACATGAAGCTCAAAGTCCAGGGAGTGGAGGTGAGAGGCTGGAGTGGAGAAAACATCAGTGGTCATGCCTCGGCTTCACGCACAGCTTCACTGTCCATCTTGTCCTTAACTTACTTTCTCTGACTCAGACACATACACGTAACACAAGCGTACACGTAAACTGAAGCTACAGCCAGAGTGATTCCTTAGAGCAAGTGGTACCCCCTGCTTCTCTCTCTCTCTCCCCCTCTATCTCCCTCTCTCTCTCTCTCTGAAGGATAAGAGTGTGTTTGGCCTGGGGCCAGGAATGATGTCAATGCCTCCTTCAGCAGAACAGAGAGGGGTATCGATCCAGTCTCAAGGCAGCGTCTGTGCGTGAGAGTGTGTGTGTGCGTGTCTGCTGCGAGTGTTTGAGTCACATCAGCCAACTGAAAAATTGATTATTCAGCAGGAATATACCAAGAGGTGAGAGGATTGAGCATACATGTGTCAGAAGCAGAAAAAATGAGTTAGGAGGCAATGCAAAGGAGACAGCGAGGAGGCACATGAATGTTTGCGGAGGGCTCCATAGTTTTATATTAAAGGTGAGCAGGAGACAGGAAGAGAAGACCCAGAGGTAGAGGGAATAATTGCGATCAAGTATTCCCATCTGCAGCTCTATTATTTACAACCCCACACTCCCATTGACATTCATCTCACACACATTTTCCTGTAATTCTATGTGAATGCATACTCTCACACACACACACACACAAACATACTCACACACTTATACAAAGGCAAGTGTTTCTCTCCCTGGTAGTTGCTCAGTAATCGTTTGTGTCATGTCTTCCCAGGACCCCCCAAGCAAGCAAGCAAGGAGTGTGTAGAGCAGGGCACGGGAATGAGGGAATGAGCAGAGCGGCGAATTGAGTGGAGGGAGAGAATGAGGATGGGGAGAGGCAGGAAGCAGGAGAGAAAAACATAACCCTGGATGGAGAGGCTCCTCATATCGAATGGAAATATATGGAAATGCACTCTGCCTTTGGCAAAGCGCACTTTAGATAGAGGGCGGGCTACTTCTGAGAAGAGGCAAAAAATGTTGAGAAAATATAAGCGAGCAGGCTTGTAGGAGGAAAAAAAGACAGCACAAGTTGTAAGTAATGATTAAAGCAGCCTGGCCACTGATTGTTTGTGTGTGTGTGTGTGTCTCTGCAATTTTGTCTGCAAACACAACTTATTTATTCCAGTATGTGTGAGTATGTTTTTTGTGGATGTGTGGAATCTCTGAATTTAATGCTTGTCTGAAAAAGTGAGTGAGAAGCAGATCGAAAGCTTTCTGTTATCAACATACTCTACCTCCATCAAACACTACAAACTCATGATGTCCTGAGACTGCTGGCTGAGAACTCACTGGAATAATAGAATACAAAAACTCAATTTGGATTCTTCATCTGAATATATCTAAAAGCATTACGACCATGTAATAACACTAAACATTAAAAGAAAGTAGTCCTTGCTGGATGGGGTTCTTATCATTCTTCCTCTTCATTTGATCTACCTTAAGACTTTCACTCTGTACTTTCCTTAGCCCCCCCCCCCCCATCCCTCCCCTCCCTTACTAATACTGATCTTTCTTTTCAGATGTCTGCAAGATGACAACTTTGTGACTTTGTTTGAATTCTAAGTGGGCTGTGTCTAGATTTGCTGAGGCAGTATATTTCTCAATCTGTTTTGCTGTAATTGTCAACATCAGATTTCTGGTACTTTAGAATAAAAACACACGCAGCATGCTTTCAGCCTAGTTTTAGCCCCGCAACCAATACAATCTAAGTGGGTGTAACCTAAGTTGTCCTCTCCTGTTCTCTCATTTACTGTCCTCACCTCCTCTTATCTTTGTTCACTTTTTTGTCTGGCCTCCTCCTCTCCTCTCCTCTCCTCTCCTCTCCTCTCCTCTCCTCTCCTCTCCTCTCCTCTCCTCTCCTCTCCTCTCCTCTCCTCTCCTCTCCTCTCCTCTCCTCTCCTCTCCTCTCCTCTCCTCTCCTCTCCTCTCCTACCCTCCCCTCACCTCCCCTCACCTCCTCTCCTTTCCTCTCCTCTCTCTAGTGTCTGTATGGCTGCTACGTCCACTCCTCAATCATCCCCACCTTCCACCGTAGATGCTATTGGCTGCTGCAGGTAAGGCCGCCCCCTTTTCCCACCTTTTTTCTCACAATTAGACACAAATGAAAATTAATTAACTCTTATAGACCAATGATTGACATTGATACCTGTGTAGTTTTCTCATTTCTTATCTCTTCACATTATCTCTATCACTATTGGCTGAATGTTGGCTGTTGGCTGAGTCTCCCACACACACACACATGAACATGTGCTGTGTCTGTACCCACGGCAGCACCAGTCCAGAACACACCAGGCCTGTAGCTCTTTTATTTGTGCAAAGTTTAAAAACATTTCTTTACCAGAAATATTCTAACTTTTTAAGCACAGCGCATCATCGAATCCTGACTCAGTGAGTATCAAGGACTCAGAATCTCCTCTATGTGGTCCTTTCCGAGAAAACACCCTGGAGCTACAAACAATACACACACTAACACACACACATAGGTGTCCCCCGTGTGTGAAGACATGTTGTTTTTCACAGAGATATTGGACTTTCTCTGTTGCTCATGTGAAAGACAGTAGACAGATGCAGTTTTACAAACACAAACACACGTCTGCCTCTCTTGGACATGTAAGATGTAAGACAGCATTATAAGACAGCAGGTTGCATGATGAATCGTAACTATTGACTATTATCATGAATTATACTATGGGTGCTGTTACATTACACAGTGAGGAGCTGTAGCTGCCCACTGTACCATCTTCTTTTGGTTAGAAAAGTGTTCCACCTCAGCAGGCCGTCCCCCTCACCTGAGTCTGTCTACTGAATCTTTCATCAAGAGGAGCTCCCCCCCCGCTCTCTCTTTCTCTCCCCCTCTCTGTCGTGCCCTCTCTAACTCTCTCGCTTGCTTCTCACACACAAATATACAGATGGATTCATGTGAACTCACCTGTTGAATCATTCATGGGGTAGAAATTCCATAGGTCTCTGGGAGGCCTGCAGTATAGTGAGAACTACCCTGCAACGCTCTCCCTCCCTCTGTTCCTCTCATTTGTACTCTATGTGAATAACTTTCACCAGTGCACACAAACACACATGTAGGCACTTCCACAGCCTCTGCAGGCTGATAGAGTGATGAGTGGGCTGGAGCTGTTAAATCTTTTATGGGCAGGTGAAAGAATTTTATCTGGCACGCTATGTCTGGCCTCCTCCCTGACCTCCAAATTCTCTCCTGCTTACCCTCTCCATTTCTCTCCCTCTTCGCTCTGTAAATAAACTCTATCACGCTATTCTCGCCCTCCTAGGGCATTACGATGAATCTACAAATAAAGGCCATGTCAAACTAACACAATATGCATGTCTTTGTGTACGTGTGCTCCTGCCCTTACCCTAGAACCCAGACATTGTGCTGGTGCACTACCTGAATGTTCCGGCAGTGGATGACAGCGGGAAGCCATGTGGTCCTGTCCTCTGCTCCATCAACACAGACAGGAAGGAGTGGGCCAAGTGGAGCAAGGAGGAGCTCATCGGTCAACTCAAACCCATGTGTGAGTTAGCAATGCCATCATTTCAGCACTCACCTCCCTCCTACACCAAGCTCTCATGTATCAGCCCTCACTCTTTAGCTAAACTTGAGGCTATGAGTCACCTGTGGTCAATAACAGTACCAGTTGTCATAGAGCAGCGATGATGAAAAAGATGGTAACACAACCTTGTAAAGCTGCAACATTAATGTGTGGGAAACCAGTGCAATTAATCTAAAACACACTTAATTTGGTTCACTGGGTCTCTTGTGTGTTTTGTAAAGAACTTGGCAACCAAATGGGACACAGTAAGGAGTTGTGCCGCTGCTTATTAACATGAGGCAACATGTGCTTTCAGTAGTTCGGCAGAAATTACTGTACTTCAAATTTTCTTTCTTGCCTTCAGGAAAAAAATATCACGTTTTATCTGTGTTAATAATTTAGGCACAAACATCATGTTATGTTACTCCAAGTGAAGATGAATATACCGTATTGACCAAAATGTCACAACAGGACTTACAGGAAGGACTAAATAAAGGAACTTCTCAACCACCAAAAGGTTTCCTTTAAAATGTACCTTATGAGGCGATATTCGGTTCATTTCTTTCTATTTCAGCCAGGGTTCATACAATTTTATTGTTTTGCTTTTAAATGCTTTACAGGCAAGCACCATGCTGCCACCTAGAGGATGGTAGCAATTTGAAATCATGGAAGTGGAAACAGAAAAGAAGAGGTGCTCAAAATATCCAGCATGTATAATTCATAAATAAGCATCACAAAGTAGATAACTACAGAAATTAACTGCAATTTATACACTAAGACAGGCAGGCACACACGCACACACACACACACACACACACACACACACACACACACACACAAACACATGCGCGCACAGACATACTTATGTCACATGCATCTTTAATCTGATATTAAGCACAGCCAGCCAAATTGAGGAGCTATTTGACATAAGCAGAACATTTATTCTTGCTGCCTTAACTTCTTCACACAAATTAAACAATCCAGTGTCTGTTTTCTTGCCCTTTGAAGCACTTTTCATTTGATCACTGATCATTTATGCACATCTGGGTTTTGTGGGCTTCGGTCTTTGATACCTGAACTGTTGGGAATTTATCAATTTATTCTGAAGTTGTTGAATCAGAAAAAAGATAGATGAACACATTTAGTGGAAAAACCTAAAACACATCTCACCAAAATAAGCACATTCTGCATTTCTGATGACTATGTTTAGAGTTTTTGAACACTCAAGCATTTTAAAGGTCCTGTAATGTACAGAATCCAATTATTTCATGGAGCCTGACCTCTATAGATGTCCCAAACATGAGGGGGGAAAAAAGAAGTCTTTCTCCTTTGCTTTCTCCACCTGTCAGAAAATATTTTCTGTGAAGCACCATTCAGATTTTCAGCCAGAGAGCTGTACATGCATCTTAATATACATGCTCCAAGTAATGATTTAGGAAATAAACCTCAAAGATTTATTTTTGGGCTTCTAGAACATGTATAAAATTGTTAATAAAGGAACAGAAATGCACTGTAAAGTTCTAAACATTTATGATCACAGGTCTTAATGTTTATTTTGAACACTGGGAGGCGCCATTACTCACTGTCTGGTCTGTGAAGTATGTTTTATAAGATCACATTACAGTAAGTACTGACACAGTCATTCTCTGATCTGCGAGAGAAGGGAAACAGTGTGTTTTGTGTTGAAGGTTGTGTATCTCCTCAAACAGGTGCTGGAAGCAGCCTGCATCAGAAATGTTCCAGCGTCAAGCAGCGCATCATCTCATCCAAGCAGGAGTCAGGTGGAGCAGCAGGAGGCGGCGCTGCAGCGGGTACAGGCATAGCAACAGGCCAGAGAGCAGACGAAGCAGATGGCTCAGAGGTCCAGAACAGCGATGTGTCAGAGGGTCAGACGGAGCCCAGCCCTGGAGGGGGCCGCAGCAGAGCTGCTGGGGGAGAGAGGAGAAACGGACGGATAACCAAACCCTCCCTACTCCCACAGAGCAGCATGGAAGTGTCCTCGTCTACCTCCATCAACCAGGTGGAGGTCCCCGACACCACACAGAGCTCCCCGTTGTCCATCACCAGTGACATGGCTGACAGCCCAGCTCTCGCCATTGGAGCCGGCTTGTCACAGAGCACAGCTGTGTTCATGTCTGAGGTCACCACGCTGACTGGGGATTCAGTTTACTCCACTGGCCACACCCACCTCCTGGCCTCCACCCATGACAGCAGCACCACTGGCATCCTGCTGGCTGTTACTCCTGAAAACCAGAGGTTTGCATCGTTTCCTGGTGGCGTGGGATTGGGTGAGGGAGGGGAGCTGGTTCTGTCAAGCTCTCTAGACTCTGGTGGAGCAGTCAGCCTTCCTGAGACCACCATGAACTTTGACCCTGATTGCTTCCTCAACAACCCCAAGCAGGGACAGACGTACGGAGGAGGTGGAGGGAAGACCGAGGGGTGTAATGGAGACGATGGAGGACTGCGTTGCCCCTCTAATGGCTTTGTCTACAACCCAGCTCTTGTCAACAACATCAAGACAGAAAGCGCACCCCTCGAGCAGCCGCTGGCTTCTCAGAGCAGCTATGTGGGAGAAGGGACAGGCCTCAGCCCCAGCACCACCCTGGAACAGATGGATTTCAGTGCAGTCATGTCATCCGCCTGTGTCCCAAGTCTGAGCCAGCCTGCACACCACCCCTCCACCAGCCTCTTCTTGCAGGCCTCCCCCCAGACCAGTCAGGCATCCCAACTGCAGATGAATGGAACTAAAGAAGCCCAGGAGCCAGGTGAGGCACAGGCTTACATAGGCCTGCCAACAGACTCTCCAGTCACCAATGGAGACCCACTGACACGGAACAATCAAGGAAGCCCAGATCAGCAAGGCCTTTGTGGGAGGAGCAGACAAGGAGCAGCGGTGGGCTCGTTTCCTCTAAAACCACAGGATGCATCCACCGACCAGTCAGCGAGCAGGAGACATCAAGAGGTCAGCAGCTTAGACAAAACTTCTGAAAATGGAGGGGAGTTGTTACTCAAGCCTGGGGATCCGAATGAGGCATACACAAATGTTGAAACTGAGCACTATCTGCAGTCCACAGAGGACAATGGAGGAGGAAAGGACAACGGAGGTAGTGGTGGCGCAGGAAGTGGAGGAGGGGAAAATGAGATTCTTTGTAATGGTGTCAGCTTGTCAGAAGCCGGCAATTCAGTGGTGGCTAGTCCTCAGCCCATACCTGCAGGGGCAAGTATCGAAGGGGCGCTCTACAGCTCTCCTCTCTCTCAGCAAGCTGGAGGGGTATCAGCGACTACAACTGGGGCAGGGGCAGCCATCAGTCTGGAAGGTTTCGAGGCATCGTTTGGGAGCCAGTTTTCTGATCTCATCAATGATTTCATCTCCGTTGAAGAGTCTGGAGGTGGGGTGGGGGCGTCTGTCTCTGGGGTTCTCATGCCCCAGGAGGGGGCAGCAGGAGAGGAGGAGGGGGCAGGACCCGGCCACCTACAGGGCTCAGAAGTGGAGCAAGGAGCTCTTGGGCTGCTCCAGGAGACCGGGAGACTGTTTGGTGTGACTGACTACTCCCCAGAGTGGTCTTACCCAGAGGTTAGTTAACCCAACATGATTACCATTCATTATTTATTCATCATTGTTCCCTGCTGGAAAATCCGTCCTTTAGCCATGTGATTGATGACATGTGGCTACAACCAATGTTAAATCAGTCTCTGTGCAATTTTTATAGAGACCACCAGCCTGGCTGGGCGGTCATTACAGAGTCAGAACAGCTCAGACTCAACTGATTGGATTTTTGATGAAATTTCAATATTACACTGATTCCTCTGGGTGGCTTCATTAATTCACTCATGTACCACTTATAATATCCCAGACACCAGACACTAACATTGAATTATGATGAAACTAGTGGCAACATATCAATTTAAAACTATCTTTGCAAAAACACAGTGACTTGCCAAAGGTTATTAATATAAGTTGTGGGAAAAAAATATTAAAAAGAACTTCATTAACTTACCAAATCTCCAATATGCACACAAAACGTTGACCAAAGAACGCTAGAATTTTATCATACTAATTACCCCACACTTTTTAGTTTCTTGAACAAAGACATTTTCCCCAAAGAAACAAAGGATGATGACATATTTGGAACTAGAAAGGTCTCAGAAAGTCTTTGCCTTACCAGCACTACTGCCTCTGAAACCTGAGAAAGTAGACAATTTTGAGGTTAATTCAAAACAAAATCCTGGAAAAATTTTCACACTGGTCGGGGGACATCAGTTGTATAATTACACCCACAGTGTAAGACACACTTCTGCAAAGAGGCCATAATGACATCTCTTTATTCCTATCTGCCCCGAAAGAATGTCTCTAAATATGTTGTTCCTTTAAACCAACTCCAAGCGTTTGGATCGATGTGTTTATTAACAAAACAATTCTTTTCTATATTGGAAGATCCAAATCTGCTTTCCATCTAAACACAAGTTTTAAGTGAAAAAACAAACCTCTCCTCCACCTGCTGTTGAAGAAATTAATTAAGGAGTACTGCAAATGCCAAAAAGAAAGTTCAGCCAAATGCTAGTAAAAGGCATTTACAAATGAGATATTTACTGTTGTTGCACACTCTTACTTCATTACTACATCATTTTCACAAGACCATGTGGTGTTTTGTGTTATTTTTAGCTACATAAGTGGAAATACATAATGGTGTTACTCAGATTGTTCAGCTTGCTTTATTCCACATGGACGTAAGGAGAAACAAGACCACTGGTGTTGGTTTACAGGCCTCACAGACTCATGGATTGAACTATTTTTGAATCGAGACAAGTCAATACATCACTCAGTTTAGGTTCATATTATACAGAAATTAAAATTAGAACACTTTATCTCCGGTTTTTTCGTAACAGATGGAAGCAGGACACATTTTCAACACACCCTGTGTACACGTACGCATGCGTAAATGCATTTAACCATTTCTCCTATCATACTCCTTCACAGACTCTTATTTCATATGCTAAAGAAGCCACAGTGGGGGACTGAACCCTATGTTTGTCTTCTGTAGGGTGGGGTGAAGGTGCTGATCACAGGTCCGTGGTTGGAGTCCAACAGTGAGTACAGCTGCCTCTTTGACCACATCAGTGTCCCTGCTGCCCTCATCCAGCCTGGAGTGCTGCGCTGCTACTGCCCAGGTAACACACCTGTGTGTGCACATAGTCTCACTTTGACAACACACACCCCTCTCAATGTCTGACATATAGAAAAACACCTTTGTTTCGTTTTAGATTCAATCTATACTCAAACTGTCACCCATGTTCTTGTAAAAAGGTTTGTCTTCTGTGCACAAATAGAGACACTTGATGGTGCTTAAACACATCTATTAAGAAACAACATGGACGGATGCTTTCTGGCAGGCATGGAATGCTTAGAAACATGTTTTATAATGGTAGTGGATGTAAAACATGACTCACATCCTGCTACATCAAATGCGATCAATGGGAGACTACATGTGAAACACTCTCCTGAAGGTACATAGGAGTAAAGTAGTCAATCAAAATGATGTCTGTTTGCAGCTCACGACACAGGCCTGGTGATGCTGCAGGTCGCCATGGGGGGTGAGGTCATCTCTTCCTCTGTGGTGTTTGAGTACAAGGCCCGTGACCTCCCAGCACTGCCTTCCTCTCAGCACGATTGGCTGTCCCTTGATGGTGAGAGCGTTTGTTTTGTTTGTGTGTGTTCACAGGGATGCGCACTTCCCTCCTGCTGTCTGGCGTTGTGTACTCAATAAAAACTGTAAGCCATAAGCAAATCTAGCATAACTTCTGCCTTGTTGCTTCATTGTGTGCCTGCAGTATTGCCTGTTAGCGTAACAGAGATGGAGTGTGTGCGATTTTCTTTTGTTAAATGTTGAATATTTATGCCTTGATTATTGTATTTTTACCTTTAGCCTTTAGTCACCATGCAAATTTAACTTTCCTTTATACCCTTATTTTTTGTGTACTCGTTACATCTCACCATCTGACATTGAGAATACTCTGAAACGCTAACAAAGCTTGTACTTGTGTTTGGCAGTCATTGTGTTTCCCTGTAATCTTACAAGATGCTTTTTTATAGCCACAGATACACTAAGCAGTGTGACTGTCATAGCTTTGGTATTTTGCTGACTTTTGCTGCTCTGACTACTGAGTGGCTGATTAATTCAAGAAGTAATACAGTAAGAACTGTTTAACAGTTTGCTACCTGTTCTGCTCAGGCGTAGCTATGTAGCTTCACTGGTCAACTTCACAGTCTCTACTAATAACATCTTCAAGCTTTGTCTTGTTGGACAAGTTAAAGGCACAGCTGGTTCATCTGAGTTGGAGAAGGTTATGTGATCACCTATGTTTGTTTATTTACAAGACATCTCAAACATTTTTCTGAAAAGGTTTGTAGGAGTGGAAATTAGGTAAAGGAAGAGTTCATGAATTTTTGATGTGAGTGCAGCTGTTGATTCTGTATCACTTTCTGCATCACTTTTTCACTTTCCTCAATATTGCAGGTCTTTTTGGTGCATTTTTGTAGTGTCACAAAACTAATAATAGGCCAATCAGAATAAAAAGACCAAATACTGTAGATGTGCACAGTTGAATCCATGTGGATCATGATCACAATAATGATCTGTGTCTGCAATGATCAAATGTTAATACACAGTAAATTAAATGAAGAAAAGCTCCATAGTGTGACATTGTCATGGTAACATGACAATAACATGGTAGCATGATCAGCCCGGGCTGCAAAGATCCAACAAAAGATTTGAGTTAAAACTTGCTTTCTACTTCATGATGACTACAGTGCCAGTGTTAAAACTTGTCACATATTTCAAATGTAATTTACAAGTACCGTAAATACAGATTTAACAGAATGAATTAACCTTGAACTCGGCTCAGTAGGATAGTTTATCTGCACAACACCGGAGGGGGTTACACTATGTGTGCAGATGCGGCACGGGAACACGGGTTTGTTTGACAGGCATGTCCTGGGTTACTCTCCGTTCGCCCCCGTCTCTGCGTTGCGCAATGCGGCATTGCGGCTCTGGAGTCCCAGCAGGCTGCTGTTCGCCAGACTGAAGGGCAGGACGACACTGGCACAGGCACATGACAGGAGGATGTTGTCCGCCGCGGGCAGCGAGCTGCGTGATGTCTGCGCGTCAGCGCTGCCAACGAGACCGGAACGTGCGCTCTGGTCGTTTGTCCGGCGTCAGATGTTGACCAGCGGGTTAAGGTCGACAGACAACAGATCAGATCGCAACTTGGTCACATATCACTGTTTCATTTGAGAGCCGTCATTAGTGAGGCGGTGACGACTGAGCCTCCCGCTGATCCACGCGTGGCGGGCCCGTTTGAAGCGGGATTACCCGACCAGACACAACGTGGAGACTGCCCCCCTCCCTCTCTCTCTCTCTCCCTGTCTTTCCTCCTCTCTCTCTTTCTCTCTCTCTTTCTCTCTCTCTCTCTCTCTCTCTCGGTTATTGTGTTTTGCTCGGTCCGAGCTGCACTCTGTGAGTGTCACACTTCAAACTACCGGAGGCGAACAGCATTAGGACCGAAGTGAGCAGCGGGTAGAGAGTCTCTCTTCTGGTTCGTAGCTGGTTTGATTTGATTACTACTAAACGCACTGGGTGAGATCTGGGTTATATTTTCATGCTTTAAGCGGAAAAACATGTGGCTGTTCTCTAAATTTCGACTTTAGAGATGTAATGCATTTATTTACTTTTGTATTTTAGGCTTTATGTGTGTGGTAAAATATGTTTGCTTGCTACTTGTTGGGATTGAAGTTGCTTCGTGGAGCCTTTTGTCCCTTTGTGGGCCTGGTGACTTCCAGCACCACCAGTAGTGGACAGCTCCACTACACTGGGAACTAGTACAGTACAGATATGCTGTTGGTCACCCAAACCTCACATCACCATGCAAATGCCTGTTGGCTCTTCTTTGACCAAAGTATGTGTTAGTCTGACGTGTTATTTACCAGATTAAAAGTGTAATAGTTCTCATTATAAATGCTAATTGCTGATGTGCATTTGTCAAAAATAAATTGTAATTCACTGTATGTATAAAAATGTAAAATAGAAAGATTTAGAAATGAAAATTTGAATTGATATTAAATTATTACAATGATTGATTATTGTTGTCTTTATGGACACTGGCTTGGGTCAATGACCTATTTTTTAGAAAATATTTACCCTACAGACTTGTGTGTGTATGTGTGTGTGTGTGTGTGTGCGTGCGTGCGTGCCTGTGTGTGTGTGTGTGTGTGTGTGTGTGTGTGTGTGTGTGTGTGTGTGTGTGTTCGAAAATGGTGCAACTGAAACAAAACATTGTTCAACACTCATGAAAAAAATAAAAGCAATCATCAAAAATTTGGAAGGTAGCTGGTTATGTTTTTAAAAGAGGCTCTTTTTTTCTAGATGATGAGGTGTGTCACCAGAATATTTACAAAGTTTTGGGCTGGTCATTTACAATCCATATACTCTGTACACTCACAAACAATATATAAAGTGTGTATGTGTGTGTGTGTGTGTGTGTGTGTGTGTGTGTGTGTGTGTGTGTGTGTTTGTGTCCCTGATTAGTTGCCTAATTTAAATGCTTGTCAACTTTATAATGTATTAGTTAATTATTTCATTATAATAAACCATAAGTCCATTTTTAATATCAACCTGCATTATAATATTGTTTTGTTACCAGAAAGCCTCGGCACTTTGCATTTCTGATGCATGAGGACACCTGTTCCTCTGCGGCTTTGATAGCCAAGTGTTATGCATTACAGTCAAACAAGCTCAATTTCCAGAGAACTGTGCTCTTCTCCTGATTGGTGGAGAGGAGAGGGAGGGGACTGAGTCCCTGTGTCACTCCATTGATCACTCCCCTTCAGTTCAGCTTGGGTGCTGTTGAAAGTACATAGAAATGTATCAGTGAAATAAGAGGAGGGACAACAGACAGACTTATTAAGGTGAAAGGACATAATGTTCCCTGCAGCAAACCTGCTGAAGCCCTGAAACAAATGATCAGGTTCACGCACAGCCATGATGCACACATGTGGAAACTACTTTCTGATACACACAAATGCACCAAGTAAATTTGGGTTGTAATTGTCCATGGTTAATGGATTTATTGAATTCTCTTCATTTTCTTGTATCCTGTCTGTCAGTGTCTCTGAAAAGGATTTAAAAAGCAATACTACTGTATTGTTTTACTTAAATGCATCAAACAACTCACATATGCTTAATGCTCATCATGTACCACATTCTATTCTTTAGATACCCAGTTCAGGATGTCCATCTTGGAGCGTCTTGAGCAAATGGAACAGAGGATGGCTGAGATAACCAATCCTAACCCCAGCTCAGAAACTATAGCAACCAAGGGTGGAGGAGTGGAAGAAGGAGGAGCCACTGATCAGCAGTCGCAAGTAAGGCACAAAGAATGGATTCAGTATGGGAGAAATTTCCCTTTTTTGTCTGTATGATTTAATAGTGAACATGTCAAGTAACTGTCGTTGTCGTTGTGCAAAACTGAATTTCATAAATACAATTGTTAATTCCATCATATTGAAATTACATTTGAAGACTGCATGATGATTGATTCTGTTCTAATGTTATGGTTTTAAACACCTGTTGATTTCATTATATTACAAAGGTCTTTCTTTTATTAAGTCACCACCCTGAAAGTGTCCTTTGCGTTACTTAATAGCAACCTAAGCCTGTAACAATATCTGAGCCTTTAGCTCTGAGGAAGTTAGAGGTTTTTTGAGGTGCTGTTGGGGGCTTAAAAAAACATTTTGACATAGAACTACTGTGAATAACATTTCCAGTAAGTAATTTTTCCTATTTCATCTCCAACCTTCCAGATTTCTCTGGATCAGGGTTCATTCGAGGGTCGTGTGGTGGTGGTGTGTGAAAAGATGATGTCTCAGCCATGTTGGGCTTCGTCAAATCAGCTCATTCACAGTAAGAACTCTAGAGGAATGACCTTACTGCATCTGGCTGCAGCTCAGGGTTATGCAGGGCTCATTCAGACACTCATTCGCTGGCGGTGAGTAACGCACAAACACGACATCTTATTATGCGCTGACAGATTGGGCAGTGAACTTTACATTTGCTTTCTCCACAGCACAAAGCATGGTGACAGTATTGACCTCGAACTGGAGGTGGATCCACTCAATGTCGACCACTTCTCCTGTACTCCACTGGTGAGTGATAAATATCTCTGAATGTTGTTTTTGAGTGTAAGTGTCTGATCTGTGTATTCCGTTGGCCTCCTTAGATGTGGGCGTGTGCTCTGGGGCATACTGAAGCAGCATTGGTGCTTTACCAGTGGGACCCAAGAGCTCTGGCTATTCCTGATTCGCTGGGACGCTTGCCACTAAACATCGCCCGATCTCGAGGCCACACTCGACTGGCGGAGCTCTTAGAGCAGCTGCAGCAGACTCCTCAAGCTCAGGGCCAGCCTGCTGACACTTGGCTAGACAGGAGGAGAGGAGAGCTACAAACCAGAGGGATACACACCACCCCAAATCCCAGCTCAGGTGGGAATGCCTGCTGTGTGGTGTGTCACCAGAATGAAGGATTTGTCACCGTAATAACCTTTAATTGAAGTTTTGTTCTTTTTAAAAATGGTTTTAAATTATCGGTCATTGAGACTTGATATAGAGCTGGTTATCTTATGTGCTCAGATTTATTCCATACAGTTACTTGGCTGGCAGTTTATTCTGGATTACTTGCTCTGTAACCTCACCCAGGACAGCATCCTTCACATGCCACAGGCCCAAGAAGAAGTGTTTTAACACACTGTTTTTGTAGAGCTGTAACCAGCAATATAAAATGTCACAAAGTCACAAAGAGAGAGTTAGAGGTGGTGCATTTCAACTGAACATCAATGTGTTTGTCTAGTTAAGTTTACCACTCATCTCTCTGTAAAATTGAAAACCATCAAAATATCACCATTTCAAGCAATTTTTTGGTTTTATTTTTTGGTTTGTTTTTTGTTCAGGGATTGACACTTGAATAATTTAGCATGTCCAGTGTATTAGGGATCAATGTTAAAATAACTCAGGTTTTCTGTTTTTTTTTTCCTCCCCAGAGTTAAAGAGAACCAGAGCAGACAGACAGCCAGACAACCAGAATCAGAGCTGGAGCCAAACAGGACACAGACCACCACAGCGAACACAGGGAGACCAGAGAGGCCCACCCCCTGCCAAGAGACTCAAACAAAACCCAGACACCCAGCATCAGCTTTCTGGCACTCACAACCTCAACTCCCTCCTCAAATCACCCCCTCTTCCTAATCCTCAACATTCTCTCCCTTCCCACACCTCACAAACTCAACTTACCAACCTCAACTGTAAGAACACTCCTCCTGTGAGCTCCAGGACTAACCAGCCCCGGTACCTCAGTGCTCCATTCTCCCACCTGCAGGCCAGGATTGGGAGGTCTGGAGGGGGCACCAAGTGGAGTCTGAGTCAGACTCTGGGGCCTGGGCGTAGCCTAGCCAGGAGGATTCTCGGAAAAGAGCGATTGGCCATTCACCTTCGACAGAGGGTACTGTCCGACAGAGGAGAGGAGACAGAGCTGCTGACCTATCAGGATAACTCAGAGGATTTGCAGGTAGAGGTATAGATTTTATCTTGTTCCTTTACCAGAACTGAACTTATTCTTGACAATGGATACAGCTACATACATAACAAAAACATGTCAGGGGAAAAAAAAAATTAAATTACAAAATCACGGTGAAAAGGGCCAAACAAAGATTAGAATAAGGAAATGTAGACCTCAAACCAATAAACAGATAAGGGACAAGGGTTGGTATCGTATGTGATTTAATCACCTGTTCACATTGAATTTGTCATCATAAGAAGGACACTTGGTAAAGGATCATTCACAACACATTGTGAAATATGGTAGTAATTTTGGAACTGCATCTTGCAGATGGACATTACCATGCTCGCTGATCATATCATGGAAGTTTCAGCTGGTAGACTCAAGCCGGAAACTAAAGAAACTGAAACAGAAATCAGCAGTGATGTCAGATTACTGTCTGATTACCTCGGTGAGGTGCAGGGGTGAGTTAGAGCTCCTTACCACATTTATGTCATTTCACTTTTTTTTTCTTCATGGAAAGAACTTTTGTTTGCTCTTTATTTTTCTGCAGGTTACTAAACTCCAAGCCCCTGACTTCTAACGTGAAACCAAACTCTAACTCAGGGCTTGAGGATCAGCAGAGTCCTCAGGCTAAGCAAGCCCCTTCCTCCCCCTTTGACTGGAGCTCCTTCCTCTGTGCAGCTGTAAAAGAGGAGAGGTTGAAAACTGACTCGTCATGTCTCGATATGACTGAGGCAGAACAGAGTGAACTGTATGAGACCATCAGACATGCTCTGCATTCCCTCAGAAAACACAAGGTATACATTACATTCCTGTACACACACTTCTCCAGTGATATGTGAACAGTCCTATGCGTTATTTGTAGTATTTATTATCATGTTTTTACAGACCCTGTCTTTTTTTTAAAATTATCTTCTTTTTTATTTCACTTTATCATAGATCACACTCACATAAAGCTTAAGATGAACATAAACGTTTAACCTGTACGATGGTCCTTTCAGGGTCCCATTCAGGAACAACACAAAGAGATTGCAGCAGTAATTCAGCGCTGCTATAAGAGGTACAAGCAGGTAAGTGTTAGACTAACACTATTATGTGAAGCTGACCTACAGACAGGTACAAAATTAAATATCTGAAAAATCGATAAATTGTTTTATACATTTGGGGCCAAAACATCATAAAAATCTTGATTTTGATTTAGGTTGTTTTGACCTTGCTCGTTTGAATAATTTTTGCTGAAATTTTCCACATTTAATTTTTATATGAGCACGAGAGGGATGAGATCAGTTTAAAAAGAGTAGTGTCAACTCAAAGGCATCCTTATAATTGTTCTGGATAAACGTATTTATGCAAATCACTTTGTAATCATGATAACACATATGTACAGCACAAATGTATGGTACATCAAAGTGGTATTTCCCCTTCTTAATTAGTCAAAAGATGTTTAACCAAATGTGCTTGTGTCCCACTCTGTAAACTTTGTGTTTATTTAAAGGTGTGTGGTGCAATCGCACATATAATAACTCCTAAATCATTACTGTACAGGACACCTCCTTTTTATCCTGTCTCTACCTAATTGTGATGACTCATAAGTATTGGTTTAAAATAATTCATAATGCTTAGCGTATAATCAGTTATTTCTTTGCATTTTACTAAAACATTTACTTAAAAACATTGAGAGTATTAATTCATAACCAATTCTCAGTCCTGATTTTTGATTACTCAGGAAAGTATTTTACCATCTAACTGTACCTGTGTGGAATTCCTGAAATCTCACAAGGTCTTTGTGGGTCCCCCAAAGGTTTACTTCTAATATGTGACCATTTTCATGTCAGTTTACTGACATTCACCCCTGATGGGTGTTCTGGTCTATCCACATCATCATAGGGTTACTAGTCAGGGCATCTTAGTGCATGACACAAGTTTTTGAATTATCTGTAACATTGATTTACAAATAATATTCATGTGTATTAGGATTAAGAACTTTGTTAAAGGCACATGTCTCCTTGATGAGGGGTTTACTCTGCTGCTGTCTTCATTCTCAGTATGCACTTTACAAGAGGATGACCCTGGCTGCCATCCTGATCCAGAGTCGTTTCCGGAGTTTCCATGAGCAAAGGAAGTTCCAACAAAGTCGTAGAGCAGCAGTCCTCATCCAGCAATACTACCGCTCCTATAGACACTCTCTTAGGTACTTCACTTACACACACATACACACACACACCCATACACACTCCCACACACACACACACACACACGCGCGCGTTCACACAGAACATAGTTTTATAAATGTTTCTTCCCTACTCTCATGTCTTGTACAGCAGCCTCCTAACGAAAAAACAGAACCAGGCTGCACGTAAGATCCTGCGGTTCCTGCTCCGATGCCGCCACAGGTAAGGCATGCCCTTCACACACCAGTTCACACACACACACACACACACACATACACATTACCCGCATGCACTCTAAGCCCACTGCCACACCTGCCCTCCCTACGCTGGTGCTAATAGTTGGTATTGTTTTACTGTTCCTGTGAAGCCCCTTGATGGATCATAGGCCTCTTAAATGGGTGAGTCTTCTCTCTCTCTTCTCTCTGTCCCTCTCTCTTGGTGGCTGATGCCTGTTTGCATGACAGCAGAGGCAGGGGGAGAGGAAATCCTGGATTATCATCCTTCCCTCTTGCTCTCTCAGTCTACTCCCTTCCTACCTCCAACTTGCTCTCTCCCTCTGTCCTTCCCTTTCTCTCATTCTTTCTGTCCTTTGCTGTCTTTCTCTCTCTCTCTCTAAAAGGACTGCTGAATGATGGTGATACTTCTGCATGATGGACAGTTAGAGGAGTGATTCTGGTGTTTGGTCTTCATGGGGGGGGCATGTTCTGACTGACGTAACTGGGGGACTTTTAAGTTTCTTGCTTCGCCTGCCAGTTTCTTTTTAATGCACCGATGGGTGGAGAGGATGACTGTGTGTGTGTGTGTGTGTGTGTGTGTGTGTGTGTGTGTGTGTGTGTGTGTGTGTGTGTGTGTGTGTGTGTGTGTGTGTGTGTGTGTGTGTGTGTGTGTGTGTGTGTGTGTGTGTGGTAATGGGGGGGGGGGGGTGAATCATTACCTTTTCCTGTTGCTTTCGAATATAAAGTGGAAAAAAGACATGCACAGTCACACAAACACAGATATAATACATGTAAACGACCCTTTCTGAGTTTGATTCTGATGTGTGTCTTTTTTTCCTCAGGGCCAGAGAGCAGAAAAAGGCCAGGGGTCCTGAGAGCCCAACACCAGGCCCCACACATAGCCCCCTCAGCCTGTGAGCAACCTATAATCCCTACCCACCCTTCATCTTTTCCCTTTTCTTGTCATGCATCCTTCTAAAAACTCCTTCCTTTTTCCATTCCCCCAAACCCTTCTCCTGTTCATTTCTTTCCCCTCTTTCTCTCACTTTCTCTCTTCCCTCTTGTCTCAAGAGGGAATGAAAACTCTTCCCAGACAGACTGAGGACAGGATAGGTGTCCATCATGGCAGCTCAGACAGACAGACTGCTGGGCAGAGCCCAGGGACCTGGCTCTGCCCACAGCACTGATCCTCCACAGTTTCACTGGGAGGCCATCACATTAACCTCATGGCATTTTTTGCACTCTTCATGGATATGTTTCTTTGCAAGAGCAAGTCGACAAGTCAAACAGGAGGACACATGGAAGCACCTGACGCCAACATCCCAGGGTTCATAGCAGCAACTGGATGTACGTGAAGGCTGCAGTGATGAACAGCTGACTCGAGATGAAAGCTACTTTGACATGCAGAAAATATACAAAACATTTTGTGTTTTGTATCCAAACAGTGATCCATGAAAGAATAAGAAAACATAAACCAAAAAAACACATCTTTATGTTGCATTTGCATGCAAAGATTTTCTTTTCTCGCTTATGCCTCCTCGACATCATCTAGAAAATAGTGGCAAGTCATTCAGCAGATTCAATGTATCGCAATACCACCAACCACTCTGACTCACAGGCTTAGAAACCTTCTTATTAGTCACCTCATCATAAAAGGAGGAACTGCACTTGAATGTAAGAGGAGCATTGTTCGATAAGGATCGGGGTCTGAATAATGATGTCTTAATTTGTTACATAGACTTTGTATGGAGTCGTTCTCAGAGGCAGCTTTTGCTCGCCTGATGTGGTGTGTCTGTGTTTGTTCAATCCAATGCATGTGTTTGAGCTACAAGCTCCTGCATGCTTGCCAAACTGCTTTAGTGTTGTTTCTTTTGTATTTCTGTGTGTAGTTGTGTCCCACTTACGTCCTCATCAACTGATCCTCGCCCTGTGTAATGTGAACTCTGTAAGGACAAATGACTTGTTTTGGGTGCTTTTTTTACTCTATTTATTTAAGGGTCTGATTATTTATTTAAGTGTCTCAAGAGTGGTTTAGCTTGAGACTTATTCCCCCCTCCCCCCGTGTGGTTATATATGACATGTTCTAACGGTTAAATGTCTGTTAGTTTGTTCTTTGCGTGAACCTCTAAATCCTGACTGTGGTTTTGAGGAGGGAGTCACATACCATTGCCTTGACTTTGTCTTGACTCTGAGAGGTCTCTATGCTTGCTCTGTACAGGACATGGGTTCTATACCTGTCCCTAAAAAGGGCATTGGTCCCCATATTAGCCCTAAAGGGTGATCAAATCCATATTTTGGACTATTGCATATTCCTGTATATAAACTGACGAGGTAAGGGGATACAAGGACCCTGAAACTTTTTCATAAGAGGACTGTATTTAAGATTATAAATTATTTTACTCCCATATTAAAAACTTAGACAGAGACCTGGGTACACAGGATGGCTGTATTGCTTGTAAATAATGTAGATAATGCAAACGGGATAATTTGCATGAGATTTAAGACAAAGAAACAGCAAAAAGAACATGTTAGTGGCTATGGACTGTGACCAGATTTTAACTGCTTCACTTTAAGATTATCCAGTATAAGTGTTACTGAAATTAATATTTTGTTAAAGCATGCAACTGAAAACTCTAATGTTAGAATTATAAGTGGGAAAACAAAGTTAGCTGAAACTGATCTTTCAGACAAAACATCTACACTTTGTGCTTTTGTTTCTTGGCTAGCAAAAATCTAACCCTTTTGCCAGTAGTGCCAACTATTATGAATGCTTTTTCTGCCTAACAATGTATGTTGGGGAAACCAACATCCAAAAGATAACAGTAAGATCCACAGAGGCAACACACAGACAGTAACAGTAGAAGAAATCTAGTTCTAGCTCACCTGTAGACCTACACGTTCTGAAGTCTTTCATGTAAATGATGATGATGCAATTGTGATGATGATACTAATGTGATGAAGATCATGAGGGTTTTTAATATGAATGCAGTGTATGATTTTCTGAAAAAAAGGGAAGAGGGCGCTACATTGTTTTAAAATGTGGTTGTGCTTCAGCAACATACTAGCTTTTATTCAGACTACTAATCACACTTACAGCAGATCCAGCCTGGCCTCCAGTCAAAGCTTTCCATCTACAAATAGAATGTCTCCTCCCCACTTTTAACATATCATTTGTTTCATTTTTCTCTTGTCATTGTCACTGCCATTATTGTATGATGTGTACTTTAGACTTCTGGAAAGTTCTGTTTAGAAAGTGCCTGCTCAACAGAAAATTACAAGCAAATATCAGGAAATATCTATTGTACGTCCTCTAAAAGTTAACAGTTACCTGTTTATTTTCCTAAATTGTGTGTTAAAAATGAACTTGACAGTGTTAAACTTGATCTGAGTCTAAGTTAAAAGTTTTAATTTGTCAGTGGTATGAATGGATGATCATGGCCTGATTGATGCTGTGTGTTGCTTTCTGAGACGGTAATTACAGTATCACTATATCCCCACTTGTGTGTCAGTTTTATATCATTAGAAAAAGTAAACTTTAGAATTAAGCACCTACGTGTGAAGGGCACTGTCAAAGAGTCTATTGGAAGTTGTGTGTTTCTTGCATGGACTCTATTCGTCTGTCTTTCCTCAGAAAGAGTTTTGCGGCATTTAAACGAAAGCAACCATTTTCCAGAGGACAAAATATCTATCATATGCACTTTTTGTTTTTTCACTCACTGTCTCATGAAGATATGCACGCACCCAAAAACACATACATGCACAAATGAACACATTCAGGCAAACAAATGTGCTGCACTCTTTCTCTCTGTGCTTTTGTCTTTGGGAACAATTAAATCTCTCCCTTAGATTTTACTCAGGGTTGAAGAACAGGGAGATGGTTTGTGGAGTGTAATGATAGCTAACACAGTTGTCTGTGGACATTTATCTGTGCATGTATGTGTACATGTTTGTGGATGTTAGGGAAACTCCAGTTGTTCATTCAATAATCCTCCTCATTACTGTTTAAATCATCTTCCTGATTGATGCAGTCATGATATTCCTCTCCCGTGATGTGAACCAGTAAATGTGATCTGTTTGATTCATCCGAGCTGAGTTTGCATCACTTTTTCTAGAAAGAAATGAATCCCCGAATCTTTTAACAAGGTTGTTTTGAATATAAACCAAACTCAATAGAAGTGAAACGTGGTGCTTTTATTTCTACACATGCTCTTGTCTTAAACGCACAAGATTTTTAAAACAATTCTTAAATAATGCAAGGAAGTATTGAGTATATGGCACCTCAATTTTCTTCATTTAAAAGGGTTGTAACAGAAAGTACACTGAAAGATATACAGTACAATTGGAGGATCACTCATATGTATATTTCACATTTTCTGAATTTGTCATCATACTGAGAAACAGTCACAATCAGGACAGTGCTGTCAGAAGCATTCCATCTCCAGCCGCACCTGAACCTCCTCTTAAACTGCCTCTCCTTTCACATCAGCGCAGTATATATCACAAAGAACATTACTTTGGACTCCTTGATGTACGCTATAAACACACTACAAAAGGAAAATGCTTATGCATATCAACACACAAATCTATACACACACAGATTGCATAATATTTCATCATTAAGTTCATATTTTTGGGGAGGATGGTTACTGTAAAAAAAAGTATGTAGAATAGAAAATGAAAAAATAAAATATTGCAATAGTAGACAGCTGATAGACATGCACAGAGGTGGCCTCTGCCTAGAGATGAATGGCATTACCCTTCAGGCCTTGTTTTGAGAGAGCGTGGCCAAACACCACATTGCATGCTAGAATGGTGGACCCTTATAGATAACCTATGGCTAGACCTCTCCCTGCCGTCCTCTTCTTTCACCCTGTCTTCGCTCTTTCTCATTTCCTGCAGTATTCCCACCTTGCCTGCTGTTGTGTTTTCCATGCCTATCTCAGTCTTTCATTCCTCTTTTTTGTAGCCTAGATTTTACTTTGTTTTACAAATGTGCATGCAGAAGCATCACTAAAATGTTGATGTTTTTAAAAAGAATATTTTGTTGCTGAGGCCATGCAAAGTGTTTTGAATATTGCCCTTATATGTGGAAAATGTCTTCTGAATGCTTTACATAATTTCTGCTGTAAAATGAAATCAGAATAAAAAGAAAATTTGCACTTTAAATTGTGTTTTTTTTCCCAGATATTTATTTCTCCAATTGTTCTTGAAGACAAATTTTCAACTTGTCTCATCCAGCATGCCAACTGCAGACTATATTTGGCACAAGTGCGAATCTCCCAACACAACTGTTATCAGAAGCCTAAACTTGACAATTTATTATCCAAAAACAGCTGTGAATAGTAGCTTGTACTTCTTCTAAAACTTGATATTGCTAGTCTGAGATCTCCTTGTTCAAGATAATATGACATTTTTGAATGAAGAAATCAAAGTATACCTGAATTGGGTTCTTAAATTAAAGAAGTATATGCAGTAATCTGGTGTCCAGTACATTTAGATTGTACTCAATGTTTTCAGTCTTCTCAGCCACATTTTAAACACTTAGAAGACAATGACTGAGACATGAGGGCAAAACAGATTCTGACAACCATGTGCTTAAGATACTTTCAGAAATATGGCATTCCTGTTTGTGTATTTTTTATCACTTGTAAATATTGTGCCTTTACATTGATTTAGATGTCTGTGTAGGTTCTCAGTCATCCAGGTCATGGTTATCCAAAAGCTGTTGAGTCGATCCACTGGACGTTTAAGAAAGTTCTTGAAGACGTTTCGTCTCTCATCCAAGAGACTTCTTCAGTTCAGAGAGTGGCTGATAAAGTCCCAGCTTAGAAACCCTGTGGGGTGTGGTCAGTGCTATTCACATTCCAACGAACGTCGCCAAAACCCGTCTGGCTCCTCAACGATTGTTGATGGGGGTCCAAAGGGGGTCGTTGGGATGTGAGGTACACCTTTGTATGCTAATGAGGGTCATTAGCATGAGACACATCACCTGGGTCAATCTGCTGAGACAATCTTTTTGGGAGTGTCGAAAGGACATGATTATAAATGGGAGAAAGGTGATGTCGCAGACCACCCCCCCCTGTTCAGAGATAGCTTCTCCACTTTGACGTGGATGGCCTCTTTCACTCCTCTCTCAAACCATTTATCTTCCCTGTCCAAGATCTGAACATCGGTGTCCTGGATACATTGATTTAGCTTAGTTATTAATATAGCGTAAATTTTCTGTGTTGGTTCTCAGTTACCCAGGCCATGGTTATCCAAAGCTGTTTAAATCAGTCCACTGGACTTCAAGAAAGTTTCTAGAAGACTTTTTTTCATCTCTCATCCAAGAGGCTTCTTCAGTTCTGAAGGTGGCTGGGTGTGGTCACCATGGGTGTGGGCAGTGCTATTCACATTCCAACGACCATGGTTGAAACCCATTTGGCTTCCCAACAGTGGGGTTGTCCAAAACGATCATTGAGTTTCACCAAAAAGGACCTGACTGTAAATAGGTGAAAGGTGATCCCACCCCCCACCTCCCTTCAGAGATGGCTTCTCCACTTTGACATTATTTTTTAACTTAATTCAATTTTTTATACTCGATTAATGGCCGCAGGGAAATTAGTGGCACACTCTAGTTAGTTAAATCAAATCAAATCACATTAAAATATATATTGCTTTTTTTTTCTTGATGTTGTTGTTTTTTGTCCTATCTGTCTTCAATAGCCCATATTTGATGCAAAATTTGCACTACTGTACTTGCAAATTACCAAGAACTACTTACAGCACATCAGCGTCCACAACCAGTGTAAAACAACTACAGAGATGTTAAAAAATATGACTGGATCAGTTTTACGACAGTTACGACATTCAGTAAGAACATGGTATAATCTCTATGCGCGTCGCTGACAAATCAACGGTAACTGCAGCAGAAGCTGGAAATGACGTCAGAGCTTCAGCTGATATAAGGACGTGGTTGTTCCGGGGAAACTGGAGTTCTCTGCTCCGGGAGCGACGAATTCATGCAGGATTTTGTTATTTTTTTAGGCCCTAAATTTACACCGTTTGTCACTAGATGAGCTAGCGTAACATTACAATGAGACCCATGCGTCTTTCATGTGGAAACCCAGCACTTTGACGCCTTTCGCCGCTGCCTAGCCCTTCATCGACTGAGGAAACAATGCAGGCCTAGCTACCATCTAATGTTAGCAAGCGGAAGCTAATCGACTGACGGCAGTCTGCAGTGGGATTTAAACCTCGGAGAAATAAGTTCTTCGACGTTGTGATAACATCTAGCCCGGTATGTCACTAAATATTCCTTGTCTACTTTGTTTGTTACACTTTCTACTTGATTTAACGTAACGTTAACTTTATTTTGTCATGTAAACTGCTGATAATCTAACACCCTATTTTCGCAACGTTAGCCCTTTAGCTCAGTAGCATTAGCGGGTTAGGTAATGTTACCCTTGTCGCAAATTGTTGACTGGATCCAAAAAGTGGAGGTAGCATAATTAAATTGATGTTCTGCTTTTGATACAGACATTTAACAGGGGGTTATGATTGATTGACTTGTCTGTAGTTCACATAGTACCCCAAAGAGTCGCCATGTAGGTACCCATCACACACACAGCAGATTATTACTGTACATGCTGTTGCTGCGCAAGTATTGAAACGATAAGAATTAACTCTCAAGATTTATTTCAATTTTTCAGTGGGGGAATCAATCAGATAAATCAGGCTTATTTAGTATTCAATATATGATTTCTGATCATGGTATAACTATGATGAAACGTTATCGATTTTGGCAACATATACTAGTAAACAATCCTTGTCCCGGGTCAGGCTAACGCTCAGCTGCTGCTTTAGTTGAGACAGGGTTCGTTCCTGTAATCCTGAATCAACTGACTGGTGGGTGTACTGCTGTAATGTTGGACTTTATTAACAGTTATATTACTAAGATCGTATATTAAGTGAAATTCCTAGTCGTTACCGTTCATAAAGGAGTTGATGTCCCACACACCCTTGTCTGAGCTGTTATGGTCACACAAGGGTGTGAATGACTCTTCTGGTTTCTGGGGATGGTGGTCAGTGCTGCATTGTAGGTGGCTGATGGATGGGGTCTTAATCCTCATCCTCTGTTCAGAGATGGTTTGACAAAAATGGCTTGTTTAACCCTTCTCTCAAGCCCTCTCCCGTGGTGAGTCCTACACTTGTGGAACGCTTGTTTGGGCTCCCGAATGTACAAGTCACTGGGTCCCTCACTGCACTTTACAACACACACTACGTTGCTCTGCTTGTGTCATGGTGTTTGTCCTTAGGCTGGACCAACTTCTGTCTTTGTCTGTTATGAGGATTGAAGTGTGTGGAAACCTTGTGTTTACTGAAAACAATCATGAATTGTTCTGAAACACCAGCACTGTAGGAGATACAAACAATTTTCAGTTTGTCCCTCTCGTTCATTGTTTATGTTGTTGGTCTTGATAAAGGCCCAGTTCAGATAGCCACATGTCTTAAGAGCATTCCGGAAGTGTTTCTGTTCTTTGACCTTTGGCACAACCGTGTTTTTGTCTGTGGTAGTTTTCTCTGTATGGAAATAGGTGATGGTCATACGGAGGCAGTTGTGGTGTGACATGGGTTCACCTGTATCTCCTGTTTAGGGTGGGCAGGACAACGACTCTCCTTTGAATGGTAACGACTCCAAACAAGACCCATTGTCTTGGTGTTTTCGGTCGTCTATTGCTTTCTGTTCCAACAGGAGTGTAACAATCTGGACTTGGTTAGAACTGAAGGAAGCCTCTTTGACCAGAAGTGAAATGTCTTCTAACAACCTTAAGAAAGTCTAATTGATTCTTTTTGTGGTCTTTTTGACATTTTTGCAGAAGTTATTTCTGTGATTTAAGTTCCGTTTTGTACATCTGTGTAATTTGCTTCAATCTCTTTTCAGCTATGAGCTCTCAGCTGCAGATCTTCTCTCCTCCCTCCATCTCCTCCAGTGCCTTTTGCCGCGTGAAGAAGCTGAAGGTGGAAAGCAATGTTTGGGATGTTTCCACCACAGAAGCTTACAGTTCCATAGCGGGCCAGTCAGCATACACCTTTGCCCCAGCCATGGCTGTGCCACCTTTTGCCCCATCCCTGGTCTTTCCCCCTGCAGCACCGGGCTCCAGGGGACAAGTGGTGGTGCGAGCAGCCGATAGTACTGGCAGTCTTCCACGTGGATCCAGTCGACGTGTCACAGAGCAACCAACATCCTCCTCTTACGCTCACGCTGAGATCTCTTCTGAAACAAGAGGGCACAGGCACGGGCAGAAGAGAAAAATCGAGGAAGTTAATGAAGGCAGTGGGAGTGGGAGTGGGAGTGGATGTGGCAGTGTCCAAATTCTGGAGGAGCTCTCCGCTCCTGCAGCAACTTACTCCACCCGTACAGGTGTTGGTGGAGGGGGCACCGGCCAGTCTATACCCCACTCAGCTCCAACTACCAAGAGCAGCAGCTCCAATGGTGAAGGCGACTATCAGCTAGTGCAGCATGAGATCCTCTGCTCTGTGTCCTGCAGCTATGAAGTATTGGAGTTTTTAGGGAGAGGCACGTTTGGACAAGTGGCCAAGTGTTGGAAGAGAGGCACCAATGAAATTGTGGCCATCAAGATCCTAAAGAACCACCCCTCATATGCTCGCCAGGGCCAAATCGAGGTAATTCTAAAACTTTTTTTTTTCCTCATAGTTTTCTGTCCTACTTCTATAACAAAAGTCAGTGTAGAGTGACTGGCTTCATTTGATATGGAAAGAACTTTTTGTCTTCCCATATTAACTGCAGAAATACTAATAGACAATTGTTTTTTGCTATATATGAGATTTATGAAGACACAGCAAGTTTACTGTCTCGATAAGGAAGTACACTTTTGAAAAAAATCAGTCCTGATGTTATTGGAAGTGTGCAGTCTGGATTCTGTCTAAAATATACACTAAAAATGTCAAACTGTCTAATGTCCACTTTAATAATCTGGGGACATTTCATATGAAAATTATCAATTATATAAAACCAATGATCGGTACATGCCAACTACATTTTTATAGATATATTTCTAGCAATATGATTGCTATATTGATTGTTTTTCAGTAAATCAAAAGTGTTTACTTGTTTTTAACAGTCACAAAAAACAAGGCGAAACGACCCGAATAAAAAAATAGGGTATATATGGTTTCTTTCCTTGGAGGGAGACTTGGTGTTCCATTTGTTTGACAGAAATTGGTGTTTAAAGAATTAAAAAAAAGATCCTGATAACTTAACACCCCCCATGCTGTTAATAGATGTATCAACTTACTGATAATACATCTATTAACAGTCCCTTCAATACTGACTTGTTTGTGATAGAAATGATTGGTTACGCTACTAAAATGGGATCATAGTGTTGGTTGTACTTGGGTTGAATATCACTTTCAGATTCTTCACACATGCTGTCTGTTGTTAGGTGGATCTGTAAAAAAAATGCTCTTAATGTAACATGACATCTGTCTGCAGATGTGGCAGCACGACATTCAGTTATGAATTATTTGAGGGAAAACTGAGGAAATGAAATTCTACCATTACAATGAACTTGTACAAATTCAAAGCATTTGCATTTTCATGCTGCGTTGAATAAGCAGGTACCAAACACTCAGGTATTTTCTTCTCTTTCCATAGGTGGGCATCCTGAATAGACTGAGTGCAGAAAACGCTGATGAGTACAACTTTGTGCGCTCGTATGAGTGCTTCCAGCACAAGGGTCACACCTGCCTGGTGTTTGAGATGCTGGAGCAGAACCTGTATGACTTTCTCAAACACAGCAAGTTCAGCCCACTACCCCTAAGGCACATCAGACCTATATTACAGCAGGTTGGTAAATGTTTGACATTTATGACATTTGCTATTTATGAAAGATCTGCTTTCTTTTGCTTGAGCGCTGCTGATTTATATTGTGTGTGTGATTAATATTTTATGCGTTTGTATCTTAAGGTGGCTACAGCACTCATGAAACTGAAAAGCTTGGGTCTGATTCATGCAGACCTGAAGCCTGAGAACATTATGCTGGTTGATCCTCTGAGACAGCCATACAGGGTTAAGGTCATCGACTTTGGCTCGGCAAGTCATGTGTCTAAAGCTGTCTGCTCAACGTACTTACAATCTCGCTACTACAGGTTAGTGACAGCTGTTTTTTTTTTCTCTATAATCTTAGTTTGTAGCTCTGTTGTTTCCCCAACTCAGGTCCTTTGATCTACTCTGTGTTGTTCAGGGCTCCAGAGATCATTTTAGGTCTGCCGTTCTGTGAGGCCATTGATATGTGGTCTTTAGGGTGTGTGATTGCTGAGCTATTTCTGGGTTGGCCTCTCTACCCTGGAGCATCAGAGTATGATCAGGTCAGTACTAATATTAATAGAGTATATCTTATTTTTGAAAATGAAATTTAAAAAAGCTGATGTTCCTGGTAAAGGCTAACCACATAGATGTAGTAGGTGCAGCATGAAGCTGCAGGTGCTTCAACATAGAATTCTGGACTTTATGCTGCTAGTTAGGCTTTAAGCCAACTGATATGTGCTGCACAAGTAATTGCAGGAATCATTCATTTGTGTACAGACTAGATTTCCTTGGTTCTGACCACTTATCCCACATGAATGTTTTGTTTCTAGATCCGTTACATTTCTCAGACTCAGGGACTGCCTGCGGAGTACTTGCTGAGTGCCGGCACTAAGACCATTCGCTTCTTCAATCGAGGACCTGACTCCAGCTACCCACTTTGGAGACTCAAGGTTAATAAGCTCGACTGTTAACTCTATTAAATGCCTACTTAATCTTTGAATAGGCTGTTAAAACTAGAAATATGCTAAAATAAAAGACATTTTGAATTTGTTTTGAAAAAATTGTGCTGGCACATAATGGTAAAGATATCATTTCCATTTTACAGACTCCATCAGAGCATGAAATGGAAATGGGCATTAAGTCCAAAGAGGCCAGGAAGTACATCTTCAACTGTCTTGATGACATGATGCAGGTAATTTACATTGTTAGCTGATAAGTATTGCATGACATTTGAAGTTGTCTCTCCATGTTGGAAAATGTTTGTTGTGGACGCCAAAGCCACATACATCAAACTAAGCAATCATTCCACCCATACCTGACAGTGTGTAACTGTGATGTTGTGTTATTTTCTCCACTCCAGGTGAACTTGTCTTCTCATTTGGAGGGGACTGACATGTTAGCAGAGAAAGCTGACAGACGAGAGTTTATAGACTTGTTGAAGCGAATGCTACGCCTGGATGCCGACAAACGGATTACACCTACAAAAACTCTGGGGCACCCCTTTGTCACAATGAGTCACCTTGTCGATTATCCTCACAGTTCCCAGTAAGTTCATTAAGTAAAGATGTTCGCTTTGGTACGACTGCATGTAGGTTTCCTTTATTTATTTGTTGATGATGATGATTCTTCATTTTTATTCAATCTGTGATGTTGTCCTTCCTCTCTAGTGTTAAGTCCTGCTTCCAGAACATGGAGATCTGCAAGCGCAGGAGCTCGTATGATAGTAGCAAGTCCCTGTACTCCACCAACGCAGTCCCCAGTGCTGCAGCCGGTAACCTCACTGTTACCTTCAGTAGCCAGCTCAACCAGCATAACCAGGTATGTCTCATGTCTTCACCATCAATGACATTTATAGACATCAATTGTGTTTTTCAACTTGGAGGACTGGCGGACAGTCTGGCGCAGCTTGTCAGTGGAAATCAGACTTCTGATCGTGGAATTTGGCATCATGACTACTGATCCAGTTACGGAGCAGAGTATGGTGAATAAGGAAGACAGAGGAGTTACGGCAACTTTCGTTGCAACAAAGTTCGCGTATGTCAGTGCGCACCAGTGAGTGAACACGGCGTCGGTCTGAGCGAAGCGTCTTGCAGTTAGTTAAGAATAGAAAGAACGGGGAAGGGCTCATTCTTTCACAGATAAATAAAACACAGATAAAATGTTTGGAGCGTTGGAGAAAGTCCACCGGCAGAGATCAATATCTGCAAAGCGCTGGCAGCCAATGAGTTAATTATTCACAATAGACACTTAAACTGCAGCAATTTCATGTATGTGTTTACAATAGAAATCATATTAGAGGGACCAGTTTCTCACCTGATTAATTTTTCAGCAAACCAGCATCTACATTTCCAAATGAGCCTTGTGGTCCCCATCACATCTTAGAAAGGGAAGCAGCATCTCACATGTTTTGGTTGTGCTTCACTTTCTTCTGTCTCTAGTCAATTATATAAACCAAAAGCAATGTTGAGGGAGGAACTCCAGTTTACCATGAAGGCTGCAGATGTAATGTCAGAATGTCTGGTTTAGAAGTAAATCAAAGAGTCCACGTGAAAGCTCTCAGCAACTTGATTAATAGAAGCAGAAGCAATTATTTCCATATTACTTCATCCAGTAATTATACAGATATATTATTTGGCTGGGTCTTTTTTTAAACTGTTTTTAAAATAAAACCTACAAAATGATCTATTCACAGCTTCTTCTCAGACCTGTTAAATGAGGTTTATCACAAATAACTTTTTAATTGCTTTAATTTGCTAGAAAATATAATTATAAACAAGGAAGAAAATAAACATACTTGTTGAATTTGATACCTACATCACATTTCAGGTAAATTGTAATAGGATCATGTTGATGATTTCTGTGTCCCCCTGTATTTGGAAGCACTATAATAATTTTCGATATCTTCAGTTGTTTTTGGACCAGAGGACCCTTCATTATATTTTTGTTAAACTTGCACGTGGAATGACCAATCCACCAGGCTGTATGGCTCAGGGCTGATGTGTAGTATAAACAAATAAACTGCTCTTCCATTGTGTCTGCTGCTTTCCATGTCTGCATCTGTTGCAGAATATAATCCAGCCTTAATCTGTGTTAACAGGTGCCTTCTGCGGGGGGAGCGGTTCCTTTACTAAACTACCAGCCAGCTCTGTACCAGCAGGCTACCATCAACATTCCCGGGCTGGCTCAACAAAGTGTTCCAATCCCAACGCGTCCTGCTGGTCTGAACCCTGAACCCTTTCAGCAGACGCTCATCGTCTGTCCACCTTCCACTATTCAAGGTATAGAATAAAGCTGCTGGGAAGACTTAAAGTAAGAAACTGTTCAGAAAAGTGATGAGATTGACCAATTTTTTAGATAAGGGCAGATGTTCTTCAACAATTCTGCATTATAGAGGAATATTTCAAAATCAAGCTGATTGTCAGGGTCTTTGTGTTACTCATCATTATCCTTGTGTGGGATTGTTTTCCAGGGCTACAGCCATCCGGTAAGAGTTCCACTTTCCCTGTGAGGATGGAGAACTCCGTACCCATAGTACCTCAGAACCAATCTGCTCAGTCGCTACAGATCCAACCCAGCATGCTCACACAGGTGAGAGGTCCCAAGATCTAGAAATACAGCTGCAAATTTTAGAAGTTTTTTTCTTTGGTGGAAATGACTTTCTTTGAGAAGCTGGACAACAAAATCTGTGTTAAGATTGAAAGAGTGTGTGTTTGTGTTGATGGAAAGGAATGTAAATCATACATGATGTTTATTACATATTCACATGTTTGATATTTTTCTGTACATTGTAATTTATGGTGCAGACAGAGACAGAAAAGAACATGGTCAACCATGAATGATATAATTTTATCATTAGTAATCGTGGTGGTGCAGAGTTTTTCTGTCATGGAAACAGTGATGGATGTTTCAGGGATCCACTTGCTCCCTTCCCTCCTCTGGACAGCGGATTGGGGGTGTGTTACTTAAACCAATTATAATGCTGACACTCAGAATAACACAGTCCATGCTTTTTGTCGTTTGTCTTTCTATTGATTGCATTACACTGTGAGGATTGTTCCCATTGCGCGCCTTGAATGGGGCTGGATATTTAATGCATTGAACACATCCAACTCCATAAACTAAAATTAGGAATAATTTTTGCATTCTGCAACAGTAAAGTGTCCAGGTGCCCAGTTTCTGTCTCTTGTGCAGTTGGTTTAATCTGCTTTGTCCCTTTTGTCTGAGTCAGTACAACCTTTCAGGACTCGTGCTCTAACCCTGCCCTCCCCTATCCTTCCTCCCTCCTCCAGGGTTCCTGCACACCCTTGATGGTGGCCACCCTTCACCCACCCTCAACAGGCATAGCACCCCAGTATTCTCTGCCCCTCGGGCTGGGCACCGGGGTGGGTCGGCCCACCCTTCTGGAGCACACAGCCACAGTGCTGGTAAAGCAACGATGATACCCCCGAAGAAAGCCTTGCACACACATCCTCCCTCTATTACTAACAATGTCACTTCTCTCCTGCCCCACTCCATCTTGTTTTCCTTATTTGTTTGCAACATTCTTTGTCCCTCTGTGGCAAAAAAATAAAATAGGACTTGTTTTTTGTTCATCCTATATTATTCCATTTTACATCCAGACACGTCAAGATTGTCAGAATCGTGATTGGTCAGGGCTTATTTTTGTGGTTAAATTAAACTTCTTTCTTGGGGGAGTGGGGACGCCATTATCCCTCTCTATAAATTTGTCTGTTGTGACTCCGATCTGACTTGACAAAATTGACCACCTCTTTCCAATCCAAAGGATTCGCCCTCCCTACTCTTCATACACCCTTTCATTCCCTTCGCTCAGTCTTTCCCCCATAGGTGTGAAGGCATGGAGCGCATGTGTAGCTGCAGTGGTCTGCGCTTTGCTTGCAGCTTCTTTTTGTTCGGTCTTTCAGAAATGGAGATTGCAGCTACCAAACCCACTAAAATCCTCCTCTTTGACATACCTATTTCCGTTTCAGAGCCAGAACATGCGTCATGCCTTCCCCCAGACGGCTGTCATTCACAACAGACTGACGTCATTGAACTAAACTACCTTTCTTTCCTCAGTGGTTCTTCTTTAACAGGCACCATCGTTTTTCGTGTCTTATACACCCAGTCTGACTGTTTACACTGCTTCATTTGTTTGTGCTTTGCATGATCATCCTGTGCATTTGTTGCAGGGCAATGCAATAATATGGGAATGGCTTGGGAAAGGTTGCTCGCTTATCTGGCTTTGTCTCTTGCCTGTAGAAGAGATGAGCTAATTTGTATTTATTCTCAGCATGGCTCGGTTTGTTTGGCCGATTCCAGCGTTCTTGTTGATTTGATCATCCTTGATATTACATTTGCTGACGTGTGGGTGTGTTTTTTTTTTTCCCCAAGCAGGCTTGGCCTACTGGCACGCAACAGATCCTCATACCATCGTCATGGCAGCAGGTCCCGGGTGTGGCCATCCACAGCGCTGCTCACCCGTCAAGCATGGCTGAATCACCTCTGGAAACACTTGATGCTTCCTCACAACAAGGACACAACTGGAGGTGGGTGAACCGAATAACATGAGGTCAATGGTTAGTGACGCATAAATCATCTCAGTCGCGTGGCTTCATCTCCATTATGTTGACTCAGTGGTAGGGGCTGTTTTACCACAAGCATTGACTGTGGGCTGTAACGTAATGACTTAATATGCCAGTTTGTAAATAAAGCAGTTTGTATGAGGAGCAGGCCTTTAGTTTTACCCAACTGTCTCATAAATCATATGTTTTAGTACAGAGCATCTTTGTATCAGCTTCTGTTTCCTGTGTTAAAGTTTCCATGAAAAAGTGAAGAATGATTGGATCAATTATTGTGTTAGCCACTGTGTTAGCTAAAATTGTAGCAGCAACATTTATTCACTGCTTCAACCATTACTGTAGTGCAGTAAATATTTAATAATGATCAGAATCAGCTCTTTGTCGTAAGGAGGAGTGTGTGGTCATCTTCTTCTCACACACACTGTCCAAGCAGTGTTCCTTCTCCTCCAGCCGGATGTGGTTAGCAGCTCACCCCCCAGTTCTCTTATTCTATGTCAGAGTATCTTATATCAGCCTCTGCTCATGTTTGAATATAATAGTGCTGGTGCATTGTGTGGAGCTCCAGGCTCACCAATACTCAAAGATTCACACTGCATGCAGTGACTGAACTATGTATGGAAATACAGTACTTTCCGCACTATAAGGCACACCCAAAAGCCTTTAATTTTCTCGAAATACGACAGTGCGCCTTATATTTTAAAAAAAGTTTTAAAATGGGCCATTCATTGAACATGCGCCTCATAGTCCAGTGCTCCTTGTAGTGTGGAAAATACTGTATTTCAGCTGGCTGATCCAGACCAGAAAAGTGTCAAAACTTTGATTTACTGTTGAATTATTTAAATAATTAAACTCTGCCCTGTTTTACACAACCTGTCTGTGCTTGTCATCTGTGGCCCAGCTTGGAATGGACTTTTTTTTTCTTCTTTTTGAATTCCCCTTACAAGTAAAATGAGTGACTTTAAGGCTGTTAAAAAAACAAAAGGATTTTCTTTGAGTTCAAGGTCATTTTATGTCAAAGTGTGTCCACAAGACAGAATATTGTCTGTTCACATCAAACCCCACTGGACAGAATCCAGTGATCATGCCTTGATCAGATTCAGAATTTTTTTCCCTGTTAATATTCTCCTTTTTTTTAACCACTATTATCACCACTAACTTGTTTGGTCTTTGTCTCGTTAGGAATGCAGCCCAAACCAGGACCCAGCAGGAGAGGAAGAAGACGAAAGCCAGACGTGGAGAGAACAGGAACAGGTTGGTAGAGCCCTGGGCTTTCATGTGTGCGCCTTGAGGAAGTGCCAGAAATCACAGATAGCTAAACAGTCCTGTTGTAGTTCATTAGTTTTTAGTTACACTTGGGTTTACCGTTGCTTCGGAGGGCAAAACTCAGGCTGTCTTTGTTACCTCGTCTTTTTAGGGGAATATCCACTGCATCCCTCGTCAGCAGCAGTGGCGTGACTCCTCCCATCTCCAGCAACACACTGTCCCAGCCAATCATAATCTCTGACACACCGAGCCCAGCAGTCAGCATCATCACCATTCACAGTGACACAGACACGGAGGATGAGCGGAAGTTCCATCCCGCTAGGTGAGAATAACAACTCTGTAGCGTTGCCTGCCCCAAAGGCTCCTATTGATTGGTATTAATTAGAACCTGACAAATTCAACAGTACCAGTGCTGTATTTGTGCTTCCAAAACTAGATCATATCCTGGACATATCCTAATGTCCTGTCACACACGTTATTTTAGAATATCCATCTTGTTTTCATATGAAATAACACGATGGTACTGTTTCTAGTGTTTGCATGAGCCAGCGGACTAACGTCATCAGCTGTGTGACGGTGCACGACTCGGACTCCTCCACAGCCAGTCCCCTGACTCCTCCACCCCGAACACTGAACCAGACTAGCAGCATGTCTTCACGCCATAACAAGTCTCTGGCAGTGGTGGCGCCTTCAGTCAAAACCCAGGGTACGGAGAGAGGGGCACGCTTGGAGACTGGTGAGAGCTGGTGTCTTTGTTTTATGGATTACACATTTAATTTTTGGGTGTAAAAGTAAAACTATTGCTTTCTGCTTTTTATAGTGAACTACATAAAGCCCAAGAGATCATCCAACCGTCAGCCCTGTAGTACAGGGGAAAACGTGGAGCGTCACGGACTGGTGCCGAGCCAGTTACATCCCTTAAACCTCAGCCAGGTGAGGCATTGTTGTTGGTAGTTTTACTGGAGAAGCTATGAGTTTTTGTTTTAATCTGCAGTTCCTTTAAACAGTTTTGGTTATTGTGACATTCAAGGGTTTAATTAAGTTGCTAGAAACAGGTGGTACGCAGCAATATGCCAGCAAAGTATTTGTTTTCTACTACTTACAGTAGTGAATATTGTGTCTAAAAATAAAAGGTGCACGATAGATTTTATAATTAAACTTTTCCTTTTTAATTGTATTGACTGGATGTTACAGTTAGTATAGAGTCAAGACACCCCTTGTGCTGATTAACAACTAAAGACATTCAAGTATAGTTTAAACAAAGTTTCATGGATGTCTGGTTCCTTCCAGTGGTGAGTTAGACCAGACTTGACATCAATCGGAGTCTGGGTCCAAACAATAGTGTTACAGAATTAAAATGCTCCATACAAATGAATCCGCCCTCATTACAAAGAGGTGTTGCAATGAAAGTGATGCTTCCATAACAAACATGTCAGGTTTTGTGTATTCCTCAAACATAATATCTGAGACTTCTCTGATATTGTTTCCTCCTTGTTTGTTCCTTATCAGGTTCAGCCAGTTGTCTCTTCATCTCAGGAGCGCTCCCACAGCGACTCGTCTTTGCGGCGCCAGCAGACGTTTCCTCCGGCCGTCTCAGCGGCTCATTACAGCTTCCCCGAGGTGTCGGCGCTGACCTCCGCCTCAGCCCCCGGTCCCGGTCTGTACACATACCCAGCTTCCAATGCCCTCTCTTCAGCTTCTCAGGCCATGGAGCAGCTGCTGGCCCGCGGTCGCGGCAGCCACGGGCCCTCCCCCTCCGCCTATGCAGCAGTGTACACCTCATCCTCCTCCTCCAGGAGGGACTCGGCCAGTCGTAAGGATTCTGTCAGTAGTCTCCTGCATGGCCTCCCTGCAGCCTACCAGCATCAGTTCGCCACTGGTTCTTCCTACGTTAATATGACAACACGGGCCGACGCTTACAGTGCCTACCAGCTGAGCCCCCGGCGTCTCACACAGTACCCCTACCTATAGGAGGCCGCACACTTTGAACAAAGGAGGATTAAATGTATACTTCCCCCACATACTATTACAAAGGGACATTTAATCTCTATTCTAGTAGTAGAACTGTTCTATTATTAATTTGCTGCTTTCAGAATCTAAGGCAGCGTTTCACCTCCAACTCATATCACACACTCTTGTGTTCATGATTTTTAAAAGTCATTGATATTGTATCAATTTATTTTCCTTTTAGATTTGTGTTCTTATCTTAAGCCCCAGTGTATCTGTATGTATAATTAACATTCTGTGGTTAATGTATTTTACTCCTGTTTATCTTGAGGTTTTGTGAGAAGAGAGACGATGCTCCTGTCACACACTGCGATGACACTTTAGGCGAACCTTAAGACGCCTGACTCACACGGCTAGCAAAAGACTAGCCAATAGAGTTAAAAGTTGTTAATTTTTAATGAGCCTTGTTCAAAAAGTTCTCACACTAATCCAATGAGACCCTTTTTTTGCCTAACACAACCATGACTGTATCTTAATCATGTCTGTTAATTCTCCAAAGTCTTTTACCATGTTTAAATTGTAATTTGTTGTGACATAAGAAGAGGAAAGTCCATGAAGATGTTGAATATGGTAAAGGTGTGGTTAAAAACTGTGATGGATATGCGTTTTATTTAAGTGTATGTGTGATAGTCAATGTAGTGATAGTGTTAGGCGGGGTTAATCATTTCCTTATGCAATAGAAACTTTTGTTTTATTCACATCAACTGAGTGTTGAGTGTATTTATGAAGTACAGAGGAGTGGGATCACCGTCATCAGGACTGACATGAAAAGCTTTTGATGGAAATGGAATAAGGACCCTTACTTTCTCTCCTTTGAAATATGCAGGGTGGGGGGGTCCGTTTCACGTTGGCCGAAAAAAAGAATCATCTGTGAATCCTGATTGTGTTACCGTCTCACTATGCAGATAGATTTATGGCCAGTTTTATCGTTTCATATTGATATTGTTATATCCCCTTCACACTTGGAAATGCTCCATAGGAAGTTGGGACAAACTCCCCGCACTGCTGTATGACTGGTGAAAAACCCAAGCCTTCTGTAAACCATTGTCCCATGTATGTATCGAGGTATATGTCCTACACTTAGAGGTGGTGCTATTCACTGAACACACTGCTTATATTGTTCCACACATGAAATGTGCACAAGTGACTTACTCATATAGTTTGTCAAAAATCATTGTTTTTCACAAGGGATCATTCAATGTGATCCACACCATGACTTCAGCTGAGAGACTTCTATTTCCACCGGTTCTGGTTAAAGGAGGTTGATCTGTGGATGGTGTGTGGGATTTCTGTTATTTAGAAAGTCCTCCCTGTTGTGTTTGATTTACCTTTGTGTTGTCTAAATATTTAACTGTATTTCATCTAAACATAGTATAGTCAAGAGGCTATTTGGTAGAACTAATTCAGGGAAAAAAAAGTCAGCTAAAATAATCCAGTCACTGTTTTCAATAAACAATGAAAAAATTCAAATGGTTTGTGTCGTTATTCCTCACGTTTTACCAGAAGTATTCATTCATTATAACCCCGATCTCAGTGTGTGTGTACGTGCGCACACACACACACAAAGCCTTAAGATGTACAGAGAACAAGGTTGATTTGTATGGCATAAATGAGGTTAAATAACATGCCTCTGAAAATTTTGCTCAGTACTGACTAGACGACACAGATCCCATCTCGGTTTTGGACCTACATCCTTAGGAGCAGCTCACCAGGCAGCACAGAGGGCAGAAGACAGCCCTCTGTATTAACTGCAGCTTCTTCAGACAAGGAATTCAGAAGGTGGGATCAACATGGAGCTTCCTGTCTGCATGAGTACTCATAGCAAGACACCACACATTCCATTTCATCATCTGTGAACAACGATTCTATTGGACTGCATATAAAATCAGAGCATAGCATACAATGAAGTTATTGCAACTGGTACTTGAAGCTAGACTAAGGGCAGAGGTGAACATTTGTGAACAGCAGTATGGTTTCATGCCAAAAAACAGTACTACAGATGCATTATTTGCTTTGAGGATGTTGATAAAGAAGTACAGAGAAGGCCAGGGGGAGCTGCATTGTGTTTTTGTAGATCTGGAGAAAGCTTATGACAGATTGCCCAGAGAGGAACTGTGGTATTGTGTGAGAAAGTCTGGAGTGGCAGAGAAGTGTGTCAGAGTGGTGCAGAATATGTATGAGGACTGTAAGACAGTGGTGAGGTGTGCTGTAGGTGAGACAGAGGAGTTCAAGGTGGAGGTGGGACTGCATCAGGGATCAGCTCTGAGCCCCTTCTTGTTTGCTATGGTGATGGACAGGCTGACAGACGAGGTTAGACAGGAATCTCCATGGACTATGATGTTTGCAGATGACATTGTGATCTGCAGTGAAAGCAGGGAACAGGTGGAGGAGAAGCTAGAGAGGTGGAGGTTGGAAAGGAGAGGAATGAAGGTTAGCCGCAGTAAGGCAGAGTACATGTGTGTGAATGAGAGGGACCCAAGTGGAAGAGTGAGGTTACAGGGAGAAGAGATCAAGAAGGTGGAGGATTTTAAGTACTTAGGGTCAACAGTCCAGAGCAATGGAGAGTGTGGAAAAGAGGTGAAGAAGCGTGTGCAGGCAGGATGGAACGTTTGGAGGAAAGTGTCAGGTGTGATGTGTGATAGAAGAGTTTCAGCTAAAATGAAAGGTAAGGTGTACAAAATTGTTGTGAGACCAGCAATGTTGTTTGGTCTAGAGACAGTGTCACTGAGGAAAAGACAGGAGACAGAGCTGGAGGTAGCAGAGATGAAGATGCCGAGGTTCTCTATGGAAGTGAACAGGATAGATAGGATCAGGAATGAGTACATCAGAGGGACAGCACATGTTGGAGGTTTTGGAGATAAAGTCAGAGAGGCCAGACTGAGATGGTTTGGACATGTCCAGAGGAGAGATAGTGAATATATTGGTAGAAGGATGCTGAGTTTTGAACTGCCAGGCAGGAGGCCTAGAGGAAGACCAAAGAGGAGGTTTATGGATGTAGTGAAAGAGGACACGAAGCTAGTTTGTGCAAGAGAAGAGGATGCAGAAGACAGGGTTAGATGGAGGCAATTGATTCGCTGTGGCGACCCCTGAAGGGAAAAGTCGAAAGGAAAAGAAGAACAACCTGCAGCTCACAAAATTTTTTTAAAGTCAATATAAACAAGTAAGGAACAAACATCAAAGAGGAATTCATTGTTACCATACAATATCATCCACTGGCCCTGACTAGCAATATTTACTCTTTCTAAGTTTACTCCTGGATCCAAACAATCAGTCAGTCAGTCAGTCAGTCAGTCAGTCAGTCAGTCAGTCAATCAATCAATCAATAATCAACTTTCATTTGTATAGCGCTTAATCACATCAGCAGGCATTTCAAAGTGCTTCAACAGAGAGAAACCCAACAGAACCCTTAAGAAACTATCATTCACACTGTCAAAATGAATATTGAAATCTCCTTTTAATATAACCTCATCTTTGGTCACAGCCAAATTGAATAAAAATTCAAAAAAATCTACCAGAAAAAAAGAATATGGTCCAGGAGGATGATATGCAATTACAAATTCAATGGAATCAGTTCATTTATTTGCATTTATTTGCAATGTAGCCGCAAGAGGGCACAAGCCAGTGTCTTATTGTGCCGGTCCCAAGCCCGGATAAATACAGAGGGTTGCGTCAGGAAGGGCATCCGGCGTAAAACTTTTGCCAAATTAAAGATGCGAATCAAACATATGACTTCCATACCGGATCGGTCGAGGCCCGGGTTAACAACGACCGCCATCGGCGCTGTTGACCTACAGGGCGCCGGTGGAAATTGGATTACTGTTGGTCGAAGAAGGAGAGGAGGAAAGTGCGTTCGCACGAAGAAAGAGAAGAGGAGCGCCAAGAGTATAGGACTAAGAGTAGGGACGTTGAATGTTGGAACTATGACAGGAAAAGGTAGAGAGTTGGTCGACATGATGCAGAGGAGGAAGGTAGACATACTGTGTGTCCAGGAGACCAGGTGGAAAGGTAGCAAGGCTAGAAGTTTAGGAGCAGGGTTCAAGTTGTTCTATCATGGTGTAGATAGAAAGAGAAATGGAGTAGGAGTTATCTTGAAGGAGGAGTTTGTTAGGAATGTCCTGGAGGTATAAAGAGTGTCGGATAGAGTGATGAGTCTGAAGCTAGAAATAGAAGGTGTGATGTTCAATGTTGTTAGTGGGTATGCCCCACAGGTAGGATGTGAGCTGGAGGAGAAGGAGAAATTCTGGTTGGACTTTGATGAAGTGATGCAGAGCATACCTAGAAGTGAGAGAGTTGTCATCGGTGCAGACTTCAATGGACATGTTGGTGCAGGTAACAGAGGTGATGAGGAAGTGATGGGCAGGTTTGGTATCCAGGAGAGGAACGCAGAAGGACAGATGGTAGTTGACTTTGCAAAAAGGATGGAAATGGCTGTAGTGAATACTTTCTTCCAGAAGAGGCAGGAACATAGGGTGACCTATAAGAGTGGTGGTAGGAGCACACAGGTAGACTACATCTTGTGTAGACGATGTAACCTGAAGGAGATCAGTGACTGCAAAGTAGTGGTAGGCGAGAGTGTAGCCAAACAGCATAGAATGGTGGTGTGTAGGATGACTCTGGTGGTGAGGAAGATGAAGAGGACAAAGACAGAGCAGAAGACGAAATGGTGGAAGCTAAAAAAGGAAGAGTGTTGCATGACCTTTAGGAAGGAGTTAAGACAGGCTCTGGGTGGTCAGGAGGTGCTTCCAGATGACTGGACAACTACAGCTAATGTGATCAGGGAGACAGGTAGGAGAGTATTTGGTGTGTCATCTGGAAGGAAAGTAGATAAGGAGACTTGGTGGTGGAATGAGGAGGTACAGGAGTGTATACAAAGAAAGTGGTTAGCTAAGAAGAAGTGGGACACTGAGAGGACTGAGGAGAGTAGACAGGAGTACAGGGAGATACAGCGTAAGGTGAAGGTAGAGGTAGCAAAGGCCAAACAAGAAGCTTATGATGACTTGTATGCTAGGTTGGACAGTAAGGAGGGAGAGACTGATCTATACAGGCTGGCAAGACAGAGAGATAGAGATGGGAAGGACGTGCAGCAGGTTAGGGTGATTAAGGATAGGGATGGAAGTCTATTGACAGGTGCCAGCAGTGTGATGGGAAGATGGAAAGAGTACTTTGAGGAGTTGATGAACGTGGAAAATGAGAGAGAACAAAGACTAGAAGAGGTGACTGTTGTGGACCAGGATGTAGCAAAGATTAGCCAGGATGAAGTGAGGAGAGCACTGAAGAGGATGAAGAGTGGAAAGGCAGTCGGTCCTGATGATATACCTGTAGAGGTTTGGAAGTGTCTAGGAGCGGTGGCAGTAGAGTTTCTGACTGGGTTGTTCAACAGGATCTTAGATAGTGAGAAGATGCCTCAGGAGTGGAGGAGAAGTGTACTGGTGCCCATTTTTAAGAACAAGGGAGATGTGCAGAGTTGTGGCAACTACAGAGGAATAAAGCTGATGAGCCATACAATGAAGTTATGGGAAAGAGTAGTGGAAGCTAGACTAAGGGCAGAAGTGAGCATTTGTGAGCAGCAGTATGGTTTCATGCCAAAAAAGAGTACTACAGATGCAGTATTTGCTTTGAGGATGTTGATAGAGAAGTACAGAGAAGGCCAGAGGGAGCTGCATTGTGTTTTTGTAGATCTGGAGAAAGCTTATGACAGGGTGCCCAGAGAGGAACTGTGGTATTGTATGAGGAAGTCTGGAGTGGCAGAGAAGTATGTTAGAGCGGTGCAGGACATGTATGAGGACTGTAAGACAGTGGTGAGGTGTGCTGTAGGTGTGACAGAGGAGTTCAAGGTGGAGGTGGGACTGCATCAGGGATCAGCTCTGAGCCCCTTCTTGTTCGCTATGGTGATGGACAGGCTGACAGACGAGGTTAGACAGGAATCTCCATGGACTATGATGTTTGCAGATGACATTGTGATCTGCAGTGAAAGTAGGGACGAGGTGGAGGAGAAGCTAGAGAGGTGGAGGTTTGTCCTGGAAAGGAGAGGGATGAAGGTTAGCCGCAGTAAGACAGAGTACATGTGTGTGAATGAGAGGGACCCAAGTGGAAGAGTGAGGTTACAGGGAGAAGAGATCAAGAAGTTGGAGGATTTTAAGTACTTGGGGTCAACAGTCCAGAGCAATGGAGAGTGGGGAAAAGAGGTGAAGAAGCGTGTCCAGGCAGGATGGAATGGGTGGATTAAAGTGTCAGGTGTGATGTGTGATAGAAGAGTTTCAGCTAAAATGAAAGGAAAGGTGTACAAAACTGTGGTGAGACCAGCGATGTTGTTTGGTCTAGAGACAGTGTCACTGAGGAAAAGACAGGAGGCAGAGCTGGAGGTAGCAGAGATGAAGATGCTGAGGTTCTCTCTGGGAGTGACCAGGAAGGATAGGATCAGGAATGAGTACATCAGAGGGACAGCACATGTTAGAGGTTTTGGAGATAAAGTCAGAGAGGCCAGACTGAGATGGTTTGGACATGTCCAGAGGAGAGATAGTGAATATATTGGTAGAAGGATGCTGAGTTTTGAACTGCCAGGCAGGAGGCCTAGAGGAAGACCAAAGAGGAGGTTTATGGATGTAGTGAAAGAGGACATGAAGGTAGTTGGTGTGAGAGAAGAGGATGCAAAGGACAGGGTTAGATGGAGGCGGTTGATTCGCTGTGGCGACCCCTGAAGGGAAAAGCCAAAAGGAAAAGAAGAAGAAGAAGAAGCACAGTCATGATAAGACTATAAAAAGTAATGTAGCTGGACCCAGGTTTAGGGATAATCGCTAAATTAGAATTGTAAATGGCTGCCACGCCACCTCCCCGTCCACGATCACGTGCAATGTGTTAATATGGCTGGGGGGAGAGGCTTCATTAAGACTAACATACTCATCCTTTTGTAGCCATGTTTCTGTTGGTCCGAAAAGCAATATGACTGTATACATTCATTTATCTTATATTTTATGTCACATTGTTCAGACATTGAATTAAATGTTGACCTATAATCAAGAAAATCAGATACCCGTCTGTTCAGATGCACGACTTTTATTCCATTTGGTAAATTTCCATGGAGATAAACCCGCCAGAATCATCAAATAGGAGTTCCACGGGATTGCAGGTGAATGATGTAGAAATCTGATAAATTAATTTGAAATTATATTATCTTAATGAAATTGTGCTATAACCTCAGACTTGGATTAGTAACTTTAATTACATCCCGCGAAGCGGTGATGCAATTGTCAGTGTTTGTGTGTTAGTCCGTCCATCTGTCCACCAAATATCTTCGCAACAGTTGCAGATAGAAAGATGAAACAAAAAGCACATTACTCAGGCGGCAAAGTGGCTGAAGATGAGATGATGACCTTGACCTTGAGAAAACTGGGTCAAGGTCAAATTTCAATTTTGGTACACTCAGGAACCGGTTAAGATAGAAAAACGAGGGAGAAGGCAAGTGTGAGTAAGACCATAGAACAAAGCACTAGCTTTGATCTAAGGTGTGAGATATTTTCTATCCTGAGATATTTTTGCACATATCTCAGAAAAAGTATAAGATAGTAAGATGAAAAAAAAGGTTTGATATTCAGGGAGGCAAGGGGATGAAAATTAGACCACAACCTTGACCTTGAAAAACTAGGTCAAGGTCACATTTACTACCTTTTTTGGTACAAATCTATGAAACCCCATGACAAATAGAATGCACCAGTTACATGTTGGATCATGGGTCTTTTATCAAATGACCTATGGAAGTAGGTCAGGGTAAAAGTTTGAATTCAGGGGTGTCGCGCGATGTTGCAGTCTCTGACTGCCTTGTTTCTTTTGGGATTTTTTTTTTTTTCCCAATAGAATTGGCTCCATAGATGGCACCCACATTCCCATCAAGGCTCCCTCACATAATGAGGCTGATGGTGTGAATATGTCCACTATCAGAGGGTAACAACACCCTGCCCTACAAACTGAAGACCCCAATGATGACCACGACCACCTGCCAGCTATATCCAAGACAGCAGAGCAGTGAGAGACACCATCTGCCATAATCATTTCCACTGTGGTGTTGAGTCTAAGTCAGCATAACCACCACAGTGGGCAATAAAAACAAGCAAATCACATTACATTTGGTCAACTTTATTTCTTACAAATACAGTTAGTTTTTTTATCGTTCCAATAGTTAGCATGATTCCCTATTGTTAACATAACGAATAGTTAGCATGATTCATCACCCACCTCTAACATGTGCTCCAGTATTTCTATTTCCAGATCTGCCCTCCTAGTCTGGCGGTCCAAGTTAACCATTTCTTTATGTTTTCTGTATTATGTTTAGAATGTTCATTGATCTTCTAAACCTGTGTCATTCACTGTCTCGGGTCGCGGGTTGCTGGAGCCTATCCCAGGCGACAGGTGGCATGAGGCAGAATGTGAATATAAACTATTGCAGAACAATAGTTTTTTGCTACACCCTTCAACAATCCAAGAGTCAAGTTTTTTCCTACTGCTGTCACAAACGACTGAAGCAGAGTGGATCGCAACCATTTTAAGAAACCCCTCCTGCCCCCCCAACCCTGCTGCAATTCCCACCCACTCCCCCACCTCATCTCAACTAAAAGCCTGGGTTGGCTTCTAGTTTCCATCACCCAGGATTGAACATCAAGGGCAGTCAAAGCGAATGGCAGACCTCGGGGGTCTGGGTCCTGCCCGGAGTTTCTTCCTCAATGTGGGAGTTTTTCCCCACCGCTGTTGCTTCTGCTTTCTCTGGAGGGTTCTGTTGGTTTCTCTGTCTGTTGAAGCGCTTTGAAATATCTGCTGTGGTGATTAAGCGCTATACAAATAAAATTTGATTGATTGTGAGCAGCACTCACTCCTGGGCTATTGTCCACAGCACAAACTTGACTACAAAGGCAAACGCCGCAAAGCCTGCAAACACAAACAGGTTGGCTAGAGCCCCGCCTAAAAGTCTGTGGTTGTGATTGGCCTGCTGTAGAACAGGATCAGGGTTGGCACCCCCAAGTGGGATAGAATCTCCATTGAGGGCGTGGTGAGACGCTTTTTGTTTCTGTTTAATCTCCTGGTGGAGGGAATGAGACAAAATGATCCACATTAGGCCAAAAAACACACAGCAATGGACTAGTAGCTACCAAACATCAGAAGACTTACATCGACTACATCAGGAAACAGCTCGCAAAACACCTCGTCCTTGAGGTTAAAGACCAGACTTTCCACTGACAGCTGTCTTTTCTGGAGAAAACAAAGTAAATAAATAACTAAATAATGGCCATCACATATCTGGGAGAATACAGATCACTTATCATATTAGATGTTTTTGCTCACTGTATAGTCAGAGGTCTCGATGCTGCCGAGGGTGGGGCCTTTCTCCACCATAAAGCTAAGCAGACCTGTGAGGATGGTAGAAACTGACCACGCTGGGTTCCACGTGTCTGGATGGAAGTCTGTGATGGACAAACATAGCCTGAGGAAAAAAAACAGGTCACGTTATGTGAAAGCTCTACACCAATGACCCAAGATTTTCTAGAAATTTTAGTTTGAATCTCTAACAAGAAACATAATTCTCACCTTGTGTTACACTTAAATCTCCCATTTGGTGTTATCATATAGATACTTGGTGGTTTAAAAGGAAATTCCCGGGGAAATATAATTTTTCCATGATAATATCCTCCTATAGAAAAGATTGACAAGTTGGATTGTATCATATCACTATGATATCAGCTCCACCCCCCACCCCACCCCCCAAAAAATAGAATACAAAAAAAGTGAAGAAATATTCAAATATGAAACTTCCTTGTAAAGCAGGAAGCAGAAGCTTCTTACAAGTTGTGTGCTACATAACTGTGCCAAATTTTTACCTTCATATGGCGTTTTCTCAGGACCTCTGACGACATAGTGCCTGGAGGAGACATGAAACGACTGCACACTTGAATACATTTTTTTTTTTTAACTTCCATTCATATACCACCGTGCACATTGCATGACATACAAAACTACAAGAAAAAAAAGAACAATAAGAATGGAAATAAATTCACTCCTACGTTCTAGCTGGCTGGAGGAAAGTCTGCTTTTCCTTTTGACTTTTCCCTTCAGGGGTCGCCACAGCAAATCAGTTGCCTCCATCTAACCCTGTCTTCTGCATCTTCTTCTCTCACACCAACTACCTTCATGTCCTCTTTCACTACATACATAAACCTCCTCTTTGGTCTTCCTTTAGGCCTCCTGCCTGGCAGTTCAAAACTCAGCATCCTTCTACCAATATATTCACTATCTCTCCTCTGGACATGTCCAAACCATCTCAGTCTGGCCTCTCTGACTTTGTCTCCAAAACCTCCAACATGTGCTGTCCCTCTGATGTACTCATTCCTGATCCTATCCATCCTGGTCACTCCCAAAGAGAGTCTCAGCATCTTCATCTTTGCTACCTCCAGCTCTGTCTACTGTCTTTTCCTCAGTGACACTGTCTCTAGACCAAACAACATCGCTGGTCTCACAACAGTTTTATACACCTTTCCTTTCATTTTAGCTGAAACTCTTCTAACACACATCACACCTGACACTTTTCTCCACCGCTCGAACATACTTCTCTGCCACTCCAGACTTCCTCATCCAGTACCACAGTTCCTCTCTGGGCACCCTGTCATAAGCTTTCTCCAGATCTACAAAAACACAATGAAGCTAACTCTGGCCTTCTCTGTACTTCTCTATCAACATCCTCAAAGCAAATACTGCATCTGTAGTACTCTTTTTTGGCATGGAACCTTACTGCTGCTCACAAATGCTCACTTCTGCCCTTAGTCTAGCTTCAACTACTCTTTCCCATAACTTCATTGTATGGCTCATCAACTTTATTCCTCTGTAGTTGCCACAACTCTGCACATCTCCCTTGTTCTTAAAAATGGGCACCAGCACACTTCTCCTCCATTCCTCAGGCATCTTCTCACTATCTAAGATCCTGTTGAACAACCCAGTCAGAAACTCTACTGCCACCGCTCCTAGACACTTCCATACCTCCACAGGTCTATCATCAGGACTGAGTGCCTTTCCACTCTTCATACATTTTCTTTTTTAAACAAGAGCAACAGAAAAATCATTTATCTATATCCCCTTTTTATTTTCTGCATGTTTAGAGAGTTAGGAGATTAGGTTCCTGCTTTTGTTTGGCTCTGTTTCGTTATTAAGTCCTGCTTCAAAGCGGTGTATTGTAATTGTCAGTGTTCGCGTGTTCGTCTGTTTGTTCGTCTGTTCGTTCATCCGTTAGTATGTCCACCAAATATCTTTGCAAGCATTGCAGATAGAAAGATGAAACAGAAAGCAGATTACTCAGGCAGCACAGGGGATGAAAATGAGATTACGACCTTGACCTTGAGACAACTAGGTCAAGGTCAAATTTCAACTCCTGTACACTCAGGAACCAGATAAGATAGACAAGGGAGAAGGCCAGTGTGAGTAAGACATAGATCAAAGCTAGTGCTTTGATTCACCTATGCACTACCTTTGATATATGGTCAAGTGCATAGCTTTGACCTACCCTGAAAGGTCAAAGCTATGCACTACTTTCAGGGTACCCTGACCTACCCTGTAAGTAGGTTAGGGTAAGTCGCAGGATCTTGCAGTCTCTGCCATGTTTTATTTCTATTCATGGATTTTCATTCTTATTGACAATCTAATGTGTTTTGTGAAATTAACAAATGCTTCTCTCTATAAAGAAAAATACAACTTTTTTTTCACTAGATTGTTTAAATCGTACACTTGAACGTGTCCTGACTTGTCAGAACAAATGGATGTACTGATTACGTGAAACAAATTAATTTGGAACAGAAAACTGAAAAGAAATTCAGTGCTTTAGTGACTTCTGATGATAAGCCTCAATAATACGGAGACTTTACCATTCTAGGATGTTGGAGGGTAGAGGTTCTGCACGGATGTAAGGCACAGGGTCTTTCTTTATCCTGAGGTAATCCTTTGTAAGTCGTTGAGCGGCTGTGGTCGACACTCTTTTTTTCCCGTTAGTGTTCATCTGTGGATATAGATGACAAATTAGCTATCTCGACTTATGTTACTGGTTAAGTATTGCTAAAACCACTGGGGAGGTAAGATAAAGCAGTCTAATGAAACATGGGATGTTACCACAGAGTTATGACAAAACATATCGTACTCTTGAAGTACAGTATATTGAACTGTTGGCTATTGCGTGAAGTCCCTACTTAATCGCCGTCCACTAATCTACGTCACAGTCACGAGGAGGACGAATGGAAGCTAGGACGCTAAAATACTATACATACCTGTGTATACTTTTTTATTCTCTTATCTATTAATTATGATTTCTTTTAGTTCTTCATTCTTAAATTCTCCTTATTCCGTGTGTGTGTGTGTGTGTGTATGTGTGAGAACGTCTCCACTCTGTCTCTCACAAGGCTGGGAATGAGTGATAATTTCACCTCTTGATTTCTTCCTGGATTATTTTTCATGCAGGGTTTAGGTCAGTTGAACTTAACCCTTCACCGGTGACAGTTGATATGTTAGGCTGTAAATAAAGGCTGAGGCTGTTTGTTAATGGGCAGTGTTGTCGGTTTGGATACACGCAGCTCTCAGATCCCTTAGAAGAGCTAAAGTTGCTTTTATTCATCAAAAACCAGAAAACAGTTCTGAATTAGTAGTGTCTTAATCTGCTATGAGACAGTTACGTCTCCCCTATGATGATGGGGACAGCCTTACGCGGAAACAAACACACACACACACACACACACACACACACACACACACACACACACACACACACACCTGACTGAAGCAGAGCCAAATAGCCAAATGCTAACTGACATCAACAGCTTGTGAGGAACTTTCAGTGTATAGCTCTGACTGCTACCTTAGCCTGAACACAAACTCAACGTCAGGGATGACCAAACCTTATCCCGGTGGACAGTCAAAAATTTGACTAAGGATAGGTCAAGGTCATAGGCTATGGGTCCAGACGACATTAGCTCCAGGCTTCTGAAATCCTGTGCAGACCAGTTGAGTGGGATTGTTGAACACATGTTTAACCTGAGACTCAAGCTGAGGGTCCCACATCTGTGGACAGCTTCCTCCATGGTTCCTGTGTCCAAGACACTGCACACCAAGGACCTTAACAGCTGCAGGCCGGTGGCGCTAACATCCACCTGATGAAGACTCTAGAGCGGCTGGTCCTTAGTCATCTCTGCCCCCTGATGAGCCCATTGTTGAATCCACTCCCGTTTGCTTACCAGCCTACCATCGGGGTGGATGACGCCATCGTCTTCCTCCAACAGTGGGCCATCTCTCACCTGGAGAGACCTGGGAGCACTGTGAAAATCATGTCTTCAGATTTCTCCAGTGCTTTTAACACGATAGAGCCAGCACCTCTGAGAGACCATCACCTCAACTTGGACCATCAACTTTCCAACTTGTCACTTGCAGAAGTTCTCTGATGACTCTGTAATGATCGGCCTCATCACTGATGGGGATGACAGGGAGTACAGAGAACTGACCCAGGACTGGTGCAAGCTGAGCTGCTTCCAGATCAACACTGGGAAAACCAAGGAGCTGGTGGTGGATTTCCGCAGGCGATCACTCTGCCCGGCGACACCGGTGACCTTCCAGGGATTGGACTTTGAGATGGTGATAAGTACCTGGGTGTTCACCTGAACAATAACTATATGAACTATCACCTGAACTATTGCAGGTCTTTCCTCACTGCGGCTGTCAGACTATACGTATAACCAGCACTGCTCACAATCAACCACACTCAGAAAATCAATTGCAGAATCTGTATGAGCAGTGTAGGTTGTAAATTGTAACCTGTACATCCCTAAATATGTATGACAGTATGTCTGTATGTATGAATCTGTGCTACTACTTTATCCTACTGCAGTCTATCCTATTCTTCTATTCTATCGGGATACCACAATCATGAAATACTCCCCACTGTGGGTCGAATAAAGGATTATCTCATCATTAATCTTCTGAGTGTAACATAAACAAAGTGTAGATCACCTTAAAGCTGTAGATTGAAATTGTTGGTGTCACAGCTATGTTCCAGCTTCTTGGACATGCGCCACGTGTGTGAATGAAAAGGTTGTTTTATGCTTGTTTTATGGCTTTTATACTTTGATGGCTTTTATGTATTGAAGCTTTTAAGTTTATGGTTTTTCAGTAATTAGTCTGTGCACTTTTCTAGATGCATTACCCTCAGTTTAACATACGCGCGAGAACGTAGATAGAAAATTGACAGTACCTAACGAAACCAGAAATTTATTGGACTACCGATGTAGTCCCAGGACCAGGTGGAGGGATTATATCTCGACACTGGCTTGACCTCGGGACCCTCCAGTCAGAACTGGTTGATGTGGCTGGGAAAAGGGAAGTTTGAGGTTCCCTGTTGAAGCTGCTGCCTCCCTGACCCGACTAGGGATGAGTGGATGAAGATGGATGGCGGCAAGTGCAGATATACAGTAACTCTAAAAATGTAGACTCCATCTGGTGGCCTGAGAAGGTATTGACTACTCATCAATATTATAAAGGAATATGCAGTAATGTCAAATTAATTTATCAGATTTCTACATCATTCACCTGCAATCCTGTGGAACTCCGCCTTGATGATTCTGACAGGTTTATCTCCAGGGAAATTGACAAACGGGTAAAAGTCGTTACAAGGCGAGGCACACCGAGTATCCCCCACATTGTATAGAAAACTACTGTTTGGAAATAAGTAAAAGACTAAACACAGCGCTACACACAGTTCCTGCTGGAATGTGAGAGCATGACTGATTTGTTATTCTGCAAATGTGAGGATTAATTAGGTCTTGGACGTGTGTGATGGATCGGTACATGAACCAATCATACCGATCTTAAAGAAAATTGTCTGGATATGACGGGACATCTGAACACAATACAATATTTAGTTCTCTGTGAATTAATGCTAAACCTTCACCAATGGGATCCTCGCCAAATGGACATACCATGTTTGCATATAAAATACGGACTAAGTTTCCTTTGAAAGATCAAACTGAATTTGATAAAACTTTCTGAGGGAAAACAGGAAATGAAATGGCGTGAGCGGCTTTGAAAGACGGCGGAGTCAGAGTAAACCCTAGGTTTATGGAGTAAAACCTGCTCCTGACTAAGTTAGTTCCAGAGAGTCTGTAACTATGGTAACAAACGCAGAGGTTCATTTACCTCGCTTTGCGAAACAAGTTACTTCTCTGACTCTGGGTTAAGTTACTAGGGTTGAGCCAGGTTTTCGTTTCAGACGAGTATCCGGTACGGATAAAGCATTTTCGATGAGTACGAGCATGGTACAAGTAAAACTCATCAATACTCGTGCTTGTGTTAAAGGAAAATCCTCATCATAACTGTCTTCACGTTCTGTGGGCAGTTACACACATTGCCTGCCCTTCTCTAGAGATGGCAGCCAGAGCAGAGCTGTCGCCGCCCCACTCTCGCACACAGACATTGACTGATCTCTGTGTGACTTCGCTGTAGCTCACATTGTCATCCTTAGGTTTTCTTAAACGTGCCTGTATTTCGTTCTATTTAAGGTTACTTGGTGAAGTTGTTTGTTTTGCTGCATGTACGCGGTGCATTTGACCAGAGCTCAAAACTGCTGGTTGCATCGGTCACTGCCTCCACTCCAGTCGTTTTTGGGTTTTTTTTTCCTGCTTGCTCTTAGTTTGACACTTTCTCACTTCAGTTCAAATTAATAATTTATATACTGTATAGATATTTTAACTGTTACACAGTGCGCGTACACACACACACATGCTCTCTTCTTGTGATCAAGAACATTGATTTGAATGTCAATTTTGAAGCTGTTCTGTAAATAGTTTTAAAATAAACAATAAGCAACTTCTGATCAATCCATATCAATTTTACCCTCAATACACCGATTTAAGCCCCACCCATTTCCGGTCAAACCACACCCACTTCCGGTTTAAGTCCCCCCCATTCCGAGTACAAAGACGGATACCGATAATTTAGATGGTTGAACAGTTAGTGGTGTACTCCCTCATCCCTATAAATTACGTCCCTTTATGAAACAGGAAATGCATTTCCCTAATTCCAAGTTTACCATACCCAGGGTTTCCTCTAAACCTGCTTTGTGAAACGGACCTCTGGACATGACCCGTCTCACACCCAATGCCAGCTTGGATTGGTTTTAGCTATGACGCCAATCTGGACAAACACCTCAGATGAAGGAATGAATGAGCAGACAGATCATAGGCACCTGAAAAGTATGGGGGTGACGTGCTTTTAACAACAAGTTTGTATTTAATATTGTTTTTAACGCAGTCATGGAACTAAAATTCTTCAGGACACACACACACACACACACACACACACACACACACACACACACACACACACACACACACACACACACACACACACACACACACACACACACACACACACACACACACACACACACACACACACCCTTCATTCCTTCTTTGTAGGGTCAGATTTGACAACTCAAATTTCGTAATTTCTAACAGAATCAGGTAAAATGAAGGTTTTCTAAAATGCCTTGCCAAGCAAGGAAATTTATTTGCATTTACTATGAAAACATACAATGTCACACAAGATTAACTGAAGCATGGAAATTTGGGCGTTTTCTGTAGTTAGGCAAACACACTCTCAGCAGTTTGTCTTTTTTAAAGATGCTGCCAAGAAAAGAGCAATAAAGATGCAAATCATCTTTTTTTTTTTTCAGGTGAAACATTACACAGTAGAACCATTTTCACTACCTGCAAAACAACACAACGGTAAATTATTAGCAAATCTGTGCGCCTGAAACACAGCCTGCCTTTTAGTTTGCACACCTGATAAGCAAACACTAGACTTTGAGGCTGTCTATAAATAGTAAGGATGAAACACAAGGCTGAAATTATAAAAATTTTAAATTTGCAAAAAAAAAAAAAAAAAAAAAAAACCCAACAAAATCAATTATTAAGATAAAACCAGTTTGTTTTTGTGAGTTCTAAATTGGACCAATGAAGTTTGACAGTATATTTGTCAGCTATGCCAATTACAAAAGTACAGTTCAATTTACTTTTCGGCAGACACTCGGTACACTTGTTGGCTCATGGGTTGCCAGGAGGGAATGTCTGGACTTGTACCAAAAGATCTCAAGGTAGTGCTTTTTGTTTTCCCCAAACAGAGACAAACATGAATCCACTTTCTGATGCTCGGCTGTCGAAAGACAACGTTCTTCTGAATTTGCTCAACCTGTGATGGATCATCTGCTTCGATGTAGAAATTAGACTCTAATAATGAGTTACAATATTACTGTAGGCAAATGTCATTCTTCATTTCCAGCATTTGTGGGTGCTGTTTTTAATCATTCTTTACACTTTACAAGTTTGTAGTCACAAGTCTTCTCATTGAAACTTGTCACTGGGTGTCAGTGATCTCAAAGGATTTTCACAGATAATAAATTGGGTCATAAATCTATCTACCACCCTTTCATATTGCTCGACAAGGTCCAGGATGTGGTGATGGGAACATACGATGAATTTGAAAGTACAAACGAATGCCCTTCATGCTGTGGTTCAAATCGTGTGTGTGTGTTTGTGTGTGGCGAAACAGAAGCACGGCTATTTTCAGACGCGCTGCTTGGCTCAAATCACGTTGCTTTCTGAGAGCCTCGACAGATTGAGATAGGTAACCATGGTAGCCCATGGAAATGTGAACAAAATAAAAACAAAAGTTAAATGGTGAAGCCTGATACTTACAGTATTCGTGTTACAGACAAGCTACTCTGGACACTATCTCTCATGTTGTTGCTGTTGCCATGACAACTCCATTCTGTCACTGGACTAACAATATTAAGTGCTTACATACGATAATATTTCCCTACGAATAGTACATATTTAACATAAGATTGATTTGGTGATTGATTGTAAGATTCCAGACAAAATAAATTCCAGAGACTATGTCAACACTCTAAATGGTTTGGAACTTTCAGACTGCCATGTTTTTAGAACCTTTTCCTAAGAACACAACCAAACATGACACGAGGAAGGTGAAAGTAGAGTATCTGGTTCTTGAACTGCAGCTGCAGGTTGATGAAACCTGATGCAGTAAAAAAAGTGTCAAACAGTTGAAATTTGCTTCAAACACACATTTATAAAGCAGAACCACAGGAATGATTTTGGTAGCACTCATTGGCTCGTGAATGAAAGCATCTAGCACTGAAACAGTGTAAGGTCCCACCCTGAGGTGTCTAGGATTTTATAACTAACAATGAAAAGGGAATTTGTTTTTGCAGTATGACGTGGGACCGGGGCATTTAACAGGCTCGTCAGTCCAGCAGAACAACAGTGCATTTTTTCCCCGTCTCATTTAAGCTTATTTCTGTTGTGCCCATCCACCAACATGGTGCAACAAATGCTAATAAGTTCTACACCCTTTAACAATCCATGAGCCAAGTTTGTTCCTACTGCTGCCACAAACGACTGAAGCAGAGTGGATCGCAACCATTTTAAGAAACCCCTCCTGCCCCCCAGCCCTGCTGCCACTCCCATCCACTCCCCCACCTCCTCTCAACTCTTCCCAGGTGGGTTGGCTTTTAGTTTCCATCTTTCAAAGTCTTTAGTGGTGGTGGTGGTGGTGGTGGTGGTTATGGAGGGGTTTAACCCAGGATTGAACATCCCTCCCCCACGTAATGTGTTTATAGAATGTGGAGTCCACTAGCTGGCTCACCTGTAGGGGGAGCGTTGCTCTACATCACCAGCACCTCTCACTCCTGGGCTATGCTCCTCAGCACATATTTGACTGTGTAGGCAAACGCCGCAAAGCCTACAATCACAAACAGGTTGGCTAGAGCCCCGCCTAAAAGTCCATGATTGCGATTGGCCTGCTGTAGACCAGGAGCGGGGTTGGCACCCCCAAGTGGGATAGGACCTCCATTGAGGGCGGGGAGGCCATAGTGGGCGTGGTGAGGGTCACCATCAGGCACCACATCGGGTAAGGGGAGGGGCTGCGTGCGGGCGCTCAACTCCTCTTGAGCTTTTTGTTTCTGTTTAATCTCCTGGTGGAGGGAATGAGACAAAATGATCCACATTAGGCCAAAAAAAAAAAAAAGAAAGAGCAACGGACGAGAAGGTACCAGACATCAGAAGACTTACATCGACAACATCAGGAAACAACTCGCAAAATACCTCGTCCTTGAGATTAAAGACCAGACTTTGGGCTGACAGCTGTCTTTTCTGGAGAAAACAAAGTAAATAAATAACTAAATAATGGCCATCACATATCTGGGAGAATACAGATCACTTATCATTTTAGATGTTTTTGCTCACTGTATAGTCAGAGGTCTCGATGCTGCCGAGGGTGGGGCCTTTCTCCACCATAAAGCTAAGCAGACCTGTGAGGATGGTAGAAACTGACCACGCTGGGTTCCACGTGTCTGGATGGAAGTCTGTGATGGACAAACATAACCTGAGGAAAAAAAACAGGTCATGTTATGTGAAAGCTCTACACCAATGACCAAAGAATTTTCAGAAATTTTAGTTTGAATCTCTAATAAGAAACATAATTCTCACCTTGTGTTACACTTAAATCTCCCATTTGGTGTTATCATATAGATACTTGGTGGTTTAAAAGGAAATTCCCGGGGAAATATAAGTTTTCCATGATAATATCCTCCTATAGAAAAGATTGACAAGTTGGATTGTATCAACCAAAAAAGGAAGAGAATACAAAACAAAAAGTGAAGATATATTCAAATATGAAACTTCCTTATAAACCAGGAAGCAGAAGCTTCTAACAGGGTGTGTGCTACATAGCTGTGGCAAGTTTTTACCTTCATATGGCGTTTTCTCAGGACCTCTGACGACATAATGCCTGGAGGAGATGAGAAATATTTCTGACTGTAAACACTTTTGAATCAACATTTTTTTTCCATTCACATATCATCAGGCACATTGCAAAACTGCTACAAAACTACGTGAAAAACAAGACAATGGAAAGGGAAATAAATGCACTCCTCCGTTCTAACTGGCAGCAAAAAGCACAGGTATAAAGTGTCCTGAGGGCAAGAATTCAATAAGTCATTATGTTCACACCTTAACATCTGACCCACGCCAGTGTGGGTCATTCCAGTCTTGTAGGCATGAAAGGTTTGTTTCCTGACTGGGCAGCAGACAAACAAACAAAGTAACAAAGTGACCTCTGACGATAAGGTCTGACGACCTTACCATTCTAGGATGTTGGAGGGGAGAGGTTCTGCACAGATATAAGGCACAGGGTCTTTCTTTATCCTGAGGTAATCCTGCTTAAGTCGCTGAGTGGCTGTGGTCGGCGCTCTCTTATTCCCGTTATTGTTCATCTGTGGAAAGAGGTGACAAATTATCTCTCTCAAATTATGTTACAGTTTAAGTACTGCTTTAAACAGTCTCAGAGCTTGACCTCAATGAAAATTGATGACTGCAGGTGATCATGATCTTTTTAAACAAATATAGTGTCATTCTGAACAGTAATCCATTATGGAGTGAGAGGTTTGAAAAGTTATGCTGTACTGCAAATGTTAATTGAGATATAATCACATTTAAATGTCTTAGTTGGCATAATGAAACGTATAAGTTAGAAGATGTCATTCAATGTATAACCTATTCAATAAAATAGCTGCAAAAGCAGTTAATTTACAATAATATCAAACAGTTAAGAAACAAAATATCACATTAGAAGCAAGAGGCTTTAAAAGGGTTCATGATTAGCTATTTGAACTTCAATACAACAATAAATTAATAAATTGGTGCAAACACCTGAACCAGAAACTTATTGCTGTGACATAAACCACTGGCTCACTGTCCCCCAGTCTCACATTAAGTATTTTCCTTGTGATTTATGTGGCTCTTTGTTTACGTGTGATTTAAATTAACTTGCTGTTGAACAATACTGTACAGATTGATGCGCCGTGTGTAGCTACGTATAAAAGTGAAAGCAAAAGGTGAAGCATTAAGTACGAACTTAACATGGAAATAAAACTAGCTTGACACTACATTAGGTAAAGACTTTGATTTGCACCTCACATTGTCGTCCCGCCTTAATGAACTCAACATCACTGTCAAACCTGCATCTCTGCCTCCTGAAAACCATCATGTGGCTAACAGCTGACAGCACAAAGCTAGCTCGTGTATTGTAACGTTAGCGTCCAAATGATGTCACTGCACTTCCTCACAGATAACAGGCTGATCGGTGTGGACCCAAATGTTAGACGGAAAAAATCCTCTACTTTGCAAGCCACGTTAAGTTATAATTACATCTCTAATTCGCCATCCTGATCACTTAGTTAGCTCCAAGTCACCTACTCAGCTGCTGACAGTAACAAAGTGTAGACCACCTTGAAGCTGCAGATTGTAATCGTTGGTGTCTGATGGCTTAAAATAAACCACTGCATAACAATACACGATGTTTAAATAGCTAACGCTAGAAGGGCGAGCTGTGTGGAATTACGTTAATATGTTCGCAGCTAAATGCTAACATTAGCTAACTTGGGCCAAGGCAATGTTTAGCTAAACATCGTCAGCGCTACCACTTGTGATAATGACGAAACCAGAAACAAAAATATCTAAAGGCCGCCTAATAAACACATACCTTTCCAGAGACCACAGTGAAAGCAAGTATTCGTGACCGGACACGAAACACGGCTTATGTTTCGGCAGCCAGTCCCCAGACCGATTAGACGACGACACCGACTTAGCTTTAGGTACGTTACCGTCAGCAGGAGGAAAAACTCTTGCTTCCGGTTTACTTCTTCGTTGGTGTTAAACCCGCTGAAATATTGCATAAGTAAGTAGAGAGAGTAGAGTAGGACTTTATTCATCCCAGGGAAATTAATAGAAAGTACATTACCGTCACTATATGTAATTTAGAACCCTAATACCCTATTATTCTCTATCATAATATGAACGGATAAAATTAGTCACTAGTGGAAAATAATTATCTGTGCTCGCATCACAGAGTTGAGGGATGAGTGGATCTATCAATCCAGTTTGATACATAATAGTTGTGCAGATGCACCATTGCTATTTCACTGACCTGGTGACAAGTTAGGTGATGTATCCTGCGTTCCAGTAACATTATCATGGTCATCGTGCCCTATTTCTGACATTCAGTAAGCTATTTTGTTAAAAACACGAGTATTCTTCAAAAACTATCCTGTGGTCCATATCTAAAAGATGACAAACCCACATAAAGCTTGTTGACACTTTTTTTAAGATTAAAAAACAATACAAATTCAAAAAAATATTCACTGAGGATGTTTATTTTAAACTGTTTTGTGATCAACTGCATACAATTTTAAATAATTCAATGTGATCTTTGACAGTGAAAAACTAAAATGCAAAACATTAACGTGGCACTTCACTGAGTCAAAACATCAAGTATAACTAGCCCACCGTAGAGCGTACAATTAACACCATGGAGATATTTGCATTTTTCTATGGAGGAAGCTAGACATTATCTAAAAATTAATCCAGATGATATTATCAAGGTTATTTCAGGTTTAACCCTGAGATTATATGGGAACTCCAACAAAATAATCTTCTGAATTGTTGTATTAATTGAGTTTAATTTCTGACATTTTGGAGGCACCTTGGCCAACATATGAGTAAAATTCTTAGCCTCTGCTACATCAATTTGGAGAATTCTTTTTATACATGAGTGAAAACTCCCAAGTGTTAAATGCAACCTGCTGCTTCTTCATTGCCGTTACCAAAACTGGTGTCACTTCACCAGAAATAACACCTGTGCAAAATAATTGCTTGACCGACAGCTGATTTAACTTTTTGACAAGAGTAAGGTATTTCATATTAACCTAAATGTCCAAACATATATTTACACAAGCAATTGTGAACATCTTGTGCTGAGGCCATTGGCTTATGCTTGCAGTGTTGACCCTATGGAATCAGAAATTGCTTTATAAAGTCATGTGGCCTCCTCTCTGACTACTGGAAAAATAAAGCAGTCATTGGTCACTGTGGCTTCTTGCAGTAGCTGAAATGTGTGCTCCTCCTCCTCAACTTCTCGGGCTGGAGAGACGCGAGGAGAGAAAACTCGCGAAAGACATCAACACTGGAGACATGATCTGCAAAAGGGGACATTAAGGTCAAGCTAGAGATTGTCCCACAGTAGAACTCTATTGAGACTGCAGTGACAATCCTTTTTTGCAACTTTAACATCAATTGTTAAGTTTAGTTAAAGTTGCAAAACACAACAAATGTTTTTCATGTCTTAATCTATTGAAAATCAGCTCATACTTTACTGCTCGGTAAGAAAGATGAATTGTCCACAAACATGACACGACAAAGACCCAAAAGTATAAATACGATGGGAAGCTCCTGAGTTTTTCTTATTGACATCAGGATATTTTTGACTCATTTTCTTTGAGAGCATAATTTGTTATCCTTGTTTATCTTCCTTCACAAATCCGTCCATTCATTAGAGTCAAGACTCCTGTATTCATTCGCGTTGATATTCTAATCATATCAAGTGAAGTATTACTTACCCTTTCTATGTGCCCTACTAATTGTAATTGCTGGTCATATTTTTCCTGAGGACATAATCATCCTTTTTTCTTCTGAATGCCTCATTGTTCACAAGGGATCACAAAAAATTGCAAACATTAAGACAGCACCGCCTCTTTTCCCAGAATGTGTGTGTGAGAAGGAGGAACAGATGTGAACACCCTAAATACCACCACCACCACAGCAGAGAAAATCACATAATCACACTGATTCCCTAGTAAGACGGCCCAGAATGCTTCACTCACTCTATCCTTGGGTTTAATGCTCCTGCTGCGTGTGGCAACCCCTGTGGTAACAGAAGTAATGGTTGTCAGTGTTTATTTACTCAAGTGGACATGTGTTGTTTGCCTTAACTGTAAGGGGAAAAGCATTAAAGTGTAAAATAGTTAGACATTTATGGCATGAGAGAACATTTTTTCAGTCATTGTGTATTAATGCTCACATAAATGTTTTACACACTGGAGACACTAAATTATTCAAGGGCCGGTGTTTCTGCCCTCGACCAGAAAGTGAGGAACTATTTGAAACAATGAAACCATAAGGACTAAAGTGATCTTGAAACAATTAGTTGACATTGATCTGTCAGTGTGGAGATGTCCACGTGTACACCTTTATTATAGTTCTTATCATGAAGAAAATAGTTTTATTGCTTTCAATAAGCTGAATGTTGCCCAAAAGATTGTTATAGACCAAAAGACAGCAATGAACATTCTTTCAACATCAAAATAATGTATCTCGATTGCCCCATTTCTTTGAATGAGTATTTGACTAAGGTAGTCCACAGACCAACTTTTTTTTCAAACATACTACTGGGATGCTGAGAGAATGTTATGCAAAAAGAGATGAATAAGAAACCGAAATGAGAGCAAGAGGCAGGAAGCAGGGTTAGTTTTTTAATAGTTTCTCAGTTTTATTGTATGGTTTTGTTTTCTTTTTTCCCCTCAGTGTGTATGACAAGGAAGAAAGTATTCCAAAGATATCTAAATGTCAGAAGAACGCCTTCGGGTAGTGCAGAGCTGTGTTACACTTCTGTCTGACAGGTTGCTTTTTTGGGGGGGGGAGAATAAAAAGACAAACGTAAAACCGGAAAGACAGTCAGGATTCATGATAGAATATTGAGAGGCAGGCAGTTGGTGTCGAGTTAAAATACACAAGTGTACTATATACATCATTTTTACTTTGAACAGCACCTGTAACCACTCCTATGTCAATACACACAATGGACACAACATTTAATACTTCCACATTGGGACAGGGCCCTTAACAGTTGGTCACAGTAGTGTTAGATAACACCCTAGAAAGGTTCTACTTGCAGTACATTGAATTATTGCAGAATATCTCCTGCAGTATCAAAATCTCTCAGGTCTTACATTACATTTCTGCAACCCCTTTTGAACACGTGAGTATACCAACAGTGTTTCTACCACTCTTTACAAAGCATGGTAAGACAATGCTGCATCTACTGGAACAAAAAAATAAGTGATATCATACAATGTCAGACACTTTCCCTTTAAAAAGTCTTTGGTTGAGGAAAAGAAACTAGAAAAACAATCAAAATCATACAGGAAGTCACCACAGATTTGGTGCATGGATGGAAGAATGGCACAGAGGTGCAAAAAGTAAGAAACGCCCGAGGGGTCACAGTGGTACATGCTTACTTCACAGGACTTTACGATGTGATCAAACCATAGAAAGATATTTATCATGCTCAGAATGCAAACAAAGTTAAACCTCCCAAAAACAGTTCTGGCAAAGCATGCGGAGGATGCCGAAAGCACTGAGCAGTGAAGAAAGCCAAGTATAAACGTACGTCCTCTGACCCCACACGTGTGAACTGTCTCAAAATCATTTGCTTAATCCTTTATTTCATCGCAGATATTCTAACATTATCATTAAATTGGAGGCGCCATGAGTTTCCTTACTTCTGTAGTGACTGTAAACAGAAGAACTGTGAAAACTGTGAAAGCAGAACTTGCTTTTCTGGTTCATTTGCACCTCATCTTTCGCTTCCTTCTAACTAGTAATTGATGACTGTAATGAATAAAACAGTGCATTTTAGTAATTTCAAACATAGGCTTGTAAAATCTCTGTCAGTCGTGTCATTGAATGCCAATAATGGGACACACAGCAACGTAAGGCCATTCCAAAGGGAAAATGAACGCAGAATGTCTAACAGAATACACAAGTCCTGTTAAACTCCTTTCAGATTAAAATGACAATCATTTAGAGAAATGTAGAATGAACTGCATCTACAAATGCATTGCACTGGTCCTCTGGGGATTAACTATAAATAAAATAGACAATAGTTAAAATATATACTGACAATACATGAACAATCTAGGAAGATTGTTCCTACATGAAAATAACTAAATTAAAATACTGTAGGTGGGAAAAGTGCAGTTTCCTTTATTCCTTTACACAATGTACCATAATATCATGTGATTAACTCTATCTCTCAGTCTTCTTTAACACATGCACTCATTTACTCTCCCTTCCACTCACTCACTCATCATGTCACAAAATATCTTACAAAGCAAGCAAGGGCCTCTACTCCACGAGCCCATTAGTATTTTTGTCACAGTTTTACATTAATTTCAGTTCCTGACCACTTTAATACACAGTAAACAGGACCGTCCACCCAACTGCAGCACGCCAACTCCTCAGTTGCTTCAAATAATGGAACATATACCATGTTCTTCACCTCATGCCACAGCACATAGTTCAAAGATTACCCTTATAACTTTTAAATATGTATATTTACATCTCTGACTAAGAAGAATTGGATGTAACACCAATGTTCTGGAGGGATATAGTGTAAGGGGGTTGATGCAGTGAAATCTGAGGTAAAAGCTGTTAGCCATCCATAAACTGCCGACCCTCAAACAAGAGGTACACCACAGTACGATAAGTTAGAGGATGACCCTGGAAACACCAGAAAGTAGAAGTCAGAGATGTGCAGCTAGGATAGCATGAGTGGTGCTGAGTAATGGCAAGAAGAGACATGGTGGTGATGCAGAAAAAACATTGTGTCAGTACAGTTAAAGGTCCATCAGGGGTACACCAGGGTCTCCCTACGACACAACATCCCACCCTTTGATCTCTCTCTGCAGAAGACCCCAAGAATCCCCATAAGCCTAGATCTACATGAGATGCGTGTGTGTGTCTGTGTGTTTGTGTGTATATGAGAGAGAGAGAGAGAGAGAGAGAGAGATAGACGACCACTAGCATTCCTCTATCGTGAGGCAGATGAATTCCTGGATGCATTTTCTATACTGCTGTTCAGTGGGGCTGCTGCTGTGGTATTGACCTGGTTGACCCAAGGGAGGTTCAGCTTCTCGCATCTCCTCGTTCATCCGAGCTAGACGCAACCTGGATTTAAAAAGAAAACAGAAACACGATGATGAAAAATGAGAAGGAACACCTATGGGAGCAGAAATGAGAGACAGGATCGAATAAACCAGGAGAAAATAAAGATATAAAGTGTGGTGTGTGTGGAAAGTTGGTAGGGGGTGGCAAGGTAGACAGACCACTGGAGCAGAGGGACAGACAGAATAAGATATTAAAAGATTCATTTGTAAGAATTCATCTGCTGTCATGATAGAAGCATTACTTAGCCATTCTTAAATTCTTAAAATGCATTCTTAATCAAAAATCATTCTTGCACTTGTCAAAAGTACTTTGACAAAATGCTTTTTCTGCAGCAGTTAACCACATATTATTTCAAAGGTAGACTGAGTAAAATTATTCCGTCAAATATTTCTAAATATTTGATGTTATTGTGCAATCTATAATGATGTTGTTTTTAGGTTTAATGCTTTAGTCGCACACATGTGCATTCCATATTAGATGACATTAGAAACATTTGATTTTCTTGCTGTCTATAAGAAACACCCCCTACCCAACTCACAACAGCAGCCACTTCTGGGATCATATCAGCCAATCAGTGATGAGCAACAAGTGACTGAAGTCAGCAGAGTGTCACTTGAGCTGGGACTTTTCATCTCAGGCAATGAGCAAATTTGTACTGACCTGTCACTGTCACTCAGTGCCTGAGCGATTTTTTTTGCTCAAACACACAATTAACTTTGTATGTAAACTTGTTACCAGCAATAAAAAAAAGAACAGCACTAGTGTGAATACAGCTTAAGTTGAATGAGGATCACGCACAGGGTGACGATGTCTGCGTTTGCAGCCTGGACAGCGATGTTTAAGGGGTCGCGACCCTGCTCATCCACCTCTGTCTGTGACGCTCCTCTCTTCAGGAACAGACACACCTGACTGAACACAGCAGGGTGGGAACAAGGAAAAGAGGAGAACGAGACACCAGCAGATACACAGTGAGACTCACATGAACAATACTGTCCACTGGGAATATATGGTATGCATGTGGGTTAAATACATTAGAGAGAAGATTAACTATTAATTGATTTGTATTCATGTTAATATATCATTTCCATCTATTCCGTGCTTTGGCAAATGTGATAAGACTCGTCTGGTGCTGAAAGCTTGTTTGTAAGAGTGTTATATCATCATGTGTCACCGCTCTGTTAGAAGATAGTATTAGACCTCTCATATCTTACCCAGTGTGTCCCAGGTAGGTCGCATGGTGAAGCGGACCTCTACCCCTCATATCCCTCTGGTTCACATCGGCTCCGTTCTGCAGCAGGAACTCACAAGCTATCAATGAGCCCTGAGAGACACACATGGAGAGAGGTGACTAATTCCATTAGAAGTGTGATTTATGGTATTTTTTAAAATGTGGGACAGGTTTAACTAAGACTGCTTTCAGACACTTATCACTATGAATATTTATGACAGTGTTTGAGGTTCATTCTGGCACAGTTCGGAGATCATCTGTTTATAATTTTGACCCAGACCATCTCTATTATAATGGAATATTTGAATCGGTAATGATGTAAACGTAACGTAAGGTATACTACATTTCAGTCTAGTCCATTTCTCTCTCACCCCGATCACAGCCTGTATGAGTGGAGTTTTCCCCTCTTCCTCCTCACATGCAGCATGTACATCTGCACCGTGTGCCAGTGCTTCTGCCATGAGAGACAGGTTGTGCAGATGTGAAGATCGGTGGAGTAGTGCCCCAGGGTGGAGCTCTCTCGGATCTTCAGGGTCAGAAGACACTTCCTGTTCGATTTCTACCTCACCACTGGAAGACTCCTCTGACTCCTCCTCTGAGGACAATGAGACAGGAAGTAGAAAATGATGAAAACAAATCAATTAAAGCCTCTGAGGGTGACTGAAGATGACACAGAAAAGATATGTTGGGATGATGATGCTAAATTAACTATTATTAAGGTTTTTTACAATTGTTTCCGAAAATTTGTGACACACTCATATTTCAAAACTTTGGATTGATTTGGAATTGACAGTGATATTTTTGATGTCAGAGCTAAATGGCAGCAGAATTATTCTCTGACAAACAAGGTGGCATATATGAATAAGCAAATTATGGAGAATCCTTAATGAACAAACACATACCATGAGTATTTCTATAAAAAATATTCTCCACTATATTACAATAATCTGCTGTCAACACAAAACCCATAAATACCTTCCTCGGTGACGCTGTCCACCACTGACCCAAAAACTAGGATGTCTGTGCTGCCATCACTGCTTCCTCCCAGACCGCTGTCACTGCTCAGACCTGCGGGGCCAAAGATCGCCAAGCCACGGACACGTTAATGATTACTAGGCACAACTCATAAACAGCAACATCACTGAGTCCATGAAGAGAAAACATGGAAAACGCAGTATGAACGTCGGTTTCTGAGATCTTTTCTCACAGTAGGGAGCTCTTTCGTGCATCTTATGATACTGTAAGTGGACTTACTGCGGGGACCAGAGCCAGTGTCAAAGTAAGAAAACAGGGAATCCAGCTCATCTGGGCAGAACAAGGAGTCCCGACGAAACTTTGCTGCAGCTACTGCAGATAGACATAAAAATATAAAAAAAATTTCAGTCAGGGATCCACAGTGTAGAAAATATACCGTATGTAATTATCTTCTATATACCTGCTGAGAGATTTGCTGGTGATGCGCCGCCTGGCTCGTAGCAGTGGTATTTCCTGCGGGCCTTGTTGGGTGCTCGAACCGAGCTGCTATGTCGCCGACACTTCTTCACTATCCAGGGCCGCGATTTTCTTTCCCCCTCCACCAACACCTCGCTCCCACTCATCTTCTTCAGGAAGCGCTTCTCCACATATTTAGACTTAATCCAGGCCTCTTTCTCTTGTCTGGTGGTAAAACCGACAATATTGCATGTACAGATAACTGAATGTTGCGTGGATTTAAATGTGCAATAAAATCAGATAGAGGACACTGACAAAGGGAGATTAGTGAACACACATATTTATAACCTAACTGACTTCAGATTGGTTTCGAAAAATACACTATAATTTTTTTTTCTCCTTGTAAAAGAATGAAAATGCAGAAAAGACAGACCTTATGCTGGAGGGTCCAGGTTTTTTCACTCCTTGCTCTTCGCAGGTACCCTCATAAATTTGATTGATCACAGTATTCCCCAATTCACACATCAACTAAACATAAAGACAGAGATGAGAGACAGTTTTTTATTAAACAATAGAAGAAATATAATTAAAATGTGTGAGGAAATTAGAAATGGAGCTATGGGAGAAGAAAGTGCAGCATTAAAAATTGAAGCTTTTGGAAAATATGTTCGGGGGGAGACACACCTTTAGTAATTCTGGCTCCCACGAGTCTAACGTCAATGAACGCACTTTAGAGCAATGGACACCTAAACTCCTGAAGGAAACAAGTGTAGAAAAAAGATTTTTAACAATTGACATGGAAAATGAGTTCATGATCATCTTTCAAGATTTGAACACACAACTCTCTCATATTATGTTACCTGTGGATTCCTGAGCACTCGATGCAGAGCAACACCCCCAAGTTGATGGAGGCCCAACTGGGAGCTGTTTGGCCGCAGTCACAGCAGAGCTCATTTCCTGGAAGGCTCTGTACCCTCTGGAGGAGGCTCTCCCCACCGCCACGAACACCCCTCTCAGCTCTGTCCCCTCTCTCTCTGTGTTCACTGGCAGAATCGATGCTGCTGGTGGAGGGTGAGGCAGTCCGGTCCAAACGCTGCAGAGGCAGGTGGAACATGCCAGAAATGCTAAAGCTACATGAGACCTTCCTGTCATTATTAGGTCACATGTCTTTGTGCTTGTGTTCATACCTCTATGTAATAATTGTCAGTGATGTCTTTGTAAGCAGAGGCGATGCTCGCCTGGACAGCCTGGATCCATGCCTGCCGAAGCTTTTCAGACTCAGCTTGAAGCATACAGCTCCTACAGTTTTGTGGATGCACAGTTATGTAATACCTGAACATAACTAAAACCATGAAGCTGCCTGTTATTTGGGTGATTAGGAAATGCCAAATATGAAGATACAAGAAAAAACGCAAACATTTTGTGGGGTTTAGCTTGGATGGAACTTGACCTCAGGGAACAAACATACTTACTTTGTGGGTGAAACCACCTCGAAGCAGAACCTCCTCTCATTATCTTCACATGGTTTGACGGAGCACAGCCTCAGGTCCTCCACCACCACCGTCAAAGAGTCCTGTCATGGACAGGGAGGAGTTTCACAAGGGGTATACCCGATGTTTAGCAAGTTCACAAAGCAGGTTATACTGATTGTTACAGAAAGGAAAGACAAGGCAGTTCATTCATTCTGCAAGCAAAAGTGATCCAAATGTGATTTTCATGTTGTCCACACGTGTTCACGGGAGAGGTGTCTTCCAGGGTGAAGAGAAAAAATCACTTGGAATCTTATCTTTTCGATTCTAATTTGGACTATATTCATATCTGATTCTATGTATGCGTCTGTTTTCTGCAGCATGAGCAATCAGACCAGAATTCATGTGTCTCTTCTCCCAGTCAGCGCTCCCACATCACCGATTTGTCAGCAATGACAGGATCGCAGAAAAAGGGAACTGGGATACGGGGTTAATTCAATGGATGAATGAGAAACTTCAAACTCTAAAAACCTGAAGGACCATTAACACACAGAAAAACATGCAAGAAATAAATACATGCTCCCATATATTTTTAGTGTTTTGACATTAAATAGCACTCCAGTGACATTTTTCTTTATTTTTATCAGCATTTTGTAAATGTAATGTTGTAGTACAGACATGTTCACGCTCAGCAGTCAAGACAATATGATCAGATTTGAGAAAAAAATGTGAATTAGGTCACTTTCAAACAGTGTGAATGTAATCTTATTCTCTATGAATATATAAATATGTGGAGTAACAACTAGAATCTGTCAACAAACCCTTGGCAACAGTGTATTTACAAAATTCTGTACCTTGAGTTTCTTTTGGTAGACCAGCTGGCTGCTCTGTATTGAAAACCACCGTCTGGAGCAGAGAAGAAGGCACTAAGTTAGTTTCTGAGATCATTCACATGTCTGCACCCTGAAATTTGCCCTGTACTGAAAAATACTATTGATGAAATGAATGAAAGAATTTTGTAGAGGAGCATCTACTGCCTCTGGAAAAAAAAATTAAGGCATGTAGAGAGCATTTGCCATCCATACAAAATGCTTTTTATGGCACAGAACTTAGAAAATAAAGATTTTAGTTATAAGGCCCCTTGAGTAACAACATTTAATGTTCAATAATTTTAAGCGAACATACACTGTAATCATTTATCTTATGATGGATTCCTTTTTAATCGTTAACATGAATTTGTCCTGTTATCTTTGTCTAAAATCAAATTGTCTTTTGAGTTCCACCATATCGTTCTCTGTCCTGACTTCTCATCTTACCTGTTCCAGGTCTTGAACGCATTGCTAGCCCTCTTGAAAAGGTAGCCCTCCATGACCACACCATTAGGTGCATCCACATTGAATTCCAGCTTGGGGTCATCGTAAGAAAAGTCCTGTACAGCGAACATAAAGGTGCACATTATTGTCAATGCTAGTTCCTGGATCCCTCTCTGTTTATCACTGCATTTAAAAAAACGTTGGATGTAGTATTTCTATTCTAACTCAGTGGCCATCATCAAAACCAGTGGCCATCTTCCTTTAATTTCTTTACACCAAAGCCAGTTTCATTATGGCTCTTTTTCACATCTCCTTGCTGAGGCATTACTCGTCATGAAACCAGTCCATAATGGCCACAAAGATATCTTCCCGTCTGTCTTTCAAGTGAATCCCCAAAGTGTAAAGGTCCACCTTCACATAACAGGGGTAAACAGAGATAGTGTTTTATCAGTAGCTGACATGAGACCGCTGATGAACGATTCCTCTGTTAGGGACACATTATCTGTCTATAATGCATTCCTCAGGTAAAGTAATCGTGTCCACACCAGCCATCTGTTCATGTGTTTACCTGTCAGATACTTCTATTCTTCAGCGCTATATCTATGCCTCTGTCCTCTGAACTGTTTCTTTCTGCACACATTTTGAAAAGCATTCAAAGTCAAACGCCACCTGGTTAGCGAGCAATAAAGCACAAGGACACAGATTTCAGAATGGTGAGAATGAGGTTCGGTTTCACTCGACTCCAACGACCCACTGGTGTTACCATCAACTTAAGGCTCTTTGTTGACTGTAACCAGGTAATTGTATTCATCTTTACAAATGACTAAATCACATTCATGCTAACAAACATTAACTTATGGTAATGTTACTATGTTATGATCGTCTTAACTATTTTGATGAGATCAATGAGAACGGTGCATACAGAAGCAGCAATGTGCTGCATAGAAAAATACATTTATTTGATGTAATATTTTGTTAAATTTTATGGATGTTCAGCCTGTGCAAAACAAAAACACGAAGGGATTTTATATGGCATCCTTTCTCCTGATTAACATTAACGCACAAAAACAAACACATGGTTAACACGCACGCACGCACGCACGCACGCACGCACGCACGCACGCACACACACACACACACACACACACACACACACACACACACACACACACACACACACACACACACACACACACACACACACACACACACACACACACACACACACACACACACACACACACACACACACACACACACACACACACACAGCCTTTTGTTGAATGTGGCTAAATCATCAATGAAAAAACTCAAAGGCAAAAGTATCACCAGGCCCATTTTACAGGGGAATGGGCCAGATTGAGGTAAAACAACTCCAAGAGATTTAAGATTAAAAAACAACATAGTAAATCTTATTTTGGTGATCTTCTTCTTTTCCTTTCGGCTTTTCCCTTCAGGGGTCGCCACAGCGAATCAGTGTCCTCCATCTAACCCTGTCTTCTGCATCCTCTTCTCTCACACCAACTACCTTCATGTCCTCTTTCACTACATCCATAAACCTCCTCTTTGGTCTTCCTCTAGGCCTCCTGCCTGGTAGTTCAAAACTCAGCATCCTTCTACCAATATATTCACTATCTCTCCTCTGGACATGTCCAAACCATCTCAGTCTGGCCTCTCTGACTTTATCTCCAAAACCTCTAACGTGTGCTGTCCCTCTGATATACTCATTCCTGATCATATCCTTCCTGGTCACTCCCAGAGAGAACCTCAGCATCTTCATCTCTGCTACCTCCAGCTCTGCCTCCTGCCTTTTCCTCAGTGACACTGTCTCTAGACCAAACAACATCGCTGGTCTCACCACAGTTTTGTACACCTACATCGCTGGTCTCACCACAGTTTTGTACACCTAAATCTTATTTTGGTGATAAAACGCATATTTGCAAAAGTAACAAATGTCAAAGTCTGACATTATAGACTTTTGGAAGATATCCAATCTTGGATGGAATATGTGAAGATTCTGTCATCGAGGTGATGGTAGCTCCTTATGCTGAATAATGTCAAGTGGAATTATAAGAAAACTTGAACTAAGGAAGACTCCTGGGACACATCTTCAAGTTTTTCTTACAAGTCCAGTTAACTTGATCCAATACAACACACAAATACATATTTGCGTTACAAATCATTTCTAGATGCTAAATTCGATTTAATTACCTATATTTGTGGGAAATGGACGGACAATAGTTTTTGCAAAAAACAAAAAACAACACCAGACTAACAATAAAAAAGAAATGCCGCTCCTCACCACTGAACAGTCCAGCCGGCCAAAAACCATCGTCTTCACCTCCAACAACATGCCAGACTCCTGCTAAATAACTTTAACACTGAATTTAAAACTACAACAATTATAATCCTCCACAGAAACGGACAAGCATCGTCAGAATCCTCCACAGGTTAGCTGGGATTAACAGAGACTCACGCGAGCATCCCGCACGAGCCTCATTCAGACATCCGCGGCTCGTGACATTCCTCCGCTCAGCACCACCTGCAGCGCGAGTCTGGCACGAGCGCTCATTAGCATACAGCTGTCACAGTGCCCTCGTGCTCCGCTGACCTCTTGGGCGGCAGCCAGGGATCAAACGTTTCCCTTCACAGCAGCGCTCGTCCCCGATGGAAGACAGGGCTCGTCCCCGATAAAAGGCGCTCCATCTGTCCGCCGCCCTCACCGCTGTGTCTGCCTAATCAGGCCGACATTATCGCTCCCCAAGCACCGGCCCGGAGCCTCCCACCGTAAATCAACCAGGACCATGGAGGATTATGTTTCGAAGAGTGTCCATTAAAAAAAAGTCTACCCCCAAACCAGAACTCCGCCATATTGTAAAGCAGAATGCATCTTCCTTTACTAAAATAGCTGTTTAAGTTTCTTTAATTTTTAGTGTAAACGATCAAGAATAGAAGATTGTAAGTATAATTAAAAGCATTAAAGTAAAATCAGAATTTTACTCTTTCTCTACGATGCAGTAGTTATTATTTTTATTATGAATTAATGAACTGATTGTATGGAATTCTACTTGTTTTTTTTCTACATACAGTATTATCTTATTTACAATTGCTGAACTTACGCATTGTTTAAAATGCGAGAAACTTTGCAATACTGTATGATACTCCCTTACACACTCCTTTGCTCTCTTGCTCCATCACTCTAGTTTTGTGCACCGGTTTTCTCACTGTCTCCCTCTCTTTACCTACTTGAATTAAAAAGTTGCCAAATGCTGCAACATTGGAGGAGGGAGCCGAAGCAACAGTCCCTCAGGAGCAACAATAAAGCCCTGCACATAAAAGAGTGTCAAAGAGAGTAGAGAAAGAGGGACTGAAGAGTGATATCTAGCTAGTGGTGGTGGATTTACCAAAGAGAAAGGTAAAGTATCAATACTTAATTGGATTCAAACAATGTTTCCATTATTATAATATCTGAGAGTGGAATGAAACTCAGAATATAAAGAATTATGTAGGGTATTACAGTTAGTTTAAGCAAACATGTAGCATTATGAGAGGAATCTCATAAAGCTACATTATTATTTGCACTTAATGTGAAATTTTGTGGTACATTGCCACAAAAATCTTATAGAGGAACAAATCTGACCCAGCAGACCCAGGATATCTGGGAGTGGTTCATTCTCAAAGAGCAACGTGCTTGAGAAGTTAGACGCAGACTAGTGTATGGGTGCCTCCATGCATGGGAGAAAAAGTAGAAAAATCATGAACTACAACTAAAGATAAAAGACAATATCAAACAAGAAAAAGACACTCATAGGACTTGTAAAAAATAGATCCTGAGATGAGCATCACATGTCAAAAACATCTAACAACCACAAACTGAAAAAGCCAATGCTGGTGTGGACAATGTTTTGTCTGTCCTGGAACGTCAGAAACAGACAGCCCATTCATTCCAGCAGCAGGGGCCAGAATGTGATTACCATAAAACATACTGTATATAAATCACAGGGCATACCTCCACCAACACCACTGTCACTATTCCGCTTTGATTATTGTTTGTTGTGTTAGCAAAGTGGTTAAAAAAAAAGGCCCTATGTCACATAGAAGAAAGCAGAAAGACGAGAAGTGAACCAGATTCTGGATCTGTAGCTGGATGTGTTTAGATCCACTCCTATACAAAATGTCATCATTATGCTAAGGCATCTTACAAACAAACAAACAAACAAACAAAATAACATATGTTTCCTCCAATTCATGTTGGGGAGGGAAATAAACTTTTTTGGGGGGGTATTTCTAAATTGCACATTGTGCACAAAAATGCGCACACGCACACATACATTTAAAGATAAGTTGTGATGAAAGGAAACCAGACATTCTTTACCGACACATATCAGATGAACACAGTGAGACCTGGCTATGTTTCTACTGGAATGCTAAAGTATTGCACCTTTCAAACAGTATCAAATGTGCAGCTCAAAGATCAATATAAATTCTAAGGATGGAACAGAAGTGAAAAAAAAATTCACCTGCATCAGAGTCTGGAGCAGCAACATGGTCAGGTGAGAATCAGATGAGGAGACAGGAAGAGATAATTGTTAGTACGAGATCTCCACCAACTGATTTTCAGGCAACAGAATGTATTACCAATATTAAAACACCAGGAGGAAAATATATTAATATAAAACAATGTGTGCAAATCAACATTACTGAGTAAGAGGGTTTTTCACACAAGCTCTGACCAACTTATTATAATTGAGGCATGCATGATCATAGATATATTAATACAGATTTATATGATTATTAAATCAGGCAACCTCTGAATTATAACTAGCCAAGGAGAGCATCCATTTACAATACTTTAGAAGTAACATCAAGATTGTTTTATGATTGCTGAAATGGTGCATCAAAAAGGCATTAATATGATCTTAAGCGTAGTCTTAAAGCATTAGGAATTAATTATTATACACTATCCACATCCCATAATGCCCAATAGATGTGTCCCTTACAGAATATAAAGTGAAGCAGCATGACTCAGAGGTTGGCTGTCAGATTAAAGATGAAGAGCTGCTGAAAGGCCTTTAGGTCAGACACAAAGATGTCTGCTGTGTCCTGGCAGGAAGCCTTTACTTGGCAGCAAAATCGATCAGATGGAAGGGCCGAAGTCATGCTGAATAACAACCATGTTTTTGGCATCTCTTCAGGTAACAGATGGATGAATGCATGCATCTGTTCCTGAGCAAGACTCATGAGCTGAGTGAGGAGTTTATTCAGCACAGTGACCCATAAAACAAATATGTCTCAGTATCTTTCTGACCTCAAGCACTTAGCTGTAGCCAACAACAACAATAAAAAAATACTAAATAAATGATCTTATTATTCATTTAACATTTATTTTTGTGGTGGTGAATTTGAAAATCAAAGGAGCTTTGAAGGCAGGTTCAGTCACAAAATATCATCCATCCATCCATCCATCATCAACCGTTTATCCGGGGCCGGGTCGCGGGGGCAACAGTCTCAGCAGGGATGCCCATACTTTCCTCTCCCCAGACACCTCCAGCTCCTCCGGGGGGAGCCCGAGGCGTTCCCAGGCCAGCCGAGAGACATAGTCCCTCCAGCGTATCCTAGGTCTTCCTCGAGGTCTCCTCCCTGTAGGACATGCCCGGAACACCTCCTCAGGGAGGTGTCCAGGAGGCATCCGGAACAGATGCCCGAGCCACCTCAGCTGGCTCTGCTCGAGGCGGAGGAGCAGCGGCTCTACTCCGAGCTCCCCCCTGGTGACTGAGCTCTCACAAAATATCAATGTAAAAATAATTCTACACTCTTGCAAAAAGTCTTTGTTAAATCTCAGCCTTTGACGATTCAGTTTTTGTTATGACAAGATCCATTTTAGATCCTAGACAGATACAAAAATACTTTCTTAGGCTCCAGGATTTCAAGTCAGAATCTTAAAATGAGCCAAATGCTTCACCTATAAGTGAGACTGAGAGAAGTTTATGAGAAGAAAATCTAGTTCACAAACCTAGGAAAAATATTAATTCTCTGAAAAGCAGATAAAGTCATGAAAAGAGGGACCTGTTATTTGAGGCACTTATACACCAGGAGTCATGGCCACAAGAATATTGTGATGTCTTCATCAAAAATCTAAATTTGAAAAAGGCAAATTTAGGTTTTAAAAAATATAATTAATTATCACCTTTATACATTTCAAAGACATTTTTCAAAATTTTAGTTTCAGGTCATTAATATCAGTACCATCAGTAGGAAATTGAATTTAAAATTAAATAAAAATACACTCAGATGTTTTAAATCTGTAACTTCTGCATGTTTCCACCAAAAGACCAGCGCAGTGAGGCTGGACTACTAGAACTGCTGCATGTAGGCATAAGGCAAGAAAAAACAAGGGGGGAGGAGAGACGGTGTGTTCAGGCAACAGGAACAGGAAGAACTGTGTTACTGTCTCACCCTCTGCTGGATGAGGGCGTGTTTGTGCTCCAACTCCCTCTTCTCCATGGCCGAGTCGATGACCAGCTGGTCCAGCTGCACGGATGAAGTGACAGAAAGCAGAGACAGTCAGACTAAAGTCAAGAGAGAACAGCAACATAAACAGACAGGCTGTGTACACAGATTAAATACTGATGTTAGTTCACCATTGGTTTATGCATTAAAACTCAGATCAGTCTAATGTTTTACTATCACTCACAGTTATCAAATAACACAAACTGTGTGTGTGTGTGTGTGTGTGTGTGTGTGTGTGTGTGTGTGTGTGTGTGTGTGTGTGTGTGTGTGTGTGTGTGTGTGTGTGTGTGTGTGTGTGCATATTTTTTCGTGATGAGAAATAAGGTATCAAGAAAGAAAGACAGAATGCATCAAGACATTTTATGGCACATCAGAGAAATTGTTAGGGTAAATATGAGCAACAGTGCACACCTGTATGCATGTGTGTATGCGTCTGTGGGTACACGTGTATTTGCTGATTTTAGCATGAATAAAAAAGCATGTGATTTGGCTGCGTTAGTTTAGTCTCACTTGCGCAGCCAGTTTTTTCATGTATGGATCAATCTCGTTCAGGATGTTAAAGCCTTGCTGGAAAAGAGTGTATTGGGCACGCATGAAGGACAGCATCTGCAGGAAACACAGTGGGACAGGGAGCGTTCTGTTACATCCCAGGGACCACACACATTCAAATTTCCACAACCCACACGATCATGATGAGATCTAAAAGAGACACAATGTGTTTGGGCTACTCACTGCATCCAGGATTTCAAACTTCTTCTTTGCTTGAAGGACGTTAATCTACCAAAAATCGAGAAGAACGTACAATATAAAATTTAGATTTTAGGCTGCATGATACCGTTTTACCCCTTTGAAACCAGTTTCAAGTGTTTCCGCAGAGAATTTGTGTGAGTGTTTCACCTGTAGCACATAGTCTAGGGCCAGATGTCTGAAGGCTTTGCGGCTGAGGATGAGGGCTTGTGTGGCCTCTTCGGCCTCGTGCACCTTGTTCCTCGGGGCCTGGGCATTTTTCACTTGGGCCAGTTCCATGTCCTCACGTACCCGGTCAAACTGCTTCTTGGTGTCCTTGAATTTACGCACATCTCTGAGGGTATTGGAAAAGACGGACTCAGTTTAATTCATGGCGGTCTCTTAGTGCGAAGTGCATTATTAAATCATTAGGTTAACAAGCCTATTATACGAACACTTCATCAACATAAACATAAAAACATAAACATAAAAATACATTTAAAAAAACAAATGTAGATATAATATATAAGTAACAACATTTAAAAAGTATTTCATTAATATATGAAATTATCTTATAGACATTCATCCATCTTCTTGTAGACCAGATGATTGCAATAATCTTGTCTTCATCCACTTATCTGGCTTGCAGGTCACGAGTCTACTGGAAACTATCTCAGCTGGCTACAGGCAAGAGGCGGGGTACACCCTGGACAACATGCCAGCTCATCGCGAGGCCACACAAAAGACTATACAGTATATAAGCCACATTACCGTAACTACGTATGAGTAGATACTTACTCTTTAATGAAGGTATGGAGCTGCTGCTTAATGGACCTTTGAGCCTGGTCAAACAAAATCTGTGGACAAAAGGGATAAAGGAGTTGTTCTCCATCAACACTCACTGCTTAGAATGAACACAGGAGGCTCAAGAATTGATTGTAACAGTGATGATCTCAACGATCTCCTAAACTGTAGTTGCCATGTCTCGCCAGCAGATGACGGTATGAACTCCTCACCGTGACAGGCTGGGCCACAGGCAGAGGAGGGAGAGGCAAAGCGATGTGGACACCCACCCATGTGCACCCACTCAGCTTCTGCCTCAACACATTAGCAGCCTCACAACCCACGCCCCCAGTGAACTGGAGGATTCCCACTCCTCTTCCTCCGTATCTCACAGCTCTGTCCTTCAGCTCTCTTTCCCTCTCTGCTTTAACAATTTATTCTACTCAATGACAAAATATTTGTTCTTCAAGACAAGGATTTTTTTCATACATTTCTGAATTTCTTGCCACTTTCTAGCAAACCTGAGAACACCTCTTCAATGCCTCAGTATCTATCCATCTATCCATCCATCTATGTATCTACCCACCCATCCATCTATCTACCCATCCATCCATCCATCCAACACATGTACACACACACACACACACACACACACACACACACACACACACACACACACACACACACACACGGATTACACCATCATTACACATGAGCAAGTGAATACTACAATCACTTTTGACAGCCTGTGGATTAAACTTTCTATAGAAATCCTAATAAAAATACACGTAAAGTGTGTTGTGCGTGTGCGTGTGTCTGTGTGTATGTACACACACCATGTGATAATGGATGACTTTACCATCACGGCTTGGTTTTAGATGCCATGTGTTTTCACAAATGCAGTTTGGCACCATTAATGAATGTCATCTTACAAATATACAAACTTACTCTTGTTGTGAAATAACAGGAGGCATTTATAAGGCAGATCAAATTAAATGTAGGACAACTGAGGCAATCCTCAGGGTATTGCATTCTATCCATTCTTTCCATTCTTGATTGCTTCTGTTAACCTATAAAAAAAATTTCTTTCACTGGTTTTCCAAAATGCAATATTTCCTGTAAACCACAACATACATAATGCACACATGTAACATGAACAGTAATTGGTGAATTATAATTAAACGCTTTGTGACCATAACCTTCTATTCAGCAGTTTAGTCAATAAACATCCAACAATGCAGAACATGAAAGAAGAAGAATAAATACTGTGGTTTGAACTGTGCAAAACAATAAAATGTTCCCTTTCCATGTGCTTGAAATAAAACAGATGGTTTCCGTCTGTGATTGCTGTTGGGAAAGATGGCTGACAGTGACTTGCATGAGTAGCACTACTTCCCAACTGCTCCGTGGGTTATACTGTACAAAATGAATTCAAATATTCCACCCAAACCTTCAGTGGGTTATCGGGCCCTGACTCAAACATGCTCAAATATAAAGACACTCAAAAATCCCAGCCCACAAAATCATTATCTTTGTGTTACTAAATCTATTTGGAACCACAATACAATCTCAATTCTTCTTTTTTCTTAAACACAGCCAGGAAAAGTAAGGACAATGACAGTGGATGGAAGAGTGATGGAGAGACAGAAGAAGAAAAACAGGTGATGTGAAATCTTCCAAATATGTCAAGGTATGTAGAAAGGAACAAAAATGGAATGGAATCAAAAGTCAAGGCAGTAAAGGTTCTCCTGAATGCAGCTGATGGCTCCGTGTTAGCGTACAGAAGTTACATTTGTTCTGAAAGGAATGTTTAAGTTTAACAAATGAATGAACAAACGAATGAATGAATGAATGAATGAATGAATGAATGAATGAATGAATGAATGAATGAAAAAGAACTAAGAGGACATGAATGAAAATTATCACAGAAATTCAAATTAGTGAGGAAATTAGTTAATTTCTTTTTTTGGCTGTGCACCAGTCCACCTTTCCCATTCTTACTAACATAATACTAAAGAAACACTTTCAGAAAACTTCTAATTAGCTCAAACGTCCTCTTGGAATCAAAGATTACATGATTAGATTTTGTTGGGTGAAGGTCAAGGTTACTGTGACTTCACAAAACATGTTATTAGCCATATCTCAAGAATTCAAACACACCAAGGCTTAAGAAACATTAATTAAAATTTTAATTATTAATGTAACTTAATAAAGCTAAAGAGGAAAAGAAAATTAAAAAAAAAAATTTCGCTCCTTTGTCTAAATAGCAAGGTAAGAACAAAAGGTCACAGTTCATCCAATAGACGGGACACAGCCAACTTTCAGAAAATCAATTTTACAACATAATGTTTAAATAAACAATAAAGATGTTACTGTAAATAACCCATCTGCCTTCATATCTATCATAAGTCTCATATGTTCATACCAAATATCAAACTTAAGATCTGCGAAGACAGCAATCTACTGAGACCAAAATGATATCCTGCAAAAAAAAAAAAAAAACAGCTGCAATTTTGAAAAATGAGTCTAGTCATTCTTTCTCTTTTTCCTTCTTCCCTGTTATCTCTTTTAATGCAGAATTGTACCAGATTCACAGCAAAGTTTTCAATCACACCTAGTCGCATGAATGAATACGGTTCACATGTCTTTGGGAGAGTGTGTATGTAAATGTATGCGTGTGTTTTGTATGAGTGTGAATGTGTGTGTGTTATAGCTGCTGCACACATCTGGTGAAGCATGTGGTTTGAATCACACACACGCCTGCAGATTTGGTTGTGTGGACAGATTCACCGTCACAGAGTGAGGTCACAATTAAATTTTGTGTGTGTTGCGCAATCCTGGACCCACAGGGAACTGGATGTCTGACAGACGTTAACATGCCAAAAGAACCTAGGTGTGTTAGAACAACACATTCTCTCAACCTTCTGCATGTGTGTGAAGCTGATGTGTTTCTTACCATGTGATAGTTGACAATCTCTTGGAGACTTTCTCCACACTTTTCCAGGCATTCCTGCAAAGTTGATGACATACACACAAGTTTCTGCGTAAACTCTCTTAATATGACAAGGTTGTTAAGTTTTTCTGTCAATCAAACATGGTTGAATGAAGAGGACGCCACATCGCACGTTCATGATGATGTCAACATAATAGTTCCTGTATTCTGACTTGTTGATCTGATAATATCCTACTGCACAGGTAGAAATATTTCCACCTGCTTCACAGTGGCAGGAATATACAGCTGGACACAAACTATAACTTTCTTAAATTAAAGCAGGTTAGACTCAAAAATCAGCCTTTGAACTAGCTTTCTTGAAAATTAAAATGTAGTCAAGAATCAAGTTTTCATAATAGTTATGTGTATCATATTTCAACACTAAAGAAATACACAAAACAAACACAAAAGTCTTTACGCCCGCTTAAAAATTTTGCGTGAGTGGAATGTGTTGACAAAAGTGACGGGACACTGATGGATATTCCGGTTGCATGTCAACAGGTTTGTCCAGCGGACAGACAAGTTGGTTTACTTCAGAGCTGATGCTTTTAGGTAAGTCAGGGGTGAAGATACACAATGAAGATGAGCCTCGCTGCCACATCCTAAATCCACTGGGTCATCTTCATGTAGATGTGGAAGCTCTTTTCAATTTTAGATGTGTTTTTGGTGTTTAGGGGTATTCAAGCTGAACCTTAATGCTACCACTAAGGAAGAACTTTGCATTACTGAGAAGCATTTAACATATTTGTAGGTGAACCTATGATGTAGGCATAAAATAAATTTAAGACTGAATGATTAATGTCTAAAAGAATTGTGAATCTACCTATTCAGCATAACCAAAGCAATGTGCACACTGCTGGAAATATACCCTAATAAAGTATTTTCCAAAAAAGAAAACCATTAACAGACTTTAAAGTAGCCTCCCATGTCTGCATGTGGTCACATCTGTCATGTTTAAAGCAGCTACATGGATCGCTCCAGACAATGTTAACACTGCTCTGCTGTTACCATTAATGTGGGCAATTCACAGGAATGTCCAAGCAAAGACTGATGACATGTCACTCATTGAAGGACTAGTTTTACAACTTTTGGAGAACGTCGGCTCACCGATATCACCTCCTCCTTCTTGCACTGCTGGGACAGGTCCTTGATGCCGTTGACAAAAAGCTTGTTGGCGCTGATGTAAGCCCGACCAGCCTCGATCATCCCGCTGCACAGTTTCACCAGCTAAGACAATACATAAAAGCAACTTGAATGCACAACAAAAATACTGTCTATTTAAAGATCACACATTCTACACAGTAAGTATGTAGGATATTAATAGATTTATGACTGGAGTCACACAAATCTCAAAAATAAGTGTTAGTCACATGCACAAAACAGGATGACACATTCATTTAGAATAATCCTCATGTCTTTATCTGGGACAAAGCTGGAATTATTCAAGCTCGTATGTCTCTCAAGTACTTTAATATTTTTTAAATAGGATGGTTATTTATTATTGGCAGCAAACAGATTATATTTTCAGCCACATGGAGCTAAAGGCTAATAAACATATATATTACCAGGTGCAGACAGCTCACAGCAATGGAATGTAGTCGTCACATAAAGCAGGCACTACACTTTCTCACTTTACAAGTTAAAGGATACGCTGCAGAGCATATGTGTGTGTGTGTGTGTGTGTGTGTGTGTGTGTGTGTGTGTGTGTGTGTGTGTGTGTGTGTGTGTGTGTGTGTGTGTCGGAGGGTATATGCCCAAGAGAGAGTTCTGAAAACCTTTAATTATCTCATCTTGTGCAGGAGGTCCCAGGGTTTCTTTCCAGGAGAGTAGTGTTGTTGTTTTTTTTTAGGCTGCTGACAGTCATGCTCTTATTCTGCACAATCTATGACATAATGACATGAAACTAGAACAGTTTCATAATATCTATGCAGCCTACTGGAGTTTGGCAATGCTGAAATGAGCTTAAATGCATTTCCAGATGATTTCCAGATGTTTGAACATATGAATTCAAAGCATCAGGTTACAGCAGGGAGTTGATGACTGACGTGAATCAATCCAGTCCAACTGACCAGCAGGGACTGAAAGCATTAGAGTCTACAGCACTGAACATGTTAACAACATTCAGACATGTCAACATCATTACATGCAGGTTCCGCTGTCCTCAGTCTCATGCACTGTACATATTTCTCTGGGAGCCTTCAATGATGATAAAACTGCCTTGGTGATACCAATCACTATTAGTTTGTGTATGTGTGTCATTTATCAGTGCACGGACATGTTAACTCCAATAGCTGGTGTCAGCAGCGCTTCCTGGTTAGATAGCATTAACATTTAGACCCAGACAAAAACGACTCACTGATCAGTCACAGAGAAAGGATATTATTCATAGGTAGAGCCAAAAACTATTAAACTTTGATGGCATGAATGTTGATCAAATCCAGCTCTATGCAATGTAATTTCTAAATACTAAAGCATTCTGTGAAAAATCTTCACTAGAAACTGGAATGACATGATTTGCACACTGTACATTATTCAAATTTGATGCTTTAATGAAAAATACAGTACAGCAAACAAACAAATAAATACTATATTTGAATGGTAGATACCTTGTCAAGCTTCACCTCAATCTCCCCCACATCTGTCTCCACATCATCAATGCCTGCCCTGCAGAGAGAACACAGAGACATCATTTATCAAACCTGCTCATTAACAATGTCAGCCTCTGTTAACAAGATGAACCACATGTCTGAATGAAAAAGCCTCACAAAAATTAAATGCAAACCCTTATTTGAAAGAAGGAGGTGATCATTTTTGAGAGTTTTGAGATGTTTTTCCTTGCATTGGTATAACTTTAAAAAGCAGATGCAAAGGCAGAAAAAGTCTTACAGAGATGAAAGAGGAAAGAGAAGAGGTGAAAAGTGTTAATTCATTGCAGGCTTTCCAAAGGTGTGTCTCACTGTATTAAAATGTAGTGTCTGCATCCCCCTGAACATTAAGCTACAATCAGTCACGTACACTTCCATCCAACCTGAGCGATGGATTGACAAGAGGCATGACTTTGGAATTAGATTAGTGCTAAATGCTAAAATTCAAAATCAACGAACGACATCATGTCGGTTGGTACTTGAACATTAAAAATGTACAAGTTGAAAGAGGGAGCAGTAACACAAAAATATTCTACTGCAAATCAACAACTTTGACATGAATACGCAACCATAAAAAAAGATGTCAGTCACAGAGCATGAGCAGGTTGTGTGTGTTTGTGAGTGGCCTCTCAAGCTTACCCAAACACACACACACACACACACACACACACAGTTGTTGTGGCAACCCCTTGTGTCTGGACCCCAGCTGTAATTGCAGTAAATGTGGTGCCACATTTTTTTTTAGTCCTTTGACATGAAAACCTTCATACAGCAAAAGTTAATGGAAGTGAAAAATCTTCCTAAAAGCCACACACACATTCATCTTCACTCTCTACAGCTGGAGCTAATTGGAGAACAACGTCACACCCACTCGTGCCGGATCATATTGGCTGGAATGCCATAAAACTGGGAGATGATGACTTCATCACAGTCTCGACCTCACCCTCATCTTCATCCGTTACATGTAGTAGATGGAGGAAGAACATGTAAACACTTAAGCAACAACTTCTGCTCAGCCAGTTTATTCAGTGAGACATCATAAACTGTGCAGGAGGGCCTGGCATGTGGCTTTACTCCTCTCCCAGGAAAAACAACTACTAACTGAGTATTTCTGCCACAACAGGAGGTTTTCAGCTGATTCTTGGCTTGTTTCTGTGTTGCACCTGTCTCCTCCTTTATCTCTCATCTAGAAACACTGTTTATTCCACCTGCACCGCGACATGGCACTGACACAACAGGCACATCAGTGTGGTGGAGAGAGAGGGCGCAGTCATATTGCTTGGAAGAGAGAAACATTGTCAATTGTTGCATGAAGTGTTGCTGCTGCAAAATTTCTACATGTAATCTAATCCAGCTACTTTACACGGTCTGCTCTTTTGCCACATGTCAATTAGAAAGCCAGCGTCACACACACAAGCTTCACTTACTAACAGCATGTCTCCATGAAGCCACATTGGCCGTCAAACAGCCGTTCAATCAGGGGAAAGCTCATTAAAACATGCTGTGTCTTAGAGTGTACACACCACCAATAAAGAGTGATTGACACTGACACACACACACACACCCTATAGATCTAATGGCTAAGTTCAATACCTAAGAAAATGTGGTGCCAGTTGTGCTTTGTGTTGCAGATCATGTGTGTACATGTGTGTCAAAGCATATTTGGAATTATAGAAGGATTTTAAAAAATCAGTAGACTAAGAAGATTGCCAACTCTGTCATGGATAAATACTGAAAATAAAAATAGCATTGCACAGGAAAATGTGAGTAATTCAGTGTGTGTAAGCATGTTAGTGTGTATGGTGTCCTTATTTGTCCTTCTCAAAGATTAGCCAATGTGTGATGCTGTAAGACATAATAAAAAAGCAGCAAAGAAGACGTATGAATTTCAAAAATTTGTCTCAATGACATCAATTCCTCTGGGTGTTCAAACACTGTGGGGATGCCCCAAAGCTGCTCCACTTATGATGATGATGAAGCTCAATCTGGAGGGGGGGTGGGCTCCCATTGCCAGTGGTCTGACATGACCAGTGAGGGGGGAGGGGAAACTCACGTGCACAAGATCCACGTGCACTCCCATCAACCCCAGTGACCATCCTCATCAGCGTACTGGGTCTATTCTGGTTCCCCGTGCTGTGTGTACTGTAGCATGAGGCTCGCACAGCTATCTTCTCACACACACATGCATGCATGCGCGCACGCACACGCACGCACACGCACACACACACACACACCAGGGCCCATGTCTTCCAGACCCATTACATGGCACATCACATCCACATCAGCATCACTTCATAGACCAGAGGGGCCGTGGCAGAGGGAACAACATACACCAGACGAGCATTGGGCCCCATGGCTAAAGGAGTGATAGGCAGCGAGACGATAGCAAAGACGTAAATGGAGATGACATGATGTGTGTTTGGTGGACATGATGCACTTTCAATAAAACAAGTGTTCAACTCAGTCCAGTGAGAGGAGACATGCTAATCTGTTCAGTAAAGGGGACTTGACCAACGGTGAACAAACTACATTAGGAAAAATACCAGCGTTAGAAAGCAGCTCATCAAAGGTTTCCATGCTTTTATTTATTTTGCATTATTCCTGAGCTGACACAGCAAATCAGACTGTGGGGGCTATGACCTCATTTTGTATTGACATCAGGTGGATGGAGAGAAAATCCAATACTTAATGCGCAGTGCACACACACACACACACACACACACACACACACACACACACACACACACACACACACACACACACACACACACACACACACACACACACACACACACACACACACACACACACACACACACACACACACACACACAGATCAGCATTAATGCTTCATTGTAGTAATAACATGTAGTTTATGGCCTGATGGGCTGAAACACTACTATCTCTGAAGCCATCAAGAATGAACATTCCAGACTTCTGTTATACATTTATAGACAAATGATGAGGCTTTTAAAATGTTGGTAATGACTTTAATGAAATGTTTTGGAGGGACAGTGTGTGGTTCCAAAAACAGTCTCTTACATCTCATTGATGATCTGGATAATCGTTTGGATTCAGATTTGTTTTTTTAATGGGTGTCAATGACAACATTTTCACTTCTAACGTCAAAAGAATAACAATGCAGTCACAGACTGCAACATCCCGCGACACCCCTGAATTCAACATTTTATCCCGCCCTACACATTTTTGTGGTGCTGACTTCCTGAAAATGTTGCTTTTTTTTTAGTTATTATATCTCATCAGGTTTCAGAGATGTCACTCCTGGCGGTTAATGCGTTCCAGGAACCACACGAGATTAACGAATTCCGTGATAGAGCGATGAACTATTTATTATTTATGGTTATTTAAACATTTATGACCCTTTCCATACTGATATTAAACCACCTTCTATCTGTATTACCTTTTCCCACACTCTTATTGACCGTTTAAAGCACTTTTGTGTCTCATGTAAGTCCGAGACTCACAGAACGTAGCGCACTTCCAGATGCCGTCAGCCAATAGAATGCACATACGGTTGAAATTCGACATTGACCTAGTTTTCTCAAGGTCAAGGTCATCTCATTTTCATCCCCTTTGCCACCCGAGTAACGTGCTTTTTCTTTCATCTTTCTATCTGCAACGGTTGTGAAGATATTTGGTGGACTAATGGAAGGATGGAGGGACAGACAGACGAACCGAAGAACGGATGGATTAACACACCAACACTGACAATTACAATATATCACCACTTTGTGGGATGTAATTAGAGTAATGCTTAGCCAAAAAATATACAGCAATGTTTCCGTAAGATCTGACACACATCAAAATCTGATGTAGACAAAAGCACTCCAGAAATGGTGAAGCGGAACATTTCATTTTATTGTCAGTGACGTGTAAGTTAGGCATAAAATTTGATTTCTTCAGAAGTTACTGATCTGGAAGAAAACTGCTCAGCGGAAAATGTGTTCTTCTATTAAAACAACTAGGATAAAAAAATGTGATTCCAAATGTAAAGGCTTGATGGGGAAACTGTGCGGCCCTCAGGAGGTTTGTGCTTCCGGTGTCTAGTTGTATGATTGTGTAGATCCTCCTTCTTCCTGACCAGGCAGCAATTTCAAGTAAACAATAACCAGTCCTAAAAGGTTGAATCACAAAACCACTTCAGACCTTCAGCAGAGGTCTGGCAGCTTCTGGTTTCACCTTTGAGGATTAGTCATTGCTGTTTTTGTTGCCTGTGCTACATGAAAACACACAATACAGATTCGAGCCCTACACTCTCTTTTTATAACATAACCGCTTTCATCATTCTCCGCCCACAAGTTCAGATGGTACACACTCACATGCAGAGATAACAAAAAATCCCTTCCCAGAATTCTAAGTAGTAAGCTCCGTGGCAACCGTTCATTGATCCCAATCACCATGGAAACTGGCATCAGCATTACATCAGCTTTTTTTTTTTTTACTGACCAATTTCCTCTTTGTGTGATGTGTCTGTCCCTGAGTGTCTGCCTCTCTTACCAGCTCTGCCTTTTGTCTATGAGGTATTTTTTTCTCCTTTTTCTTTTGGGAAATCAGCCAAAATCCAACAACCTACTGATACACTGATACACAACAGGCAGGTTGGTGTGTTACTGTGGTGAGCTAGTAATAGCTGTGTGGCCTGATGTACTGCAGCATCTGCTACTACAGACAAAGTGTCCTTGAGTAGGATGCTGATCTCTGAAAGCTCTGTGGTCTGACCTGGTTTCTGCAAAATTAGCCATGATTTAATGGCATTCCTTGTTTTTTTTATTTGTTTTATCCTAAACATACATTATCAGTGGAACTTTGCTGAATTTAAAATAAAAACACAGATTGCATCTGGTTAGGATGGATCATTTTGCCTCAACATACAGTGGGTGGGTTATAGGGTGGGGACAGTAACTACAGCCAATCCTTCATTCCATTGTTTTTATTGTTTAAACCAATTTCATCCAGTCTTTGAAATAAAAATAATTTTTCCTACAACATTTTGCACTAATCTGTATTGTTAAATTGTTGTATTTAATGGCACAAAAGATTTTATCATATAATGAAATGGATTCTTTGTTCTAAAATTTGCCCCTCAGAATTCATCTGTTCTCTTTTCCGTCTTTTTAGTCTGCTTGCCATCTTTCTACAATCCTTTATTGGCCACCGAGTAAAGAAATGAACTGGTAAACATAAAATTAATTTTAACACTCATCAGTTCATCTGTTATTTAGTTAAATGTAAAGATTTTTTTGTACAAAAAGAGCTAAAAGATTTAATCTGCTGTTGTGTATTTGCCACAACCACTATGAACAGCTAGTCGTGTGCCACCGACTCAATAAAAGAGTCCTCAGTAAATGATCCCCTCACAAAAAACACGCTGTGGAAACACGCTGCCTTTTCACACCAATAGCAAGCAAAGCCAAACACTGGTATTTTGATTGCGGCTAACAAAGACGCCTTCACTGCCTCCCCTTACACCCCTCCTCCCAACACCCAACAAACATCACACTCATTCCCTGAAATAATATTGAACTGCACCAATGGACGATGAGACAAAGGGACCTAACCTCATGTTTACAAAATGGACAATCTATCTTTGTGTCTTCAAATCATCAGAAACTGCAGCAAACATTCAGACATAAGTCAAGAAATTCTTTCTATGCACTGCAACTTAAGAAAAAACACATGCAAAATGACAAACCATCTTTAACATCGATCATTTGGACAACACGTGTGCGCCATTTATGGAAGATGCTGCGAAAACCACTACATCAAGAAAATTTAATGCTAAAGCTGCAAAGAGATGAAGTGTATGCAGAAGACACTAAAAAGTGTTAATACAATCCACTAATAAATTGTTTTTTAAAAAAACCAGCCAACATTATGACTACATAATGAGACAGAATACATCAGAGGATAGTGTTTGCCACAGTGAAAAACACTTATGCTAATTTTTTTAATGGATAACCAATGACAGTAACAAGTCACAAACATTTGCCAATACAGCTGGAAAAACTTTAAGTGTAATTGTCTTTTGTAAGGGACAGAAAAAAATCAAATCTTTCCTCTGACACAACTTTTCTCATGATTTAGTGTTTTACATGATGTAAATTCCTCCAACAGGTCAACAGGAAGTGTGCTGGAAGCTTGGGTGACACACGCTACTTACTGAATTGTGACCTCGATTCAAGCCAGGTGGAACTAAACTGTTGGTTGGAAAGTACAGCGATCTCTCTCCCCTCTTGACACGAGAAAATGGCTTAGAGTGAAACAAGGAAAACTCAGCTGCTTCCCACAGGAAGCCACTCTGCTGACTTGGACAAATGCAACATGTGTTGCATCAACATCATGTGACCTCAATTGTGCTGGTTTGACATTCTTAATCTGTATGAGCAAGACAATCAAATGACTATAAAGTAATAAATCAAATAGGACCATTGGCTACACTTGCTTTTCAGGTTCTATTATTCTGGCCAGAAATGTCCTCTTCATGTTCTTCCAGGTGTGTATTGTTACATACATTCAATGCATTCACACAAAGGGAGTTACCGCACTAACCTCTAATAGTATATATGTGTTTTTTGGTTGTTAAAAAGCAATCTACAACCAGCGTAAAATAAAAGCTGCAGCCACAAGTTGATGACGGAGCCCTCAGTCCTCCGGTATGTCATCAAGGTAACCCGACACACTGTCTTGTATCCTCTTTCCCAGTCATGGAAAAATGTGGCCCGTTTGAAGTTTTGGTGTTAGACAAATGGAGGTTCAAGTGTTTGTTTGATCGTGTTCCACTCACACAGGAATGTTCTAGACAGTCTGTGGTGTACGTGACAGATCTGATCTTCCCAAGTAAACGGTTAAAGAAATAAATGAAAGATGCAGAGTTGGACAGGTGGTGTACCAAGAGGACATAATCTCAAGTTAGTTTGGCCCCAAAAAACCTAAAGAACTAACAGGAATGAAAATATGATAGCAGGCTCAGCACACGCTGCAAACCAAAAAAAGACTGTAGTAGAGTGGGACTGGGAGCCCATCCTAAACTCCAACCTCTTTAACCTCTGCTGACCTCCTGGTGGGTTATGTGACACACATATGGAAACATTGGAGAGGAAGACCCCCTGTGAAGAAGCACTTTGTTCCCAGGACTTTTGCTTCTGTCCTATTTGCATCCATGACCATAGATTGAAAAGTGGAAGAGAGAAGAGAGCTGCACTGGAAGACAGTAAAAGGTCCAGACAGATGCTTGAAGCAAATAATCTGGAAACAAATCATTACCCCCTCCAGAAAGCAGTGTAGGACAAACAGCAAAGATCACACACTACGTCTTCTATGACGGTCATAACTAAATATTTACATCCCATCTGTGTATTCCTCTGAGAGCAGGCAAGTGTGGTAAATACTAGTATGTCACAGCAAGAATCTCCTCTTCAGATGGACACATGAGCTTATATGTAGTGGACACAGAATCTCCCTGTTGTCTTTTGTTCACACAGAAGATCGGTTTGCTGTGCTGATGACCCACACAGGATCCGTATCAGGCTGTAGTTGCACACTATGCCTTTGGCTCAAATGTCTTTTGCATTTTTTGCATCTAGCTGCCTCTTCAGATTGGAGGACTAAATTATAATTTATGTTCAGTGCAGAATGTAAACTGGAACACAGTCCAAGAACACAGACTAGAATTCCTATTATACCATTGAACTTCTAATGTTTAAGTCTCATGATAGCTTGATTCTCATAATGACCCACTGACCATGAAAATCTATTCCTAGAGTTTGGAATTACACTGGTATCATAGTCAATTCAATAGTTATTAATAAAACACAATATTTCACAACAGGCTTTGGTTTTTCTCTGTGACTTTTCAAAAAATATTTAAATATTGACTCGTAACCGAATCAGCACATTTAAAATGCATTTTGATCTTAGCTGCACGTATGTAACTGTTTTTCTGACCTATAAATTTAACCATGGATTACCAGATCTGGAACATCACCTGTTTAAGTACCTGCATTTACAAATAAGCAAGTATTTATAATAGCAGTTGACTAAATATGGATTATTTTTATGACACCTACGATCTATCTATCAATGCAAATAATCCTGAATCCACGTCTCAACTGAAGTTTATCTAACTGCATTACAGTTATCTTAAACACAACCAGACAGATGGCCCAACAAACAGGCTGAACAAACACCCTCCAAGCAACTCCATTCACGGAGATAACAAATGTATTTGAGTATAGAAAGATTGTTTTTCTCTTTATAAACATGTGAAACACACTTGACATTCTCACGATTCACTGATGACTCCACATTGCAAGAGATATTATGATACTGTGATGCGAATGACTAACTCAGCTATTTATCACAACCCCCACATGCCCGCAAGCCAGAAAGAGGCTTCAGAATAAAGAGCATGTTATCCTTTAGGAGGTTTCAGCTCTTCCCTTCCTTCAAAACAGACCTTTGATGATTATAGTACATTATAAAATGGCAACATGAGTTGTCAAGAAAACAATAGTAGTCAGGGGCAGCATTTTCTGTTGATGATAAAAATATGAGTCTCCAAGGATTTGGATTCAAGCCATCTCTGCGAAGCACCTGTTAAAACATGTCATGAAATATGTACCGAGCAGGAAGTCCAATTCATAGAGATAGCAAAAGAAAATAGGATATCATCTTGTCAAATCTTCCCCCTAACTATACGGAACTGAAGAGAAGATAATAAAGGTATTAACTGACCTTCACTTATAGGTTTACAGGTTTACAGGTACTGTATATTAAATCTGAATTATTCCAGCTCTGCAAAAGCAGACACTGTTATTATCTGAGAGCAGAGGGTGACCTGGCACAGACAAGGCCTGAACAAATATACGTACACACACACACACAGGACATCATGCTCAGCAGGTTTGGTTTGGGATTATGGTTAAAAACTTTGTAGAGCTTTGTAATCTATCAGGTTCATTACATCAGAACACAAATCTAGAATCAAGTTTTGTGCTCAATATTGGTCAAAATTTGACAACACAAGACAGGAGATTGAATAAACTCCAATCTTTTGTAAGATGATTTTAAATAAAAAATGCAATGAAAGTCTGTTAATGTTACACAATGCAGTTTTAAAGTAAAAGGAAGCAAAAAATTCAATTTCTATGCCACACTGTGTGATTAGCAGGCAAGAATCTGCAAGTTCTTTTTTATTTGATACACAAATGTCATCCATGCAGTCCACCTATAAGTCAGGGGTTAATGTCAGCCACACTGAATAGGGTACAGCTTATATAGCAAGTATGTGTTAATATTTGATTATATCCCTCTCCCCACACTGACCTACAGTAGCAGAACTAAAGACACATGTTCTAGGTTGATGTGTCTATTTATGGCTCTGTGGGCATGTGAGGGAGAAGTGATGCTGTTCTCCAGAAGTAACAAACCTGCTTCGTCAGGTTATGTTTGTTCACAACTGAGCTGACACCGGCAAAACAAACCTCCTGTTGACAGGACAGTCAAGAAGGAACTACAACCACTCTGCATGTTAATCAACCTAACAATGGTTTATCACTAAAACTCAGGAGGAGACCTATTCTAGTTCTAAATGTAAATCTTTTCAAGTGCAACACCTTTAGACTGTCTCACATTTGATGTTCCTGACCATCTCTACCAGTTATTATCAAACACAGATGGAACAACAATGTTATTTCTGTAAATCTTACTTCATACATTGGTGACAAGAGGTGAACAAGAGTATCTATGTTCATTCATTGCAGAGCTGAGGTTCAGCAGTTCATGGTTTTCTCCCATAGCTGATAGGTGTGAATGTGTCTACATGAGTTTGTACTCTCACAGACTACAGACCTGTCCAAGATCTACCCAGGATTTCACCCAGTGCATGCTGGGTGAAAGTCAGCATGCACTTTCACCCAGCATGCACCCAGAGACACACATTTGTAACTATAAAGGGATGCTGACAAAATGTATGAATGGATAGTGAACTTTGATGAGTTTGGTGATAGTGAGTGAACTCAAATTTAAGTCTATGATGATCAGTTTCTGAATTTGACCAGTTCTGTCTGTCTTTTTACAAAAGTTAATCAATTTAATCCGTGACAATATAGAATCACTCATTTCTATGTATATTCTAGGAGTTATCAATATATTTCCGACCACTGAAGCAGAACTTCCTTCCAAATTACCAAGATCCAATTACAAACAGATCCACTGATTCTAACAGCAAAGAAAACACAGAACGTAATCTCAAAACCCTGCAGAACACATCAGCACATTTTAAAGTCACACAGACCCAATCTATTCAATGAATGAGTCAACAAGTCACCCACTCACTGGCACACACAAACGCTTCTTTATCTTCATTATTATGTGCGCGGCGTAAGAAAGGAAATGGAATCTGCTAAAGAGACCACATGGATGGTCAGGGAAGCTCACTGAGCAGACAAGCTTAGTTTAGGATAATATTTATGTCTGATGAACGCTTGGACCATAAAGTTACACTTTTGTGTGTTTTCTGTTGACCCAATTAGGTGATTCATTTGTTCCGAACTACATCTCTGACAGTCAGAATACCAGTCCCATTCATTATATTATGATGGTTACCTGTTGGAACATGTAACTTGATTGCATATTAACTAAACCCCGACAGACATGTCGTGTGGGTGCGGTGGGAGAAGAGATAGACAGTTCAACATGTGGAGGGAGGGTTGAGGGGCTGAGAAAGACTGAAGAGACAGGTTTACATAAACACAAGGGGTGGTCTTATGCAAGACCCCCGCACACTGAGACAGCTAGAGAAACAAAGCATGCAGGACAGATAGCTGGAGTCTGTGATATGTATGTGAGAATGTGGTTACGGATTTCACAATATACCACTGTGATGATTAGCATACCAAGAGTATTTTATTATTACCAGCTTTATCAAAATGACAGTAGACACACACACACACACACACACACACACACACACACACACACACACACACACACACACACACACACACCTCTAATTCCTTGATTGTCCACCGGGTCAGACAGTGGAGCACACAAACATGAAAAAGTTGGCAGAGAGAAGCAGGACAGATACGAACGATGTGCATTCTCCAAAAAACAAAGAAAAAATTAGTAGCACATGGGTACTTTGAATAGTGGAGAAAACCAACAGGGATTAATCATCGAGGGTCAGTTTGTAAAGGATTTGGATTCTACGAAAGGAGGGAACATTGAATAACAAGGAACACGTTCGCTAATCATCATTTTGTGCAGACCAGCATGTCTCAGTTCATAATGTGAACATTAAGACAAATTCAGGAACAAGTTCGGGTCATTTTCTACAGAAACCAAATCTACTGAGACATCTTCAACATTGTCTTACAAGTTCCTCGGATAAACAGAAACAGGTGTGTGTCAGTAGGGATCCTCACCAGCTTGTCAAACATGTAATGACATTATGAGGCTTTAAGTGGTGAAAACAAGCGCTTTAGCTTTATGTGCATTCTTTCCCCACAGGACGACACTGCGTTGCTGTTTGTTCAATGTTCAAACCATACTAGCCAAGAGTTTAAATGCTTTGGTACTTTGAAAAGATTTGCACCCACAAAATGTACTATTAAACTATTTCTTTCACCCCTTGTGGTGTTATCAATATTTTCTGTACCTTCAACCATCACACACTCACACACACTAATTACACAAACTGGTGGCAGTTTGGGATGAAGTATCTTTCCCAAGACATGTCGACTGTGGACTGCATGATCTTCTGATGGGTGAACAGAAGGTCATGCAGTCCACATGACTGCATGACCTTCAGGTAGTTTTAACGGAATACTACCTGTGACCAACCAGGGGTCACAGGTAGTAGTCCGTTAAAACTGGACCTTTGGTCAAAATTAATTGTTCACTCGTGAAAATATTCTTTAAAGATGTTAGATATCAGATATTGACTTCATGCAATATCCTGAAGTAGCCACTATAAGCCACTTTATGATTTACCAAAGTGTTAATGTAGTGAATCATGACTGATTATGAATTTTAAAATACTATTTAATTTATATTGTCGCCTAAATGTGTAAAATTGTTGTAAAATCGATGCCCATTTTGTTTTTTGACATCTTTATTTTCTTTTCTTTTGTTGCCTTTTACATTTATGTTTAAAAGCAATCCAAAAGGAACATCTACACGTACATCCATTAAGACTTTATGGCAACATCCACAACCATACATGTGGATTTGACTCAAACATGTTCTGGGTTAAAAGGAGGCTGACAGTGTAGGGTACTTAATGCAGCCTGGCTGTATGCATTTTAAATGAGGTGTGACTCACATTGACGGGAAACACCTAATCTGTCTTCCTATAGGTGACACAAATGCACATCATCCTATTCCTATCCGATTTATTTCCACATATGAATGAGGTTTGATTTTGATCTCAGAATACACAATTCCATGTTGTTTCTTTCCCAATTATTGATATTTGATCTACACCACCTGGGACGAAAAAAAATTATAACTGGGTCAGATGAAACATGTAAAGACAATTGTGTTTAGCTGTAGCCCACTTCTATCCATCACTTCTATCTATTCTAAAACCTCACTGTTCTAGCTACATCTGTCTACTCAACACACACACACACACACACACACACACACACACACACACACACACACACACACACACACACACACACACACACACACACACACACACACACACACACACACACACACACACACACACACACACACACACACACACACACACACACACACCATAATTCCACAGCCACATGCCAAAGCAATGGTATATTGTTCCATGGTCATCGTTCATTCTGCTCCAAGATATATTGTCCATTACTGACCGGTAACTCTTCCTTCAGCTGTTCAGACTTATCTGCTTGTAGACACTGAGCAATCCATTCAACAAATGGAAGGAGGCATTCCCAAACAGGAAGGACTGCATGTGCTTCTGTGTGTGACTTTGTGGGGGTAGGAATGATAGATTCCACCAAAATCCAGGACTGCTGACATGGCAGATGGGAATGTTTTCATTTGGTTACAAGGAATTCCACAGAGATCTGAAGTGAGGATGCAGGCTGAATAATGTAAGGATGAGAAATGTGAAAAAGGAGCCCGTCAGTTTTTAAGAGAGCAATCAGTGATCCTGTCTCTCCTCCTCCTCTCTATTGGAGACGGGATTGTCAATCATGATTGTGGTTTCCGCGCTGCATTGGTGTTTGGATTCAGTGAGAATCAGGGCTGGTGGGCAGCCAAATGTGCAGTGAGGCTGTGTCAACAAGCTGTGGGCAGTGGTCAGTGACAAATGTCTGGACTCGACAATACAGAGGAACGACTTAAGGAGATGAAAAAAAAAAAACTTAAGCGTATTGATTTCTGCTAAATGCACCAGAAGTCAATCAGCGGTCTGAAAATGTGACGTGTTTTCTTTTCGCATGATCTCATATTAAATATGGAGACAAGTGGAGGAAGAGAAAGAGAAACTGAGAGCTGAAGATAGATCGGGACTGAAGAGGAAGAACAAAAATGCTACGTCAAATAATAGAGTAGAAATAAAACAAAGACAGAGAAAGTCAGGCCAAATCTAAAGCAGCTGCTTGACTTATCCCAGATGTGGGAATGAGAGCCAACACACACACACACCATCTCTCCTTGTATTTGACGGCCATGAATCAGAGTGAACTGGATGACTATTTTATTTGTCACATGAGGGGTAGACTCTGTCCAAGCTGCACCAACCATTTGTCCACTTTGTCTTCTTGTCTCTGTCTTCTCTATTTTTGTGATTGTTTTACAGGACTGCAAGCAGCAATGCACATTTTTTTCATCCACGTGTGGCAACCAGTGTTTGTGTACAGCCCTCATTATGATTATGAAATATTCTGTGCATCACTGTAGCCTGTAAATTTCAGGCGACTTAGCAGGACAACAACACAGCATTTTAACAGTAGACCATTAACCCGTCTTTCATCCTAAGAGTCTACGCACTCTGCTGAGTCATTACATCTGTCTCTTGTTCCTTCCTTCCAATAAGTGTCTGTTCTTCGATTATTTTCCCCCTCCTGTCTGGCTTATCATCTCTGCAGCCACTGCACTTATTCTTCCTGGATCCATATAACTACATCCAGTTTGTTAACAGACACACAGGCAGGTAATCTTTAGTTCTGAAAACCAATCCCTGCAGATCCAAACATGGAATTGACTCATATAAGTCACTATGTCTCCATTACCCAAAATAATTAAAAGTAGAAAAGAAAGAGGAAAAGGACAGGATGACACATACCTGTAAGATAGCAGTAAAAGAAATAGAAGGGGAGACTGAAACCCAACCCCAACTTCTATTTTTAACTCTCCCATGTTCGCTTTTTGACTTTCTCCTCAAAACTCAGTTATGCAAGATAGTGGTTGAAATAATTTATCTATATTATGGGATGCCACTCGTCACGTTGTCAGTCAGGTCCCACATGAGTTAAGCAAAGTATTCTTTCTCTGCAGGAAATCAGATTAGACGCCTGGTTTGTTCAGGCATCCCTTAAAAACAAGTATTATAGTTCAATACAAGCTTGTTGTTGTTACCATTATCAACTAGTGACTAATCTTATTGAATTTGTATGATCACATAAATAAGAACACAAGCTGCATGCAAAAGATATTTTAATTATAGCCCCAAATTTTTTTTAGACCCAACATCGACATTTGAGCTGATACTTAAGACAGTGGTGAGGAAATGCTGCCTTTTAACAGGCGTAAACCTAAGCAGTGGGTGGGCGGCCATCTGTCACGACCAGAGATTTACTGAGAAACGATCGACAAGTGTGGGGAAATAAAAATTCTCACTCTGTCTTTTCCTGTCTTTGCCCTCTGAGTAGGTTTAACCAGTTGGGTTGTTGGTGAAGGGTTTGGTGGCACACCTCATGCCCACGTTGTGTGCCTGATGGCAAACACCCACGTCTCTCTGCATAAACGTCTCCAGGAGCACAACTGTTACACCTATAGGCAGGGACGTCTTTGACCAAAGATGATCAACAGCCAAACGAACGACTAAAGAGAGAGAAGGTGTGTGTGTGTGTGTGTGTGTGTGTGTGTGTGTGTGTGTGTGTGTGTGTGTGTGTGTGTGTGTGTGTGTGTGTGTGTGTGTGTGGCCATTGGTGGATGTGTCTAATTGATAGACTGTGCTGCCAAAACTGGCTTGTCCTGTTGTATTTCTACATTTTTATGAGTCACAGGATATAAACTTTGAGGCCTACGGTTGATTGTTAGTTCAGTTTATTACCAAGGAATTTTTGGGAAGAGAAATTATTTACTAATCCTTCAACTTTACTGTATAAAGAACGACAATATTGTGTATGAAGAATCCAAAACAAACACAAAGCCACCATGAAGCTGAGAGTTATTTTCCTGCAGACAAAGAACTTTTGTAAAAGTCAAGATGTTTGTGGATATTTTTCTTCTTGGGCCTGGTGATTTTGTGAAACCACTGGATGTCTGAACCTTTTACCCTGCAGAATATGACCATATAAATTGTTTTGTTGCATTATGGTTCCATACATTGCATACTAGCAGTCTTTAATGTGTAAGCTGTCCATACTGTACAAACACATATGCTGCTATATGTGTTTTGTTTTATGGTTTACAGTTCAGACATGATTTCCACTTTGTGTACGTAAACAGTCTGTGTATTTGTCTTTTCATTCAATCACAGTCACAAAATATATGTGTCATGTAAAACCAAACCGGAAATAGGAATTAAAAGATGGAAAATGTTTAGTGAAGACAAAAACAAGTGTTTATACTGAGCAGCAAGCCCAAGTATAGACAAACATTTCCTACTGAGACATTGCCATGTTGTGCCATGATGATGAAAGCAGACCAGGAACACAAAGCCAGTGATTTAACTGATAGATCTGAATCATGTTTCGACAGGCCTTGGCTGGATTTTAGAGAACTTCTCACTCTGTGGGGTTGTGAGACTGTAGTAAGGGTTGTGTGGGGGTTAAATTTATGCTGCACCTTTCAGTCTCAACACAGGACTGAAATCCAATTTGTTCTGAACCTTCTTTTGGAGTTAGAACAGCCACAACTGCCACAGACCTTTCCTTTCTACATCCACACTGCTGATGTCTTTATAGAACATGGGATTTCTATTGATAATAGCAATTAATATTATCTATATTGGCACAAGATGTGTTTGTTAGTGAATCTGCCCTGCATACTGTAACACCTTCCCACTTCTCTATCTGGCCTATCTGCCACTCTCTCTCTCTCTCTCTCTCTCTGTCTCGCTCTTTCTCTTACACTGTCCTTATCTTCATTTTATTTCTTTTCCTCCCAACTGGTCAAGGCGAATGACCGCCCTCCAGAGTCTGGGTCCTGCCCGGAGTTTCTTCCTCAATGAGGGAGATGTTTCCCCGCCGCTGTTGCTTGTACTTGCTCTGGAGGGTTCTGTTTGGTTTCTCTGCATGTAAAAGCGCTTTGAAATGTCTGTTGATGTGATTAAGCGCTTTATAAATAAAAGTTGATTGATTGACTATCTAAATCAAGACGAGCAGGAGCAGCAACATAAGCTTAGCAACACAATGGTGACAAAACACCGTTAGCCAGTCAAAGTTACATTAGCATGTAAGTTGGCTCTCTTTAAGTCTTACAGATTATCTAGATTCCAAAGTCTGTTCTCAGTGAATAAGGAGTCTTCCATTTTGTGAAACAAATGAATTCTTATTTTACTGCAGAAACAACATCGTAAAAACTGGTGTAGTTGTGTTAGGGGTTGAGTCCCACACAGACAGCTTGTGTTTGAATCTCCTGAGGCACATTCAGTCCACCAGGTCTTGGTCTGGAGACCAGAGTGTGTTTGGTTCAAGGCCCATATGGGCTAAATCATTTTTGAACTGGCAGTGGGATGTACCAGTTCACCTCCTGAACACTGCCAAGGTGCCCTTGAGCAAGACACTGTCCCCTTCACGACAGAGCTGCCCGCCCCTTGCAGGTGAGCGTCTGATGAGGTTGACACGAATATAATCATGAGCTGAAAGCGTGACTGTACTTAGGAACTCTAAGGCTGGTTCCATCATGCTGATAATGTTGGCAGCCTTTGTTCCTGGTAAATGTTGATCGATAGTACTTGAAAAGGAATTAGTTTTACATTATGTGTGAAATCACATTTATTTATTTATTATTCCTTCAACACCTGCCTGTTACATTTTTGTCTACTGAAGGACCAGTCAGATTTAAAACTACAGAACTGAGTGCAGAGACAGAGACATTCAAGGTGTGATCATTAAAAGACTGAATCGCTCTCCTGAGACATAACTATTCAGTCACAGTTTAACAAATATATCTTAGCACCACAATCAAGCAGTTAGTAGCAGCTAGCAGCTAAGTCAAAGAATAAAATAAACCTACAGTGTCCTCAGGAAAACAGCAGGTCTGAAAGCTCCTTAACCATGGAGCAGAAATGCAACAGAGGTGAATATATTTGTACATTCAGCACTTAAATACTAAATCTGTTACAGAGATGCTTCCTGATGCTACTTTAAAAAAATAAGCACAATTCTAAACTGCATTGAGGTGAAGTATGATATACCTACAGTTGTAAAATGACGACAGGTCTAAAAATAATCCAGGATTGAAAGGTTAAAGGTCAGACTGATGCCATAAATGAAAGTGACCAGGCAAACAGCACCTGAACTAGAAAAATATTAATATTCCCAACAAGAGCAGAAATCATCTGTCCAACAGATTGAGGGCTCACAAGGCCTTTGAACTGTAATCACACAGAAAGTGTGTCAGACCAATTTCTTCAATTCTGCATTACTGTGCCAGCCGCTGCTGCATTGGAGGAGAAATTGCATTGAGGTTCTCAGGGTAAGTGTAGCTGCGGGTGTGTGAGCTGTAATAGGGTGTGTAGGCGATCCTGTTGATTTAATCAGAGTGTGGTTGCTGATAATCCTATTTCATATATGGGTCCCACACTAAGTCCCCGAGCAGCACGTGCAGCAGAGCGGCAAAAAATCCGCTGCATTGTAGATCTCAGGGGGTGGGGGGTGACCACGTGCTGGACCACTGCTCTATCATCAGCCTATTAAACGGACGCATGGCTGACAAGAAGGTACAAACAGGCATATCAGAATCCTATATGACAAGCCTACATGTTAGCCAGCTGGCTAGATAAATCTATGTCTATGGAATAGTAATGTAGACCAAATAAGGACAATGACAACTACATAAAAACTCCCTTTACCAGACTCACAGACTTCACTGCTGGTTAAAGATTACATCAGTGCACATAGTTAAAGTTAAAAAAAAAAATTAAAGACATTAATTAAAAATTCCAGAGATTAGAGATCTAATTTTGTGAACATCATGGGCACATGCGCTGATGTGAATGTCTTAATTCTTCAGGAGAAGAGATGGAGGAGTCATTCTGAGTGAGTGAATCTTACATATTATATCATATTGTCAGTGTCTGAAAGCAGAAATGATGAAATGTGTGAAGATTTATTAGCCGAACATAGAAAAACATACATTTGATATCTAAACCATCAACCTATATGGAAAGAAAAGCAATATCTCTAGAATCCCCATAGAATCATAAAAACTGCAGTTTGGACTGGTTCTGGTTTTCACGATTTCCTCATTAATACCTTTAACTATAATTTATTGAATACAAAAACCAAGAGCAGCCACCACATCAGTAACAAAATAACTTTTTAAAACACTTGTTGAAATCAGGGGTTGATGGAGGAGAGCTGATGAAACAGAAGTCATAGTTAAGACTTCCTAATGTGTTGTAAACCTTTAATAAATTAGCAATGACTAGAGGATTGCAGTGACATGCTTGCTTTAATATGATACTCTAAATTCCTCTGTGGTCTACTCATGAATTATTTTTTTTTGGCATGTGCAGTGGGTGTCAGTATGAATTATAGCTCTGGATTAAGCAATCGGATCTTGTACAAGACTTGATCCCAGGCAAAAGACGTGCAGGCAAGACAGCTGGAATTGCGGATTTGTAAGCAGAAAAGCAACACTGATCTGGGCAATGCACAAGCAAACAGTAGGCACACAAGGTGCTGTGTGGGCAAATGCACGGCATGGTAGCTATGACACTGGCAAAAACCTTCAATCAAACCAATTTTTTACAGTTACTGTGTTCTGCCTCTTTTTCGCTTCCTCTACCTCTTTAGTTCATCTGTAATGTCACATGACACTAATTTACTGCAGTAGCACGACCACTTTACCTGCCATCTACTTTAAGGCATCAGTCTAACAAATACTACACTTGCAAAACAGCAAGGATAGCGTTACACTCTGTGTTAAAGTGGTCTGGTGCCTTTCAAAAGTGAACTCTCTTTGTGGAACACAGAAAACACACCACAGATATTCATATTAGAATGACAGACAGCACATAGATATTACAACACCAATAGGACCACATCTAATTACCCCTACCCCTAAATACAATATCTCCAATGCCACAACCCCTTTGAATCACCACAGTTTTTTACGGTTGTGACATGAAAGATGTGTTTCTTGTGGTTCACAGTCAGAGCAAGGCCTCAACCTTTAAGCTCACAGCGGAAACTAAAATATTTATGTGAATGGATGAGGGACAGCAGAAATCTTTGGGCGCCCAGATGCTCTGCTTTGTCTTTCTGTGACAGTACTTCAAGTTTAAAAAGTCCATGGATGGCCAAACTGCTGCTTCTATTGGAATAAAGAACAAAGCAGCTGATCTCATTCCCAACACTAGTGAAATTGGCAAAAACAATCATCCATATTTCAGCGTTCTTAGCACATCAAAAGGACTAGAGTCAGTTCTTACTACTGCTTTTTTCTGCAACAGCACAACATGAGAAAGATTTTTGCATGCAGCAGTGAAAAACTGTGCTGTTATTTCAACTAATAAATACTAAATAATTTGAACAACTTTAGTTCAATGTATATCAATTTGAAATATTCAAATTAATATTAAGATTGCTAAAAGGGTGTGACCCGGATGTATCCTGTTATAAACACTCTTATATGGCATATGCACATCTGGAAGTACATTTAGCAAGCCCTGACACTATCTACTGTTTTGATTGAATTTAAAAGAAGCACCTCTGTTTAAAATTCTGCATAAAGATATTAAACCTACATAAATACGTCGAGCATGAATGAATTGCTTGACCTTCACATGGATTAAAGAGTAACCTTATTGCACTGAGGGGAAAATCCCTTAAGATAAAGACCAAATGAAAGGATTTGCTTGCTGATTTCTAATGTTTGCAGAATTGTTTAGCAGAGCAATTTTGTTAAAGATGTCTCAGCTTAATGATAAAGAGCACTGATAAAAGGTTGAAAAAGAACAGAGAACCTCCATTTATAGAGGATAACAGCATTTTCTATCATATCCTCTGTGTATGGACGCATTAGAGAGAGTGGCTGGAAATGAGTATCTTGACATAAGAGCCTGAATGTCAGCAGTCTAAAATCATTCTGTCAAGGACTTGATGTTGAAAAGAGGATCTATTTCTGGTTCAAAGAATCACCGTGGCTCTGAAAAGATTTTCTCACGAATAAGTTAAAGACACCAGACAAAGACAATGTATGTATGGCTAAACCCTGGTTTATCAGACTCCAGTGACACTAGTCAACGTTAGCTTTGATACAATGTTTTTGCACTGTTCCAAGGTGACCATACTGTTGTATTTACTCCGTCACACAGCTGCGTCTCTCTGCGGGCGAACACTTTGCACACCTGTCTGTCTTCCTATAGACGTCAGCGGGGTGGTTGCCATGACAGCCAGAGTGATCACATGTAACAGCAGCAGCTACTCGTCTGGCTAAATATGGTGTGGTGTATATTTACATATTTCACAGGCAGATGAAGAAAACAGCTCATTTTAAGAAAGTAACATGATGGTATAAAAGAAAGCTTAAATGATGATGTAGGTAGGGAATATTTAGGAGAAACCAGCATACCAGACAAATGTCTCGAACATCAAAAAGCACTTTCATTTGACCAAATTAAGGAGGCATGTCTTTAAAAAAAGAATTTGTTTCACATGTAAACTACAGTTAGTTAATGGTTCTTTATCAAGAATGTGTTACAGTGGAAGTTGTATCTCTTTTTTTAATAGCATTATTTCAATATAAAATTGTTAAAATGATTAAACCTACAGATTTTTGTTACTTTAATCATCATGGGACAAAACACAATCTACTGAAACTAGAATAACAGCATCAGAAGTTTGTTCATGTATTTATAAGAAAGAAGAGGAGCAGAGGAAGCAAAAAAATCAGTTTGCTGCAGCCACAATAAGATCTATCTAGTTTAGCTACTACAAAAAAAGCACCCTGACAGAAATGACAGGTTGTGACATCTCAACTAGCAATTCTTCAGGTAACCATAGCAACCACAGGTCAGAACTGAAGAAGCTTCAGATGAGACCTGAAATGTCTTCAACAAACCCACATTGTCCAGTTGACTTTTTTTTTTCTTCTCTTCTTGACAATCCAGACAGGCCCTTATGACATGATTCTCTATTAATGATCAGTAATAACAATGTTACTGTCTGCAGCCTTACGTTTGGCTGAATTTTTGATTCATGGACTACTTTTTAAGACATTCCTCTTTATTTGAGGTAGATTATTATTCAACTGTTTTTAAAAAAAATCCAGCTTTTTTATATCTTAAACTAAAGCCACAAATTGATTTTAATCCTTTTTCTTTCAGAGAAGAATATACACTCAAACATTTCAGGGTGGCCTTTTATTGTGGGCAGTATAAGGTAGACCTGTGCTCTAATCATGATGTCAGATCAGCATCTTGATGTGGCACACCTGTGAGGTAGGATGGTTTATCTCAGCAAAGCAGAAGTGCTCACTATCACACATTTAGACAGATTTGTGAACAATGTTTGAGAGAAATGGTAATAGGTAATATTGTGTATCAGTAATGAATTATAGATCTTTAAGTCCACCTCGTGAAAAATGGGAGCAAAAACAAAAGTGTTGCGTTTATATTTTTGTTGAGTATAACTTCTCTGAAAATTATGTAAGATAGCTGCCTTCCTTTATCCTCTGGTTCGTTTCTAACTCTATTCAGACACCCAGTTCAAATGATTGTCACAAAACACCATCATAGATTACAGAAGAACAACACTCTTGAAAATGTAGATAGTTTGGTTATGTGTGATCTTCATCTTCCTTTCTCATGCAGTATTGTGAACACAGATGATTTGACAGGCATCTCAGTTTGTCTCTTAAGCTGAAAACTGTCAACAGAAGCTTCTGGTCAAAATTTTAGTGGAAACTCAAACTGGAAATATTTATGAGTCTTTTCATCCTTCCATCCATATATAAGCTATTCTAAATTTTCTAACCTTACGTTTCACTCACTTACAGCAGCTGTTGCTAGGCAACGGTTCACAACCATATATGCATATAAAGAGTCTTAACTATCAAGTCAATAAATTTACTAAGTTTAAGTTGCAAAATGCTGCATTAATCCTTCCCTATATGTACGCTACGTCAAAGACAGTGTGGTGACTTACATTAGTGAAACTTGATGTTTCCATCCACCTCTGTGGTCAACAAAACACCAGCATGTGTCATTTCCTCTAATCCTATGGTGAGTCTGAAGTAGTCAGCTTTCAGAATCACCTTAAAATTGAGTTTTCAAAGAAAAATCAATATTAAGATTAGCAAAAAATGAAAACAATAAAAAGGGACAATTATTTATCATGTTTAATATACAGTATTTTCCACACTATAAGGCGTACCTAAAAGCCTTTAATTTTCTCAATTTCTTATAATCCAATGTGCCTTATATATGAAGAAAGTTTTAAAATAGACCATTCATTGAAGATGAGTTCTCAGATGCGTTTTATAATTCAGTGCATTTTATAATCCAGTGAACTTTATAATCCAGTGTGCTTTATGTACGAAAATTTTTTTAGATAGGCCGTTGATTGAAGGTGCACCTTATAACCCAGTGTGCCTTATAGTGCGGAAAATACTGTATATTGGGGGTGTAGTGAAGATAGAATTTGTGGTATGGGAGATATGCCCTGGTCTAAAAACAAAATTTCTATGGCCAAAATATAATCACAAGGATGATAATGTAGATAAACAGAGCAGAAGTCTTTGAGAATCAGGTTACAACCAGTCCAACAACCAAAGCAACAACCAGAGACTAAACAGCAGGTGCTCAGGCTTTACGTCAGGTTTTGTCATAGACTGAATGAATGCAGCAGGTGAGGGAATAAAAGGAAGGACGGGGAAGGTAAAAATGGAATGCACAGTACAAGGGATGAGGGAGCTGAGCATGAAGATAAGTGTTTCAGATCTTTAGACATACTCTATAAATTCTTTCCTGCTCACACAATCATGCATTCAGGCATACAGGGCCGGTACAAGTTAAAACCTGAAGTGAGAGGTAGTGCGCATGAGCTGTTCAAGAACTGTGTGTGGGAGGACAGGTAGAACTGGCTCTCTGATATTCCTCTAAAGTGACACAACGATGGAACCTGGGGCTTCAGTGAGTCTAATCCACAGGCAGAGCTGAGGTCACATGACATCGATAAAAGCCCTGCAGCCATTTACTTAACTTTGCAATTGGGCTTATTGTGATTTGACACTCTGCAGACAGGTATTTAAGTGTCCACAATGTCCTCAAAATGATCCTTTCTATTTGTACTGCCTCGGTAGTTGTGTCGCACAGATTTGCTATTTGGAAAATGTCTCCTTACGTTATTGGTAGCTTACGGCCCCTGGCTCTTTGTGTAATTATGCCGTTAGTTAAAACTATTCTGTTGAAACTCTGCTTTCAACCATTACTCTCTCTCTTTTTTAAAGAGAATAATGTGCTGACATGCACAGAGGTTTCCAGGGCTCTGTCCCGTAGAAGGTCAAAGCAGTCGTGAACCAAACCCAACAAGTGCAAGCATAGAGAGATAATCAGTTCAATGTGTGTAACACCATGCATTACAGGGATTATTATCCAAATATGACATTAAATTTGTGTTTGTGAGGATGTATTTGCAAAACAATAGTTATTGTTGTGAGGACAAATTTACTACCTGAAAGCATCAACGCCACAACTAAAGACCCTGGAATTTGCTGTGATCAGAAATACTTTTATGACCATCATCTAGATCATGGAATTCTGAAGCAAAACATTACTGACTGTAAATTCAAGGAAAGATCAACTTCCTTTGTCAGCAGTGGAATTTTCCAAACAGTAGTCTTCATAAGATCATGGGAACCTGACAGGCAGATAAATAAATGCATGTTGCTTCTAAGGCTCTTCTTATGACATTGTTGTGAGGAAGACTGCATGCAGTGAGGTAGACTTCATCCTCTATTTAATTCCATATCTCCTTCCTCACACACATCGTAAAGTATCTGTTAGTCATACAGTGTTGAACAAACAAAATAAGTTGTGTTTGAGAGAGAGGAAGGGGCAGAAGGAAGCAGCAAATTGACATGAGTGAGAACAGAGCAAAAACAGAACAGACACTAACGTGGCAACATGACAACAGACACATAATATACATCCGAACACTTTTCCTCTTCAACGAAACACTACAATCTCATCTCTTTGAAATGATCATTGGTCCACATGCTGTTTTCACCTGCTAGCTTCCTATTGGTCAACACAGGGTTACAGACAGGTTGGACTCTGTGTTGCTTTTGCCCTCCGGTGGGTATGCAGGAGGCCGAACAGCTGGACTTGTGCCCAGGACAGGAGCTCTTTCTCCGCAGAGAGAAGCGTGGGCTCCTCTCCCCGTTACCTCCAGTCAGTTCAGAGCTGCTGCAGATGCTAACTGCTGCTGCAAGGGCATCTTCTCTTCAGCTCCTACCACAGATTCATGCTGTGTGATTGCAGGAATGGCTCTATGAGCAAATGAAAAGGCTGCACCCAACCTGTAAGCCATTCTGCAACACTTGCGCATGCTTTGGATTTTTCACTTGGTTTGAGGCGATTCACAGAGTGTGCATTTAATGCACAGGATTGGTGAAAGCAGAACAGCCAATTTGTGAATTCCTGTTTTACAATCAAGCAAAATGGATCCTCACAGTGCATATCAATTAGTGTTCCACTTCTCATATGCACTAACGTTACAACCCACAAAAAAACACACAATCACATAGGGGTTACACGTCTTCCAGCAAATGGGACGCAATAAGAAAAGATATTTTACTGTTTTACTGATATTTAAAATGGAAAGGAATGGCCAGGAAAAGGGAAAAGCTTCAAAACGCCACTCTGACGTTGAACACACGAACGAATCAGGCGTTAACATTTTCCAATATTTATTGTGTTGATGGTAAAATCTTGCATGAGCTTAAGTCCCAGTCAAAAAAAAAAAATCATGCGTAAGAGGTGTGCCATTTTTTGCGCACTCCTTGTGATGTGCCTGTGATAAGCAGCCTTACCTGAATCGGGGTGAATCTTTTATACATTCTTCAAAGTCCACTGTCATTTTGGCGTTTTCTCATGTATTTCCGCTTCAATTTGCCAATGTCATTGCCCGCGGCTGAATAACGCGTGAACCGTGCGGATGGTGACTGGTATCCCCTGACGCGTGGATGTCTGTCGCCCCTCTCCTGACTGCACGGTGACAGAGAATGCAAGCAGAGTGCGCGGCAGTCTGGTTACTACTACTCTAGTGTGGAGACGGAGGAGAGGCGTAGCTGCGCCACGGGGAGTGGAGAAGGAGAGAGCGCCGACTGGTTACGAAGCGCCGCAACGAGGAATCACGGAAGGACGAAAAGGACTCGTATAGATCAGCGCGCTGCAAGGCATAAAGTGTTGACCTGCTGTACAACCAACCCACGTAACCACATAATCTTATAATAATATTGACGTTTGCGCCTGTTTTACTGAAGATTAAGCCCAGTCCTTCTACAAATAATGAGCCATATTTTAGGATTAAATTGAATTTTTATTATTTAACCCAATTATTCTGCCAAAAACGAATGCTATTTTTTCTAATCCCGAAAAGAAAAGAAAAGTCTTAAAACATTACATTATTCAATATAAAACAGATTGTCATATGAATGTCATTTATATGAAATCTATATTTGATTTGGTCAGATCTCTTAAATTACGGTATATAGTGGTCCGCAATAATACCTTAAAAAAACTAAAACTCTCTTTCATTCCCAGTCTTAGAGATTTACTAATTTTTTCTTTTTCTCTTTTCGTTTTGTCCTAATTTTTCAGATGTGTTGCTTCAGCCTTCGTGACGTCATCAAAAAGGGACAAAGCATCGCAGAACTGTAGCGGAGCTGCAGACAGGCTGACAGATACCCAGAGAAGGGGTTTTAAGCCCGTTCAATATCAAGGTAGACTGCAGTCTTGTTTTATACTTAATGAGGTTGTTACTATTATGAACATAGGTCTGGTTTATCAGTGATATACAATACACAGCGGTCAGCTGCTGGTAGGCTGTCTTCTGTTTTTTCCGGACTACAAATTCCGAGCCTACTTTGTCGCTTGTCTCCAGTTCTGAACCACTTGAACGTTTTTTGACGGTCAGTCGTGTCCCCATAACGCAAAGACGGTGATGACGTCAGAAATCCATTCACAGATAATTTAATGTTCATCTGGTGACGTTTCACTTCTGTGTCAGATACAGTTGGAGGGACTATGCACAACCGGTCACGTTACCTCATATTTTTCCAATACATTGGAACAAGATACTGGTGGGTTGTGCTGCACGGAAGTAAAGTACTGTACTGTATTACTGGTAACGATTTTTTTACTGATATTTTTTGATGACTATTTTCTATGCAGTGGAGTAGCGAGATCGCCTCCACATCAGCTGAATAAGACGGGGATCCAGAATCACATAGAGGTAAGTTCAGTGTTTGTGTCCTGATGCATCCTTTAAGAAAGGAGAAACGAGCTTGATTCATCTCTTAGAGAAACTGAAGGCATTAAAACAGCAATAGTTAGTCAGCAATCATAAGCTTAATTTGTAGAGCACCTTTCTTACATGTAGAGCACCTTTCTTACAAGAAGTGGAGCTGTAATGACTTTACATCAACTGCCTAAACAGACCGAACATAAAAACAACAACAGAAAGGTAATGTAAATTGTGCAATGTTAAAAGTAGAGAATAGAATAAAGAAAGGAAGAAAGAAGAAAGTTCCTTTATTAGTCCCTCTTTTGGGGAAATTTTTTTTTTTCAGTCTACATTTCACACATATAGGCTGGAACACACACACATACACAAAGAATCTGTAAATGACCTGTAGATGGTTTGATGCCTTGCTCAAAGCCACCTTGGCGGTGCTCAGGAGGTGAACATCATACTTTGATCCATGCTGGTCTTGAACCGGCCGCCCTCCAGTCACTGGACTGAGCTGCTGCTGCATCAGATAAGAAACTTCAGACTAGTCTTCAGATCAAACAGCAAGAAACTTGTAACACGGCGTGTTTGATTTCATTTGATTTACTGGGCATTACCTGCCCTGCTATGTGACAACTGCACAAGCCCAGCACCACAGATTGTGGGTGTCTTTGTTAACAAAGCAACAGTGAACCAGATCCAGCTGAATACACAGATCACACTCCACTCCCTTTTTCTTTCTGCTCTTGTTTCCTGTCAGCCCTCCACTTTCTATGCAACACAGCATTTCTAATTAAAGACATAAATGTAACCCAAAATAAAGTCGTGTCACGTCATACTGCTGCTGTTTACAGCTTGACTTGATATCCCATTATTCTGTATTTTGATCTAGCTTCTCTGTCTGACTGTTTGTGGTGAGGTATGACTCTTTATTTATTAAACTATAACAGCAGTTATATTATTTCATCCTTTGATATTCTGTCTATGTGCAGGATGCAATAAAGCGGCTGAGGCCTGTCGATCCTGTATTATCAACAATTTCCAGTCGGACAGACACGGGCGTTCACGCCCTCTCTAACTCTGCACACTTCGACCTTCAGCGAAGGAACGATATGCCACCGTTTCCTGAGGACATTCTTGTTGATGCTCTTAATTTCTACCTGAAAACAGAAGAGATCAGGTGAGTCAGCAATCCTCAACCTCAGTCCTGACTGAAATCTCTAAAGTAGCACTTGTACATTGTGCCCCCCCACCTACTGCATTTTGCATCTTGTGTTTTGTATTTAGTTATTTATAGTATTTAAAGTATTTAGGATAGTTAGTAATAGATATAATGTAATATATATAATGTAATAGATATAATGATAGATAGTAATGTATGAATGTACAGTTTGAGACACCACCTGCCGGAAACAAATTCCTTGTCTGTTTTTCAACAGACGATGGCAAATAAAACTGATTCTGATTCTGTGAAATCATTCAAAGTATTTGTTTACGTGTAAATGAAATGAAAAGCGACCGACAAACACTCTCTCAAAGGAAGAATAAAATATTGATAGTTCTGCTCTTCTACATGGATCCAATCCAAGATTTCATATATTCTGCTCGCTTGATGCCCAGCACCAAAACCACATCTTATTAAATGTCGTTGAATTGTTTATTTGTGGTAGGTGGAAACAGTGGAAAAATCCCTATTTCAATGTTAAAAAATAAAATATTTTTTAAAAAATCCAGATTTCCAAAATTTGAATGAATTTGCTTGTTGTTGCTACTTGACAGAAAAAGTCCAGCACAGTTTTAGTATCATACTACAAAGAAATGGATTTTCATCTCACTCATACACTGAACAAAGCTTTAGGCCAGCTTTCAGATTCTGTATCATATTAGATGAGCATGGTTATGTCTTTCCCTCTCAGGTGACGTGTACCAGTGGAGTCCTGTTCATTTACCAACCGTCTGTCATCCCTTAAAACTTTACTTCCTCTTGAATCCCTTCATTACATGTTGGTGCATTATTCAAAGCTGCAATCACATTCCCATGATGACTGTTTCATAAAGCCGTGATACTTTGAGTTGTTTGGCAGAAACAAAGAGACATTAACAAAGTAGAACAAAAGAGAGGGATAGTGGTGAAGGACAAAGGGATTTAGTGAGAGAGAGTCAGGAAAGTTGGAGCAGCATACAGATTCCAAAACAGTCAGGATGAAGACAGGAGTGAGGGTGAAACAGAAGGAGCCGTTTGGGAGACAGAGGAGAGAGGAAAGGGAGGCTTTCAGCATCCTGCTAATCCCTAAACCTGCAGAGAGAAGGTTAGAAAGGATTATCCCTGCTCTGCTTTTTGGTCTATAGCATCTATTAATACACACACACACACACGATTACACACGCTAAATGGAAATAACCATCTTCATTAGTATGTGAACCCTGCTGATTTTATCACTAACAGTGTTACGGAGACTCTACATAAACAGTTGATGAATTCTGCGTTTCCACATATAATTTTAGTGCCAAAAGTATTCAACCACTAGTAATGTTTGTGTCCCAGTGGATTTTCATGTAGATGAAATTTTCACAAGATCCTTGCAGGGAATAAATAGACAGGTGCACACTGTAAAAAATACCCACACTTTTTAGATGATCAAATCTTTTTTGTCATCAAGGGAAACTGCTAGTAGAAAAATGGTGCCATACCAAACAATACCCCAAATCCTAAAAGTGTTAGACCATGCTTTGTTCCCTGCTTATTAAAAATGTATGTGTGTATGTGGATGTGTGTATGTGTTTATGTGGTTTAGCGGCCAGGCAAATGTTTTCACTTCATGTCGGAGCAGACGATGAATGAGACACAAGGGTTTCCTCTGCTGTGCGTCACTGCAAATCTCCTCCCCGGACAAACGTAACCTAGTTTCTGTGCCTGTGACTTGACGTACCCACACACACACACACACACACACACACACACACACACACACACACACACACACCAGAGCTTCAATAAAAGTTCCTTTAGTAGTTGGCCATTAAAGGTCAACTAATTTGAAAGTATGTGAATCAGTTTGAGAATTTCTAAAAATATTAAGTAATTCTAAAAAAATTTTCAACAAATGCATTATTTCAATGATTGAGGTAAAAACCTGTTAAAGTTGATATTTCTTTTTCACCAGTCATATAGACTCGGTGATGGTATTTACTTTGCCGTTTTGTTTTTTATGAAATATGTTGAATTTGATGTAATATTTTCATGAATGTGCTTGCTGAGGTAACAGATTTAGTGTCATGTTGTGAAATGTATTCGCTGTCATTTTATTTGTGTGTTTCAGTATCGTGGTTTCACGGTGAAACTAAAGCTCCTCACAGATGTTGTATTTGTACCTGAAACAGTCTGAATCATTTTAAATGCATCCCTTGAAAAAAAAATGAAAAGAAAAATAAGTCTTTAATGTTTTACTAACCAGTGCTGTTTGGTTTATGGTTCCATGTGTTTGACTTTGATTCCGTGCAAGTCCACTTTGATATTTCACTAATACGTATAAACTGATCCACGCTGATTGATTTAGCTATCAGGGGAGCTCATGTCTGAACACGTTATCACATGATCTACCCCTGCCTTATGGTTTGTGCACAGAATCGGACACACTACAAGTGTCCATCTGTATCCAGACTGCTTCAGTCTGAGAGAGAAATGAAGCACTGTTTAAAAAGAAATCATGTCAGCGTGTTTATTTTTGTTTTTTAAGACATCCAGTTTTATTCAATTTTTTATTATTTTCTGTGACTTTTGAGACATTAAACGACATTCCTGACATCAGACACACAGTTGAGCTTTCTACATATCATCTCTTCTGTCTCTCAGGATCACCCGTGCCTACCGTGTGCCCCATAATTTCCACGCCCGATACTGTGCCCAGTCTCGGACCTACGTCTATCGGATCGCCCTGGGAGTCAACAACCAATATCTACTTCCTGTCACAGAACAAAATCTCTGCTGGTGCCTTCGCAACACGTGAGTTATCCTCACTCGATCATGGCCCCTCCCTTAATTCGCCATCTGCCTTTTCATCCTTTGTGGACATGATGATTTCAAGATCAAACTCGGACTCAAGCTCAGTCTGACAGGCCCAGACACACACACAAACACTCACACAAACATTCAGACACAGCCTCAATAAGCTCATGTCAAGCCTTGCAGAAGCAATGTTATGTTAAACACATGAATAATCCATGCGTGCCACACCAGAACTGCAAATTAGGTTCAGTCAGAAAACGTGTTTTATCTGTGCAAACAAAGACGAGGAGGCAGAGGAAGGTAAGAAGGACCAGGATGGACGGAGACAGAAGGAGAGACAGAAAACAGACGAAGCTGAACATTTAGCTGTGATTGGATGGAGGGAGTGTGAAGAACAAATTTCAGGGAATGTATGTATGAGCGTTTGTCTGCTCTTCACTTTTTGAGAGGAAAGTAGGGCAAGATAAACTGCAGGCTTATACGCATGCAGAGAAACACCCACTCTTTCCTTCTTTCAGCATCTCCTTCTCTCCACGTGTTTAGACTGTATTTGTCTTTCTTCTTCCCTCTCTCTTTCCTCTGTGGTACCTTTGCTTTGTTATCTCCTCTCATTCACAGCCTATATCTCGTCCCTCCATCCCTAAGCAGCCTCCTCCTCTCTCCTCTCTTTGATCTGCCGCTCCCTGTTCATCACACCGGCCATACACCCACACTGCAAAAAAATATCCATCACCACTTTTCATCTCAGTGATGAATTTCTTGAAATTTTTAATAGCAAGTTGAATGACTTCCTCATCGTTCTTACTTCTTCAGTGATATTTCTGAAATACATTGATCACATCACATTAACATTTTAGTTATTGAATATTTAATTACATAATTAAAACAAACTGCATATTTAATTTTTTAATCTAGATTCCAGAAGAACATTTTTTTGATTGCTTGAAAAAACGAATTGATCCTTGATGCTGTTATAAAACAAAAGTATTTAAAGTACAGTACTTAGTAAAATGTAGCCTTACAAAATTGTATACAAAACTGTGTTGAGACCAGCGATGTTGTTTGGTCTAGAGACAGTGTCACTGAGGAAAAGACAGGAAACAGAGCTGGAGGTAGCAGAGATGAAGATGCTGAGGTTCTCTTTGGGAGTGACCAGGAAGGATAGGATCAGGAATGAGTACATCAGAGGGACAGCACATGTTAGAGGTTTTGGAGATAAAGTCAGAGAGGCCAGACTGAGATGGTTTGGACATGTCCAGATGAGAGATAGTGAATATATTGGTAGAAGGATGCTGAGTTTTGAACTGCCAGGCAGGAGGAAGAGGAAGACCAAAGAGGAGGTTTATGGATGTAGTGAAAGAGGACATGAAGGTAGTTGGTGTGAGAGAAGAGGATGCAGAAGACAGGGTTAGATGGAGGCAACTGATTCACTGTGGCTTTTTGGCTTTTCCCTGAAGGGAAAAGCCAAAAGGAAAAGAGGAAGAAGATGAGTTAAAGTACTTAGTAAAATTTTAAGGATTTAAAATCTAAGTAGTTAGTATTTAAGTATTTTTTAGTACAGTATTTAAGTATTTTATAAACACCAGTGGCTGCAACTTAAAATTTATTATAAACAACTGCTCTTTATATGTGGTTTCCTAATGAAGAATCATTTAGTCTATAAAATGTGAAAGACAAAACGAAGTTGGTCTCTTTGTCTGACCAGCAATTAATAACGTTCCATCTAAATATAAATAGGTAGGTAGCTTTAGGTGATTAATTTTGTACAACAGCCCTGATCCAGTTACGGAACAGAGGATGGAGAATCAGAGGGGGATGGAGAAGTCCACCGGAGATGAAATACTACAAAGCACTGGTAATACAGGGACACACTGCACTGAAAATGACTGGCAGCCAAAGGGTTAATTGACAGCAATGCCATTAGTTTTGTGGGTATCAAAGTAGAAGGCAACAAGGCGGTCAGAGACTGCAACATCCCGCGAAGGGTAGATCAGGGTACCCTGAAAGTAGTACCTGACAAGTACATAGGTTTGACCATAGATCAAAGCTAGTGCATAGGTAGATCAGAGCACTAGTTTTGATCTATGGTCTTACTCACACTGGTCTTCTCCAAGGTCTTTCCATCTTATCTGGTTCCTGAGTGTACAAAAGTTTAAATTTGACCTTGACCTAGTTTTCTCAGGGTCATCATCTCATTTTCATCCCCTTTGCTGCCCGAGTAATGTGCTTTTTGTTTCATCTTTCTACCTGCAACGGTTCCGAAGATGTTTGGTGGACTAACAGACGGACGGACAGATGAACGAACGGACGAACACTGACAATTACAATACATCACTGTTTTGAAGCGGGATGTAATCAGCTGCTAACAATGTCACCATAGTGATTGTTACCTCAACTCAGATGTTCAGGATTGTAATCAATACACATATTTTGTATTTCTTCCAATTTCCCTGATGGAACCTCCTTAAGAGATCAATAAAGTTCTACTTCTACTTCTTCTTCTTCTTCAATAAATTATTCAGCTTTTGAAACCGGAAGTCTCGACAACCTGTCATGCTGATTGTGTTCACAACATCCCAGCTTTTCATGCAGGTCACGTTCAGGTCACAATGCACCTGTAAAAAGTGTAATTAATCAACCTGAGCTGCCTGTTCTTGTACAACCTGGAATAATGTATTGCTTGTGTTGGTTATCAGGGAGCTGGATGTGGGAGCCATGCATGAGGCTGCTGCTCTGCTGGTTGGACTTCATGACTTCAGCAGCTTCAGGGCCGTCGGCACCGACATGCCTTTAAAAAATCCTGTCAAGACGCTCAATGTGGCCAGCATACAGCCAGGCTGCTCCTTCTTGCAGACACACTTCTGCAGGTAGGCTACCTGTTCGAGTACACCTATCCTATTCATTTAAAAACACCTTCCTGTTGGTGTGCTCCTGGAACTTGTGAGATGTAGTAGCACATGAAAAACGAACAGCTGACTTGCTGTTGGTTAAACCTTGGTTTAACCAACAGCAAGGGCTTTGTGTCAGCTGGTGTGTACAGATTTGTCAAACTTAAGGTTAGCGTTATTGAAAAGGCTCTGGGCACACCAGATTAATGATTCCTGGAGGAATAGACCAGAACTTAACTGACTGTTAGCCTTCATTAGCAAGTATCTGGTCATGAAACACGACTTTTTAACAGGCGTCAACCTCAAGCAGATCCAAGACTCAGGGTGGGCGGCCTCCTGCTTTGATCTGTAGGGGGTGATAGAGTATAATTCTCTCTTTCCCTATCTGATCTCTAATAACTTTTAAAACATAATTTTTGGGCATTCCAAACTTGTATAAAAGATGAGGACATGGATAGGATATACAACACTTCCATCGGTAAAAAAAAAAAATCATTTGTCAAAGATGATCAACAGAAAATATTTATCCCTCATTACAATTGAGATGACATGTGTTTGGGTTGGTTGTCTACACAAAAACACTGACATAAATCAAGCGTTTCATACACTTGGGTTAGGGTTAGGTGTTAGGGTTAGTTTAGTGGAGAGAAAGGGAGTGGAGTACAGGGCCATAGAGACACATCATGGCTAATATAATGCTAATATAATATTACATTTTGTGGTATTTGTAATAAGTACTACAGTAATAGTGAAAGTACTAATCCTAAGGGAGGAAGAAATCAAATTGGTAGCATGTATTTGTGTTTATACTAGCCAGAAAATGTTCCTTTTCTAGCTTCAATAGGACTTGATTTCACATTTCAGGTCAATCAAAGGTTAGATTGTCTCAAAACTGATCTTTTCAAAAAGAAAGGGAAACTCGACTGCACTCAGGGACCGTAAACCTTTACTGAATCTGTCCCCCACCAGAGTCCATGGTTTAACAATGCTGCCATTTAATTGAGTCTCTGCATCCATTATATGTCAAACTTAATCAGACAGCAAAGGCTGAGTCAATTTGCATTTGACCCAGTTCTTCCCATGTGCCTGTTTTCTGCACTCTTTTCCTTAAGTCAGCCTGTTTCAGACAAAAGGGCAGCTGTCACTTAAAATTTTAAAAGGAAACATTCATAGTTGTTGCACTACACACCATCCTATTGAGTGTAAGCCTCAGCTGCACATTCAAGACATGACGTTTATACCAAAGTTTGTGCACAGCCTCCAGATTTGTTCATACTGTCAAGAAAAGCTCTGTAATATCCAGTAAAACGGAAAACGCAGCTACGTTTTAGCACATAATAGGTTTGAGAGGTGGCGACGTGTCCAGAGTGTACCCATCCTCTCATCTGCAGTAAAATGGGATAGGCTCAAGCAACATCTGCAACCCGCGAAGGCGGCTTTTGATGAGACAATTACAGTCGTGTCATCTAGAAGAGGATGGACGGACGGGCTTGAGAGACAAGAGCGTGTTAGAATAATTACCTCCTAGATGTGACTGAGTAATGCAACATTACACATTGCTTTTCCACAAAAATTTGAAAACCCTGTGGTCGTATTTAACCTTTCCCTAAAGTGGCATGTTCACTTGGTAGATTATAGTTCCTCACAACTGGTGTGTGTGAACTGGGATGAAAGATTTTGAGAATGTCTTTATGACTATATTTGCATGTTCTGCATTAATATGCAGACAGTAAGAAAAATGAACTATTGTGACATTAAACACATACAGACATAACATGTTTCTTTCTTTTCCTTTCAGAGAGATTCCATTCTTGGAGCTGACTTTTAAAAGTCCATCTTTTCTCTATAAACAGGTGTGTTGTTATCAATAAAAATGCATTTGTTGATGCTCATTTTAAAGAAGTAGCGCCATCTGCTGGTGATGATTGAAAAAATATGAATCATGTACGAGTCCTTCCGTCCATCCATTTTCTTGAGGACACTTTTCTCACTTGTATGTCATGGGTTACACTGGAGCTTATCTCAGTTGGCTATGGGCGCAAGGCGGGGTGTTACGAGTGTACGCCCCGGACGCGTCACCAGCGCATCACTGGGCCACATGAAAGATGAACAACCACATATTCATAACTCATACCTGAGAAGAGTTTATAGTGATAAATTCATCTAACTACGTCTTTCAGTGTAAAGCGTATTGAAATTAAAATATTGGGTTTTTCTTGAAACTTCTTGCTCCCTCCTTGTGCTGAAGGTCCGGAGGATGACGGGGGCCCTGGTGGCTGTAGGCCTGGGTCGTATGTCGGTGCCACAGATGAAGGAGATACTGGAAGCTAAAGACAGTCTGGTCTATCCTCAGGGCATCACTGCTCCAGCCCACGGCCTTTTCCTCACCAGGGTGGACTACAAAAAGACAGGTGTGGAACTAAAACATGCAGAAGTTTCTAAAAGTTGCTAAAAAAAACCCCATTAAGTTCATGTATTTGCTCGTGTTTTGCTTCATACAAGAGCAAAATATTCTAATCAAGTGAACGAAACACACTAGTTTCCTCCCACTTCTTAGTAGGCCTGCTTTAGGCAGCTTCCCACAGATGACCTGCTTTGATGTAAATAAGGATTTTGTAAAGACAAAAAATTTTTTTTTGATTAACACTGACATTTGTTTTCTTCTTTTGACTTGTTTGCGTAAAAAAAATTAAATTGTCTTTCAGATGTCTGTTTATCGCAGGTTACTAGGCCTAGTGTTTAACGTCATCAGTAAGATGTTAACTGAATGCTCATCATTTATCATGATGGAAATATCTATCGCATCTTTTAAGTAAATCATTTATATCTTTCCCTCATCAGACCTGCAGATCTCACCTGAGACATCAGAAGAGCAGCTGATTTCCACTGAAACCTCAGAGGATTAAAGCACTTCATTCATTCACTCACTCAGTGCTCTTTGTATTTCCATACTGCTGTATGGACTGATTGTAATAAATTGTCTTCATATTTCTTTTAATCCACACTCACACTCATTTGAACATTAAACCACACATACATGAACATCTCCACGTTCTTTTAATGTCACATATTAAGAATACATAACTGCACCCATGAACACAGTTCAGCTACAGAAAGCCACACAACCTGGACCTATCATAGTCTACACATGACCTTCAGGTTACGATATGAACCAAGCCTGGTCAGGCAGTATTACTCCTTTGTGTATATGTATGAACTGGGTTTTCATCGATTCTCACAATTATCTAACAAGGTATACAACATGTGGAGAGGAGTGTTAAGCTATACAGCCAAAACTGCTTTGTGTGTCCGTGGCTCTACTACATAATGGATCAGCAAAGTGCACACTCTCTCGCTGGTAATGTATACATCCAAATGTCCAGAAAACACTGCATTCACTGCTTCTTTCTCCAAAATCCGTAATGTTCACTTGTTTCTAATTTGGCTGCATATGCTCATTGAGTGATTTTCAGCAAGTCGGCTATAAACAGTCCATTTAAACTGAACTTCCACCAAGCAGTCTTCTCAGTGCAGGTGGAAGCCAGATGAGGTTTTCACAAGGTCCAGACTGACCAATCCCTGACCTTACAGTTCCAGCGCATCGATCAAATGGTTCAGAAATCATAATTTCCATAAGTTTTCTACAGTCACCCTCTGAAAGTTTCAACTGATTAGGCTCATCGTGTTCAAAGTACTGCTTCTGACAAAATTTAGCCTCATGATGAATGTTTTTGCACTTCTTAGAAGTGTCTAATTCAGTCATACTATTTAACCTGATGTTTGAAATATGCACACAAGTACATGTTTTACATCTACGTGAACATGTCAGAGCAACACAGTGAATCTGATTGGCGTAGGTCCTCAAGTCAATTCAGCATTTGGTTTCAAAAAGGTAAGTCACACATCCCAAAGAAACTCCTTAATTCTATAATCAAAATTTCAAGTCTTTGCCAGAATAATAAGCCCAAATATTTTAGAATATCAGTAACAAAATCATGTGTATATATAATGCACTTGAGGAAGGCATTGCGTATCATTTTTGAACCCACAATCCTTAACACAGTCTGGTTGAAGAATAACTGCTTATGTTCAACCGGAGACCCTGATTGAAAAGATTGAGACATTGAGACTCAAAAGGGAGAAATGATAACATGAGACCAATATGACTACATTTTGTACAAAAGCAAATTGTTTTATGAAATGGAGGAGATGCTGATTTATGCTCAGTGAAGGCACCAGGCCTGCATTGACAATGGCCCTAACCTTTTCAGTGATATACGGACATAGGGGTGAAATGCGTGAACGTCTGATTACTAATCGAACAGAAATATCTAAATGTGTGTAATCCCTCCAGGCAGCCTTTTTTGGCATTTGACCAACACCCTGATGCTAAAGCTGAGGTTAATTCATGATTAATTTGTCATGTGAATACAGGTGGATAGTATTTTATAATACAGTACCTATCACAGGCTGTTAAGTTTGCATAGACCCTTGAAACCCAACCATTGCGATATCACAATTTTATTAATGTGTTGGAGCAGCATACCCAACTTCACCCTTTGTAATTTTGGTCAATAGTTATACTCTCTCATTCTCTCTACAGCTCAGTAAATGCTGTAATAGTCAACAAGATACACTTACATTCAATTATACTTTGTTCCCTTTAAAATTAAGAACTTTGTGGCACGTAAAATTGTTATTTTATATTCTTTTCTCTTACTAGAGTAGCTTGTATCATTCAACCACTACAGCCAACATCAAAAAGTTTTTATCTGTTCAATAAAATAGAGTATACTATTACTGCTCTTTCAGCATCAGGATACATAATAAACTCAGACTTTATTTAAAGTGGTACAAAGGGTGAAACAAGGTAGGTTCCAGAGGCTTTAAAAACATTCGTCTGGGAGGAGACATATCCACGTGTAAACATGTGCTGCATTTGTGGTTTTGCTCTTTCCTCCGACAGCTAAAAAAAAACAACCCATAAAACACTGAAGCATACAGTCCTTGGAGAGCGGCGAGGAGAAGGAAAGTAGGGTTGGTGTCCTTCATGCGATGAACGGTGCTCTCTTTAGCTGGCAATTCTTTCGATTTCATCCAGATCATCTGTGTCTAGCTTTTCAATTTTCTTACCTGTAGAGGGAAAACCAAAGAAAAGGTTCATACGGCTGATAGAAGGGAAATAAAGAAACCACTGCATTCCTGAATCAATTACTTTTAACTGGGAAGAATAAGAACAAATACTGCATGTTTTGGAGAAACTTTAGTTGCTACAGCCTTACTGAAATGCTCCTGGATCCTGTTGAGGATGTTCATGCTCATCCTGCTGTCTACCATGTTAATAGCCAATCCCCTTTTGCCAAATCGACCTGTACGGCCAATCCGGTGCAGGTACGTCTCGTTGTCCGGGTTACCGTCCTTGTCTACTGGTAAGTCAAAGTTGATCACCACAGAAACTTGTTCGACATCAATACCTGAACAGATGAGATAGACAGTGGTAGTATTATTTCATTGAGATTTTACCATAACATACACCAAATACAATTTTCACTCTGCAGCCAAATTGTTTTGATTCATACCAGTCTAGCCAACGACAATAACACAAGTGCAGTATGTAGTGTCTTTTAGATACAGTATACAGTAAATGGACGCTAAAATCTATACACATATGCATTTACACAAACGGCAGCCTAAATTTGTTCAGGGGATTGTGTAAAGTGTTAAATTGTAAAGGGGAGAATTGTCTTTTCAATGTTTATTAAAATGGCTTATTAATGGAATGATGCTGAATCAGCCTCTCCTTTCCCAGTGACTGTCTTTACCTCGAGCACAAACATTTGTGGTGACCAGGACCTTCTCCTTGCCGTCTCTGAAGCGGTCAATGACAGCAGCCCTCTGTTCCACCTGCATTTCCCCACTGAGCAGCGCCACCTGGTGGCCTTCTTGAGACAGCTCCCCTGCCAGCCAGCCTGCAGTCTTCCTTGTCTGATGGAGTACATGAATACAGTGCTGTCACGTCTTCAGAAGCATACAAGGTCATATAACTGACACTTAATGACTGAAAGAGGGTCCTGTAATGAAAAGTCTGAACTCACATGGCAGAAGATCATGGCCTGGGCAATAGTAATGGCGCCATAGATGTTACAGAGGGCTTGGAACTTCTCCTCCTTACTGTTACACAACACATAGTACTGCTTGATGGTATCCAGGGTCTCCTCCTCTCTTTTCAACTTGATGATGTTGGGGTCAGGCACAATGCGCTGGGCAAAGTTCCATACTGATTCTTCGAATGTGGCTGAAAACAGCAACATCTGGCAGGTTTTTGGCAGCATTCTATGACAGAGAAAAGTCACAGTGGTTCAAATCTGTGTGCATATGTCACTGAAACTAAACTGCAACACAACACAGGGGCATTGATGGTCTCAAGAACATAGAAAAATACTTTTCAGTTAGTGGTAAAATTGATTCTCCTCAAAGTCCATGCTTATTCTAACCTCTGGATGCGAATGCTCTGGTCCTGGTGCCCCTGCGTGGCTATCATGACATCAGCCTCGTCCAGCACGAAAACCTTGATCTTTTTGGGGTCTATAAACTTGAATTTCACACACCAGTCCTGTATTGTGCCCGGTGTGCCAATGACAATCTGTTCCTGCAACTTCATGCCCCTCTGTACTGAAAAGTTTGAAATGTAAAAATATTGGTTCTTTTAAGCAATGGGAAGAATTCAAATCCACGACTAATTGTAATTTACTAAACAGCTATAGAATAATATAACTGATGCATCTTTTACACTGCAGATGTAGTATGGAAAGAGAAGGGAAGCCTTACATTTATTTCCTCTGATCGCATATGCCAGCTTGACCTCAGGATAGTGTTTTCCCATCTGTTCGATCACTTTACCAGTCTGAAGAGCTAGTTCATATGTGGGTGAGACACAGAGGCACTGATAGAAAGAAATAGGACAAAAGGGAAAAGGATTAATGAAGGTATACTACTGGTATAAGGTTAAATATGGCTCAACAGAAATAAAATAAAAATGTTAGATATAAATTTTTTAAAAACGTTTGTTCTTCTAGACTAGAACATCAAAGCATATGAAAACCAACCTGAGGATATTTGTTGTTGGGATCTACATGACTGAGCATAGCTAGAACAAAAGCAGCTGTTTTCCCTGTTCCAGATTGAGACTGGGCAATCAGATTTTGTGGACTAGAAGAAACAAGAAATTAGAATTCAAGCAAAAAAAAATATTTTTTTTTAAATTAAGAGATGTGATTTCACAATCGTATGAAACGTATTTAGGGTAAGAGATAATCTTAAACTTTTGTTTTGCTACAGAACTAAACATGTATATTAACTGCCAAGCATACTCACGGTTCAGCCAGCATCATGGGTAAGGCAGTCTCCTGGATTTTGGATGGCCGATTGAAACCCATGCCGTATACTCCCTGAAGCAACTGTGGTTTTCTGTACACAGGACAAATTCATCAACTCTCTTATATGATGTCTTAAACGCCTTTAAGGATCTACCAATAAAAAGGACGGAACAGAAAGAATACGGTTGCGGATTAAGTCTTGGTGAGGACATGTTCTTCACCAAAACATCCTGTCTTACTACATGCTCCTTCACGCTTGTCATAATTGAAAGTTTAATATATAACAAATATGAGTTGTTAATAATAAAATTGTGTGAAATTTAGAGATCAATAGACAGATAAAATATTCACTTACAGTCGCAACTCCTCGAAAGACTTGACAGAGTAGAGCGGAGAGTTGGGATCCTTCTGAAGAACCTCCACTTGATTTGTGTTATTGACGAGATTATTCCGAATCAGTTTATTCAACAATGATTGTGCCGCTTTGTCCTCTGGATAAAAAATAAATATAACAAGTTTGCTTAATCCAGGCATTCAGACAATCAAATAACTCGAGTAAAAGGGATTCAAGCAGTTTATCCAGACAACTCATTTAATGACATGTGAATAAACACCACCTTTGTCGTCCTCCTCTGTGGTCTTGTTTTCTCCCTCAGCTTCTGATGATGCAGCTGCGCTGCTGGAGTCTGTAAGATTTGACGTCGTGCCTGCACGATTAAAATTATAGATACTGAAACTCAAAATTGTTGAGATTATTGAGTTTCATACAACAGAATTACTATTTGAGAACTTACCATTCTCCTCTGGTTTCGCTTTTATTTGAAGGTTACTCAGCTGCAAAGAGAAACAATAGTCAGTTCGCTTATTTGACAAATGTCAGTGGCAGTATGTCAACCAGGACCGTTTCAAGTTCTTGTCTCTCCTGACATTACACAAGAACTCCTACAACGATGTTTTATTTACGTCTTCAACAATGTTGCTATTTTTGAACCTCTTGCATCATTAACTTGCTAGCTAGCTAACTGCTAAAGCTAGGTACTCAATGAGCACATATCCTTTCAACTCAAGCTAGTTAACCTAGCCTAGCTTATCTCGGCCAACGATTACCTGAATTTAACCGTTTGGGAGACCAACTGTCACACAATCTCATTCATTCACAGTCCATACTGTAATTAAACAATTTAAACTGTGCTCTACTGTCATACAGACGGTTGGCCAGCGAATCTGATTTAACATTGTACCAAAACAGGCCATAACATCATGTAGTTAAGCTAACATGTTAGCAGGTGTTGCGTAAGTTAAAGTTTACCGATTCCGCCGCAGCCTCTTGCTCGTCCACCGCCTGGGCCCAGGAATCCGTAGCCATTGTGGAAAGATGTAATATTTAACCAACTGAAAAGTACAGAGAAACCAAACTCAGGTCAAGCAGTCAGCAGCGCGAAATTAACTATTTTCCACAATGGCGTGCCGAAAACGGTAGACGGGCACGTGTGCAACCGCTTACAGGTCCGAGTTGAACACATGCAATCATTTCCCGGTTTACGGAAGGATCCCATCCACATTGGTTCTGGACAGTCTTTGAAGCTTTGAAAATGTTTCATCTGAATTGTTACTTTTTTAAAAGGTTAGAAATATTCAAGAATTAAAATATGGCAATCGGAAATGATTGATTGTTAATGCCAAAAAGTGTTAGATCAACACAATCACTTACAGTATATAAACAGTTGTTTGAAACAATCCCCCAGACATGTGTACCCTTACTCATCTTCATTTATGTATGGCACAGAATTTTATGACTTATGTTTTAAAATGCATACAGCCCGTCGATTTAGCCTGTGTCTTTCTCACAAGCTAAATCGACTGATCATGGCATTTGTCCCTTCACACTGCTACTTTTTGTTTGATTGCTGAACAATGCCAGACTTCTCTTTCCCTCTTGTATGTCAACATTTTCCATGACAGATTTTTTTAATCTTGACAGCAAGATTAAACAAACCAGTGCAAGGCAAACAACTAATGGATGGAAGAGTCTTCCTTGCTGTAACTGAAGGGGGAACCCCAGATTTTCCCAGCAGCTGACAGCAGTCTGCTCAGTGAGTGAGAATAAATCAAAGTCTAGCTCTGGATCAAACTCATATCAAATGACCTCACCACAGGCAACACGCTGTTGAATAAAATCATACATAGTTTGTAAGCAAATTTAAGCAAATATGTCAACTAAAAGTTAAAATATGTAACTTTTTATTTTTCCCAACATGTTGTCATTTATTGTGGGACCTATTATGCAATTTGTTGAAACACCTGATGAGTCAAAGTACATTATAATTTCTAAATAGTAAAAGGCACCAAAAATAGTTACTGTTAGTTTTTCATTAAGCCCTGATCTACACATTTTTTCAGATTTTCAGAAAGACAGACACAATAATTGCAATACCCCCTCAACAATGTATACCCCAGTGTTCAAATCTAAGAATCTTACACAGACTTTTGGTGCAACCAGTCTGCTTGTATCATAATCAGTGACAGGCAATACTGTCTGGGAGGCTGGATCCCATGTAGAAAAACTGTAAAATGGCAAATTATTTCAGTTTTTTTTAAAAAAAACTGGAATAAGGTGTTAAGGTGTTAAGAAAGGTGTTAAAAAACCATGGATGACTTTGTCATTGATCAATGCCTGTCAAAAAAAGTATACATTATATAAAAAGTTTGTTAAACAGAACAAGCAGAAGCTAAATACAAAAAATATAGAAATAAATTACTTGTTATAATACGAACATGTAAGAAAGAATATTATAGTAATCTACTTGCAGAAAATAAAAATTATACTAGAAAATTATGGGACATAATCAATAATGTTATAAAACAAAGTAAGGCCAAATCATCCTATTCAGAATACTTTAATATTAAAAATACAAAAATAGAGGACATGGATGAAGTAGCTAATAAATTTAATGAATTCTTTGTGTGTGTCGGGCCTGAGCTGGCAGAAAACATTCCTGTCTCACACTTGCACTGGGATTATTTTGACGACATTGGAGGAAGGAACCCAAAGTCAATGTTTCTTGCGCCAGTGAAGAACACAGAGATAAGACACCTGGTCAGCCAATGCGTAGCATTTTTACAGAAGAAAGCAAGAACAACATTAAAAACATTTTCATTATCGTTCACTGGCATCAAACATTGGAATAAACTGGATAATGAAATTAGGAGTATGGGAACTCTAACTGCCTTTAAAGAAGCATTTAAAAACATGATTTTGCAAGGTTATATTTCTGAGATGAATGATGGTTAAAGGACTGCACTGTTATGGCGAATTAAACTTCATGTTGTCATGCCTGTGGAACAAATGTCACTGTAACTTTTGTGCAGTAACTGAGCACATGCAAGATGTTATGACTGCTCTTAAATCATAAAATTGTCCAGAAACAACCCTTAAAATGGATAACAAAATGAACATTAACAAAATCTGGACTCGTCTCAAGAACTGACAAAGATGTGTGCAAAGATGCACGCCTATTGGACTAAATGGACTGATTAAAACAACAATGTACCAGAATAAAATAATTGAATTTGATTTGTGACATGCAATGTATGAATTGGTTGACAATGTGCTGCAATGAGAGAGATGTTGTTGATTTAGGGGGCGGGAACCTTACAAGCCAACGGTTTCTACCCGTCAACCCTTTTTTTTTCTTTTCGGATGTTGTTGCTGATGTTCCAACACTGATGAAAGTGAAATCTATTGTAATAACATGTCTGGAAAGAAGAAATAAACTGAATAAATAAATTAAAAAAAATTTTTTTTTAAATATTTAAGTATTTTATAAACACCAGTGGCTGCAACTTAAAATTAGTTTTAACCAACTGCTCTTTATATGTGGTTTACTAATTAAGAATCATTTAGTCAATAAAATGTGAAAGACAAAACAAAGTTGGCCTCTTTGTCTGACCAGCAATTAATTGATAGTAATGCCATTAGTTTTGTGGGTATCAAAGTAAAAAACAACAAGGCAGTCAGAGACTGCAACATCCCAGGAACTGCCAGGCAGGAGGCCTAGAGGAAGACCATAGAGGAGGTTTATGGATGTAGAGAAAGAGGACATGAAGGTAGTTGGTGTGACAGAGGAGGATGCAGAATACAGGGTTGGATGGAGGCAACTGATTCGCTATGGCGACCCTTGAAGGGAAAAGCCAAAAGGAGAAGAAGGTAGATGTATGACAGCAACACGAAATAAGGTTTTTCATCATCAAGTTGACTAGCTGCATGCAGTAGCTTCATATTTGTAATATAAACATGTGAGTAAAGTCATTTAAAGGTCAAACTATTCCTCTAGAACATGTAGAAACAGTCCAACACACCAATTTTTCATTTGTTACTCTTGCCCATTTTGCTGTGTTGGCAACGCTACTGCATATTATTATACCATTTTGGTGCTAACATCAAGGACCACGTGGGAACACTCTGGGTCACCTTAGAGCCAGGAAGCTGTGATTGGCTTCTCCTTAAATGAGTGCAGAATTGATTTCACACATATCCCCTGTTCCACAGAGATGGATCATGACAGTGGCTTTTGACTGTGCTGAAGGACATTACATTGATCTCTATTCTGCTGTCATCAAACGGTTAATGCTGCTTTGTGAGTGTGTGTGTGTGTGTGCACACGCACATGACTGTGTGTGTGTGTGCGTGTGCGTGTGTGTGTGTATGTGTGTGTGTAAGTGCGTGTGTGTGTGTGTATCTACGTATTTGGGTGCATACAGGTTAAGTGTCAGAATGCAAGAGAGTCTTTCAGATCATCACGTTGGAGACAAATTTTTCAAAGGCTTGAAAGAGCTGAGTTTATTGTTGCCTCCAATCGGATGTTTTGCCGGAGGTATCCATGGCAACTGAAAGAGTAAGAGTAAAACTTGGGGTCTCCAGAGAATTTGGAAGAGATAGAGAAAAGGACTTGGCATTGCCACATAACGACTCATTTCAATTGCTGAATGTGACAGAAAAGCTATCAAAGTGGAGTGCTCATGGCAGAAATAGCTTTTCTGAACATTTAAAAAAAAAGATGAATACTCACAAATACACAATGTGAAATGGCTCAGCTTCAGTCCACACTTAAGCAGTATGTCACTGTTTATGCATGCAGTGAATTGTATATACATACTATCACACATTCTCCATACACAGAAACACTTGTCAGCAGGGTGCCAACGCAGGAGCTTGAACAAATCACATTTTCAAATATTACATCCATGGAGACAATTATAGATGAAGTCATGGAGGTTAATGTCAGTAGTTAGCAAAACGTAGGGAATGGATATTAGATCCTTGGATAAATGTAATTAGGGAATACAACACGTCACAAGGCATATAATTTTTTTATTTGTTTTTTTGTCCAGAGAATAGTTCACAAACTGGAAATACTAGCTTCACCAAGCACAGTTTAAGCATGATAAATAGGTTCACTTGTGCTTTATATGACAATGACAACACAAACACTATACACATTACTGTAAGATAAGTTATGCAGGTGTATTTAATTTTCATGCCTTTCGTTTTTATAATCAGGAAACTTTTTATGCATGGAATCCAGCAACCATTAATTGTCATTTTCAAAATGAATGTGAACTTTTGTTGGAAGTGTTTATTGTTTTATGGTTCTACCATGTGTCATGAAATCCCTTATGGTCCCTTATGGTCCATTCCAATGGTGTGACCAAAAAATAAAAAAAATGCACACATGTTTTCACTCAATTATGCATTCATTGCCTCAAGAAGGGTGAAAGTGTGAAAGGATGAACAAACAGTTCACCAGTGGCCAGTTGTGCCAGAGTGGCACATTATAGACAAATGACACCAGAAATAGACTAAAAAATACCAGTCAGAAACAAATGCTGAATATTTGTAATGTAATGGTAATAATCTTTTGCTTTGTGAGTCAACCAGAGCAGATCAGATTAGTTATACGTATAAAGACAGATGTACTATTTTAGCAGACAAAATGAGCTCAAATGCTGAAGAGGCAGCAAAGGAATGGGAATCAGTTCATTCAGTCACATGTCAGACTAACAGTCGGCAAAAAGAAGACAAACCTTTCAATTTAGGAAGCATGGAAGACAGACAATACCAAAAAGGCTAGCATGAAGGGGTAACAAGTACAGACAAGCCAATGTGAAGAAAAAGTAGAATGCACAGACAGCAGATGCACTTTTGAAAAATTGTACCCTGGCTCTGACTCTGCTCTGGCTTGCAGTTTGGCAAACAGTAACCCTCAGTAATTTAGTGTGAGTGTTTAAAAATAACCAGTCGGATCAGTGTAAGAGATGTTGTTTGTTGTTCAAGAGGGTCTTTGGTGAAGCAGCTGGAGTCCAAACCACCTCCTTCAGAACAGGCCCATTTGTGCACAACACTAGTTTAATGTGATCGAAGTTACTTTTAATTTAATGCAAACAAAAACAGGACAGCAAAATAATTTTAAAAGAAGATGGGTACATAATGTCTATAGGGTGGTTGCTAAACTACCATGCAGACATAATAAGGTTAAAAATAGGATTATTCTTGTTAGCTTCACAGCTGCTGAAGACAAAAATGCAATCATTACATTCTGAATAAGGTCATTAGTTGTAGGTCTTTCCCATCTAAAATGTCATGAATTTTGTGTCCCACTTTGAAATTAATAAAATAAAATAAATCGAGACTTGGGCATCATGGCGATGAAGTGGGTAGCACTGTTTGATTCCTTTCTCTGTGGAGTTTGCATGTTCTCCCCGTGTCTGTTTGGCCCAAAATGAGTTGGCGTCTCAGTCAGTATGTACCTTGCTTCTTGCCTGTAGTCAGCTGAGAAAGGCTTCAGCAGGCAGTTAAGCGGCTGGAGAACATACATCTTCCAGAAAATGGATGGATAGATGGATGGATGGATGGATGGATGGATGGATGGATGGATGGATGGATGGATGGATGGATGGATGGATGGATGGATGGATGGATGGATGGATGGATGGATGGATGGATGGATGGATGGATGGATGGAAGAATGTCCTGTGTTTAATCTACCTGAGGACCTGGGACTTTTTGATGTGGTGTTTGCATGTCTCTGCATGGCTTCTCTTCCTCCCACCACCAAAAATACACAATAGAGTTGCCCATAGGCATGAATGTGAGTGTAACTAGCTGCGTTAATAACATACCCTATGATAAACTGGAGACGTGCCAGGGTATATAACTCTCGACCCAGAAAGGCACTGAAAGGTTTAGGAACCGCTACTTAATTCTATACAGTATGTAAATCTACATAATTCCAATGTAAATGATACTGCTATGCAGTAACATCTACACCACATGTAAAACTAGGAAACATTACAAGTCCATCCTCTATCTTGTTCCAACAACAACTTGTTTCCAACATAGCAGCATTCAGGTCCCTGGCTGTTTTCATCAGCTAATTAGTCACAAATAAAGGGAGAAAATCCCATAATCACAGTCAGGCTGTATGCATGCATGCATAGGTGAGAGGAAGAGAGGGTGTGGAGAGAAGGAGATGAAGGGTGGATTCTCTCTGGACACCTTCTTCATACTCTCCACTGGTAGAGGTCATTAAGATTCATATCCCTGATCCTTCCCTCCGTACTGCTCCCCCACGCATGTCCAGCAAAAAGAGAAGTGTAACCTTTACAGCTGTGACAGCATTGAAATGGTGATGCCACGCTTGTTTCCTGTCAATAAGTAAGAGAATATAGAGAAAGAGAGGGAAGAGAACAGGAAGAGTTAGAGAGTAAGGGGCAGACGGCTGGTTTGTATTCCTGAAGCTTCGCCAGAGAGGCTGATGGTGCAGAATGGACATCACCAAGGAATTTCAATGCTGATGAAACAGCTTGGCTATTCATATCAGTAATGTTAGACCTTGGATGTTTATGCACAAGGTTAGATTTTAATGTGTCTAACAGTTCATTTTTTAGAACACACACACACCAGTAGTTACTGAAGTCATTATTATACAGGTGTCATGTACCGTCAGGGTGATATCTGCCCTTACGTCCTCTTTCATTCCTCCAGCTATCCTAAACATGACGATAGAAAAACTCATCTCCCCTTCAGAAGACTGGTGCATTTTTACAGAGATCTGCTCCGATTCTGAGGAGGATGTATACACAGATGAATTTATTTCCTTAGGTGAACACCACATAAGGTGGGTAGGGGAGGAATTCTAGCCTTCAAGAGGAGTAGCTAAGATGATGACCTCAGTAGTTGTGACGGTTCCAGATAGTTTGTATTGTCCCAGAATATCATTATACAATTAGAATCCAGTTGTGTTTTGGGGCACATGTTCAACCAGGCTGACATTAAGACTGAAGGGTGTGCTATTACATGGAACACAATCTGACGATGATATTGAACTGGTAGGAGACACTGATGTGACAGAGTCTCTGTATAAAATGTATGGTATTGAGCACTTTTTGAGTCGATTAAAGGATGGGAATAGTGTAACAAATTTCCATGGCCGTGTATGAACGCTCCCATGTACATTTTCAATCATGGACAGTTTGCCGGGAAAGTGAAATGGATGAAAGAGGAAGGGAAGATAGCAAGGTCTGTTGACACACCAACCTTAATACATACATGTATGTGTGCATCATGTTAATAAATGCTCAGTACAATACACAAAGCAACAAACACATATGCGCATGCAAATGTAGTTATTGATCTGGGTATTTCACTCAGTTCCCATCATAATGCTTCAATTAAGTGCTGGAGCAACATGATACATAATTCATGATATTTTATATGAGAGTGGAATAATGGTTTGACAGCCTTAAAGTTACACAGTGTAAGATGGATGGGTAAACTTTAGAGACAACATAAAAGTCAAAAGCAGGAATTGATCAGACACCACATACCATCTAGGCTGGTTACGATCCTGTATGTGCCTCCTGCTGATGAGCTCATTCAATCATCTTTCACTGGTATTAGTAAAAAGGGTTTAGATGTAAGGAACAATGAGCTGGACCACACATGCTGAGGTGAACAGTCACAGTCGTCAGATTGGAACAAAACCAAGTATCTGGTTCCAGGCTTCTCCGGGGGAGACCCAGCACTATAAACAGACCCAATACACTAAATAAACAGATGGATTATTACATAATACAAGGTGGGGGTTAAATAGTTTGGGTCCTTTGAAAAACCTGAATAAAATCAAGCAGAATTTTCATTCACCTTTGCAGTTGGGAGTTCATTTGTCATTGACGAGCGTGCGGCAGGGTTCATTCATTCACCAGGGCCAAAAGAGCTTGAAGGCTGTCAAGCCCGAGCCCAACAATTTTCAATTCCTTAATAATTTATTAATGGTGGGCAGTCAAATTGCATATCAATAATGTAGAAGGGCTTAGTATTGTGTTGATACAAAACACCCTTTGAGTCGGGCTCACTCATGCTTACAGACATGCAGACATATGTACTATGTTTAGTCCCACGTGGTCCATGCTGACACACTGCATGAATTCAGCTTGCATCAGTGAGCTGTGTAATGCTAGCTGATAATGGAGCATCTAATAAATATTCCCATCGTTTCTTCCATTAGTCTGTCTTTGAAAATGCACACAGGATAAAAGAGTCCAGAGGAAATGAGGTTAAATACTAAGTGTTTTCAAAGGGCAAATGAGAGAGAGCAACATGCAATGCAAAGACAATGATATTAAGAACAGTGACTGTTTGTCTAGTAAATTGACTCAAGTGTGATACAGTATATTAATGATATGTGCTCCAAATCTACCCAGAAATCCTTGCCTTTACTTTCCATCTTCAGTGCATTTTTTTCTGTGCAAACCTGAAAACTGTGCAACATTTTGCACACACATGATCACCTCCACTATGGTGCGATTGGTTAGCAGCTAAATTGGTGTGTTTGGGAATGAGCCAATCATGCTTGTCGAACAAATTAAGTGACCAATGGGGCATTTCCATCTAGGTCAGCATCTTTTATTCAGGAGACAGGCATACACAGTTACATGCCATCCTGCCCCTGGGGCCTTGAGGAGACCCACTCTGCCACGGAGAGATGGCCCACCATTTTGTTCTGTTTTGAAAATGATCTCCATGCATGAGATTAGCTGGGGGCCCTCGAGCTCATCCTTTGTTGTGCATCCCAGTTTGATATTTCCCTCGCTGGTGTCTGTGAGTGTGAGTGTGTGCATGCATGATGCCAGGCTAAATTTGTGAGCTTGCATATTCTTGTATGTGCCTGTGTGTGTGTGTGTGTGTGTGTGTGTGTGTGTGTGTGTGTGTGTGTGTGTGTGTGTGTGTGTGTGTGTGTGTGTGCGTGCGTGCGTGCGTGCGTGTGTGTTTAATGGTGATTTTGCTCACAATTTGCAGGGGAGAAGACAATCCTGATGGAGAAATATTATGCTGCTGAGCGTGAGGAGAAAGCTTATAGCATCTCTGTCTGCAGCGTTGCAGCAATGCACACTTTACCAGACAAATACAACAGTTTGCACCTACATCAGATGCTTGTCCGCTTCTCTGCAGGGTCCATGTTAAAACACTGCTTAATTTACTTTATTAATGTCATTAGAGTCTCTTGCTTGTGCCTTTTCCTTGAACTGCTCGTGACCCCACAGTGGTGCATTGCACTGTCATGCATGCCAATAACCTTACATAAGATTTTGCAGAGAAATGCCCGTAGGACACAAACAAGTGCATTGTTTGGTATGGTGTTTCTGACACAAATCAAAAGATAACAGTGAAGCAATATTTAACATGATGCTAAATCTATACTGCACATGTTCAGAAAGTTTCCATGAAGCTTTACGATGCCACTGCACCAAAATGTTAAAAGCTGTCTCTTTCAGCCATTGGTTTCCCTCCACAGGCTTAAAGCTACAACAAAGCAACTAGGCTTGGAGAGAGAGAGAGAGAGAGAGAGAGAGAGAGAGAGAGAGAAAGAGAAAGAGAAAGAGAAAGAGAGAGAGAGAGCAGAGGGATGTGGTTGCTATAGTAACGATCTAGTGGTTCTCCCTGGCATTCATTTCATCATACTGAGCCTGGGTCTCTTTCTCTCTCTTCCTCTAATCTCACTTTTGTTTATTCTTCTCTTCTCTTTCACTCATGGCTTTCCATTTCTCTTATCTCCTCATCTCCCTCTCGTGCCGCTCTCCTGCTTTCTTCCGATCTGTCTGCCTCTCTGCTGTCCTCTATCCTCCTTCCATTCTTCATCTCTCTTCTCTTTCCTGGGAAAAAAGTGAGAGAATGCTAATGTTAAAGTGGAGAAATCCTTGTCTTTGTATGCTTTTTGTCCGTTTTTAACACTCTGCCATGTGAGTCCCATCTGTCAAAATTGGAAACTCCCCAATTTTTTTTTACTTGAACAATGCATGAGGCTTTGGTTTTTGGAGATGAGTAAATGCTGCTCTGATATCTGAGTGGCAACTTGCTTGAGAGATTGACGTCATCCGCAATCATGATCTAGCTGCAAACAAAGTGTATTTTAAAGTTGTGTCACAGGCAAAGCTGTTTTTTGCGGCATGAAATGTTGTGATTCCTTTCTACCCAAACAAAAAGAAAATTAAACTGGATGGAAAACCCTATTCATGAGCAGAAAGAGCATTCTAATGTGATGCTTTAAGGTAAAATCATTTATTTTTCCAACCACGACTGCAAACAGGAATGCATTTTCCCATTTGCTCTTCATGTCCTTGTGAATTCCCAACAGAGTCTTAATCAGCAAGAGAATACCTGATCCCAATGCCAATTTACCCCCTACACACACACACACACACACACACACACACACACACACACACACACACACACACACACACACACACACACACACACACAAACACACAGGAACAGAGAGGAATGTACCAACAGATTTCGCTCACATCTGTGCTCGCTCACAAATGATAAAAACCTGAATGAGTCGACCAACATCCACACACCTTAGCGCACAGATGGATATATATATACTGTATATTTACAATGGAATGGAAATCAAGCTGTGCCTCATCCACTGGCATGCCACACACACACACACACACACACACGCTATTATTATTGCATCACATAAAACCTATTGATTTGCACCAATAAAGAGAGAGGATGATTTTCCCAGTGAGGTGACTCAGCATATGAGGTCACCGAGGGTATTTCCCATCAACTTCACAAAGGTCAGATTCACAAATCCAGAATGGAGGCTGGGTGAGAATCTGTGTGTAGTAAAGTACAGTATGTCAGTGTGTGCGTACAGCTAACAGTGAGCTGCAGGGTGTTCTTTCCCTCCTGGTGTCAGTGACTGAACAATGCATCCGTCCCACTCTTCTTCCCTTGAATACCTCAATTCTCCTTTGTTCAATCATGTTGCCCGTTTGCTTCAACATTGTGGGTGGTCAGACCTCCTTAGATTATTGGGTTAAAATAACAAAATACGTAACACAATGTTGAATACAAAATTGCTTAAGAAGATATTTGACAAGTCCAGGTCAAAAAGTTTTATTTTTTTGTATGGAATCCCTCTTGATGAGGTTATTTGTAGAAATTCATTGATATAGGAGGTACACTGCTTAGGCATATTACCTTTTAATCTGTCAATTAAATACATACTGAAGATCACAGTCCACACACGCATAGAATTTGTCATACTTTTGGCTGCTTTTAACTGCAAGCTACTACAGAGCTATATACTCTGTAGTACATACTCATTATTTTGATGGGCAAAAGGACAAGAACTAAATAAGAAGCAAAATAATACAATAAAACTACAACTTTTTTAGAATTTCACTGATTTATTCCACATCTTTTTGATTTGGAGTGTTATTTTGTCAAATTTAAGTAAATCCAAAACTTTGCATTTTCAGACAAAACTTTATTATTGGTAAACAGTCAATGAAGAGTGGAACATTCCTTCCTTCCTCATGGCTGCAGCAAAGAATCAGCATCACTATCATCACTCTAAATGTTTATGTGGAATCAATATCATAATTTGCTTTAAAATCAATACATTTCAACATTTAAATTGTTCTGTAGTTAAGATGCACAATCCAGTGGATGGTACTGGCAGATACCTTTTCTCATTTGAAAGATGTCAACTTGTTTCCAAACAATTTTTGAGTGTATGGAGCATGACAACTGTCTCCAACTGATGTATTTGTTTGATTTTTTTTCCTCTTTTAAGCGTTTTCTGTGTTAATGTTCAGAAAATGTCAAATTTATTGCTATTTTTTGTTAACATGTGACATGTGATCCCCTTTGATAATGCAACACCGTTATTCATCATGGCTACAATGTAGTGAAGAGAAAAGGTAAAAAAAAACAACACAAGACTAAATAAATCTCAACAAAAATCAAAAAGTGACCTTTTAATTTCACTATAAGGAAAATGATACAAAATATTCTGTAAGTTACCATTGGACATTGATCATTTCTGTAGGACTGCTGTGAGAATTTTGTGATTTGATCCAACCCTTGTGATTTTCTGCAGTGTGTCACTGGTTGAGACCCACAAGGTTTGACTGTGTGGATATATCTCATCCTGCGTTGAGGCTGCTCAGAGCCTTGCTCAGTCCAATTACATCACACTTACACTGCAACATTTTGGATAAAAGGATCCACCACACAGAATCATGCAACTCCTTAAACATAACATGCTCTCATAATCTATGAGGGGATAGGCTGTTACTGCAGTAGATGCCACTGTCATGGTTGACTGCCATCTTGGAAGAAGGGACTGTTTTGGCAGGATAATGTGGTCACGCCACTGAAAGAATAGAGGGTTTGAGAGAAGAGAGCAGACATAAGAGACTGAAGAACATTCCATTAAAGATAGCAATGGTATCAAGCTGAGACTCAGGGAAGAATATTCTGCACTGGTAAAAAAAAACACCGCAGCACCCATCAAGTGCAAGGTGCATCTGTTACCATGGTACCCAGCCCAGGCAGCCCCTTTCATGTCTGTCAAGATGAGGGAGGGAGAGAGACTAGCGATATGTTAGTCTTGTCTGCAATTGGAGTTGAAACAGACATGTGTGCCTCTGTGCAGTGCATGTATGTGTTCTCAGCACATACAGTCCCGGTTTAGGACGCTCTACTCTGACAGAGGCTCGTCACACATGAATCATTTAGTCGCCAGAGCAGAGTTGGAAATGTCACATCCCATCAGTGTTCCTCATGCCTCAGTGGTCCTGCAGGAGTTAAAAGGAGTATTTGAACAAAGACAAGAGCTGAGATTTTAGATGCAAACAAACATTTATTGCATTGTGAAGAAGTGGTGTACATTTTCCTGACAGAATCATTTGCAGTACTGTAGCGCGTTAATGGGATCAGAGTTGCACAGTTGTTCAAGCAGAGTGTCTCAACTCTCCATTAAACAAACCAAGACATGTGGATTTCAAATTCTGTTTTGTTTTCTTCACACCCATACTTCTCCCAAATTGTCTTGTCTGTCTTCCTTGGTATTTCATCCTTCCAAGGAAAGGGATGCTACTGTTCCCAGTGGAAAATGCTGACTTGACCTTCCTTGGCATGCAGATAAGCAATCCAGTAAGAACAGGGGAAACTCTTACAACGTATCCGTCGGCCAAGCTGCTCGCTATCATCTCTCTCGATACAAAACTAGATTTTTGTGTTTTTGCTACAGCTTCAAAACAGTTCGAAAAGAAAACAAAAAGCAACATCAAGAACATAACTGCTTATTGTAAATCACAATCAACACTAAACAGTAAATAATACTTTGTCATAATCTTTATTACAAGGTATTAGGCCACTGTACAAATCAGTGTGAATCGTACAGTACAATGCAGAATTAAGACTGTTTTTTGAGGTTTGTCATTCAAAGCTGTATATGAGGTGCTTCAAGAATACACAAGTTTCAGAACTTCTGCCATGCATGCATGATTTTTATATTGGCCATGCATGAGTTGGTATTTAGTGTTTTAAGAAAGAGCCCTAAGAATGGCAATTCAACAAAACAGTTGTATGAGTAAATGTATAAAGCACAAAAAACAAGTTTTCAGTATATGAGATTTGGCACAAACAATAATGCACAATGCAATATAAATAGTTCATCAATAGGGTGTATACAGTCAAGGTAAGTATCAACCTATCCAGGTGAAAGCCTGGGAAGCTTACGAACAGGTGGGAGGTCCACTGTACATAAATGACTCATTAGCTGCAAAGTATGGGAACAAAAAAAAGAAAAAAACACTCAGGCAACATCGAGTATTGTTAAGTGAAAGAAAAATGTCACTCCCATTCACACTTTGTTTTTTCACCATACATAAACTATACACTCCCTCTGGCCTTTAGTCATTGCAAGATATTTTTCCAAATGATCAATAAATAAGGTCTTGAACACAGAACAAGCCAATTAAATGCTTCCCGCTGTGCAAGAAAATACAGGCTACAATATCCATATTTACAAACTCAGTTATTCCTTTGCCTTCGATCAAAATGAAGAGCACAAAGAATGGAGCCAAAGCTTAGATTGATAAGATATGGGAGAAGTGTGTGCTTAAGTTTTAATATCAGATTTATTTCTGTCTCCTGTCCCTGATTTCCACAACATCACATATTTCCTCCGTCTCGCCCCCCTCTGTCATCATTTCCCACTTTGGATTTATGGTGAACCCCAGTAATCAAGGCTGAGTTTGTTTCTGTGAATGTGTTTGTGTGTGTTTTGGGAGGGATCCACCCGGGGTCTCCTGTGCTACCATCTCCCACCCCTTCCAGTGAGTTTCACTCGGATGGCCATGACTGACTGGGAGAGGAGGGCGTGGAAGCGCTGCTTGTTGCCACATGAGAAAAAGTGCTTATATACAGTGTCTTTGGATTAAAACTGTTAAATATCGCCATAAAAAAATTCAATAGTGTCTCTTAGAAGTGGTGAGCCGAGTTCTTTAAGCCTCTGCTGGGGTCTTCTCTGTTCCATTTTTCAGTGCTTCATCATCGCCATTCTCATCGTCAATCACTACTGTGGACGACAGGGGAGAGTGCATTAATGAAGGAGCTCATCTCAGTGTGGCGTCTGTAAAATTCACCAACGACTGACAGAAAGGCACTAAAGCCCA